>OX637508.1:3775000-5025000 GCA_951799955.1 Apamea anceps | reverse complement strand
AAAATAAAATTAATATTAAATAAATTCGGCACACCAGAACTTTTTACTCAGACTGTACTTTAGGTGTGCACAGGTAAGTAATATCTACAAACATATCCAATGTACATATATGTAGCGTTACCAAGCGGGCGCGACCCGGCGAAACGGGATGAGCATACACATCAAATTGAACATTGCTTTACCAAGTCAATAATGGTCCTATCCTACTCTTATTTATTCCAAGCCTCCTCACACTGCCTTTGCCTACCTACACAAATAAAAAATGCATGAAGGGGTGATGCTGGTAAAATTCACCTGCTTGCTTTCACATGAACATGAAATTATAAACTGTAATCAATAACAGACAACTAGGCATATCACTCGGTCACTGTGGGTTCTTTACAATGGTTTAGACTAAGTTGAAAGCAACAAGGCATAATACTCTTGCCACTCAGGCCCCTATTTATTAATGATGCTAAAGTATGAATGTCGATTAAGTCTAAATCCTTAAGAATTATTCTTGTGAAATGTTTCTGAACCAATGTTCCGCAAAGCACTTGTAGTCTGCAGTGCGGGTGCACAACTCATCATTATGTACTATCAAGGTCTATAACAAGACCATAGGTTGTGTTTTTTGCAATCTTACCATTATAAGGCTGTTGTATAATCAGCCTAAAATGTTCTGTCTCACTGCTGGGACACAGCCCTCCTCTTTGTGGGGGGGATGAAATAATTTACACAAAGTCTTTACTTTGTGTAAATTGCCTGCATAGTGCGTGACGTGAAATTGGAGAGGCCTATAACACAGTTTTACAATTGTAATACTGTGCCTATAACCAGCAGTGGACTGCTGGAGGCTAATGATGATCAATGTGCCTGCCTGGGTTCGGACCTACGACCTTCAAGTTGTAAGTAGCGGCTGATACCACTGGGCAACCATTGCTCTGTATGCTGTAAGCTGTTGTACGTTCTAGTAATATTACCTCGCCCATTGTATAACATCCTTAGGATCTACGGTCGACGAGGAGGAGAGCGTGACGTCGTTAATGAACCCTGAGACCGCGTCGATGATGCTGCGGTCGCTCGGCGGCTGAGACGGCACGGTGAGCGGCCCCCCAGACCGCACGTGTCGCGGCGACTCCGCTGACATGCTGTGTGAGCGTCGCCTGCAGAAATGAGCTAGAAATTATTGCTGGCTAATGCTGAGCTGGTGGGTGGTGGGATGAGCTCTTTAATAAAGCAGTCCACCTTTATTAAAATTGGTCCTTGAATTCTAAGACAGAAGTGGATCTTTCTTCAAAAGATCATGTCAGACATCAATCTACATGGTCTTCATATGATCTGACCAAGATTATGTTTGGACTTTAAATAAAAAAAACTGTGACCTTGGAGTAAACTCCAAGGTCACAGTTTTTAACTAATCAGAGAAGAAAGGCTAGGATAAATCCTGGCCTTTCTTCTCTGATTAGTTAGATAGGAATCGCCAACCTCAACTAGTTTTAAAACATAATTAACCTGTAAGTGTTTGTATAAACCTACTTACAAAATAAATCATTTATTTCTCATTGAAGGACAGCAGGTAGGCCATTGCCATGAACAAGTATATTGCGGGTATTCAAAAACACTTCAACATGAATACTGAGCTCAATAGTGTGATAACTTTCAAGCTCACATTATTAACTTATTTTTTTGCTCATACCCTATAGTGATGACAAATAATATTTCATTCCAGAACAACTTAGGCCTGTTTTATAAAATTTTATAGAAGTAGAGAATGACCAAAGAGCTGTTTAGAAATTAATTCTGACTCTTGATCCTGACAAGCACCCCATAACATTGAAAATTTCAAATATTCATGATAAGAAAACTGGCTGATATTGAAACTGATAAATGATAAGGCCATAAACAAACAGTTGTGTGGAAAAAAACAATAACATTATCTGAAAAAATCTATACTTAACTCATTGTACAAATCTTACAAAAGAAAGACAAATCTTGACATTATTGCAACATACAGATGCAATACAAAAGGAGTTGATGCAATAGATAAGGAAAACTTTTTTTTAAATACAAACTTACCTCAGGCTGACCGTAAAGAGACCTTGACCATTTTATACTAAAAACATGTTTTGTTTATGTACTTTGAACGCAATGATCAGGTTTATGATATTTTTAACAATTGAAAAGTTTGATTGAAGAAGCTCAGTGAATATATTAATAATTAAGTCCTAATTTACAAAGAATATTTAGAACAATATTTTATGAAATGATTATTTTAGAAATGTAGACAAAAGCAAGAGAAACGAAATGGATAAATCATTTGAAGGTAGAACGCGCGATTAGATCGGAAAAAAATCTATCGATGTTACAGATTACATAAGTTCAAACAAAACAATATCACAACACCTTACGATTAATCAGTCATCAAAATAACAACACGAAAATGTTTATGTTGTTTTGAAACAGCTGGTAGCACTACACTATGTACACACTAGGTATATACTTGGAACATAAAGGGGACCGAGGACAAAGGAAATCGATGAAGTCTATCCACCCTACGTTGTACGTTGTGGCCAAATCTAACTATAATAATGCGTATTAGGAACATAATATGCGTCTTACATAACACACTCACCTTGTTTACGAAAACAATTCTCATTTTAAATCCATTTTCGAGTAAAATGCTATTGCGTCGTACTGGCAGTCGAAAACAATGACGTCACACGTATAAAAACAAAAACTCTAAACAAACATAACTCACTCGCGCACTCAAGCAATTATTTCATTAATACAACTCTCATTTAATAAATAAATCAAAAATAAATTAGATTTTATGTACAAAATATACAACAATTTACGGAACAGATGATTTGAATGACAATACCCTAACGCCCACTTGTTCGTTTGTAGATGTGTGTGTGTGTGTATCGTACGACAAAGCATTCATTCCATTCGTATACAAATGCACACACTCATGTATTGTCACTGTGTGGAAAAACACCACGTCAAACACAATGTTACTTACAGATGCGACAAAAATTACAATACTGGAAACAAGCAGTTATTTATCGAATTAAGCAAAGTAAAAGTACAATATACAGCTCAATTAATCAGAAGTTGCTTGTTTATCTTATCAGAGATAATAATGAATAGAATTACAAACATTAGAATTTATCGAAAACTCGTTCTCTGTAGGGTTTAGTCGGATTGAGATATTTACCTTCTCAGGAGTGGGCGAAACAAATCGTATACAAATACAATATCCATGTTTCGGCACAATATCCAATACCTATATATCGGACGGCACTGAATCTATATAATTAAAATAATTGATAAAAATATAAATCCAAAAAACACTACCAAACAATACATTCAATGATTTCGAGTAAACAGTTACAAATAAAATACAATGATGTACAGCAGTGCGATTCTGTAACCATCTCACCGTGAAAACTTGGGTGAAGTGAGCGTGGAGTGAGCTGTCATTCCATTCCATGCTAGGAATTGACACTATTGACAGCTCTCTCTAAGCTCACTTCACCTAAGTTTTCACGGTGAGATTTTTACAGAATCGATCGGCAGGAATCGAACAAAACCGAAAACTAAAAATCACAGTACAACTTTCGTTTCCGAGTTCCACACTGATTCAAACAATATTATAGGTATCACATCTAGAGCGACGATGTTATAGATGCGATATCCGATATTCTAAACCGATACATAGATACGATACGATATAGTGTAAAACCCATGCCTCTTCTACAAAAAATGCATATTCTTTGACCAAGTACTCGAAAGGAATGTTCCGTTTTTAGCAGAATTTCATTAAAGTTGAGTTTAAAAATGTCTAGTAAAGTGATCCATATATTTTAACGTTTCAATTATCTTATTTATATTTCATTGTTATAGTTTTGATAAAATAATTATAAAGAAAATTTTACCTATCAGTTATTTTTTACGCTCCTTTAACGTTCCGTTCTATGTTAATTCATTCAATGTTATCAAATTGAACACTGCTATAGTGAGATTTGTTTATGAATAGAATAATCATGTCGTTTACAGTGTTTTCTTTAATTATTTCACTTTTAATTTTACTAACATGTTCTCAGTCATACTCAAGTGCAAGAAAGTATAACATTTTAATTATTTGCGTGGATGACTTGCGCCATCTTTCGGATGAAACAATCAACTTACCAAATATCAAAACACTGGCGGGCGAAGGTGTTAATTTCAAAAACACCTTTGCGCAGGTAACTCCATCAATATTGAATAAGTACATTTGGTCATTTGATCGATTTGCTGCATACTGCGTTGTTGTATATTTCGTCGATTTTCGCCTATAACAAGGTAGTTTGTTTCAGCAAGCTCTATGCGCCCCCAGCAGAAACTCGATGTTGACCGGTCGTCGACCCGACACGCTCCGTCTATACGACTTCTACAACTACTGGCGGGATACCATAGGCAATTTCACTACCCTCCCCCAATATTTCAAAGAAAATGGCTACGAAACTCATTCTATTGGGAAAGTTTTCCACCCTGGAAGTAGTTCAAACTATTCAGACGATTACCCGTATAGCTGGTCCGAGTACCCTTTCCATCCTCCAACAGAGAAATACAAAGATGCTGCCGTCTGCCAAGATAAGCAGACTAAGAAACTTCAAAAAAACCTTGTATGTCCTGTAAATGTTAAGAATCAACCTGGAGGAACTTTGCCAGATTTGGAGTCCTTGGAACATGCTGTAAATTTTCTTTCAAAACGGAATAGCACTCAACCATTCCTACTTGCTGTTGGGTTTTATAAACCTCACATTCCAATCAAGTTTCCTGGACAGTATTTGGGTAAATCCTGAAATTATTTTAAACTTTATTATTTATACAAATTTAAGGTTTAAATTAGCATAAGTTTTTTGAAAATATATTTTATCTAATTAATTTCATAGCTCGCGTCACGGGTTTTTGATAAGCCATTTTTGTGTTTTCCTGGTCGCATTCCTGATAAGCATTTGCTGTGCATTATAGCATTAATATTTTAATTGAACTCATTCCGAAGTTCGAAGTCTTTCCATGTTGATTGGAAACCCTATCTTGGGAAATTATAGGCTGAGATAATGATGAATGTAGCCTCTACTCTGGTATAATAGCATCTTACATTTTCAGAAAGGATACCAATGAACAAAGTGAGGCCTCAAAAACATCCGTACATGTCTGCTGACATACCTCTAGTATCCTGGCATCCTTGGACGGATGTCCGGCGTAGAGATGACATTGCCAGACTCAATATATCCTTTCCATTGGGCATTATGCCTTATGATTGGTCAATAAAGATCAGGCAGAGTTACTATGCGGCTGCGACGTATGTCGACGATTTGGTCGGCGAATTAATGAACTACGTTGATAAAAGGAAGACTATTGTAGTTTTGACAAGCGATCATGGTCAGTATTCCAATGACAGTTAGTCTAATTTTCTTTATTTACATCCTCAATGTCATATTAAATGTTAATGTTTTTGGTTCCAGGGTGGTCTTTAGGCGAAAATGGATTATGGGCTAAGTATAGCAACTTTGACGTAGCTTTAAAAGTTCCGTTGATATTCTCAGCGCCAGGAATATCTTCAAGGAACATCCATACTCCTGTTGAATTAATTGACATATTCCCGACTTTGGTAGACCTTAGTGGATTGTCACACAATATACCTAAATGTGGGGTTAAGGATAAAACTTTACTATGTTTTGAAGGGAAAAGCTTGAAACCACTAATGATGGACAATTCAAAATCATTTGGAAACTATTTTGCCTTTAGCCAGTATCCAAGACCAAGCGTTTACCCTCAGAAGAACTCTGACAAACCCCGCCTCAAACACATCAAAATAATGGGCTACAGTATAAGAACAAAAAGATACAGGTACACAGAATGGGTTTCTTTTAATAACACATTATTTACAGTTGATTGGAACAAATTATATGGCTTAGAACTATACGATCACTTAATTGATTCAGACGAATCAAACAATCTATATTTGGTACATAAATATAAAAATATTAAACAATATCTCTCTAGGTTGTTAAGATCACACGTTAACATAAATTATACAAACTAGTGTTTAATATATTAAAATTATTTAAGTTATGACTAAATTATAGTAATAATTGCACAAATACCATAAAGGTGAACGCACACTATCAACCGGTTTCTACACAAAAAAATGTACGTAATTTTTTTGTGTAGGTAGGTAACCAGCCAATAAAATCACTTCAAAAAGTTTAATTTGAAATGTTGTTGATTAGATTAGTATTTTAATAACCCGTTATAGCCTGATTTTCATTACTCCAGTAGCAGCACATAGTGATCTGGGATTGTTGATTAAGGGCCGATTTTCCCATCGCCAGATAACTTTTATTCGAGGAATAAAATTGATGTTTGACAGTTTTTGTATGAAATATAAATAAATAAAATATATATAAAATTATCAGATGATTGAAAAATCAGTCATTAATCATTAGATCAGCCAAGATTTGAATTGGTTTTCATGTTCATTTTTTTTTTGTTTTTTTCTATTTATTTATATTTCTGTCTGATTTTAAGACATCGACACATGAAAGGATTCACAGGACAGACGACATTAAAAATAAAATGAACTATGTAGGCATATTAAATAAAGGTTTACTTAAGAACAAAGTTTAAGTAGTTTCGTTGGTTCATATTCATATATTTATTTGCATTCCATTAATTGTTCTCATTTGCGATGAACGTATATGTTCTGCATTGAATGTTTCTGAGACGCGTTCGTGTCGTGCGGAATTAGTGGCTCGTCTGCGTTCTCCTTAAATAATAATAATATATCTTGTATAAATTAATAATTCATTTTTTTTTAATGCGTATAAAATGCTGTCAGTATTTTTCAACAGCACCAGCAACACCAGCACCCTCATTGCGTAACACACTTTCAATCAAAATCCGAGGGTTTTTAAAGAAAGTCCTAATTCATTGCTTCATATGGTTAAAAATTCGTCTGCTCACTAACGTAAATAACGCTATGAACGTGCCTGGACTGTCAAAATGAAAGGCATTGCCATAGATTGCCATTGTAGGTATGTGTGTTACGCAATTATCTTGCTGGTTTCTGGAACGGAAATCCAACGCATGTCAAGCGATCTGAAGGCCAAATCCCGTAATTAAAACGTTCAAAATCTAGTCGCAATCTCATCTCAGCGACAATTAATGTCAAAAGCTTGTCAAAAATGTAGGGAAATTAGAGGTATTTTTGACAGATTGAGACTGAGATCAGACTGTGAATGTTCTTAAAATAACGAGAATTGCCCTTCTGATTGCCTGTTGATAATTCAGTCAACCAATCACAGCAGTTGACACTCGGTTGACAATTCGTTAGCTAAATAATTTGTGTTGATTTTAATATTTTTCGTTCCAAAAACCGAGCGAAATTAGGTTGGATCAGCATTGTGTCAGGTTTTCTTAAAAGGTTCATTTCTGTTTAATATGTACTGTTTCTAGTCTTTCTATGTTATGAGTTTGGTTTCCGCACTTAGTCCTTAAAGTGGAAATGGCCCTGATTCCCTTGTTCACAAACTAAACTAAATTTAAGTTCTGTGCATCTTTTTCTTTCTATTTCATTAAAAAAAGGACAGAAGATAAAATATTAGTTTACACCTGTCAAATTAAGATACTCCATAGACAGATTAGACGTGACTAAAAACATGGCTGCTAAAAATACGTCAATTTACGTCAGGCGCTGACTAGTTTGACAGGACTGAACTAATATTTATCTTCTGTCCTTTTCTAAATTAAATAGAAAGAAAAAGATGCATTGAACTTAAATTTAGTTTAGTTTGTGAACAAGGGAATCGGCGCCATTGTGCGTGTTTCTAGTCTTTTAAATGCATTTTGTTTCATAAATATTAATGAGGCAATACAGTTGATAATGGAATGTTACTTAGATTTTCGTTTTGTAATTAAATAAATAGTATTAAATTAACTAGGAAGACATACTTGAAGTAATATCTCATATCGTAAAATACATATTAATCGAAATAAATGCTGTATGACATAGAACCTATATGGTTCTTGTAATTTCATTCAAACATTACTTATAACTTACACTTAAGCTGACCATGAAAGATAGATATAATCAATCAATCGGCATGTCAACCAATTAGCTACGAATCTTTAAAATAAATGTGATCAGTATCGTTATCCTTATCAGATCCTTAACAAAACACTTCGTTTTACACAACATAATTTTATGATATAGGTACATAATGTCTAACAATGTACACAGTGAAGTTTAGCAACAATACTTGCAGAAATTGATTTCCGCAAGCAATTCTTTAGCTACGGTTTCTTAGAAGAGCGACCATAGTGACGGCTGTCATGAAAATGTTGACAGCGGCAAAGATTTAAATCGTTAGATTCGCCCAACCGCATGAAAATATAGTCTCGTTTCCGTTTCGTTTTGACAGCTCTGACACACAATGAGTCAATGACGCAGTGACTTGGCTTGATTGTCATGGAAACGCTATTTAGTAATGTGTGAGCTCACTCTTCTCAGTATATGGTGAAAGCAAATCTAGCGATTTAAATCTTTGGGCGGGTTTGACTTAATGTCATATACTGATGCACATTTTCATGATGGCCGTTATAATAAAACGCAACCGCTTTCCAAGGAAACGAAAGCTTTACCGTGTAAAAAATTGCCGAAGTTCACTTCCGCTAATTTTCTGAGTAAGAATTGCTTGCGGAAGTCAACATCTGCAAGTGTTGTTGCTAATTAAAACTTCGCTTCACACAAAAACTGCTACAAAGCATCACCTAAAAACACTATACAGTCTTTGTTAAGCTTAAGAAAACATCATACTGTGCTATGTTTCTCTTCAAGCATTGGTTTTCGGGAGTTTTGCTCCATTTCTTGCTGTTTGAACCGGGCGTAGAGGCAACTACTGGACAGCACGATCATGTTGGATGTCCACCAGAGAATGTTCTTGGTCTCATTGTACCATTGGGTTGCTATCACGGTTTGGGCACACGCTTTCGCTGTGCCTGAGATGTTGTGTGTCAGTGGGGAGGTGACCTGAAATTGAAGTCATTTGCTGTTTTAGAATTATGTACAGACCAGCAGGTCAAGCTACCCGAAACTGTCAAATGTTCCCAATCAACCTTAAAGCTTTAGCGATAAAGTTGAAAATCTATTAAAGAAATTTGACAGATTGTACTAGCTTGATGTGCTGGCGTCTGTACTTAACAATTTGTGTAAATCATTTCATTAACACCGCTCTCAAAACGGTGAAGGAAAACATCGCGAGGGAACCGGCATGTACTAGAAACAAAAATTCAAAGACATGTGACATCTGGCTACCAAGCTGCACTGGGCTCGAGTAGCGGATTACGGCCCAGTCCCACTCACCGAGAGGAGTTCTGTGTCCCAGCAGTGGGAACATTATAGGCCGATTATACTATATACTTAACAAAACAATAGCCTAGCCTATGTTAAATTGAGTTATTTAATTCATGTATAACACTCGTATCTTTGACAAGTGAAAATTCTAAGTAAATACGGCTGTTCCAGAAATGAATTAAAGTTACATTACAGGTATGTAAATTAATGAGTGGATAAGGAGTATAAACGAGTAAAATAGAACTCACCTTTATCTGTAGCGACGTGAAGTAACCAATAGCGAATCCACACACACCTCCTATAAACATTTGGAACCAAAAATAGGAACTATCAAAGTTGGTATAATTCAACAAGACAGACAATTCCCCATTGATTGTAATTAGAGGCAGGAATAATATTATAGAATAGGCGTTATTATAATAGGATAACAACCAAACTTCCTGGTTTACACTAGGTAAAACCTTTTTTGTGTAGATGGAGTATAGAGATAGCATTAGAGATCCGATTACTCCATATATTGTGCCTATTAGAGAAAATGAACCTGAAACAAAAAAAATATATATAGATGAATGCCTGCCTATATTAACCCGCATAAGTGTCGATCCCGTGGGAACAACGGAATTAAAAGTATCCTGTGTGTTATTCTGGTGTATAAGCTATATTACTGTAAAGTTTCTTCAGAATCCGTTTAGTAGTTTTTGCTTGAAAGAGTAACAAACATCCATCGATCCATCCTCACAAACTTTCGCGTTCATATTAGTAAGAAGTAGAATTGCATATTCGATGGTAATATACAGGGTATAATTCAAAAGAACCATTGACATTCGAAACAGTTTTGGAAAAAATTGCCTTTGCAAAAACAAAACTAAAGGAATTAATAATTATTAGGTAATCACAAGCTGCGCCCCGCGCTTTCACCCGCATAAGTTTCGATCCCGTGGGAATATCGGGATAAAAAGTATCCTATATGTTAATCCTAGTTATAAACCATCTGTGTGCCAAATCCGTTCATTAGTTTTTGCGTGAAGGAGTAACAAACATCCATCCATCCATACAACTTTCGCGTTTATAATATTGGTAGGATTGATACCCACTCACGGAGAAGTTATTTTTTTATCACCGGATGTAATTAAATTGTAGTTATCTATGCCTACTATCGCGAAGCCGGTAAATGCGAGCAGTACGTGAATGGGGGGCTAACTTAGGCGAGTGCTAGTGCCATACCTTCATTGCCAATTCAGCTGCTTGCCTTGCAATTTTTCCCTGTACTTTTTTATATTTTATGAAAAAATACACCAATTTAAATTAAAGGCAGGACTGAGCTGCGGGGTAATTGCGTAACACACTATCAGTAAGCAATGGCTTTCATTTTGACAGTTCAACAACATTCATTGCGTTATATACGTTGTTGAGCCGACGAATTTTTCGAACATATGAAGCAATGGTTTAGCAATATCCTTCAAAATTGTGATTGATAGTGTGTTCGCAATGAGGGTGCTGATCTTATTGGACAAACTATTTGCGGGATATTTGTCTGTGTATTAAGATTGATAAGAAGTACATTCAGGGCCAGATTAAACCATCTAAAGACCAATACCTGGGCAATATAATTCTGGGGGTCACCTATCTAACATTTCTTTAATTGAACTTAATTTGACTGTGTTGTATCTACACGATATCGCTCTTGCTCTTGTTTGCAAATGTCTTTTAATTTCTTTTGGCTTTGTATTTGGGAAGTAGATGTAAAAAAATACACGCCGGGAAATTATGTGGCACTATCTACTCAACAAAAAAGCGGAATATATTGTCTAATTGTTTTTATTAACACCACGGAAATGTCGTCTTCAATTTCCGCAAGGTCACACGATTTGACCGTCTACTTTTTGTACGAAGTTTTTTCTCAGATTAGGCATCTATGAGAATAAGCCAATGACCTTGGCAGCCATAAAAGAAAACATTAAAGAAGTCTGGTTGATGCTAGATGGGATCCTAACATCGACCTGACTAACTAGCATCCAAATTGCGTTCCTTCAAAATCCTTGGGGTTATGATATAAAGTGTATTTTTATCATAACCCAAGGATTTTGAAGGAAATTCATCATCTATTGCTTAATAATTATGTTTGAAAAATTCGTCTGCTCGATAAACGTAAATAATGGAATGAATTTAGTTGAAATGAATGGCATTGGGATTGTGAATGTGTTATGCAATTATCCCACTGATCAGAGGGGCAATCGTAATTTTAAGAACGTTCACAGTCTGAACGTTCTAAATTATGAGAATTGGCCTTCTGTTTGATGAGAACACACAACACGCTAGCGAAGCCGCAAACTGCGAGTATATCATAGAAGTGCATACTGAAACAAAAATATTTACCTAATAAACTCTCCTGATCTACTCCAAGGTAAAATCCAAATATGATGAACCCACAACATAAAATGCACCTGGAAGAGGTCTTTTGACCCAGTAGCACCCAACTGAATACAACATTGAATACTGTGGTTAGAGATCTTCCTACGTAGTAGAATGGCACTCCGACATATTTCAAACATAGATTATTTGTTGCTATCATTAACGTGAACATTATCGAAAGTGGCATCACCTGAAAATAGAAACATACTTTTGGTTAAAATAGGAGATCATTGGATAAATATTTAACAGCATAATCAGCCTTTTTTCCCACTGCTGGGACACAGGCCTCCTCTCTACGAGAGGAAATGGGCTGTAATCTACCACGCGGGCCCAGTGCGGGTTGGTATATGTCATATGCCTTCGAATTTTTGGTTCTAAAACATGCCGGTTTCCTCACGATGTTTTCCTTCACCGTTTTGAAAGCAGTGGTGATGAATTATTTACAGAAAGTAAAGCGCCAGCCTGTATTCGAACCTACGACCTAGAACTCGTACGAGCAGGGCTGGCCCAGTGGTACCGGCCCCAACTTAAGTTGTGGGTCGTACATCTTTTGTAGCGGTATATACTACGCCACATGCGAACAACGTGTCATACTGACGTCACGCAAATCCTGTATCTCGCAAGCAGAGTTTACCGCGCAATTAGCATACATACAAACTTCCCGACATCAGTCGTCGGGCAATTGCCCGCCAGACCCTTTTCTATGGAGGATGAGTGAACTTTACACCCTGTTCCTCATACTTCTAAACTTTAATACAGACGGACATTTTTTTCACAAAATCATTTATGACAGAAAACATTTGTTTTTTTTTAATTGCAACTCAGCATCATTATTATAATCAGATCAGCAAAAAAACATTGTTAATTAGCTGATAAGTACTTTAAAGGGGAAATAACAGTTAAAAAAAACTGATTATGTACACAGCTGCATGATTAGGTTCAAAAGGTATTTCGATATAGAAACAGAGGCACTGTTTCTATACCTAGTATTGTTAATTAACGGCTTTAAAACCATATGTCCACACAGTGCCCTTGATAGTTATCGTGAAATTAAAATTTGAGTGTATACTCTTGTCAAATGAGTACGACACATGGGGCCGGTTGTTTCAAATGGTTGGTTAACGTAACATACATACGTTAAATAATAACGACTACGGAATCGTAATTATTTGACGTAAGTTAAGGCAGTAATTTTGTAATTTGAAACAACGCTTTTTTTTGGTTTGATGATAGTTAGCGCTATTTTTGACGTATACGCGTGTGTCAAGTGGACGTGAAACAACCTGCCCTTAGGGGTTTGTTTATAAACGTTGCTTAAAGTTAAGTAATGATTAGCAACTTTTTATTGGCCCTGATTCCCTTGTTCACAAACTAAACTAAATTTAAGTTCTGTGCATCTTTTTCTTTCTATTTCATTAAGAAAAGGATAGAAGATAAAATATTAGTTTACTCCTGTCAAATTAAGATACTCCATAGACAGATTAGACGTGATTAAAAACATGGCTGCTAAAAATACGTCAATTTACGTCAGGCGCTGACTAGTTTGACAGGACTAAACTAATATTTATCTTCTGTCCTTTTCTAAATTAAATAGAAAGAAAAAGATGCATTGAACTTAAATTTAGTTTGTGAACAAGGGCATCGGCGCCAGTGTTGACGTTTAAACGTCTCTTAACTTTAAGCCTTGTTTATAAAGTGGTTAATATTGAATTGGAGTATGCACATGCAGTCTGCATCAAAAATAAATAAATGGAATGATGAAAATAATTATCTAAGGAGTAAATATAATTTTAAATGAAAATTTGAATTAATTAGCGTTTTGTTTTTTAAAATTATTGTAATTTATTATTTGAAACTTTTTATATAATTACTGCTTCATATCTTGATTGAATATCTCATATCTTTTATAAATCTATTACAGCATTAATATAAATTGAAGATATCAAGAATTTATAATTATTGGCCACATTATATTTTAGTTATGATAAAATACAAGTGTTTAATGTTAAAAGATAGGTATCAAGATACTATCTAAAGAGACTATAAGTGTTAAATTAACTATAATCTGATAGGCTCAGTTATTTTGAGTTGTTTACAATCCTACTGAACAAAGAAAATTAAATCTTGTATTGTATGTACAGTCAACCGCATAACAGTGGTAACATTAACATTACCCTTATTTTGCAGCAGAAAAGGTAGTTTTCATACTGATTGAATTTGCAGTTGACTGTACCTATCAAGACTATTTATTTATTTAATTTAAGGATTACCAACGAGATACATTAGAACTTATCTTTAACAATAATAAAACTTTTTTGATAAATATGTTATCCTGTAATGTACACTTAACAGGTGACCACAGCACCACCACCACTTCACCACTTACAACTTAACAATTGAAACCTAAACCATCGATTATCAAAATTTCAAGACTGAACATGGTAAAATGGAATTTCATGGAATCAAGAGGGGCAAATCTCGTAATTTTAAGAATTTTCACGGTCTGATCTCAGTCGCAACCTGTCAAAAATACATCTAATTTCCCTACATTTTGACAAGTTTTTGACATTTTGTTTGTCGCCGAGATGAGACTGCATCTAGATTTTGAACTTTTTAAATTACAAGAATTGGCCTTCAGATTTGATTCAGTTTTAAAAAGAACACATGAATTAAGTAGTATAAACTTTTGTAATTACCTTTCTCATAACATCCAGACTCCATGGTGAACCCTTAGGGAATGCAAATACACCTGGTATTCCACCAAATCTGCTCAATGTGTAGCATATACTGAAGGATACAATGCATTGGAACCATGTTATAAATAATGGTGCTTCTAATGCAACCTCCTGGCTGCTAAGTAAGGCTTTATTGACGAAGACTGTTGCTATTGATACAACCCTGTATAAAAATTATTAAAATTTTAATTTTGGCTATGCTTAGCGGAGGGAAATCATTAGGTAGACAACTAATAGGAACAAAAAATCCTCACTACTAAAATACTTAAATCCGTTAAGTATTTTTTAAACCAATATTTTAATAAGTATATGTATTGCTGTAGCAAGAAAATATGGTTAGTATTAAAATAATATAAATTAATATAATTTTTACGACCGGCAAATCTGTCGTCACGGCCAGGTAATGTAGGTGGTACGCATTCTGCAGATTCAGCCAGATTGTCTATCAATTACTAGTAATAGGGAAATATAAATAACAATTTTTAATACTAACCAGTAACAAGAAACCACAATAAAAATCGTAATGTATCTTGAACATAAATCTGAACGTCCATCCTTCATTTTAACTGCAGTAATTGTGACTATTTAACTATTGTATTATAAGTTATTTCGCTTTCTGTAGACCATGTACACTTACACTTCAAGATGCTATTGAAAAATAAGAAAGAAGCCCCCTATTTATTAGTATACTCTTTGGAAAGAAGCCGCCTACTAGCCTACTACGATACGAACACGAATTGTTTGACGCGCGCACGTCACGTCCACAGAGCATGTAACCTTTTAATGCTGGGGCCACACTAACGGGAAATGCCATTAATTATCGCGATAATGGACGTTAACCATAGGTGTAGCCACAACTTAACGGGATAATTTGACAATGGCATTAACTTTGCCGTTCGGCGTTAGGCGATAGCTCAAGTAGCGGTACATCAAAGAGATTAACGCGAGAATTGATGCAACGAAGTGGCCACACTACGTATTGTCAGTGTGCGGAGCGCAACGGGAGCGGACGTGTTTGTTTTTTGTACGACTGATTTGCCTCAATATCACACGTTTTTCACGTCAAATAATATAAATTTACACTCATGAAATATAGAGCTCTGTCGACGTCCATCTTGCTTGAATTGAAGTAAATTCAACGCCGTTTTTATCGCCAATAATGAGCATTCATGTTGACCGTTGAAGTGTAGCCACCCACTTTAATGCGGTAAAAATTATTGCAATAATTATCGCGATAATGGGCATTGACGTTAAACGCTAGTGTGGCCCCAGCATAAGAGACGGAACTTAGAACATTCAGTTTGAGAGAATTGTTAACCTTCTTTAGCCAACCTTATACAAAAAAACATAGCTACCAACATGAAAACTATAGGTAGCATTGACAACTTTGACAGTGACAATCATGACCTTGAAGGGTAGAACTGTTATAAATAGGGATGCGCAACGTACCAATAAACTTATCGATATCGATAAGATGCATTATATATCGATATCGACAAAATGCATTCTAATGCAGATAATAATCAGGCTCCAAAACTAATTTATTTTGAAATAAAACAGGTTTATATGATTTCAGCATTTATTAATTTATATAAATTATCAAGCAACATTGGTAATGTGTCCATTTACTTCGGTATCAGTGAGGAAAATAGATGATAAATAAGAAACTTAAGAAAAAAAAAACTTTTGCTGGTTTTTTTATATTCAATCTCCTATAGAATCCTATCTTTATTTATCATCTATTTTATATTGGGGTAAGGGTAGGAGGATGATGCACTTTATTTATCATTGATAATAATATTACAGTATGTTCATATGTCAGTTTGAGGCTATAGAAACAAATTTAACAGAAATGGAGCAGCAACCCCATAGCTTCAATCATTTAAAAAACTTATAAATGTGCTATTTGTGAAAAATGCTTGAAGGTTGAGGATCCCGGCGATGACCCTATGTTTAATTACATAAAATTATGAGAATGGTGGCCAGAGAAACTATCTCTAACATATCCCACAAAAAACCTGTGTATGTTTGTTGAGGCAGCCTCTAAAATATTTGAAAATGAAATGTTGCCGTGTCTGCATTCTTCAAATATTTGCCAATTAACAACCACAATATTTATCGCCAACTGTGATACTTCTTTTATAATAATTATGTGAAGAGCACAAAAATAAACTAAAAAATGCAATGTTCGACCGGCTGGCTCTTCTGTTGGTCAGAAGGCAATGCCAGCGCATTAACCAGAATAAGTTGGTAAGATGCAGGGATGTCTTGAGGCTGCATTTAGTTCTTTTTTATTGCTCCATCAACTGCTGTTCTCTTGGTGTTAAATCTGTAAAGATAATTAAATATAAGCAAATTATTTGATGAGACTTGTAAACATTTCCCCGCATATAAAATGCAGGGATATTTTCTATTTGAAAAGAGCATTTCTTTCTATCAAATAAAAAAAAACAATTTAAGAATTTCTTTCTATCTGTGTGTCTATTTCTTTGTAACATCATCACATGCGAAAAGCTTAATAGATTATAATGAAACTACTTCATTTATGTAGGTATTAGTCCAACTTAAAAAGTAAGTTATATAGCATATCAGTTGCATTAATTTTTGCGAATTTCAATTTTTGAGTTGCAATTTTAAGTGGAATGATAACCACTTAAGACTAAATTAGATTACAATGTAAGACAAGTATTACATAACAAAACATCACGCCTTGTTTCCCCGAAGGGTTGGGCAGAGGTGTACCTGTAGTACACCCACATTCCGCCAGTTAATTATACTATTAAAGTCCCATATAATAGAGGGCGATTCTATTGCTATCAACGGGGCACAAATCCATACTCCGGGCTGCTACTAAGAAATTTCTGTTGGAAAAACTGTGCGGGACAGTGATAACTTGTAAATAGCGCAGTTCTAATGGAACAATATAGTGATTAGGTATAAACATTTAGAAATGTTATACACATAGACTTTCATCAGTTTTTATGTTAGTATATAAGGTTTATTCTCTCTTTAATGTTTATTTAGTAGTTTTTGTAACAGATTTTTATAGTTTTATGTCGATCATCGTGATGTTTACATAACATTTTATGTTGGAATTTCCTATGTTTTATATTTTTGTTAGATAGTTTACGATACACAGATTACGAAAATATATAGTTTATAGTATGTTGTCATAGAAAAACATAGTGAAAAACTGGAAAATGTGTGTAAGGCTCTCGTTACGGTAACGTAACGTCGTACCTTGACTAACTGCACCGATGGTATCTTTGCGCTGATTGGCCGAAAAGTCCTGTGTTCTGATTGGCTGACCAATCACAGGGCCTACATTTTGCGCTGATTGGCCGAAAAGTCCCGTGTTCTGATTGGCTGACCAATCACAGGGCCTACATTTTCTTAACGAAAATAGTATAAATTGAGAGCGGTTTTCGAACATCGGTACAGTTGGCGGGCACATATAGGAAGAAGAATATCTCAAGAATAAAGAAGATCTCTCAAGAATTCTCTCCGGCTTTCATTTCTCACCAACCCCAGCAACAAATGTGCCTAGCCCGCACATTTAATGGTCCTTCGCTCGCCGGATTTATTGTGGGGAATATCGCCGGAAGAAAATAGTCAAGCAAGAAGCCTTGAAGATCGTATCCAGTGAAGATATTCAAGATCGCCGATTGAATCAACAGTCATCATGCCTGTTACGCGTTCTGAGGGGAGGGGCCGGAAGCCGTCGAGCGAACAGAAGCCGTCGTCGTCTGAAACCACTACAGGGACCTCAGCGACCGGTACCAGTACGGAAGCCACTACCGAATCGACACAGACAGGGACAACTGCCACGGAGTATACAGATAATACAGCCACCTCCGCGACGACCGACCCAGCTACAGTGACTTCTGCCGCCAGCGCCTCGACCGCACGAACCTCCGCCTCGGCCGCAAATGTGGCGCCCCCCTCGCACCCCGCTAGCGCCGCCGCCCCCTCTGTCGCCCCTTCCGCTGCGACGACGCTTACTATGGGTGCGAAATCGAAACAGTTGATGAAGCCGCCCGCCGCTGTCCCCTCCAGAGATACTCGCGAAGAAACAGATGCCTCTACAGTGAAGCGAGTAGTCAAGCACGCCGGTACGTCGAAGCCAACCGGCCCACAGCACCTCTCCCCCCCTAGCAAGAAGGGGGGTGGGGGGGGATCAACTCATAGCAAGTCGAAACAGTTGAAGATAGCGAAAGCAAAGGAAGATTTGCTTCGCCTCCAAGTCAAACTAGCTGCAGCACGCCTGGCCGCACTAGAACAGGAAGATGAAACAGAAGAAGAAATAATAGAAGGAGAAGAAGATGACGTCTCCCTCTACTCAGAAGTCAATGCAAGAGTGGACAACTGGTTGGAAAACCAGGATACTCGTCCAGTATTAGCCATCACCAACGAGCCCTATCGCCATCCAGAAGAACCAACGGTTATCCTCAACGAACAGAAGCATGAAGAAGTACGTCAAGTACCGGCGGGAGGTCAAGGGGACTTAGCCCTCCTAGCTGAAGCCATCACTAGGGCTGTCAGCACCGCCCAGCGACCCAAGTTTATCGAGCTACCTTTCTTCAGTGGGTCGCACCAGGAGTGGCTACCTTTCCGAGCCGCCTACCATGAAACTGAAGCGATGTTCAGCGCCGTCGAGAATACGAACAGACTGCGAAGAAACCTAAAGGGCAAAGCCAAGGAAGCAGTAGAAGGGTTGCTGATTACGAATGCGCACCCAACAGAAATAATGAAGACATTGGAGTCCAGATTCGGAAGACCAGAGTCCATAGCCATGTTGGAGATGGAAACTCTTCGAAGCCTGCCGCGCCTCTCCGAGTCACCGAGGGACATATGCATATTCGCTACGAAGATCTCCAACGTCGTAGCAACATTGAAGACTTTGGGTTGTTTCAACTACATGTACAACCCTGAACTTGCGAAGACATTGGTGGACAAGCTGACGCCGACACTACGGTATAGATACTACGACTTCTCAGCCACACAGCCGCGAGAAGACCCCTGCCTCATCAAGATAGAGAAGTTCTTCAAGAGAGAAGCAGAACTATGCGCGCCTTACGCACTACCTGAACAGGTGGCAGCACCGTCCACGGCCGCATTCCAGAAGAAGACGCAACGGGTCAACAACGTGACTGAGAAGACCACACCGAAGTGTTTCATATGCGAAGAAAAAAGTCACACCAATGCCACAGAATGTGAAGCATTCAAGAAGATGGATGCCAACTCAAGATGGGATACTGCGAAGTCCAAACGCCTCTGCTTCAGATGCCTGCGATACAGAAGCAAGGTACACAACTGCCGACCGAAGCCGTGTGGTGTTAACAGCTGCAAATACTCCCACCACAAGATGCTTCATTACGACAAGAACACAGAGAAGGCAGAGAAGACAGAACATGAAGAGGCAACAGAAGTTATAAATTCAACTTGGACAATGAAGAAGCAATCCTATCTGAAGATCCTGCCGGTCCAGGTGAAAGGACCAAAGGGAACAGTCGATACCTTCGCATTGATGGACGACGGGTCAACAGTGACGCTCATCGACGACAGCATCGCCACGACAGTCGGAGCAACAGGACCCATAGACCCGCTGAAAATAGAAACCATCAACGAACTGAAGACGGCGGAATCAACGTCAAGACGGGTGACTATCGGGCTGAAAGGGATCAACAACAAAGAAGAGCGAATTCAAGCAAGAACAGTGAAGAACTTACAAGTCTCATCTCAACGGGTTCCGCAAGAATTAGTAGATGGGTGCCCTCATCTATCAGACATCAAGGGCTATCTATCTTACCCCGACGCGAAGCCACAAGTCCTCATCGGGCAAGACAATTGGCATCTTCTGCTTACCAGAGAAACACGAAAAGGCGACAAGGACCATCCGGTGGCATCTCTCACGCCACTGGGGTGGGTCCTTCATGGAAGCCAAACGAGATCCTTCGGACAGAAGATAGACTTCGTGTCACATATGATCGAAGACCCAGAAGATAACCTTGAGGACTTGGTGAAGAAGTACTTCGAATTGGACGCCCTCTGCATAAACCCGAAGAGACCGAAGACCGACCCAGAAGAAAAGGCACTCCGAATACTGGAACAGAAAACTGAGAAGATTGAAGAAACCAGATACCAGACCGGCCTTCTCTGGAAGAAAGAAAATGTTAAGTTCCCAGATAACTACGATAACTCACTGAAGAGACTCTTCAACATCGAAAAGAAAATCGACCGTGATCCAGCCCTGAAGAAGAAATACGTCGAACAGATGGACGCCCTTATAGAAAAAGGCTACGCCGAGCCTGCGCCGTCTCAGAAGACACCACAGAAGACGTGGTACCTGCCTCATTTTGCTGTCATCAACCCTATGAAGCCAGACAAACTCCGAGTTGTGCACGACGCCGCAGCCAAGACCAAGGGAGTAGCACTCAATGACATGCTGCTCAAAGGTCCAGATCTACTCCAGTCGTTACCAGGCGTCGTCATGCGCTTTCGACAGCACCTAATCGGAGTGACAGCGGACATAAAGGAAATGTTCATGCAGGTCAAGCTACGTACAGAAGATAGAGATGCACTGCGGTACCTATGGCGTGGAGATCGTCGTGACAACCGACCTCCAGAAGAGTACAGAATGACATCGCTGATATTCGGAGCATCAAGTTCGCCATCGACAGCGATATATGTGAAAAACTTGAATGCAAAGCAACATGAGAAGACTCATCCGGAAGCCGCAGCTGCCATCATCGAGAAACACTACGTCGACGATTACCTCGATAGTTTCCGAAGCCTGGAAGATGCTGAAAGAATAACGAAGAGCGTGCGTGAAGTGCACAACAAAGCCAGCTTCGAACTTAAGCAGTGGAAGTCGAACTCAGCGTCACTCCTAGAAGCAATGGGAGAACAGCATAGAACGGACGACCTGGAACTATACAGATCAGAAGAAAAGACAGAACGAGTACTAGGAGTCATCTGGAAAATCAACTCGGACGAGCTCACTTTCAACCTCAACTTAGCAAGAATCCCTTCGACGTTAATAGAAGGAAAGCAGCCAACGAAGAGAGAAGCCTTGAGGATAGTTATGTCGCTCTTCGACCCCCTAGGATTCGCCTCGCCTGTCACGATACGAGCGAAGCAACTACTTCAAGAAGTTTGGCGCCGAGGAACAGGGTGGGACGACCGAATCGACGAGGATCTAGCGGAACAATGGGACGCGTGGATGGGACACCTGAAAAGTCTCCACGACTTGGCAATCCCGCGGCGATATCTACATTACAGCGACGCCGCTTCCCTAGAGCTCCATATTTTCAGCGATGCTAGTGAATCGGCCTACTCTGCGGTCCTCTTCTGGAGAGCTGTAACATCGGACGGCGAAGTCGGCATATCACTCATCATGGCCAAGGCAAAAGTGGCACCGTTGAAGTTGACTTCGATCCCAAGATTGGAACTGCAAGCAGCGGTCATGGGAACCAGACTCGCCGAAACAGTCATAGAAGAACACGAGAGGAAGCCTGACCGAAAAGTGTTCTGGACCGATAGCAAGACAGTACTCACCTGGATAAGGACGGGGTCACGTTCCTACAAACCCTACGTGGCTCATCGTCTGGCAGCAATAGAAGAAAGCTCCAAGGTCAACGACTGGCGCTGGGTTCCGACGAAACAGAACGTGGCTGACGACGCCACCCGAGATGTACCAGCCGCCTTCAATAGAGATCATCGATGGTACAAAGGGCCGGACTTCTTATACCTGACAGAAGACTCCTGGCCTACAGAAACCGCAAGGACAGCACCAGAAGAACCTTCCGACGAAGAGAAGACGCATCACGTCACCGACAGAAGAATACTGAAGCTAGCTGAGGGTATGCCTGATCCGGCTAAATTCTCAAGCTGGGACCGCCTCCGGTATTCAACAGCGCGAGCTCTGCAATTCATCGAGCTCTGTAGAGCTCCTAGACAGAAGGTCAACTACCGACGAACCAAGAAGAACAAAGAAGCGGATCCTACCTGGAAGAGAAACAAGCCGACCGCAGCTAAACAGCAGGCGCCCGCAGTACCGAAGAAACATTCACTCAAGCTGCTTCCAGTCACAGCCGAGCTCCTCAAGAGAGCTGAAGAGTTGCTGATGCGGTCTTCACAGGAAGAAGCCTTCGCGGAAGACATAGACAACCTGAACAGCGGGAAGCCGATCGCCAAAGAAAGTCGCCTACATCAGCTCAGCGTTGAATCAGTAAACGGCTTACTCCGAATCCGGAGCCGTATCCGAGCGGCCACAGACATGCATGAAGACTTCAAGAACCCGCTAGTAGTCGACGGAGATCATCCAACGGTGAAGCTGTGGATACAGGCCATACATCGACAACTCCATCACGCCGGCGTAGAGGCAACAGTCAACGAGTGCAGACAGCAATACTGGGTATTACGATTGCGCCCTATTACACGCGCAATCCTCCGAAGATGCCTCTTCTGCCGCATGAAGACTCAAGTGCCGCCACATCCACGAACTGGGGATCTGCCAGCGTGTCGCCTAGCACACCACAAGCGACCCTTCACATACACCGGCGTCGACTATTTCGGGCCTCTCTCCGTGACCGTCGGACGAACCAGACAGAAGAGATATGTAGCCATCTTCACATGTCTCACGACGAGAGCCATACACCTGGAAATCGCCAGCTCTCTCAGCGCTGACTCTGCAGTGATGGCGGTCAGAAGAATGATCGCGCGACGAGGCTGCCCGACTGAAATCTGGTCGGACAACGGCACCAACTTGAAGGCTGCCGACAAGGAACTTCGACAATCTATCGACGCGGCGACTTCAGAAGAAGCAGCGAAGAGGACGATCTCCTGGCGCTACATTCCGCCTGGAGCTCCATTTATGGGCGGCGCTTGGGAGCGAATGGTTCGCTCAGTGAAGACGGCTCTCACAGCGACACTGCATGAGCGCCACCCCACCGAAGAAGTCCTCGCTACTCTACTCGCTGAAGTGGAGTATACAGTGAACAGTCGTCCGCTGACGCACGTCTCCGTCAGTGCAGAAGATCCCGAGGCCCTGACTCCCAACCATTTCCTGCTGGGGGTCCTGGACGTGTGCCACAGCCGGGCACATTCACCGAGCAAGACGCCATCTCCCGGTCCAGCTGGCGAGCTGCGCAGAGGCTCGCAGACGTCTTCTGGCTCCGCTGGGTGAAGGAGTACCTTCCTGAGCTCCAACACCGGCGGGAGCCCCACGGACGAGGTCAACCAGTCCAAGTGAACGACCTCGTGCAGATCGTCGACCCGAACCTGCCCCGCAACGTGTGGATACGAGGACGAGTCCTCGCGGTGTATCCTGGTCCAGACAGCATCGTGCGGACGGTGGACGTGCAGACCAAGGGAGGTGTCCTGCGCCGGCCGGTGAGGAAGCTGGTGATCCTGCCTCTGCTTACGGACGACGTGCCCGCACCGGAACTGAATGCGACGCGGTCGCACGGCGGGAGTGATGTGCGGGACAGTGATAACTTGTAAATAGCGCAGTTCTAATGGAACAATATAGTGATTAGGTATAAACATTTAGAAATGTTATACACATAGACTTTCATCAGTTTTTATGTTAGTATATAAGGTTTATTCTCTCTTTAATGTTTATTTAGTAGTTTTTGTAACAGATTTTTATAGTTTTATGTCGATCATCGTGATGTTTACATAACATTTTATGTTGGAATTTCCTATGTTTTATATTTTTGTTAGATAGTTTACGATACACAGATTACGAAAATATATAGTTTATAGTATGTTGTCATAGAAAAACATAGTGAAAAACTGGAAAATGTGTGTAAGGCTCTCGTTACGGTAACGTAACGTCGTACCTTGACTAACTGCACCGATGGTATCTTTGCGCTGATTGGCCGAAAAGTCCTGTGTTCTGATTGGCTGACCAATCACAGGGCCTACATTTTGCGCTGATTGGCCGAAAAGTCCCGTGTTCTGATTGGCTGACCAATCACAGGGCCTACATTTTCTTAACGAAAATAGTATAAATTGAGAGCGGTTTTCGAACATCGGTACAGTTGGCGGGCACATATAGGAAGAAGAATATCTCAAGAATAAAGAAGATCTCTCAAGAATTCTCTCCGGCTTTCATTTCTCACCAACCCCAGCAACAAATGTGCCTAGCCCGCACAAAAACTCTATAATAGTTTGCCCTCCCCTCATGCTCAGCAATACAACTTGTACAATAAGTATTACTGTAAGCACAAAAATTTTAAACCATGTCTTCATTAGAGTTCCAGCTCATCTTGATTGATGGCTCGAGGATCATATTACAGAATTTGAATGATGCTATTAATTTACAATTAGGTAGTGCTATTTGGGCATAAGATCGGTATCGGTACTCACCAGGTTGGATCCAGAGGGAACTTGGAAATAAGCAACTTATTTTCAGTATACGAGGCCTCCTTGATACCGCAAATTTTACATCTTCTGTGACCCTTACCCATGTTGATTCACAAACTTAATAGTCACTGTCTAGATAAATAGTAAAATAACAATAAGAGTCAATTATCTCGCAAGAGTCACTATCAATAAAAGTGTATATCTCGTTAAAACTATGTGAGGATGATACAGAGGAACAGGTACTCGTCTCAACGTTGTATATACAATCACAGAAATTATTCTGCTATGTTATATTCCGAAATCCTACAGAAAAATGAAAAAACAAACAGAAAAATCACAAAACGAACATGATGCGACGGCAGACATGTTTGTTTAGTTAGTTGACTTTTGTTGACTTTCATAACATAATGTTGGTTATCCTGAGTACTCTGACGTGTGTTTCTGAATGTTGGCTAAAGAAGGTTACAAATTCCCTACAAAAATAATTTGTTCGGAGTTTCACAGGACTGGTCACGTCAATCCAGCGGTGTCAATTTGTCAAAAACAATCACACTTTTTTTGTTTTATTTTGTGATAGTATCATACCTTTAACGTTCTTTATGTCATTATTCGCATTATCCGAGTGCCTCAAATATCATACATCTCAATTTTTGTAACTGTAAAACATGAAAGAGTTGATTTAAGCTTAAAATCCAGAGAAGTGTGTATTCAGAAACCTGGTACGCATTTCCAAAAGCCAAACTATTAATGTGCTAAGGTATTTAAAGCTTTATCAGAATGAAATAAAGACTATTTTCAATGAGATAGAAACACATTTTTTTTAGTTTGACATTCATCTGCTAGTGTTGACAGCAATATAACAATGCATTACTGTTTTAAAAACTTTGTACCTTTTAAACGATGCCTTTTGTGGTAAAAATGTGTAGAGTTGTTAGTTTTATAAAGGTATTGCTCTATGTGGCAGTTACTTTAATAAAATCTTAATATTTTTATTCTGATGAACAATATTGTATAACTATGTCAAATGAAATTTAATATTTTTGTGTGCGACAACACATAAGTTGTCGCCTCGCCGTTGCCGGAACGCTGACGTCAGTGATTTTAGTATTTTACATTTGCGAATGGAAATAGTTTTCTAAAATTTATACAATTAACCCTTATATTTGAGGCGCCGTGTTAACACTGTGTAAAATCGAAAATGGCATCAGCGCCGGAAACAAAATTGCCGGAAACCGACAGCCCAGACGCGGGTTCTAGTTTCTTAGAAGAGTTTTACAGTCCCGTAAATTTGATTATAATTGCGATTATCTTTGTGTTGATGTATAAAATATACGCAAAGTTTACAAAGGTGCCTGCAGAAACACCGGCGGTGGAGTTGCCAAAAATTCGTAAGGATATGACAGTTGCAGAATTGCGTCAATATGATGGTAACCAAGCTGACGGCAGGGTGCTGGTGGCCGTCAACGGCTGGATATTCGACGTGACGCGAGGACGCCGCTTCTACGGGCCCGGTGAGTGCATCCGCACCGCTGTTTATAAATAGAGTTGACATTACCATGACTCATTAATTATCCATTCAAAATGCAGACTGAACCTTGAGTAACCTTTTGCATTACAAAAACATTGTTCATGTGTTGCTTGCATAATTTTTAAATGTTTATAAATTAGAGATATGTTTCTTATGTTTATACAAGACTTACATTCAGTTAGACCCTATAATTATTAAAATTTAAATATAACAAATTACTTAAAACATTTACAAAAATCTTTAACTCAAACAATTTTCCGTAGGTGGACCGTATGCGGCATTTGGAGGGAAGGATGCATCAAGAGGTCTTGCCACATTCTCTGTGACGTCATCAGACAAGGAATATGATGACCTCAGTGACCTGAACTCAATGGAAATGGAATCTGTAAAGGAGTGGGAAGCTCAGTTCAGAGGTATGTGTAACTAGATAAGACTAGTCAATTAAGAAATTTTAATGAATGGACCAATCACAGGAACTCATTCATATGTTTATTGATGAATTGCATCATCACCGTAAATGCCTAGTCTGTCTCTTTTCTCACTATCTTCTGATATCCTAATATAATATTGTGAAATGCAATTTTTTTCACAATTTTTTTAACAGTCTGGTAGGTACTCATAGCCATGTTCTTAGCTGACTCAATTTAGATGGCCGTACATGCTGAGAACAATTGCACGTGGCAATCGCGGTGGCATGGGCATCAACACGCAAATTGAAACCATGAATTCTGTACATAATTTTAGACCCCCTAGTGTAGAAATTAGCTGTTTTTATAGAAAAGTGCAATACATATGCGTTCAAAATGTCTGGAACAGCAAATAAAAATCTGATGAAAACTTTCAATGCAGTAGGGTTCCGAATCATAAACCATGGTAACAGGTTTAATGTTGATGTATCCATAGGATTGCATGACTCATTCAATTTTCAATTTGTATCCCGGGTTTGAAAATTAATAATAATTGGGGACACATACACATGTCATAACATCACATTTATAGTATCACTGCGTGGTCTAGTGGTTTCAACCGCTACTGCTGAGCATGAGGCCCCGGGTTCGATCCCCAGGTCGAGCCAAGTGTTATTGGATATTTCCAGCTGGAATTTCTCAGTATCAGCACGGAGTCTGGATTTGTCCCGGGTTGATGGCACATGTCCTGTCCTGTCCTGTTACATGGAACTTAAACATACCTTGTGAAATGTGGGTGTACTATTATATAGGTGTTCCTCAGCTTAACCCTTTGGGAAATAATGAAGTAATTTATACACAACATATTTTAGTGACAGCTAGTTAATTAACAAATTGGTTGAACCCAACTTTTACCATATGTAGATTGTAGGCAATGTTCCAATAAAATTTTGGAGTATTACAGTTAAAGTTTCAATCACAAATTAATATAGTTTTTATGTATGAAGCACAATTTCTAATTGAAATTGGTAGTATTCAAATATCACTGCTATGGTTCTTATGCATAAGGTTCAATATCCAGAGTTGTCTTTTAACTAAAAATAATTTCAGAAAAAATACAAAATTTACACGTGGCTCCAAATTTGTTTTTGACATAACATTATCATAAATTAGCAATGTCTTTATACTTACAAATTTCCTAGAAGTATGAATAGTAGCCATGCCCATGACTTAACCCACATACAAAAATGTAACTTTTATATTTTCAGAAAAAAGTTCCTAAAGCCTTTTTGTACAGACGCCAGCACATCAAGCTACATCTGTCAAATTTTCTTTAATAGATTTTCAACTTTATCACTAAAGCGTTTAGGTACAAGGTTGATTGGGAAAATTTGACAGTTTCGGGTAGCTTGACCTGCTGGTGCCTGTACAAAACTAAATATCTATTGCTATGTTTTAAGGCATTGACTGCCACCGCGGTCACCGGTGACCGCCAACAATAGATTTCTGTTGTGTCTTGTCTGGCAGTCAACGTGTTAAATAAGTGTGTAACAAAATTGTGATAAACAAATCAACAACCATAATTTTCCTGTTAACTAGTTTTAATGACCTGAAAAAATTACAATATATTAATTACCCTGTAAGGAAAATTATATACAATATAATTTGCATTGTTGCTACTTAAACCCATAGAAGTGCATTATGTTGTATGTAACATAATTTTATTTATGTTCATATGACCTTTTCCATTCTTGCAATTCTATGGAGCTGTTCAAACAACTAAGGAATTCGATAGTTCTATCAACACATATTACGGTCATGGCCTTCAGGTCTTTTGGCGTGTAACTAAAAGAGTGATAAATATAAACGTTCATTGATAGAGAGGGAGAGGAAAACCAAAGAGATGATTGTGGACGTCGAGGTCAACAGCCGACTCCAATACCGTAGACGCCGGCTTGCGGGTAGCGAGCAATGGGCAGCTCGCCGCCCGGTAAGGACCAGGCCCGGGTCGACGGCGCGTTGTGTTCCACGCGCGCCTCAAAGACATGTTAGCACGAACTGACGGGGTCCGCTAGGGCCGATGCCTGCCAGGGCCGCGGATTGTTCGAAAGAGATACCGTGGCCCCTGGCACAGGCAACTGAAGGAACACGGGTGGGTTTTAGTCAGTAAAAGTCTGACGCCCTCCCGCTCCGCCCAGAGCGGGAGAAGTCATATGATGATTTCCCACCCCAAAAAAAAAGGGATGATATGAAAGAAAGAGGAATGAATGATAGAGTGACAGCTGATACAGAAGAATGGAATAAAAAAGCGTGTTACGCCGACCACAAGTAACATTGGACAAGAGCAGGGATGGCTTTCAGGTCTTTGGTATCAAGCTCAGTGTTCCGTCAACAGATTTTTTGAACTCGTTCCCACTGACCAAACTACAAGCAATTTTGGCCCTCAGTGTTCTGGAGCCTGCTCTTATGTAAACAAACACTGAGCTCGGAGGGCCCGGGTCCCGACGGCCGTGACCCGTAACACCCTGTAACTATTTGGATAGACCTTAAATCATTCAGCTCACGGAAAAACAAAACTAATGAAGTGTGAATTATTCGCACGAGCAAACTGATAATTTGTTTACTTCGCCGACTCAGAACTGAATAATTTTCGTCTGTTTTCAATGCGCGAATCAGTACCTTGGTTATTCGGATGTATCTGCAATAAGGACGTGGTATGGAGTTGTGATAAACTTTGTCTTAAGGTGCGTCCACACCGCGATAATTCGCTTGAAATGAATAAGCATACGGCTTCAAGTATACGTGTAGTGGGTATATACGTTGGTCTCGTGGTCGCAAGCGTGACTGCTTGGCGCGGGGTCCTAGATTCGTTTCCCGGGTCGGGCTAATGTTATTTGAGTTTTCCACTGGGAATTTCAATAACATCCCGGAGTTTGGAAGTTTGCGGTATGATATCCCCGTGTCTCGCACGCGCCTGATCTCTCCGGTCCACAGTGTGAAATTTTGCGTCAATTGCGGTCACCTATATTTTATCCCTCCATCCTATAGATCCAGCGAAGAACTAAAACTTCTGGTAAGGAACCATGATTTTATTATCTATAGTTTTAAAGTTATTTAAAGTTATGCTGACGTCAGCAAAACACTGTTTTTATTTCTAAATTTCAAAATAATAATATGATTTACATAAATCATTATTTTATTACAGTAACAATACAATATCTAACTCCATACAAAGTTTAGTTATTGCATCTACAATGTTCAAAGAGAAATTGATTTATTTTCAATTTTCACTAAATTGCAGTTTTCTCCGTATTCCTATTGATTCCGTATCTGATTTTAACTCTGAGCATTCATAATATAGTTATTAACAACACAAAATAAAAATCAAATAAGTTAACAGTGGGACTTTGGAAATATTACATTTCTAAAGTTTCCATAGAATTTCTATGGAAATAGGGTTGTCAAATTGCATATACATGTTTATTTTATTTTATACCAAAGAAAACCATTACATTTCACTTTACATCAAGAAAAATAGTAAATTGGCAGTCAAAGTTATCCAGGAATAGACAAAGTAAAGTAGGTGACAGCCCTAACCTCAAAAATAAAAAATTCAATAACTCAGAAGTCCCGCATTATCCACACCTGATTTTTTTTTATAATAAAGCATATTATAATATGAAACTATTCATGTTAAAAAAAATGCGGATAAATGAGATAAAGCAAATAAAAAATATTTTTAGTTTTTGATGAAAACTTAATTTTCCCTTCTATTTACGATTACTTTTTTTTTTTCACTGAACTAATACTAGATATAACAGTCCTTTTTAAGACCTCATATATAACAATTGCAAAATCATACATTTGAGACGAAATAATGCATTTCTATGGTTTCTATGGAGTTTTCTCGAGTTTCAAAGTAACTTCAAAACTATAGATAATAAAATCATGGTTCCTTCCCAGAACTTTTAGTTCTTCGTTGGATCTATATGTTGAAGGGATAAAATATAGGTGACCGCAATTGAAGCAAAATTCCACAGTGTGCGGTCGTGTCAGATTGCCGTCCCATAGGACTATGAGAGTGAGGGAAGAGAGAGGGCATCTGTGTCTGCGCACACGCTTGTGCACTATAATATCTCCCGCGCCGAAGGTTGGTCTCCGCTGAAATTGGCCGCCATGACCGAAATTCGGTCTGGAAGACTATTTATTTATGATGAACTTAAAATTCCCGAACTAAAAGCGAATGCTAGCGCTAAGGACGCACCTTCCTTCTTACGTCATTTGAATACCCTTGTTAACAAGCAATTTTAATCTATTTAACACGCCCTAAACACTTGTCTTGTTCATACTCCACTAAATATGAGCGTGCATAGACTAATATCTAAAGTAAATATAATATTCCAGAAACTCACCCATGTTCATGGCGATATACATTGCGCTAGTGTGATTCGATAAAAATAAAATAATAACATCGCATTTACATACAAAATGCATTCTTTAAAAACATGTACCTAAAGGTCGAAATTGCACCGGTGCAGTGCTAACAGCACTATTGTATTTAAACATTTATTTTGTGTGGAAATATGTTCTTTATTATTACATAGCTAAGGGCTTATTATAGGTACTGGTATGAATGCCAAATGGATGCCTGGTTTGATCCCCACACCCATTAGGAACCAGGTTATCGCAATGTTCATGTTATCACACTTATCACCTTATCAGTCAGTGTAAATCGATCAGCTACCCCCATAGCTAGCTAGTATCTCGTCTAAATGTATGCACAGAAAGATATAAATGGCAGTACAAAATCTAGGAAAGATGAAGAACACTTCCAATTAGCTGTTATTTTATATTATTTTCTGACATCTCGTCATTAACACCCCAAATAAATTGTGGTAAGGGCAGGAGCCTTACCACAATTTATTTGGGGTCGGCGCATCATGTCTTTTTCTCCCATACTCCTCTATTAGCCGCCATCTCGACAGTCACCCCCTTTCTAACCATATCATCATCGACATAGTCCATCCATCGTTTGTTCGGTCTTCCCCTACTCTTACATCAACATTTTTCTTACATGTGTTGGTCGCCAATCTAGTTGAAAACCAATAAAAGTAGAAAGAATAATTTGATAAAAATTTAGACACGCAGGGAAAAATAATTAAGTCTTAATTGTCTTGCATTTGAAACTAATTTACATGTTGTGGTTTTTGGTGGAATATTCCACCTGTTTTTGTTGTCATTATTTGAAACGATGTTAGGTTTCTAATGGAAATAACTTTATTACCAAAGGCGAGTAAAGACTCGGTGTTTTTCGCGAGATTTAAAGTTCTTCCGAATATTTCTTGCTTTTCCTCCAAGTCAAAGACAATATTTTCAGCCTAGTTTAGGCGCTGACCAACTGAATCGGTGCCAGTTAGACCAGTAGCGTGTTTAGCTGTACTAAAATATTCAGAAGTAATCAGATAAAGGAACATAAAACAACAAATAATTCACAATCAATAGGTTTGTTGAAGGTCACAACTTGGTAAGTCGTAATAGGTGTGTCGGCTCGCTTCCAATTAGGAATTCTGATTGAAAAGGCGTAACCTATTTGCTTATTTAAAACTCTTTAGTTGAGGCTTTGAATGTAATTCCCCATGAGTAGCGTAAGATATGGTGGATTAAAAGAGCCGAATGACGGTCTAATAAATGTTTTTCCGGCACACCCTAAACATTCAGTCACGCTATCAACTATTGTCGAAAAGTTCAAGCCGACACTCTCCACACCCCTAATTTCTACGTTGCGTTCGGTGCTGTTCGTCGTCAGCTTTATTTTCGACAGGCCTTTTTTATTCCCACGTTTTAGAAAAACCATCCCTCTAGCTATTTCTTCCAAGACCCCACTCTTGTTTCGATAAATCCCGTGAATGCATCAAATCAACAAATTAAGGCAAGTAGGACTTTGTATGAAATACTTGTAGTTTTTGTGAGAATACATCCATAACAAAAGGCCTCCCCTCTTTACCAGGTTTTGGCCGCTTCTGAAGGGCCACATAACTTAATATATGAGTTCTCTTTAGCTATCATCAATTTTGTAGCGTGCTTTTGAGTAATAAGCAATCGCGAGATAGTTTTTAAATCACAGCGTAGCTTAGCGGTTAATTTGCTCAATGTGGTACGCCTAGATAACTGTTCTGTTGAAGTTTAATTAAATCTATTACTTCATCCCGGAATGCTTTATCTACTCAACCATGAAAGGAGGAAGTCACGCGTAACAACGTGTGGAGGATCAGAGATCAATGTTACGTATAGGTAATTAACCACTCTGCTCGACTAGATTTTGACATATGACATATCAGCTGACTCGACGGAATGTTGCGAATTACGTCATGAAATTCAGTAAATTACATCAACTTTCAGCATTCAAATTTGTTAAGAAAAATATGTTTCCGCGCTTATTTTATACAATATATTTGTGGCAAATATCTTTAATTATTTGTTGAGGTCGGTCAAACTTCGTTAGTCTACTACGAAAGTTGTATAAAATAGGTATTACTACACCTATCCTAAAGGTAGGCACCTTAAACTCGCTGGAAATATGTACATAAACAACCTATTCTCTTGCTGAGAATATGCAAAAGGGAAAAATAAAGACATTATCATTCTCTCCGCCTTCTTACTTTTACCATTTTTCTTACATAAACTACTTATAAAACGCAATCAAGTCTTGATAAAAATTACAAAAAATTGTGTTTCGACATGACACTTCTTAGTGCTGACCATCCGCCCAGTTTTCTTATTTCGATTCAAAAATTGCATAAAGCCTAATCGATAATCGGAATTTGCAAAAAAAAAAATAAAAAAGGTGTAGAAACTATATATATCCTCTTTGGTATATTTTTCATGAATTAATTTATTTTTGAAATTAATCATTTTAATTACCGTACCTACACGTACGGTGTGGTTAGGTGTGTAATTTTTTATGGTTCCGTACGTCCAAATGAAAAAACGGAACCCTTGCAGGATCACTTGTGTCTGTGGGTCTTGTCTTTTCTTATTTGCTTCGAATCTACAGGACCGATTAAATTGAAATTTGGTACACATATGTGTCAGTCCAAGCGAAAAGGGTCCAGTGCGCGGCATTTAGTTTCCGAGATATAAGAGGTTTTGTAAAGTTGGGTATAAAAATTGCATTTCGCGATTTTAATTGGTTATAAATAAATGCTCAATTATCTACAATTTCATATAGTAAATGACTATATACGATGTTTCTAAGTACCAGAAACTTTATGAAAAAAGTTTACTAAAAAGGTACCAGTGGGTGGCATGTCGATATTCTGGGAATAAAATACGTTTCAATACCCCGTACTGATCACTTCTAATAATTTAATTATATTTTAAGATTAAAATGTTGAAACTACGTGTAAAAGGTCCCTTAAAGCGGGGAACTCCCTGCTACTATGCAACTACTAAGGGGATTTACTTTGCTTCACTTCGACATAGCGGGGATTTCCCTGATCGTTTTTTGCTACCTACGTGTCCTATAAATAGATCTGCCTGTGATGCAATAATTTATTTGTCATTTGACACCGGAAAGGAAACAATATCCGACAGTCTTTGTGTAAATATAGCAGTTTTTATTATCTTAGCTGTTTTAAATTGAGTGAGTGAAAAGTGCGCATAAAAATGAATAAAGGTAAGTCTTTACGTTGTCTATTATATCTACTAATACTATGTTTGTTGTTACGTGTTGTGTTATGTATCGAATAAGCTCCAAAAGTACTGAACCGATTTTGAAAATTCTTTCTCCAATACAAAGCTGCATTATTCAGTCATAGGCTATAATATTATTAACGTTATTACGCTTAGCGGGGCCGAGGTCGAAAAGCTAGTTCTATAAACCGGGGTATCGGAATGTTACGGAGTTCTTGTGTGTATCTACAGCTGTTACCTACTTTTCATATTTAGACCTCGACAGGGGCGAAGCCTCCTACAGACAGCAGTCGTCTTTAAATTCGATTTTTTATGGATTTTAGAGATTTAGAGATTTATGGATTAAGCGTAGATTACGTTACGTTCCTACTTATTTATTACATTTTAAAAGAGAGCAGCTTTAATCATAATAATTCGGCTGCATCCACATAGACTGAAAACTGACCGCGACAAAGTTGATAGGCTAATGAATCTCAATTAGTCATAATTTCATCCCATTTATACTAAATTCAAATTTGTTTTTAGGTAACATAATTATTGAAGATTCAACCGAAGGTTCCAGCTCTAGTGATGAATCTAAGCATTCTGATGGACCTGTACCACTTTCTATGGAGGTGGAAGTAAACACACTACCTGTTTTGGCCTCGACCGCAACAACGCCGGATTTACCAACAGAAGAAGAAACCGTTGCACCTTATTCAGGTACTTACAACTTAGAAAATAATTTCACAGAGTCGACATCTGAGATGGATGAAACGGATCAGTATTATGAAAAAAGCACTAATACAGAAGCAATCAGTGAAGATGAAATACATGAGTGTTATGATTTTGCTAAAATAGTTAGCCGAGCCTTGTGTAAAATCAAAAAAGATCGACGTGATCATTGTATGCATGCAATAGTACATATTCTTTATGACTACAGCAAGGACTCTAATACCAATTAAGAAGTTGTGTTAGGTACCTATGTCATAGACATAGTATGAAAAAATGACCTGTGTAGTATGTATATTTCAACTATTTGTTTTCAGAGTTTAGCTATTCAGCGTCTGTAGAACATGAAGACTATGAAAATTTTAATTTAGAGTTCAAAAGTCAACGGGGTACAGAATTATCGTGTGACATCGAATTTAGTGCTTGTGAGCCGCTCGAAGAGCGGCAAATTGGTAATATTTTACTAGATGATGATCCTTTAATTCTAGACGATGTAACTCAGGCCTCATTCTTAGATACTGGCTGTGGATGTAATAATAATTGTGTGTCCAAATTTCAAAAAGATGTAATATTAAGTAGTAGGTTAGATTGTATCGAATTAAATTCACGTTGTAATGAAGGAGTCAATCATCATCACTTGGTCTTGAAAGGAGCTTTAAATGCTCTCTTACGTACAAGTGAAAATACATTACATTCAAAAAACAGAAACTTGCAACGAAAAGAATACACGGTAAAGTATTTCTTTCGAGGTGTTTCAGTATGCAAGATTTTTTTCCAATATGTATATGCCACTGGTTTGAAAAGGTTAAAAAATGTAAAAAAGAACTTTCTGGACAGCGGTGTTGCTCCAAAGGTCCACGGGTCACGTAAACGACCTTACAATTGTATTAATTTGCAAACTAGATCAGACGCAATCACTTTTATAAGACAGTTTGCTAATGAAAACGGTTTAGTATTGCCGGGCCGATTACCAGGCCACCAATTTAAATCTGATTTAATAATTTTACCTTGTAGTATGTCTAAAGCGTATGTGTACAACAAATATTTGGAAACTATAGCTTTACTCGATAAAACTCCTATTAGTAGAAGTAGTTGGTATGATCTTTGGGAAGATTTTTGTCCATATGTCGTTATACAGAAACCGAAAACAGATCTATGTGCAACTTGTCAGAAAAACGTGACCACGTTGGGACGAATGGGTGGTTTAGATGAAAAGGAAAAAATACAGCTTGTAGAAAAGTCGAGGCAGCACCTTGATTTAGTGCAAAATGAACGAAAATATTATAACAATGTAATCAAAGTTGCGACTGATTCAATAACGGACTCTACTCTTATTCTTGGACCTCATGAACCATGTTCTTATGATGGCGTCATGCATTACTCTTTTGATTTTGCCCAACAGGTGCATTTGCCGCACAGTTCACAACAAATTGGGCCACTGTATTTCTTGACAGGATTTAAAGTCAGTTTATTTGGTGTTGCTGCAGAGCCTTTGAGAAAGTTCGTTTTGTACGTAATTCCTGAACCCTGTGCTACTGGGAAAGGAGCTAATGTAATAATTTCAATGCTACATCATTTTTTCGAAAATTTTGGTATAGGCGAAAAAGATGTTGTTTGTCATGCAGATAATTGTGCTGGACAAAATAAAAATAACTATGTCATGCAATATGCAACATGGCGAGTTTTAACAGGCAGACACCGAAGTTTCCGTATATCTTTCCTTCCCGTGGGTCATACGAAGTTTGCACCCGACATGTATTTCGGTCTATTCAAAAAAAGTTTTAGAAAATGGGAATGCAATAACTTAAAGGATATTCTTGCAGCTGCTGTTCAAGCTTGTCCGAAAACAAAATCTATAGTAGCTGTTCTAACTGGTGATGAGAAAGGAGAAACTTTTGTGAAAACTTACGACTGGGCCAATTTTTTTCAACCTGATTGTGTAACTATTAACCAACTTCTGCATTTTAGTCATTTTGAAACAAATGAAGATAATAGAGGGCACATGTTATGTTACAAAAAATATACTGACAGTCAACCAACTGTATCAAAGGTTTTGAACCCGAATAAAGTATACGGTTTTCCTTTAGAAAAATCCCCTGCAGGCATGACGTACGAAAGAAAATCGTATCTTTATAATAAGATTCGTGAATTTGTACGTGAAGAATCTAAAGACATTTTATGCCCGAAACCCATTCCAAATGTTGATGTTGACCACAACTCTGTCCCAACAACATCTGTCGAGTACTCTTTTCAGAAACCATCAATTGAAAAGAGTATTCGACAAAAACCAACATGTTCGTACTGCAAACAGGTTGGTCATAGGAATCAGGTGCGAGGAGGAATTTATTTTTGTCCAAAACGTAAGTTGGAGTCCCAAATAGAATAAGTTTTATTTTTATGTTTGTATTGGCTTTTTTCAAATATTATTGCAACAGAATAATGATTATTTTAGCCACTGGTACCTTTTATGACATTACATAAAAGGTACCAGTGGCTAAAATAATCATTATTCTGTTGCAGTAATGTTTGAAAAAAGCCTGTCTTGTTATTTTGTTAGTTCCTAAATAGAGTAAGAATACTTAATTTTAGTTTTTTATTGTTAATTACTATCGCAATAACTAACTTTTTATTAAATATCGGCAAGTGGACCTTTTTTACTAGACTGTGTATCCTTCTTTTATTTTGATAATAATTGTTTTAGTTTTGATGTCAAAAGTATAATTATAAGTTGATTCTATGGAAAACATATCAATCTACAATAATGAATAAAAATCTACGTAACAAGCAAGTAAAAGTGTGTTTTTTTTTCACTCAAACTTTCAAAATGCTTTTTCTCAAATCAAGCTTTTTCAGAATTTCAACTTCAAATGTCTGATAAAAAAAAACGTGTGCTACTTTTTGATTATTTTTTCAATCCATACTATCAATTGACTATTCTAGATACCGAATCCAGTCTTAACTCAATACCCCACTACTGGACCCTTTATGCCTGGACTGACACATATGAATTTCTGTGAGCCAAAGACGGACGTGTAACATAAATAAAATAATTTTGAAAATGGGGTCATTCTTGGGGGCAAACTAGAAAAAAAAAATCTTTGCTGTACCTCTGTGTGACATATTAAATGAAAGGGCTTGTTGTGGGGTTTTAAATATATTTGCTTAGTAACTAAAACAAAAGTTATGTGGCCATCTGTCTATGTGCCGGTCGGTCTACCTATCTGCCGTCTGTACAAACCTAAACTAACCGTAAAATCTAGATTTTGACCAATTTGCACCGGCCAGCCTTTCTTACAGGGTTAATGCGGGCGTTTTCGTGGACGCGCGTTGTGGGACGAAGTAGGCACTCCTTATGTACCAAGCTGCCGTTCTGTAGCTTGGGATAAAATTTTAAGAACTGTAATTGTCTGATTTCTAATTTAAATGATCTGAAAATACTTTTACGGAACCCATAATTTCGTCATGTCAGTCTGTGCGTGCGTTCGGATGTCAATGCCATTAACCATTTTACTCGTAGACTCTAACGAGTGTTAATAACACTATATCGTATTCGTATTCTATGCACACAAAATGGTGTAGTAAAATTACGATAAACATAATTAGAGGTAGCATTCCCCATGCATGTACCCGAGGGTTGAAAAAAATCTATGCACACAAGCGTGTGGGGGGTATTGTTGGAACTTATAATTAAAATTATAAAGATGTTTCTAATTGACTTAACTTTTAAAGTCAATCGTTTTTGACATCTATATCTATACTTATAATAAATCTGTAGAAGTGAAAATTCTGTACATTGAAAATATCAAAAAAATAAATGGCAGGGGGTGTTACTAGACCGACACCGAACCCAAAAATGTGATTAAAAAAATTTTTGTCTGTCTGTCTGTCGGTCTGTCTGTCTGTCTGTCTGTCTGTCTGTCTGTCTGTCTGTCTGTCTGTCTGTCTGTCTGTTTGTTCAGGCATCACGCAAAAACTACCGGTTCGATTACGATGAAACTGGTATAATTATTCTTTAATATCCTGGGCACCACACTGGGTACTTTTTATCCCGGAAAAGTATATACAATAAAAAACAAACTTAATTTTGCGGTTCGAACCATAGACCCGATTACTGTACCAACCGCAAATAATAAGTTTGTCGTATGTTAGGTCACCCGCAGTGGAGTTCATTTTTATTCCTTTTAGTTTTTAGTTATTTAGGTTTATTTTTATATAAGTCGTAGGTATAGATTTTAATTTTAAAGTATAGGTAGCATATTTGATAGTGTACGTAGTGACCGTAGGTTATTTTATAATACTGTTAGGTAGGATTAGTGAGGGGGCCCGTGGCTAAATATTATCAGCCGCACAGGTCGATCGGTCAGGTTAAGCTACGCTTGCCGCGGTTGGTCTGTGGATGGGTGGCCATCTTTACATACCGAGACCCCTCCGTGTGTCGGAAAGCACGTTAAGCCGTTGGTCCCGGCTGTCATTCGTGGATCTTTGACAGTCGTTACGGGTAGTCAGAAACCCGAAAGTCTGACAACCAGTCTTACCAAGGGGTATCGTATTACCCAGTAACTGGGTTGTGGAGGTCAGATAGGCAGTCGCTCCATGTAAAATACTGGTATTCAGCTGCATCCGGTTAGACTGGAAGCCGACCTCAACATAGCTGGGAAAAGGCTAGGCAGATGATGATTGAGTTTAGATTAGTTATCATCATAAATAGGTTTATTTAGGTAGGTAGGTATTTTATTTTCTGTTATTGAGTTTATTTATTTTTTAATTATGTAGGAACTTAGGTACGGTATCCGGTATCCGGGTCTTATCACGTATTACCCAGTCACTGGGTTGTGGAGGTCAGATAAGCAGTCGCTCCATGTAAAATACTGGTATTCAGCTACATCCGGTTAGACTGGAAGCCGACCCCAACATAGTTGGGAAAAGGCTAGGCAGATGAGATGATGAGGTACTTAGGTAAAGATATCATATAGGTACCCTCTTAATCACCACTAATGAGACACAATTGGTTTTCTATTGTAATTAGCCACAAAGGGCCCGCGAGATAGTTGGCATTCTAGGGAAACACATACCTACATTTTATCCTGTTAGCACGTTCCCGTGGGATAATTTCCGACATCCACGCGGGCAAAGCCGCGGGCAGAAGCTAGTACTTATAATAAATCTGTAGAAGTGAAAGTTCTGTACATTGAAAATATCAAAAAAATAAATGGCAGGGGGTGTTATTAGACCGACACCGAACCCAAAAATGTGATTAAAAAAATTTTTGTCTGTCTGTCTGTCTGTCTGTCTGTCTGTCTGTCTGTCTGTCTGTTTGTTCAGGCATCACGCAAAAACTACCGGTTCGATTACGATGAAACTTGGTATAATTATTCTTTAATATCCTGGGCACCACATTGGGTACTTTTTATCCCGGAAAAGTATATACAATAAAAAACAAACTTAATTTTGCGGTTCGATCCCTAGATCCGATTACTGTACCAACCGCAAATAATAAGTTTGTCGTAGGTTAGGTCACACGCAGTGGAGTTCATTTTTATTCCTTTTACTTTTTAGAGTTATTTAGGTTTATTTTTAACCGACTTCTAAAAAAGGAGGAGGTTCTCAATTCGACGGTATGTTTTTTTTGTGTGTTTGTTACGCGATTTCTCCGCCAATTGTGGACCGATTTTCAAAATTCTTTTTTTGTTCGAAAGGAGATACTTCTGAAGTGGTCCCATAGAAATTTCATCAAAAACGGTGCAGTAGTTTGGTTTTTAAACCTAAATTACTGGTAAAAATTACAACTTAAAAGTGAAAAATAAAAACTTTTTTGCAAAAAAAAACAACCGTCTTCCAAAAACGACACTACAAAGTGAAAAATAACTTTAATTTCGGAAGTCGGTGGCAACGAAAATGCGAACCCGACGACACCGACTTCCGAAATTAAAGTTATTTTTCACATTGTAGTGTCGTTTTTGGAAGTCGGTTGTTTTTTTTTGCAAAAAAGTTTTTTATATAAGTCGTAGGTATAGATTTTAATTTTAAAGTATAGGTAGTATATTTGATAGTGTACGTAGTGACCGTAGGTTATTTTATAATACTGTTAGGTAGGATAGTCATTCGTATAGATATTAGTTTTTAGAGATTTTGCTTATTTATTGAGTTTAGATTGAGGGGCCCGTGGCTAAATAATAACAGCCGCACAGGTCGATCGGTCAGGTTAAGCTACGCTTGCCGCGGTCGGTCTGTGGATGGGTGACCATCTTTACATACCGAGACACCTCCGTGCCTCGGAAAGCACGTTAAGCCGTTGGTCTCGGCTGTCATTCGTGGATCTTTGACAGTCGTTACGGGTAGTCAGAAGCCCGAAAGTCTGACAACCAGTCGTACCAAGGGTACCTATCGTATTACCCAATAACTGGGTTGTGGAGGTCAGATAGGCGGAGCTCCATGTAAAATACTGGTATTCAGCTGCATCCGGTTAGACTGGAAGCCGGCCCTGAACATAGTTGGGAAAAGGCTAGGCAGATGATGATTGAGTTTAGATTATTATCGTCATAAATAGGTTTATTTAGGTAGGTAGGTATTTTATTTTCTGTTATTGAGTTTATTTATTTTTTTAATTAGGTAGGTACTTAGGTAAAGATATCATATAGGTACCCTCTTAATCACCATTAATGAGACACAATTGATTTTCTATTGTAATTAGCCACAAAGGGCCCGCGAAATAGATGGCATCCTGGTGCACATACATTTTATCCTGTTAGCACGTTCCCGTGGGATAATTTCCGACATCCACGCGGGCGAAGCCGCGGGCAGAAGCTAGTATGGGATATTTTCGTTTAAAACCGCAGAATTAACTTGGTTTTTTACAGTTCTTTCGAGAACTTTTATGAAATACAAACTTATTTCTGCAGTCGATCAAATTAATGATATGCGCTGTGCATGCGTAAATATTCATCCCAAGTACGGGACCTTTCGCTGTGCATGGTCCGACATACACTTGGCCAGTTTTTTTTTAAATTTCGTTGGGAAACTACCACAAAAAGTAAACAATTTCTATTACTCAAGTAAACTAATATAAATAAAAACTACCAAGCTCATACAGCTAACAAAACATAATGAAATGTAAAGTGTTTGCGGAATACTTAATTAATCTATCATCATTTCCCAAACTTTTGCTAAGCCTATCTAAAAATGTATACTGGGCATTCTGTAGCAAACTATTAGAAAGTATCAAAAATTAATAATTGCACAATAAATAAAAATAATTTTGAATAGCAAGCGCATTCCGAATATAAATTCAAATATAGAAACAATTCGGCGCGAAATTGAATAAATGACTATGATCATAGGTCCTCTGTTATTGACTCAGTTTCAATATAATGTCCAAGAAACGATTAAAATTACATTAGTAAAGCATAAATCATTATTATAAATAATGCTTGTTGTATTTAATGCTTATAATAATTTTATTTCAATTTCTGATAATCGATTTTTGACATTCATCATATTAATTACTCGGGACAATCGAAATTAAAAAAAAATCGTATGGCATAATCGCTTTCGCACATCATTACGATAAAAAAAAATAACAATGGTCGGCGATTTTGAACACAAATTAAGTAGTGGTAATGAATAATACGTGTTATTGGACCTGTGTTTCAATATTACGTTAGGATTTGGGCATTTTCGTGTTTTTTATAATATTTGTAATAATATTTTTCACATTTTACATCTTACCTACATGTGTGTGTGTGACTTTTGTGAAAAGTAAAAATGTAAACACGCACGATTGGCGCGAAACTTCGACTTTAGATATCAAAAAACTACATTACCACTACTTATTTAACATGAACAATGGATGAATTCGTCAAATAATTAAATCATGCCCCTGTGGTGGAGTTTGGATTTTCGAAATCCCCAATTTTTATGTTTTTTAGCCTCGACCATCACTGTCATCAAAATGGCGATTATCGCATTTACAGACTTGAATTTAATAAAGGTAAATTAATAAACTTGCGCGCTAAATATGAAAGATTGAATGGCGATAACATATGAGTTTTTTATCCAACTCTCTTAATTAACGCACATTCATAAGATTTGATGGGTAGCATAATCAATATTTACATTATAAGTAAGGGTGTCGTATGTCGTCATTTCAAGGTCCAATGGGACCCGTTACTGAGCCAGCGGAGGTTCGTGTGTTCGGGTCCATTCGGGGGCGCTACCGAACTATACGGTTAACGTGCTAATGCTAAGCGCTAAGTGTCTTGATCAAATAGCGTCTACGCCCTCCCCTCGCATTAGAATTACTCATTCATAAACAAGTGATATTGAACCTGCTGGACTTGGTTTTCGTTATTTTGATCTAAGATAATCTACTCGTATGTTTACTGATGATTAGAACTTTTTTCCGATATCAGCCTGACTTATTCACTGTACAACCATTGATTGGCTCTTTAAAAGGGCTTGTGGCTAAGTAATAAACGCCGCACGGGTCGATCGATGAGATTAAGCTACGCTTGCCGCGGTTGGCCCGTAGACGGCTCTGTCTTTACATACCAAGACCCCTCCGTGCTTTAAGAAGAAAGCACGTTAAGCCGCTGGTTCTGGCTGTCATTCATAGATCTTTGACAGTCGTTAAGGGTCGTCAGAAGCCCGAAAGTCTCACAACCAGTCTTACCAAGAAGTATCGAATTACCTAGTAACTGAGTTGTGGAGGTCAGCTAGGCAGTCGCTCCATGTAAAATAGTGGTACTCAGCTGCATCCGGTTAGACTGGAAGCCGACACCAACATAGTTGAGAAAAGGCTAGGCAGGATTAATTGGCTTCTGATTTACTGCTACGTACGCGTAGCGTCACACCACGCTTTGCACTGGCAGATCCGGTCCAGGTGCTGGTCGCGGCTGGCTTCTTTTAGGCCTTCCTCTTTCCTTCGAAATGAGGCACTGTGGTCATCTAGTCATAAAAATTGCTGTTTTCGACATGAGAATATTGAGATTCCACCCTTGCGAGAGCGTATTATCTCGAGACTGAAGACCAGCTTAGCGAATTGGCTACCGTATAAGCATTTGGCCGGGGTCGGGTCGGTATGTCCGAGAATCTTACCTACCCTAAACCTATAAATTCCGTGGCTAAACGGAATAGCTGATCTGACCCCTGTATATTGCACGCAAGAAGATATATGGCTGCCATTCATCTTGAAATACCGTTAAATACCCCACAAGTAAAGAGTAGTCAAAGTCAACATAGTTTATTTGCTATAAATGCAGTAATACAAAAGGCGGTAAATAAATATTCTTGTGCGATGACACAAATAATCGTGAGGAAACCGACATGACCTAGAACAAAAAAAAACGGGTTGCACTCTGGGAGTGCCGGCAGAAGTGAAAACTTGGATATTAACGTTGTGCATTTTTGATATTTTGGAATGCGGTCTACTCTCCCTCCGTCCTACGAATTTTCGATCAGGTCACGTGTCCTGACGCGAGCACCGTCTTACGAATTTTCGATCAGGTCACGTGTCCTGATGCGAGCTCCGTCTTACGAATTTTCGATCAGGTCACGTGTCCTGACGCGAGCTCCGTCTTACGAATTTTCGATCAGGTCACGTGTCCTGACGCGAGCTCCGTCTTACGAATTTTCGATCAGGTCACGTGTCCTGACGCGAGCTCCGTCTTACAAATTTTCGATCAGGTCACGTGTCCTAACGCGAGTTTAACATTTTTTACCCATCACAAAAAAGTGCACAACGCCGCTATGGAAGTTTTCACTTCAAAAATCAAAGACTTGTGACATCCACCAACCCGCACTTAGCCCGCGTGGTCCACTCCCTCTCACGGAGAGGCTTGTGTCCCAGCAGTGGGAACAATATAGGCTGATTATGACACATTTCGCGAATAGAGCGCGAGGCGTGGCTTACAGAATTCCAAATTACACGCCAAACATCAACACTTTCCTAGTGAGTTTATCACAAAATATCTATTCATAATAAATAACAGTCGTTATCTGCGTATTCGATAGGTGCAGCGTGTTATCAGCTAATAAGCGCCCCCTCTAAATATAGAACGATCAGATTTCATCACGTGTTTGACGAGATTCATGTTTAGCTCAGTTTTATAGCGAGGAACATGTGGCACACATCCGGTTGATATTAATTTGAAATGTTACCTCATTTCTGCTAATACTTGTCAATTTATAGCTTGTAATCCATCGGGTTAATTGCGTAACACAGTAACAGTAGCAATGGCTTTCGGCGAAAAATTTGTCTGATCAACAACATTAATACCGCAATGAATGTTGTTGAGCAGACAAATTTTTCGATTTTCGTTCGAAGTAGATTTTGATTCGAAGCAATAGATTAACAATACCCTTCAAAATGATTCAGTTTGTGGTTGATAGTGTGTTATGCAATTAGAGTGTTGCACGGTCTCTTGAGTCATTAATACGACAAGCTACATCTTCTTCTCTTCCTTTCTTTGCCTATTGTGTCCTTCTTTTGGAAAAACAACTGCTGCTTCCCTTCATTTCTGCCATACGCTGCCATTTACGTTGCAGTATTTATCTATCGAGAATTCAAGACACCGTCTTTACTTACTTTTTTTTACTTACCTAAGCTGTTCCACTCCTGGGCAAAGGCATCTCTCTACTTCCATCTTTCGCGAGCTCGCGCGTCCTCCTTCCAGTTTTGATGAAACCTATCCAGCTCATCCCGCCATATCATGCGTGGTCTGCCGTAACCCCGGCTTATTGTCTCAGGGCGTTCTGTGCTATTTGGGCCCACAGTTTGTCCGGCTTGCGGCAGACATATTCTGCCCAGAGCCATTTAAGTTGGGCAGCCTTTTGAGCCACATCAACTATCTTTGTTTTGGAGCGAAGTATTGTGTTTCGAACACGATTCGTTAATTTAACGCCTAGTATACTGCGCTCCATTGCTCGTTGGCATACCTTGAGTCTGAACTTCTGAATGTTAGTCAAAAACCAAAGCTGTGCACCATACTTAATTAACTGACCAAATAAATACAGGCATTGTAAGACGGAGGACCTTTTTGAGCTGATATATCGCAGCACCAGAAGAACTATTCAGTAAAACAAAACTAAATCATGCAATATTCAGCAAAAGGTATCCGAGTGAATCAGGTCCAGGTGTTTATTTATACATATATTAGAGCTTCTGCTCTCGACTTCGTCAGCGTGAAATATCCCTTCCCCGAGCTACCCCACCCGCCCCATCGCGAAGCGTTCTTTCTGACTTTTTTGTTCTTGCTCGGTTTCTAAGAGTCCGTGTGTGGTCCGTCCGCGTGATTTAAGGTGAGGTTAGCCTTCCTCAAGAATCGGGCTATCAAAAATGCAAAAAGATGTTTTTTTAATCCGAATGGTAGTTTAGAGATTAGCGCGTTCTGAAAACAAACAAACTCTTTAGCTTTATTATTAGTAGCTATATAGATATAAACGGATTATTATGATAAAAAAATTGCGATTGCGATACTAACAAAATGTATTATCCAAAACGGCACCCTAATTGCGTAACACACGATCAATCGTAATCTGAATCATTTTGAAGCAAATTGCTAATCCATTGCTTCATAAGTTCGAAAAATTTGTCTGCTCAACACGCAAATAACACAATGAATGTTGTTGAACTGTCAAAATGAAACCGATTTCGATTGATTGTATGTTACGCAAGTTGGGTGGAACGTGTTTCGAATACTTGTATTCGAAACACGTTCTGTCAAACTTTTTCAGATAATAATACGGAGTCTGCACGTGCCTCCACACGTGAAGGCTCCGCATACTCGAGATAAAAATAGTCAACAAAAAGTTATTTACATACATTTTGTATGAGTAATGTGCTGTGGACCATAATAAAAAATAGTAGGTATTGAACTGTTTGAACTTCATTTCGGTCAGTAGTACAATGTTTTAATGAGTTTTCTTTACCTTTGCCAGGAATAAGGGCAATATTATGTAATCTTGTTTACTTATTATGTAATTTTTTTGCAATATTGCCATGTCTCGGCTTCTCAGTGTTATGCGCCTGTTATCAGACTGGTCTTGAACGATAAGTAAGTACGAACAATACATAATATTTAGGTAGGTATACTTTAATGTTATCATTAAATTATGTAATGACTGAGGGAAGATAATTATGTTAACCTTATCTTTGTTTATCAAAACGTATTGGCAGCACCTTTCACCTCGAACCCTCTATTTGTATAAAACTGATTTTATGACCAGCATCCTAATTGCATAACACACTTTCAATCACTATCTGAACAATTCTGAAGGATATTGCTAATTCATTGCTTTTTCGTTTTATTTTATTTATTTTTATATGTTCGAAAAATTTGTTTGCTCAAATGTCAACGTAAATACCGCAATGAATGTTGTTGAACTGTCAAAATGAAAGCCATTGCTACTGATAGTGTGTTACGCAATTACCCCGCAGAAGTTATCCGTTAAATAATTATTTTTAAAAATTCAGAAGTACTGGATGTATTGCTTTTACTAATTAACTGTCCTACTATATTTTATACTGCAATGCAGCCTAATACAATATTGAATCAGAAGGCCAATTCTCGTAATTTAAAACGTTCAAAATCTAGTCGCAGTCTCATCTCAGCGAAAAACAAATATCAAAAACTTGTCAAAATGTAGGAAAATTAGAAGTATTTTTTGACAGATTGAGACTGAGATCAGACTGTGAACGGTCTTGAAATTACGAGAATTGCCCCTTTTGATGGTGGTCGATCGCAAGCCTGTAATATTTTAATGTTATGTTTCCCCGTTACTGTCCTGGCCTCTCCCCGTTACTGTAAAGGCCTCTTTTAAAACAGAAAAGGCACAGTACCATGCTCGCTAACCTTTTTGCCTCTTCGTGATCTTCTTATGGATTGGCTGAATGGGTAGGTACTGTCATGGTCTTAATCTCGACATAAAATTCCAAGGTGTTCCTATTGCCTGCTAAAATGACTCCACGAGATAAACAGGACCTTGCCCCACATAAACCCGTTGCTTTAATTTCGGTCAGCATTATCTTTGCTAACAATATTCAATGGGAAAGGCCTACAATCGTTAAGTTCTTAATCGCAGTGCGGTGTAGCATATTGCGTAAAACGTAGCTGACGCATCGGCTCGCGATCCGTGCGCGATTCATTCGGTCTCGACAATAAGATTTACTCGAGAACATCACTTTGTTTAATGATTGTGGAGCTGCTCAACTGCCGTCAGTATTTACTTTGTTGGGTAATTGCTTGTCGCTTTAGATACTTTTGTAAATGAGCAAATGAGAGGGCATTAAAGCAGTTTTCAGTCATACTTTGCAATACAGGGGGCCTACTCTGAAGTGCAAAGTGCGAATGTTCGGATCGGACCGACACATGGCCGAACCGAATATTATTGAAAAATGCGAAAAAAGTTCGGATCGGCTCAGTTGGGTCGGGACCGTAGTCAATATTCGAAAGAGTGTAGGATCGGGACCGACCGAACCAAATAGTAACTTCGTAGCAGGAAACGGCCGAAACGATATACATATTTACCACTTCGGAGTAGACCCTCTGAATACATTTGCTTAAACAAGGTTACGGTACTCTACATAGAATATGATACTCTTTATTATGTTACTGTTAGCCTGCATCATCCCACTATTGGGCAAATACCTCTCCCCGTGGCTTCCAGCTCTTTCGATCCAGGGCTAAAGTAGTCCACTGGTCGTTTGTTTTGTCCAGCTCGTTCCGCCATCTACTTCATTATGTACGAGTACACCATATTATAAATTACAGACTTAAAATTAATATAGAAATTTGTACAAATGGTGACACAATGGGCGGTCTTATTATCTTACATACCAGGCTATTTCATTTTTTTCTGTGTCTGATATCCAATATATTGTGTTCGACCTTCCCCATTACCTGCCTAGCCTTTTCCCAACTTTGTTGGGGGCAGCTTCCAGTCTAACCGGATCTAGCCGAATACCATCGACGTACTCTCTGCTCGTCTGCTGGGGAGTTTGTTCCGCTACTTCTTCTTCCCACCGATAGCACTAGGAAGTGGTGAAGGGCGGGCGTTTTTGGGGGACTGTCTTTTGTAATTTTGACGTTCGAAAAGTGCTGATTCTCAGCCTAGTTTGAATAAATGACTTTTGATTTTGATTTTGTACATTCTTCGTCCCACCCACATCCGAAAAAAAAAGATTGTGTGTGCTAGGACATCAATACAGATAAATGAAAAATATTAATATAGAAATCTCATAACGTTTTAGTCTGTAATAAAAAAAGTAATAGGTGAAACGGAACGTTTCAATCTCTCTTACGTACTCGATATTGTTCAGTTCAACCTACGAAATACACGTGCTTGCTTACACTATTGTAGCTATAATGTATTTGACGACACGGTTGGCGCAGTGGCTGAGCGATCGACTGCTGCGCTGCGTGTCGCGGGTTCGATTCCCACACGGAACAAATATTTGTATTGCCTACAGATAGTTGTTCCGGGTCTGGCTGTTTGTGTATGTGAGTTTAAGTTTTGTAAACGCACCCACGATACAGGAGTAATTCTTAGTGTGGGGCAACGTTTTAATAAAAATAAAAAAAATGTATTACACTTCTAAGCCTATCGGAAGCCGGTTTCAGTGGGTCATGTTCGGTCCACTACAGTGTAACGGTAACGATACCACAATTCACTGGTGTTCCACTTTCAATAGTAAAGCCTCTTTGGTTTTGAGTGAAAGGTTTTACGTTAGGCCCTCCCCTTTCTCTTAAGCTAGGGTTTTCTAAGAACTGCGGTGGCCGCCACACAGCGTCCGCAATTTACCGTCGAAGGATGTCAGTGAAATGTTATTTATGAAAGTAAGTTGATGCGTTTACCTAGAGGGCGGTTTTTGACAACGTAATGTCACGGTGCTATCATTTTCATGACGGCCGTCACTGCGGCGATATGTGGTGGCCACCGCTGTTCAGAGAACGGTATTCAATTTCAGCTGTAATGGTTAAAAATTAAGATTACCATATAAATAATGATCTCATAGTTAAATACGCAGATGGCAAAATACAAGTTTTTAGAAAATACTTGATACTTGATTGTATACAATACTAGGTGTTAAGTAATTAACATTACAAGACACAGAAAATAAAATTAAATTATTTGCCATACCCCTTTAGTAAGACTGGTTATTAGACTTTCGGGCTTCTGACCATCCGTAACGACTGTCAAAAATCCACGAATGACATACGGGACCAACGGCTTAACGTGCTTTCCGAAGCACGGAGGGGTCTTGGTATATGTAAAGATGGTCACCCATCCACGGACCAACCACGCAAGCGTAGCTTAAGCTGATCGATCGAACTGTGCGGCTGTTATTACTTAGCCACAAGCCCCTCTGCTTTAATCTTAAACCTTCCAACATGGTCCACTTGAGGAAACCAAACCCGTAACAGAACTTTCTAACACATGTAATCTAAACAAAATATTTGTATTCATGCATGCATTGTTTGAATCATTAATCGATTATTCGTGTCTGAAAATAGAATGAAGCCATGTGGGTGGTTTTAATGCATAACAATGGGATCGTTCAGTATACGCCTGTATTTCCCGAAACGGTGGGCAGAGATATACATATTTATGATATACAGGCTGGCACGAAAAAAATCTTCTTTTTCATAGAAAAGTGCAATACCTACGCGGTCAAAATGTATGGAACAGCAATATTTTTTTTTTTATAACCGACGAAAAATTTCGACGCTTTGTGGTCTAAACTCATGTGCTGAATCCATGGTTACAGTTTGCGCGCCGATGTCCCTGCCACCCTGTATGTAGGCACAGGTACACCCAGGTTTAGCCAGTTACGCATAAGCATAAGGGGCGTACCTATTGCCACAAATCGAGCAGAAATCCACAATGGGCTACTGAGAATTGCGCAATTCCTAATAACGTAGATCAAACCCAAAAACCTTCAGCATTCGCATGGCCGCTAAACCAATGAGACGGTCATTGTTTATTTTACTACATTATTATTTTTAATGATGCTTTCATGTCTGGGTCGCAGCCCAGCTTTAAAAGCAAATAAATAAAAAACTTGTGTGTCTGTTGACCACTTGAGACCATCAAGTCGTCTGAACTTGGTCACTTAAACACTGAAGTATAATAAAAATCGACCGACACACATTTGTAAGCGACTTGAACTAAATCTTAGCATTCTATTTGTAGTAACTTTTTTCTTCGTAGTGTTCAGCCAGCACTATAATTTTATACTACCTCGTCCGTCTAGAGGTCCAAACGACTTCTGAGCTTTGCTTCCTGACTTCTGGGTTATTGGGGTTTTACAACATAACAACGCCTGTACCCCTCGAAGAGTTGGGCAGAGGTTTACCTATCATACACACACATTTCGCCAGTTATGTTTAACACGCTCAGCGCCAAGCCTCATATGCCAATACCACTACACCAGGAAAATTCCCTAGGCCAGGGCAACATTTTTTGTATACAAAATGTATGGAAAGTGTGCGCGATAGCGATACACGGCGCTTAGACTGGAATGGTGCTTGTGTATCAAAAAGGATACACAAGTGTTTAGACAGTGTGTATCGCAAAAGATACACATGGCGCTGAGCGTGTTAAGGCCTATGTAATGGGGCGAGCCTGTTGCCATCAACCCGGCACAAATCCTGACTCCGGACTGCTACTAAGAAACTCCAGATGAAAGAAAGAAAGAAAAAGTATTTATTGCGACTCGTGCAGGAAGATCACAAACTAAACTGAACACAGTCAAAGATAAAAAAGCAAATTATATATTTTAAAAAAGTAACAAAAAGAAATACATAATCAGCCTATAAAGTTCCCACTTCTGGGACACAGGCCCCCTCTGTGTGAAAGGGAGTAGGCCGTAATCCACCACGCAGCCCAGTACGGTTGGTGGATGTCACATGTCTTCGAATTTGTAGTTCCAGGACATGACGGTTTCCTCAAGATATTTTCCTTCACCGTTTTGAGAGCAGTGGTGATGAAATAATTTACACAAAGTAAAGTGCCTGCCTGGGTTCGAACTCACGACCTACAACTTGTAAGTCGGGTCCATTACCTCTGGGCCACCACCGCTCCCAAAAAGAAATGAAAGATGGAAAAATCCATCTGTTTGCCCAACCTTGAAATCGGAAGCCAGGACCTCATGGTCAGCAATAGCGCTTGCGTCGAGGCAGTCAGTAACTTCCTGGGCTTTTGTTTTTAAGGGAGTTATTAGTAAATGTCTACCCCTTTAAGAGTCCAGGCGCAATGTTTTGTAAGTTTTTCGATATGGTTGGATCTCATCATCATCATCATCAGCCTATAGCAGTCCACTGCTGGACATAGGTCTCTCCTATTGCACGCCATTCAACTCGATTTCGGCAACTCTCATCCAGCTGCTACCAGCCATCCTGCGAAAATCGTCGCTCCACCTAGCCTGCCCCAGCAGTCTCGACATTCATAGCGATCGCTTTGCGACTGAATTCGGTCGTAAAGCGATCGCTATGAATGTCGAGACTGCCCCTGCAGTATGCTGGTCAATAATTTACAAATCAGTACGAATGATACGGCATTCTTGTTCTATGATTCAACAATCAACATTGCACTGTACTGTTAACTTCGTATGATCGATCGATTTTATGGTAAATCTTTTCTGTAAGTTACAGACAGGCTTTAGTGGTTTCTTTTGGAGGTTTTAGTGGTTTAAGGTTGAGTTGATTGATTGGATAGCATTTATTAAGATTTCTCGACGGTTACCGTCGCGTCGAGCGGGGCGGCTCTGTGTGGCGTCATCCGTATTACAACTGCTCAGCGTCGCGTCGCCCCCCCCCCCCCCCCCCCACCCCCCACCCCGCCCGCTGTATGCAGAGACCTTTAGTCTCAATCTATCAAAAATATCTCTTTACCTACAGTTATGTCAAGTTTTTGACATTGATTGTCGCTGAGATGAAATTGCGACTAGATTTTAAACGTTTTTAATTACGAGAATTGGCCTTCAGATGTTAAACTCAGTTCTTTCTATCTTTCCAGAGAAGTACGACCTCGTAGGGCGGTTATTGAAGCCGGGTGAAGAGCCTATAAACTATTCAGATGAGGAGCCAGAAGACACCGACACCTCCACACCCTCGCCGACAGAAGACAAGAAGGAACAATAAAATTACTGAATAACTGGTCAACTTACTAGGAGTCAAACAGTTTGTACAGCAATCAAATATATTGGTGGGGTTTTTGAAGTATGCAGTTGGATAAGGAATAAAAATTATATACCTAGCACTATTTTGACTGAAAAAAATGCAAGAATACAAAGAAAGCAATTCTCTAAACTCATCTTATGCAGTAGTTCTCTCCTGTAATATGTTATTTAGGCACATTTTCGAATCATTTCTCGTAGGTTACAAATACATTTTTGCAGGGTCATAAGTTTAATGTGGATTTGAGGCTAATTTCCATAATGGAACGGGCTAGTTAATTTTGTGTAAGTAGTTATGACATTATGAATTTTATTGTTTATGTTCTACTGCGACCCTTGCTTTCGAACATCACATTAGAGATTAAGAAAGAAAATACTCGAGTTTAAATTAATGTTCTACTCTACTAGACTCATAAGCGATGACTCTTACTTACTCCATGATTCGTAACTGGTTAATTTAACTTATAAAACAAAACACGTGGGTTTTTTATAAGTTCCAAAATGTATAGTCAAGTCGATAATATACTCATAGTTAAATAGTATAGTATTGCATCATATTGATGTGTCGTCCAAAAGTTGTAGAGTAATCCCTTCTCTAAGTCAACACATACTTCAAAAATCTAGTCGAAAATTATCTGATAGTGGTCTGTTAATTTGATTCACCTCAAACATTTGATTGCTGCCAAAAAATTTGAACCCTGCAGAATTGGTCGATGAAGCTAGGCATTTTAATTCTTTCACATAAATTAAAGGCATTTAATGCTTAGTTGTGATGAATATGTTCGTATTGGGTCTATCTTAATATGATTAGAGATCAAATTATATATTAAACTTACCAAATTATATTCTGTTCAAATATGATAAACTTTTTGTACGTTTAGACCTAAAATCTAAAATGCCAGATATAAAAGTCGTAAAGAATTAAAAGTCGTAGCTTCTGTGACAAAACAAACAAACCTTGGAGAATAAGAAGGTGATTTTACTGTATATATGAAATCTATTGTATCATTTTCACTTATAATTGTTGCTTATTGCAGATTTTTGAATATATTATTATATATTTACAGTTTCACGAATTGAAAGACTGAGTGATGGCATATTAATTCAAAATGAATGATGTAAAGGAAATCTAATCATTTATTGCACATTCCCAACATTATTTGGACAGCAAATTCTTTTATTTTGTGCCAACCAATGTTGAAGAGGCTGCGCGAGCGCAGTGATGCCACTAGTATTTAAATTAATATTATAGCCGCGGGAGCGACACGTGCGGCGGCAATGAGTTTGTTTTTATGAGTTGATAAAAATTATTGTTACTTGTCAATCTTACATAAGTTTTACGGCAAAAAGGTGCCTCTAAGGACTTTACACTCGCTATTTGATTTTTATTTGTTGCTATCTGATGTATTGTGTGTCTTTTAGTCTGTGCTAAATAATTGTATTTTCTTTCTTTTTTTCTATAAAATGTTCGATAATGATAATTATAGATATATCGTCAATTATGTTGTTCGCCAGAAAAAATACTTTCGTTGAACGATAAAAGAACGAGTCACTTTGTAGGCACCTTAAAATTTTAACACTTCCGACATGCTGTCCTTTAATTATATTTTTTTTCGTTAACAGCTGTAATTATCATGAAAAACCTTACAGCTAAAATCGGAACTGTGAACAAACGACCTGGATAATATTCCAAATTTTAAAGATTTATTTCATCCTAATTTATTATCTTATGATTTGTATTGATTGTGCATTTATATGTTTTGTAAAGAATGTGCGTGGAGTTGACTGTCCAATGCCTATTTAACGCCGGCGTCGGGTAATGTCTAATATTTTTATTAACCGAGACTATGATTTAGGGCAGATCTTTAAAATTATTTGTCAACATAGAACGCCTTGCCTGACTAGCGTTGTGGTTGTTGGACCGTCACATGATACCTACATTGGCTACAGCGACGACTGCGATCCTTAATGGACCCCACCTGATATTCGGTACTTATTAGTAACACGGTATAAATTATGTGTTGCAAGCGAAGAAAAAAAATACAAAAAATAAATAAGGAAATGTGCATAATATGTGTAATTAAGGATCTAAATAAATGAAATACTAATTTGTGGTAAAATGATGTGTGTTTGTTCGTTCCTTTAGTGTCGAGACCGATGGGATATTTTAGGCAAAATCATTTTATTTTTTTGTCGCATTTAAATTTTTCGTTGGCAATCATCATGTGCAACTAAAGTCGCGTTCTATTTTTACTAAAGTACAAATAGTATGGTTTGCCTCAAATATCTTTTTCGCTTTTAAATTATTTTGTTGTAATCATACTTGTTCATTGTTTTTTATTAGTTTGTTTTAGCTTTGTAAGATCATCTGGTGCATGAATTATATTGGAATGGGATTATGGTTATTATTGTTAAACCTATGTATTTGAAAAATGCTTTGGAAAACTGACGTTAAAATTAAATTAAAGATAAAAAGTGAGGCTTATTTTGCTTTGCCAAAGATTTTTAGAAATTTCATCATTAACATGCTTTCATTATTAACATCAATCGTATGAATTATGTGTCTATTTTTATATATTTACGATCGCAGTGCGTCGTCAATTGAAACTAATTTAGATTTTAAAGTAAAGCACGCGTCGGTAACGCTTAGAGCAGTGCTAATAAACCGGAGATAACAAGGTCAGTATTCCAAAGCATTTTTTTTTTAAACGTTCATTTTAAAATATGCAGTAGTATAATGAATTTTTTGCTACTTTGATCCGAACAAGCTTTGTCTATGTTTTGGTACGCGTTCATTTATAATTAGAAGCTTTATGTGCTGAGAGTGGATTAGAGATTGCATTTATGAAGTTATGACTATATGGAGAAATATATTTGTACAGGAGACTGCTTATAAACCCTAGAATATGTGTATATTTTTGTAAAAAGATGTGTATGATAATTCTGTTTCTTAATATTTATATTATTAGACTAACAATAACAATTTTTCTATCCAAATATGCAACAAGATACTAGACAAAGCCGATGAACACCCAGGCAAAGCATATGCCATCTTCAGTGGTGCCATCTGTATTTATATTTATGGTTTCAATAGTTTTACCGTCATCATCGGAAATTAAAAAAACTAAAGTAATATTACTCGGTTTATGAACAGTCTCGTAAGAATAGCATCTAAATTCCGAACTGCCTTCAGGCCTAACGAGATGACATGGCATGTTGCTACCAACATTTACAATCTATACAATGCATATTGTGATCTCACTGAAAGACTGCCGTTTCAGTTGCTAAACCGTGAAAGCTGATAGCAACACGTTCAGAATCACCGCATCTATGGGCCTTATTTTAAGAATGGATGTGAACATAACAAAAGAATTTGGGAAATCCGTCGTTTTGAATTTGGTCCCAATTCTTTGTTAGATAAAAAAATATATAAATATGTCAGAGTTTATATAGCAAGGAGTGATCAGTGAAAAGAATAGTTTCGCGGCTAGTTTAAAATCTTCGTGTCGGTGGAAGTTTTTCCTGTACCGGTATAGAGTAAAATGTGGAGTATGATAATGTTCAGCACTGCAAAATGTTACTAATAACTAAAATACCTAAAATGTTTATTTTAACATTGTCACATGAATTTAATTAAAGCGTTTTACATATTTCTTTTGTTTTATTAATTAAGGTTAACGGTTTAACATACTGATACTGCATGTTACGTAAATGTCGACAGTACGTATGACAACTTTAAAACTCGCCACGCACGGGTCGCTGTGGTCAGACGCAGCTGATGATCGGTTGACACCCGGTTTCTGGAACGAAAATCGGCACAAGAATGGATTTATAGTCAGCATCGTGATCAATCGTGATGCGTGAGCAGACAATAATTATCTAGTGTAGGGTTTCCGGATAGAATCTTACCAGATAGGTACAGATAAATTCGGTTTTCTTTTCACTATTCATACAGTGGTAGGAAAACATGCCGTTAGAAAAATGCATGATTTATTTTTTAACAACGATAATGGTTTCACTAAAGGACGTTGCACGACTGACGCCTTATCAAAACACATATTTACAGCGTGGTAGGAAACCTAAGACGCGGTAGGCACCTTTTGTGACCTCTCCAAGGAATTTGACTTCGTTAATCACGAAACCATACTCTTGAAACTTGAGCATAACGGACCAAGTAAACTTGCGCTCAGTTTAGTAAAATCTTATTTAGGTGATAGACAACAAAAAGTTCAAATAAATGGTCTCAATTTACTTGATTTAAAAGTAAAATGGGTGTTCCACAGGGCTCGATATTAGGTAATTTCCTCTTTCATACTAATGATCTACCCCTTTTATTAAAAAAAAAAAAACCGGTCAAGTGCGTGTCGGGCCACGCGCAGTGTAGAGTTCTGTAGTTTTTATAACAGCCAAGTGCGGGTCGTATTCGCTGACTGGTAGTTTCGTACCATGCTCTAACTAAAAGCTGACTACCTACCTAATTTGACTTCCTATACAAATCCTCACCTGATCCGACAATTTTGCACGGAAAGTTTTAATTTTTTGAGATTTGGATAAGACTTGTCATAGCCGGTGTAGCAACTGTTTTTTTTTTTATAAAACTTATTTAGGAATGAAACAATAGCGCGATACAACTGACGCTTAGCGCCATCTATCGACATTTCTATGGAGTTGTTCGAAATTTTTGAGTCTGATACAATACAATTATTGGTCGACTATTACTCGAAAACTTGTAAAGCCCACTTAAGTGTGATAGTTTTCCTTTAAACTTCGTTATATATAGGTATTACTGCCGTCACCTTTGAATTTCTAACTACAACCGTTTAGTTGGTAGAGGGGGGACACACTTGACTCTAACGAAAATTGGTACAGACGCCAGCACATCAAGCTACTACAATCTGTCAAAATCAAAAATCAAAATCAAAAGTCATTTATTCAAATTAGGCTGAGAATCAGCACTTTTCGAACGTCAAAATTACAAAAGACAGTCCCCCAAAAACGCCCGCCCTTCGCCACTTCCTAGTGCTATCGCTGGGAAGAAGAAGTGGCGGAACAAACTCCCCAGCAGCACAGCTGTCTGTTTAGTTAAAAAATAGTTGCATGTATACAATACTAGGAACCTATGTTCAGTAATGAACATTACAAGAAGCTTAAATTATTTGCCATATTATGTCAGCTAGCCACGCCAATATACCAACAAATATAATAAAAACTATACGTACTCAAGCTAAAAAATAATTAATAAAAATAAAAACTCACTACCTAAATAAAAGCCTCCAGGCATAAAGGGCGTGACAGCTTACATATTTATGCATTGCTGGGTTCGTCACATAGCTGTCACTTGCAGTCACAGATGATGAACTAGGACCATCGATGTGAAATAAATGAGTTAATACTAATAACAGTAACCTCTCAGTACCTAAGCTAATTCTGGAGAAAGAACATGAACATTGTCTTGCGTTAATTAGGGCGACCAACTATTCTTATCGTGTAAGTAGTCGTTGATGGAATAGTAAGCCTTTGAACAAAGGTTGGATTTTACTTGAGCTTTAAACGCATTAAAAGGCAAGTCTAGCAAAGAAGACGGTATCTTGTTATAAAAGGTTATACCAAGCCCAACAAATGAGTTATGAACCTTATGAAGCCGGTGAAAGGGGGCACGTAGTTTGTCCTTATTTCTAGTGTTAACACTGTGAATATCACTGTTTTTAGTGTACAAGTGCAAATTTTGCCTAATATATAGGATGTTGGCGAAGATGAATTGTGATGCAACCGTGAGAATACCAATATCTTTAAATAAATCTCTTAGAGAAACTCTGGCACCTAGCTGGTAAATTGCTCGAACAGCTCGTTTTTGAAGGACAAATATATTTTGTATATCAGCGGCTTTGCCCCACAGCAGAATACCGTAGGACATAACACTGTGAAAATAACTGAAATAGACTAAACGAGCTGTATCAACGTCAGTGTATTGTCTTACTTTCCTGACGGCGTAGGCAGCCGAACTGAGCCTTCCTGCTAGACTTGATATATGAGGTCCCCACTGAAGTTTGGCATCTACTGTTAGTCCTAGAAAAATTGCCGAGCCTACTGTTTCAAGCACCTCTTTATTTCTTTATGTCAAATTTCTTTAACGCATTAACACATTTACTGCGGCCAACGCGCCTGCGCGTTTTTCAAGCTTTGACCATGTGCTAGCGGCGCGCATGCGCGGCCATACAATTTACTCAATTTTCTTCGAGTGCGGCGCAATGCACAATGGACGCACGGGTGCGTCCATTGTGCAAACTCGAAAATTTTCCAACGCACAGAAGCGTCGTGCCGCACTCGGAGCCGCACTGGGTAAAACTTTCTTCAACCGCGTATGCGCGTTCATAGCACCACACGAAAATTATTTGAACGCGTGTGAGCGTTCGTCGCACAGGATTAGTGAGCTATTTTACTAGCATTTGCGGAAAATTCGCTAATAATTCAGCAGTTAAAAGATTTTCAACTTTATCACTAAAGGTTCAAGGTTGATTGGGAAAATTTGACAGTTTCGGGTAGCTTGACCTGCTGGCGTCTGTACATTAAAGCTTGATAAGTCACGAACGGTTTAGTGTGCATTACCCTGGCAAAATATTGTGCATTTGAGAGGTGAGACCATAACAAATAGTATCATGAGGGGCAATTTGTTTACTAATAGCAAAATTTGTGTGAATTGTGGTTTAAAAGTTATTTGAGAAAAACACATTTTGCTGGAGTAACGTTTGAAACGTTACCCTGGCAAAATCGATTTTCAAAAATTCCTTCAGTCTGGAACCAAATACATGAATAGATAGCTATTGTTGCGTACCTAGTAGATGTTTGTAAATAGCAAAATTTGTGTGTGCTATGGTTCTGGAGTTTTTGAAGATTTTGCTGCGGTAACGTTTTGGGATTTCCCAGGTCTTCATCGCTAAAGTACTACCAGTCTAAAATTAATCAAATTTGTTTTTTTTTCTTCTTATCGTGTAAAGATACAAAATTTTATATATTTGACGTTAAAAGCCTCTACCATGGGTATTTTTTACAGCTGTTTATTTGGTTATAAGTGTTTTGGTTTACTTGCAAATCCGTTTTTATCTGATTTTTGAAACCATTTAATTCCATTGGTTTACGACAACCAAATCAAAAACTAATGTTTAAACAAATTAAGGTCTCTTATTTGTATTTTTTTCAATCTTCTGCGGTGAGCCGCTTTCGAGATCTGGGAAATCCCAAAACGTTACCGCAGCAAAATCTTAAATAACTCAAGAACCATAGCACACACAAATTTTGCTATTTACAAATATTTACTACGCAACAATAGCTATCTATTCATGTATTTGGTTCCAGGCTGAACGAATTTTTGAAAATCGATTTTGCCAGGGTAACGTTTCAAGTGTTACTCCAGCAAAATGTGTTTTTCTCAAATAACTTTTAAACCACAATTCACACAAATTTTGCTATTAGTAAATAACTTGCCCCTCATGATACACTAATTATTTGTTATGGTCTCACCTCTTAAATGCACAACATTTTGCCAGGGTAACGCACACAACGGTTTACGTAATCAAAAAACGGTCTTCCCAAACCCCTAATATTTTTGAATGACCTATCCAACGGTATCCCACACTATGGGAAGGACGAAAAAAAAAAATATCATCCCCACTTTAGATGTAAGGGAGGTACCCTAAATATATATATTTTTTAAAAATTATTTTACCAGTTTTTCGGCGTCGTTTAATCGGGTCTTAGTTTAGGAGATATTTAAATGAGTTCAATTAGTAAGGTATAGTCCAAGAGCTAGATCGAACCATCTTGTACCACTGTAAGAGGAAATTGAATTCTTTAATATCTTTTTAATTAAACTCCGACTGAATCTGTAACTTGGTGACAAATTACGACTAATTAGCGACAAAATATGGGAGAAAACAGATCTTCGCTAGGTGCCCTGGTTTTTGAGATATAAATGTGGCCCTGCTGGGGAGACTCTCCAGATCGGCCATCTATAAAACCCTTATATCTTTTGAACCACTGACCGACAAATTTTTTGTGTTATCAAAATTAAAATCCCTGATGGTGGCCCTGCCAGAGTCAGTGACACCAAACGAACCCATAAAATAATGGAGATATTGTACAAAGACCGCCATAAAGCTGTTCTGCGAAAGTGTTCGATGGGTTGAGGGTAATGTTTTTGGGAATTGAGGGGACTGATGTATTAAGTCAGGGCAGTGAGTTTTGGACAACCACAGGGTGCAGACGTGATAGTTTAGGCAAGTTAAATTAAGAGACTTTGTAAATGCCAACCGAAGAGGCCACGTCCAAGTGTGTTGGCTGTCGTAAGAAAGCGATTAGTAATTTAATAAGTTAAATATAGTCAAAGCTCAGATTAGACTAATGTAATATTTAGCGTATTATGTGTGTGTGGGAGAGTCCTTAATTATAATGATTATCCTAGGCTGATAATGGTATTAAAGTTCCAGACAAATACGCGTTGCTGGAGTTTGTTGCGCCTTTTCTTCTCCCCAGCTCAAACACTAGGAAGTAGTGAAGGGCGATAGAGCTGAGAAGCTATTAATGATAATTTATTTCAGCATGGAAATAACTCTTCTAAATTATCGTAATTAATCATTGATGCTATTTTCTCTTGCATTACCCGCTTTAAGTCGGGAAAAGGCAATTTAGGTTCACGGGAATTCATTTCTTATAACGGTGGGGGGTGCCCACGTGTGGTGACGAGCCCTACAGGAGGCGGGGCGTGTTTCTTCACCTTCGGGGGAACCTACCTAAACACTAATATTTAGCATAATTAAAAAAAACAAAAATTTTATTAGCGTAGCCAACCAAAACTTAATTCAGAAGTTAAGCTTGGGTTGTTTTTTTTTGGCATTATTTCGTCTAGCAAGGTTTACGACCTTTGCTAATTAGATTGGAAATTAACAGGAGAGGTATCCGAGGTATTTTGGTAAATAGAAACAACAGTTTATAATGATCACATAATTATATTATAAAATGATTTAATTACAATAAACAGAATAAGTATCATAATGTACCTACGCTACAAACAACTTACATTACGCAGAAGCGGACAGGACATACTCCTCTCATATTTACATTTTGTACATTGAGCGCTCGTTTCGGTCATCGTAATACTTAATTTACGTCCCTCGCGTCGCTAACGACAACTCGATCAATAAATAGGGCGGGGAGACGAGCGAGGGCAGGTCACACGCTTGCGCCGCGGCCGCTACGCTATATGTACAGGGCCGCGCGCCGAGGCTATGTACACTACAACTGCTCCACGAACTTGGTGAGCTGGTCCTGCGGCGTCATCGGCGGCAGCTGGTCGTCGGGCGGCGCCAGCGGCGCGGCCGGCGCCGGCGACTGGCGCAGCAGCAGCAGCTCGGCCGGCGCCGGCGCGCGCGGCGGCGGCGTGGCGGGCGGCGAGCGCGCGCCCACGCCGCCGAACGCGTAGCGCGCGCCCCCGAGCCGCGCCACGCCCACCGCGCCCACCGCGCCGCCGCCGTACGCGCCGCGCATGGCCATCATGTTGCCGCCCACGCCGCCCTTGAACCAGCCCGCGCCGTGCGCCATGCCGGCCGCGCCCGCGCCCAGCCCGCCGGGCCCGCCAACCCCGGACACGCCCTGGCGACAGAAGGGTTTCGTTACTACTTGCTTATCGTGACCCAGTAAACTGACTTTGTCACCAAAATTTGGTTTAAGTCGATTCAAATAACACTCAAAAATCATTCTAACATAATTGCAATACCTAGGCCAACACAAATGGGGAAAGATTTGATTGCTAAATATTTCTTTACAACATTATACTTTTTGCAAGCAGTTTACATTCATAATGTTTACAGGCTAAAATGCCTTAACCGATGTTACATAAACTGAACTTACTTGTGTCTGCTGCGGCAACATCTGGTGCATCTGCTGCAACCGCTGCTGCTGCTGCGGCTGCATCATGTGCTGTAGCTGCGGCTGCTGCTGCGGCAGACCCACGCCGCCTACGCCGCACACGCCGCCGACGCCACTCACAGCGCCCACGCCACCCACAGGTCCAACACCGCCCACACCACCTGCCGCTTGTTGTTGGTTCTGGGCGTTCTGGATAAGGCAAAAAGAAAGGTGTTGTAAAAAATATGCTGAGATGCTGCAATCTTCGTTAAAATACCAAAATAAAAATATGTGTGATTGAATAGTCAAAATCAAATAATTACGTCATGCTCCCCAGACACCCCATCATCTATTTTGCTGTTTATAAATTCATACATCAATTGTACGCAATATGTACCGAATTAGTACATATTTAAAAAAATAAGTACCTTAACTGGTTAACAGGTACATGCAACTGAATTATGGCTTGCTGTAGAGTATCTCCCCAGCAACCCCAAGTAATATTTGAGTAAATTTTACGTAGACACTTACTTATTAGGTAAACAAGTGGTTGATAAAAATTGTACTCTTATTTTTATCACGGGATGTGTTACATATGGCTACTGAAACCTTCATTTTAAATCTCGATTACCATTTTGCTGTTTATAAATGCACATAACAATTGTACGTAATGTGTACTGAATTAGTACATACTTAAAAAAATAAGTAGTTTAATAGGTTACCAGGTACAGGCAACTGAATTAAGGCTTGCTGTAGAGCATCTCCCCAGCAACCCAAAGTAAAATTTGAATACATTTTACGTAGACACTTATTTATTAGGCAAACAAGTGGTAGATAAAAATTATACTCTTATTTTTACCACTGGATGTGCTAGCTATAGCTACTTAAAACCTTTGTTTTAAATCTCGATTATAAGCGCCTTAGAAAAATAAATAGCAAAGTCTATTTCAAGTGTATTACATCTATCATAAAATCTCTCTTTCCTTAACATAAAATCAGTAGGTCTTGTGTAGTAAATACATTATAGTCACTATGTGATTACGGGCTGATATTTCCAACGCCAGATAATTATCCGAGGATTAATAAAATTTTGAAATTTTGACAGTTCTTTTACACAAAATCTGTCAGGCGTAAATTTTATGTCACGAATAACTGTCCATTGAAGAATCAGCCCTAAGCAAAACTATTGTTAGAGATAATAATATTTTCCTGTAGCTGTTATCACGGATATTGTTTTATTTGTACGAAGGAATTACAAATACTTACTGCAGTATAATATAAAATTATAGCGAATCGTTAATTTATAATTTTCTAAAATCAAATGTTATTTTGATTGACCATTAAGACTTAATTTAAAGAGCTATTGAAATACACAGTTTATATTCAATTTGTTTTATTTTTTTTGTTTAAAATATAATTGACAATGTGCTCCAAGTTGGTACCCATGTAATTCATAAAACAGCATCGAAATTGGTCCAATATTTTTCGAGAAAACTATTCAAAATTTATTCAAATTTTACTTTGGGTTGCTGGGGAGATGCTCTACAGCAAGCCTTAATTCAGTTGCCTGTACCTGGTAACCTATTAAACTACTTATTTTTTTAAGTATGTACTAATTCAGTACACATTACGTACAATTGTTATGTGCATTTATAAACAGCAAAATGGTAATCGAGATTTAAAATGAAGGTTTCAGTAGCCATATGTAACACATCCCGTGATAAAAATAAGAGTACAATTTTTATCAACCACTTGTTTACCTAATAAGTAAGGTCTACGTAAAATTTACTCAAATATTACTTGGGGTTGCTGGGGAGATACTCTACAGCAAGCCATAATTCAGTTGCATGTACCTGTTAACCAGTTAAGGTACTTATTTTTTTAAATATGTACTAATTCGGTACATATTGCGTACAATTGATGTATGAACTTATAAACAGCAAAATAGATGATGGGGTGTCTGGGGAGCATGACGTAAATAATTTATTTAAACAAGACCATTAACGAATTATTAAGAAAGTCAAAATAAAAAAGTCAATCGCCGTAAAAAATTTCATGCTGTCTCTGTAACCAAAAAAAGTTGGGTAACCACTCACTTGTCTTTGTTTGATGAAGGCGGCCATGAGAGGTGGATTGGACTTGAGTATCTGTAGAATCTCCTGCTGCTGGTTGTGACTGGTGGGCGAGCGTAACGTCGCCATCAGCTGCTGTAACGCCTTCTGATGGACTTGAGGTTGCGTTTGTTGCTGCTGTGGCGCGGGGGCTCTTTGCTGTAAGGGAATATGTTTATGAAGTCCAACAATCCTAAGGTATTTGTGGAAATAAAGAGTTGCACAACATTGTCCTTGGGGTCTACTCCCTAAACGCGGAAGCCGTAGTAACTCTGTATTATTTACGGACAAAAGATTAGTTGGGGTCCTGAACTAAGATTTAATGACAACAGGATTTGACAGTTATCCGTAATCCCTGCGGCATGTTTTTGTGTTGCGGGAAATACCAATATCATAAGTGATTGTAAAACCATTTCAATTATGTCGAAATCGAAATATAAGATGGCGTCCGTAAAAACCAAAACCGTCATCATTAATGACTGTTTCGTGTTGATGACTCATGGTCAAGACGGATATTATTTTCTTGGTTTTTGTGCAGCTCATGTCGATTGCACGCAGCTAGCGTTGGTGGTCCGAGCGTTTGTTCACTGAACAGGCACAGCACAATAAAATAATATTTCAGACAACAATAGTGTGTGCCTCACGGCTGCGCCAAAAAGGTTCATTTCAGCATTAATGCCAGAACAGATGCTGTCTGACGCTGGTTTTCTAATGAACCTTTAGGGAAAAGTGACGTTTATTTCTATTTCTCCATTTCGACCTTGCCGTTAATTAACTACTACATTCCACTTTTATAGTATATTTACTGTAATACTGTTCCACTACAGAGCCGTAATGTATAAAGTATTTATTGATTTTAGCCGGTTTTTTATTTTCGGCGCATGCGACCTTTCACTTGTCACAACAATGCCACAGAGTGCTTCTGACACTCAGGGCATATACAAGTAATGAGGCTACTTCGGGCGGATTAAAAATAAATAATATTTATTTTATTGCTAATATTTTACATAATTATATATCTATTTCATTATTTATTATTACTGTGATTGCCCGTGACATTACAGCGGGCCCTATCAGAAAACCAGCGCTGCGACATTTATTTTTTAAATGTGGAAGCATTATGCTGAGATAGGAGCCTTTTGGCCTCGTATAGGAATTTCTGTTTCATTTTTCCTTTTGTTACTTTTTTATATAATTTGTTTTATTTTTTAATTGTGTGTAGTTTAGTTTATGATACTGTACGAGTCGCAATAAATACTTTTTCTTTTCTTTTAATTCGATAGTGACATTAAAATAAAAATTGAAAATAGCAGCCATATTAAATTTATAATAATTATGCGTCGTGGGTATCATTTCAATAGTATTTGGCAATTTTGATAGAGAAAGCAAACCAAACAAACAAACATACAGATATCAAACTCCAAGATGGAAACATTAAAAATGATATTTTTGAGGTTTTAATATCGAATGTTTACTCAATTTACTAAATCAATGATTTCCTTTTCAGTAATTTTGCTTTTTTTTTTTCATTATAACGAAATCCTCGGTTTGAGTATTATTTGGCGCATTTATGACAGGTAGAGCTGGCCGTTACCTGTAACTGTTGCGGCGCGTGCGGGTGCGGGTGGTGCTGCGGCTGCGGGTGGTGCTGCAGGCGCGCGTGGTGCTGCGCGTGCGGCGGGTGGTGCAGCGGCGGCGGCGCCCGGTAGCGCGCGGCCCAGTCGGCGCGCGGCGGGCCCACGCCGCCCACGCCGCCCACGCCACCCACGCCGCCCACGTTGACCCCGCCCACCCCGACGCTGCCGGGCGGAGGACCCATCGCGGCTTGCTTGCCGTAGGAAGGTGCTTGTTGCCGCGCCGCTTCCTCTTGGACCTGGTAGAGGGAATCATTGCGTTATCCCGGTGACTCGCATGCGCGAAAACTTTTGTACTGTCGGTTGACAGAGAAAAGTACCCTTCCTAGCAGTTTAATTGTATGTTTATTTCCGTATATCGACTGCACAGTACAAATGATTTCGCGTTAGTATGGGAATTATTTATTTTCAAATATCATCCTACAAAGGAGGTCAGCAAAAGCTCATACAACTTTGCCCAAACATATACCTCGAGGTACACGTGCACCAAATCGTAGAGAAAAAATAGAGAAATTCGGAAATAATTGTGTATTTATCCATAAATAATTTAAAACTACATAATAAATTATTTAAAGTTTTAATAACCTGTAACACAATTAAATCATGTGGCCACTTTGCATGTACGGGTTGACATTAGGAGTATATGTGTTCTGTGGACATTATTTCGTGGGTAAATGTCATTCCGTTCGTTCCTGGCTTGATTTATGTTAAGCTGGGATATGACGAAGATCAGAGGCCCATCAAGTTGGAACCCTTGGATGTCGACACTAAGGAACTCATTTATTTATCGAGTTTGTTAATCGCTCTGGTAGACATCTAACACTGCTTCTAATATTAAGTAGTGTTCATCAACATTCACAGCTTGTATTCAGCTACTTTTGGGTATAAGCATCCTTTCTCATGGCAGTAGGCACATAACTTTGCCTAACGAAAATCGATTATACAATGAGAGTTATTATGGAATTCAGATTGAATTATACTATAAAAATATTTGAAATGAAACAAAAACAATAGCAACTGAAGCCGACAGAAGACAATTGTCTACTTGTCAGTTTTTTTTTTTTTAATAGGTATGGTAATGGACCAAGGTAGTATAATTGTGGCGAGTAAAATGGCGAACTTTTTATTACGTTAAAAGTTATTTTATTTTCGTCCCCGGGTAACCATAAGAAAAAAATATAAATGCAATATTATTCAGTGTAATCTAGTGTATTTTATGCCACTAAGTGTACCTTGGTACTTCGTTTGGGCAGATTTTGGTGACATCCTGTACGTATTTGTTCAAATGTTACGAACCACCTGTAGCTGTGGTCGTTATGTGCCTCTATTTAAAACGCAAGCTAAGACTTGACAAAAACATAACATTTTGGACAAAAATCCTTCATAACCAATTTATATTCTTTGACTATTAGAAGACACAAGTATAGTATTTTAAGTTTCAAAGTACATACCTGTTGCAACGCCTTCTGCACATTGTGCGGTAACGCGTGCGTGGCAGGTTTGGAGGGAGGCGGAGATGCCAGGGAGGCCTGCGGCGGAGGCGACGGCGGCGCCGCCCCTCGCGTGTTCATGGCCGCCATACGTCTTCTTAGCAACTTGGCTTGTTGCACTCTCTGTTGGACCTGCTGCTGCTTCAGCTTCTGCTTGATACTGCTGCAGAAAGGCACTGAACATTTCGTCTCCTGGCAGTGCTTCGCATGGTAGCAACACAACGCGATCAGCTGCTTGCAGATAGGACAGTCGCCCTTGGTCTTGCGGCGGCAGATCTTCGTGTGCGTGACGACGCGCTTCATCTTCTGGCAGGACGGTAGGCGGCAGTTGGCGTCGCGGCACTGGCAGGCGTGCACCAGAGACTGGATGCATCGCTGGATGGACAGTTTGCGGGCCTCCTGAGGGTTGGCTTGCTTCATATCGCCAGGCGAGGAGCCTACATCGATATCGAGGCCGAGCTTCTCCATCTTGTGCGGGTGGCCTTCCTTCTCGTGGCAGGGCACGCACAGGTCGAAGTCGTCGCACACGGTGCAGTGGTAGCGGGTCTCGACGTGCGACTTGCAACTGTTGCAGGTGTAGACGAACTTGTCGGTGCCCTGGTTGTGCAGCTCGTACAGCATGCAGAGGGTGGAGAAGCGCGCGCGTCTCGTGGAGGAGAACTCGTAGTGGCGGTCGCGCGCCATGGTTAGGAAAGCGTCGCGCCCGTCCATCAGGTCGCAGTTGATCAGCGGGTCCGGGTCTCCGATCGGCTGTATAAAATTTTGATATGACTAGACCATAATATTGAACGTGGGGTAACAAGAGATCGGAAAATTTTGGCGTTCGTATTAGTACGCCACGATACGCTATTTATTTTTACATGCGAGCGTAGCGTAAAGAAAGAAGCTTTGCAAATGGATATCTCAAGATATAATAAAACTTTCTTTTTTTTTTTCAAAAATAATTATTTGTGTAATTGATTCTACAACACCAAAACTATCTGAGTCGTTTTTATACAGCGCCAAATTAAATTAGCCGGTGGAACTTCACAGACGTCAATTTTTATCAATAAGTAATCTAGATAAAAGAAACATAATTTCTCAAACTTAGTACATCTCACAGACGTTGGTCCCGTTGCCTCTGTAGTAACCTAAAGTTATGAGTTTTATATCCGTTATTTATACCCATCGCGTGTGTGAAGTTTCGCCAGATAATTAAATTTAACTCTTTAGTTTAATGTTATTATTAATTAATGAAACTCACCGCTAAGCTGGCAGCAGATTGTGCGGAATGTAGCCTAATAACGAAGAACACCTCTTTGTGCTTCTCCATGGTGGCAAATATCTTTGCACTGAGATCACTGCCTTGCTGCTGGTCACTTTGCTTCTTACTATTCTTACGCTGCGCGGCCTTCGACTTGTTGGACTTCTTCGCCTTCTTCTGCCCTTTCTTCTTGCCATCAGGACCTTGCTCATTCTCTTCAGAGGACTGGAATATCTAAAAATCATGTTAGAAAATATTGTCTCATGCCAAACCCAAGCAATCATATTATAGCGTAGATTAACAGATCCAATACCAAAACCGGTGCTAGTGAAATAGATTTTTAAGTGCAAAAACTCTCGTCTTTCGTGCTTGTTAGATATCTGTGCAGTTTCTTATGGCTGTATTTAACCATTAAGGGCGAATTTCACCAATAAACTGAACGCGTTCAGCATAATTCTAAATCGCGTTCAAGAGCTGTCAATATTCCGCAGCAATTTTGACACTGACAGCTCATGAACGCGGTTAAGAAGTGCTGATCGCGTTCAGTTCAATTGGTGAAATCTTCACTTAGTTATATCTGCCAATTGAAGAATCGGCCCTTGGTGAATTTAGTGACTTAGTTCAAATACACACAAATTAAGACTTGACTATTAGGGGTATATTCATAAACGTTGCTTAAAGTTAAGTAATGATTAGCGACTGTTACAAACATTTTTGACGTTTAATCGTCTCTTAACTGTAAGCAACAGTTATAAATAATCCCCTTAGTATTTAGTAACAAAACATGATCATACACGGCCCGGTTTTATTCACAACGTGCAAAAACCATTCCAACCATCATATACTTGATACTGACCACTGCCTCGGCGGCTTCGGCTTGCTTCCTCTTCTCCTCCTCCTCCTGATCCAACTCCTTGATGGACTCCTCAAGGACGTTGGGCCAGAAGTCGCCCTCAAAGTAAGGCAGTTCCGCCGCTGACGAGATATTGTCCTCCATAGCTTGCTTGAGTATGTCTTTATAATCTAGTATTATCCTCTCTATGATTCCCTTATCTAACATTTTCTTATACCACTCTTGTAACCTTTTAGGTTTAGGAATTTTTTGTTCGGGTGGATGGCAGTGGAAAATATAGTCGTCTCCTTCTGAGGGTGGACACGCCCAGATATGAGCCATCGTGTAGCCCAGTTGCTTGGCGTAGTCTAAGTATCCTAATAAAATCTCGTGGTAGACGGCAGTTCTGTACTGCCGCGGTTGGAAGAAATGTACAGAGTCTAGATATGCTATATAAACACGCCTCGTGTTGGGTGACGGACTCTCACTGCCGTATTCCTGGAAGAGAAATGTTTATGTTAAAATCTGGATAGAAAAATCAGACTGTACAGTTTCTCGAAGTTTTACGATATAGCAATGTTTTATTATCAACAAAAACTTTATTTAATCAAATACAGCAAGAATCTCATTATGGTATAAAATGAATGGGAAAACAAACCTACAATTTTAGTATCAATTAGAAAATTAACAAAAAAAAACCCAATAGCGCAGACAAAATCAATCAACAATAGCTGAAATTTTTGTGTAATTAATTAACGACGTGACGACGACGTTCGACGTTGACGTGGATAACTCACCTGCACGTGCATGCCAAAGAAACAAATGTCGGTTCCATCAATCTCTTCAAATGCAAACAACGCTTTAGCCCGATACGGGAACTCGGCGCACAGTTCACCAGAGTCTACGAATCTTGATCTCATCCCGGGTTTCACTTCCACCATCTGAAAAATACGAAAGTTTTAGTCACTGTTCAACAGAGATGAGTTGTGATTTGTGTCAATATTGCACCTACAATGTAATGAAACATTTTTGGGAGAATCAAAAGATTTCATGAAAACCACTAGGACAAAAGCAAGTTATGAACTATGATATGACATGAACAAAGTATTTTAGGTAGCAAACAGCGAAAGATTAAGCCGACTCATCACAACAGGAGAATGTAGGAAACGTGAAAAAGCTTCATAACAATGATGCAAAGATTAGTTGGAATAGTGAGACAATTGAAAGGTTTAGCAATTTGTATGTAAGAGTAATTAAAGTACATGTTTTGGATGCCCCTTACCTTATCAGACGAAGCAACCACCCTGATATGCACTTCGCCAGCGCCAGCCTCTTTTTTCTTAAGGAAATTATTGACTCTTGTTTCAATATAAATGCCAAGTTTGGAAGTAGGAAGTTTTTTAGCCGAGAATTTATTCTCTTTCCGTTTAGCAGCTTTCTTTTTCAGACAATTATCACAGCAGAAGCCCTGAGGCCATATCGAATCGTGGTGCAATACACATATCTGGTGTTGCTTTCTACCACAGTCCATGCAAACAACAAATGGTTCTTGTTCTAGGTGATCATTCTTCATTTCTTTGAATTGATCCTTCTTGATTGCACTGAAATATTCACCGCATATCATTCTCCGCGTGAAAGTTCTTTAATCAAAGGTGTTTTTCAATTATTAGATTATTTGTTTACAAAATTGATATTTCATTGAAACTCAGATAGATAGAGATACTCACGTCTGTGGCTGCAACGGGTCATCGCCGAGCGTGACAGTGTCTCCTTGGATGTCATTGAAGCATTTCTGGCAGAAGGTGTATCTATCGGAGACAACCCCATACGCTTTTAGACTTTATTTCATAACGTCCATGTAGCAGTAGTGATGTGAAGCGAGCGTGTACAGGAACATTGTGTGCAGGCAAGGACGTGCGTGGACAGGGCGAAAAAAATTTAGTAAGCAATGAGAACATAAAAGGGGTTAATAGTTAAGATAGTGGGCGGAGCGCACATGGTGGGTTATCGAAAGCCCGTGACATGAGACAGCAGCCCTTTACATAGACATATCAACCGGTAGTTCTCATTGTAAAAATTTGTTTGTTTCAACTTTGTATTAAAGTTGGGAATTATATTGAATGCTTACTTGAAAAATTAAATCTGTCCACAAATATCTATAGAATTTGTTCCAAAGTTACCACACAAATAAATACCATCTTCCTGTTAAATACATACGCATACTTGCGTCCAACTCGGGAGAGCGCGCAGTAAAGCTCGCAAGTCACCGTAGATTTCTTGATTCCAAATATTTAAAACCTACCGTTGTTGAGATGTCTATGAGCAAAATTTTGATGTGAAACCACCATTTCTTTTCCTTTCAGAATGTGAGTTAATACACTTTATCGAAAAGAAATAATTATTTCAAACACATGATACAATCCAATCGTTTAAGCAGCAGTAATTGACATTTAAAGACAATAGGGAAGAGAGCACAGAATGAGTGTAATACATATAATTGAGAACAATTAGTCCTACACTAAGTATCCCATCTAGTAAACAAACATAGCCTGCAAAGACTATACAATGGATAGTGATAAATAGGTAATTGAACTGGTCTAGAGTATGATCAATTTAATAAATGGAATAATAATAAATATCGGACCAATTGGTTATTTTATTGTTGTGAGTTTGTTTAGAAGATAGGAAACTTATAGCTTGGCAGTAAGTATTATCTTTTTAGAATAGGTACTAAGATATCCCTACCTAGCCCTTCAGGGAACATAGGCGTAATTTTGTTTGTTTATAATAAGGGATACCGGAGCAAATCGAAAATAAAAAAAGAATTATATTAAAAGTGTTTTCTTGTATGTTTTTCGTAATTTGCCGCAATCAACGTAGCCACCTTCTGGGCTCAAACAATATAAAATATCGACCATCGACCCGAAAAGAAGAAGATCGTAATTTGACAAAATCACTATCTTACTGTATCATGAACAGATCCATAGATGTTATTTTATTGAGTTTTGTACAATAACAGAAAAAGGTACGACGTAAAATAATATACCAGCACTTAAAAAGTACTGATATTTTTGTGAAGCTTTTACTTTAATGAAATAATGACCAAACACCTATTTTATGCCTACGAATTCCTGCGAGGTCGCTTATAATTCGACTTTATTTTTCATACAAAGTGAATTTTTGTAACTAAAGAGTTATTCTAGCAAGATATTGCCTTAATTATCTATCAACGTTTAGCAATCAGATTTCATGATTCATTTTTTTTATGTTCTAATTTTTTGGTTTGATTTTATGTTTTTTGTTGAAACCATAGCCAAACCAACGGTGGATTTGACGTTACACATGTGCTGATTTTTGGTTCATTTTAAATAAATACTTATTTTGAGATTTTGATGTTTCTTTATACTTTGCAAAGATGAGATTCAGCATGCCAAGTGTTAATTAATTTTTTGCACTATCGGGATTTAAACGATGCAACATTGAGACTAACGGGCAGCTTAAACCAAAACAAAGCATTACTGAGACACAGAACATTTAAGAGGTAATTAGTTGCGCGATATTTTAATATTCATTTTTGTAGTACACATCGTTCATGTTTCAGCCAGTCACTAGTGAAGTTAGTTTCAATTTATTATTTAGTATAGTTTTAAGCAGGGAAGTAATCACTTCCATTGAAATATTAGCTGAACCTGAATAGGTTCAGCTAATATTTTAATGCATAAAGCATATTATATTGCATAAAGCTATATACTCATAGACTAATTATAAAGTTAGCAACAAAATAAAGCATTGCCAGTGTAACATTTGAGAAGTATTTTACTGTTGAAAATTATTTTTTATGTTACTAAAATGTAGGTGAAACCGGTACTTAGAACAAAAAAAATACAATTTTTAAAACTTTTGTATGTCTGTTCCGACTAATCTCCGAAACGGCCGGACCGATTTTCATGAAATTTGGTATGGGGTTACTTTGAACCCTGGGGTAGGACAAAGAGGCTACATTTTTATCGACATACCACGTGGACGAAGCCGCAGGTGGAAGCTAGTGACATTTACTTTCTTAAATTCGAAACATGGCCAGTCAAAACGATGAAATATAGAAACAAATGCAATGACAATCGATACTGTCACAGTACCACTGTGTTTGTAGGGTGTGCTATTTACACAGCTCACATCAACATTGCAAAGAAATGCCTATTTTTATCTAAGAAAATCGATGGTGACCGTGTAATGGTAAAACCACGTCATTTTGATCGCCAAGGACCTGACCTCGCACACCGATGCATGTAGTAAAATATTAAACAATGTCAAATGAATTTGTAACTGTTTATATGTTCCTAGTTGATTTTTATGAGGTCAATGCAGACCAATAAGCCGGCTAGTGTTAATGATACAATACAATATTTCAGGGAGCTGCGACTTTGTTTTCTTGGCTGCTCTAACAATGTATTTACTGGTTTCAACTTTTAATTTGAGTATGATGAGTACCTAATAATATTAATGTTTTCTATTTTACCTAACCTACGTGTGTCACATTTATGGGATTATTAATTCTGTAATGTTGTGCACTTAATGTTATCACATGTACTATTATCCTTCTTTCAGTTCAATACCTGAAATTGGGCAAACGGATCGTTTGTAGGATGGAAATAGGCATATTTTATATCAAACAAACTATAGTCAGATATTATACACTAGCAAAACTGGGTAAAAGCTAGTACTCTACAATACTAACAAAACGATCGTTTTCGGTATCAATCTATGGAATTTAATGCAATTTTATTCTTCCATTTTTGATGTATTTCATTATATTAAAAAATTCCTCACACTCACTATCCTCACAATAGTGTAAAACAAAGACGTTTGTTTAAAGCCACCTTCTTTACCATTATTTATAAAAATAAATTGAGGACGGTTTTAGTATCAATACAGTCATATATTCCGTGCGAAGATTCGCTGGGTCGCTAATTTATCAAAGAGATTTATATTATACGCTCAGTAATTTTTACAAATTCATATATGTAAAACTTTAGTAAGCACCTACATTGTCTAAATGGGTGTTCGTTTACCGATGAATGCCGATCTCATATTCCTTTGTTCCGCGATGGATAGCAAGCAACGCTCAAGTTACAAAATCAACTAGATACAATATTTCATCAAGTATGCCACGACAGCTATACGGAGTTGAAACTTCTAGCTAACTTATTGATAGCAATGCATTGTATTGCACTTATTGAAGATTAGTTCAGCGTCAGTATAATACGGTTTCCTATTTTCAGATTAATACGCACTACATTTGACTGACTTGTTTCGATTTAATATTATTTCGTAACTATTTTAGTTTTTACGTCGATTTAAGAGATACACGAATGAGCAAAGTATTTTGATTTATTATTGCAGTGAAAATGTTCTTGTAACAAAGTAAGTTAAATATACACCACAAGATGCAGTGGTCGGGACTTTTTGTAGCAATTACGTGATTCACCTGAGTTTTTTTGTGACCTGAGCTATATATAGCGTCTTGGTGAAGATAAATTCAAAATTACTACAACGGTAAAACCAGAAAAATATTTAAATAATGATTATCATGTCATAAAAATCAATAAAAAAAATTAAATTAAATAATTTTAGAATGCTTGTTGAAAGTTGCAATATTGATCAATGGTCTAAGATTTTTTACACAATCCGTATTAGGGTAGTAGTGCATGTGTTTATATACTAAGTTCGCACACACCTGTGATAAAGAAAATAGTACATTTTTCTTTATTTTGTTTGATCTTTGTATAACAAAAAGTCCAACCACTCATTAGTAACTTTTAGCACACACACAAAAAGGGTAGTTTAGTGACATTTCCCATGATATATGTATACCAAAAAATAACAACATAAAAAGCTTGCGAAAGCGTTAGTCAGAGTATGGATAAAGGTATTGGAGGAGTATAATGTATGTGTATCATGTATTTAAAAATAGTACTCATTATAATCATCAATAAAAAAATTGGGGAAGAATATATCAAGAATTTGAGATTGAATTTAATTTTGCTGCAAAACACAGAGTACTAAATCAATGGAGTACTAAAGTAATTGAATTTTAACCAAAAAATGAAAGACAAATAATTTGAAATGTCAATTTGACATATGTTTGAAATAACGAAGATCGCTCACGTTCACGCACTAAGTCTCCATTCGTTTAATAATCCGTGTTTTAGTAGAATCTTGGTCAAATATCCAATCCTAAATATTCATATTTCTCTATTGTCTGTATAGGCAAGGATGGGTTGTATGACACATATTATTCAATAACTTCCGAACTTCCGATAATCAAAAGTTTATCACGACTTACAATTGTTTTAATAATAATTTTACTGAGTCAGCAAATAAGTTACTAACAATAAATGCAAAATACTAACAATTTATGGATCTCGTTGTCCGAAATAAAATGATTTTATTTATTATTATTTACAAATAAATCTTTTTTTTTAGATGTGTCACGCAAGCTATCCTAAAACAAATAGACTGTAAAGGATTTTTAAATTACACAGCTAATTAACAGAGTTGAACTATCAGTGTGTAATTAAAACTCAAATCTTTTTCATAAAATAATGTGAGGGTTGTGCTTACCTATTCTGGTAACTGAAGTACTTGGCGTCCCGTGGTATTGTACACAATTGTTTGCCATAACAGCATAGCACTTGAGGGTTGAATGTGTACTTTCTACCACAGCAATAACCTAAGCTTTGCATTACGGGATCAATCTCTAGCTCGAACACTTCCGATAGCTAAAACAACATGGTCTATGGTTAATATCGTATTTTTCTAGCTTTTTATAATGGGTAATAGAAAATACGACAGTGTTGGTTTGAAAATTTCCAGCATTTACTGAACAAAACTATACAATTATGCGAGCTTCTCTGTGATAGGAAATGACAATAAGGGCCTGTGCACACCACGTTTTTTAAACGCGCCGTTGACGCGCGTTTGTAGCGATACAGACGCGATACGCACGCAAGTCAGACGCAGCCTGTAGACCTTTACACACCTGTATAAATTCAAATACGCGTTTGAATCGATACAGACGCGATGCAAACGCGTGTGTGTGGTGATACAGACGCGATGCAAACGCGCGTGTGTATCGATACAAACGCGCTGGCATTTTACGTTTTAAAGCAGAACCTCGTCAACAGTAGCAAGATGGCGTCGGTCGAGACAGCTTTGAGTGCATGCGCTTTGTTATAATTTTTTTTAAATAACCATTTTTTGTTCCAAAGACGTGCGGTGCAACAAATTGCTCGATTGCTACTAGCGTAGATTCACACTTCCCTCGCTGCGGGGGAAACCCCGCCCGTAGGGAAGGCGCGTGCGCTAGCGGTCGCATCGGTGTCGGGCGTTTGTATCAATACAAACGCTATACTAACACGCGTGTGTAGCGATACAGACGCGCCGGTGCTGCGCATTTCTATCGATACAAACGACAACAAACTGCTCTGTAGGATAAAAGCGCGCCGTCGACGCGCGTTTCTAAAACGCATCGACGGCGCGTTTAAAAAACGTGGTGTGCACAGGCCCTTAGAGTGGATACCGCATATTACATTATTTTATGATAATGAAGGTTCAATTATGTAACATTTTTTTTACATTATAACGTAAAAAAACATCCACATTGCAAATATTCACGGACGTGATTGACGTCATTGGTCACAGAGTGTAAAATATTGCAACAGTAATGTAAATCACACATAGAAGTGTCATTTATAATGAACATCATAATAATATAAGGCGGAACTGCAAATCTACTGACTTTCCTAAACAGATGGTGCAGTAATCGGCATAACTTGACTCTAAAACCAACAGATGGTCGAGTAAATGATCCCATTTTTTCAAAACCAAATTTTGGACCGGATAAACTTATTTTAGTAGTAAATAAAGGTGAAACTGACCTTAGTACAATATCTGTAAACCCTCGAGTTCTTTCTATTGTAAAGCCATGCGTTTTCGAACATGAGCCAGACGTCGTCAACATATTCCCAGGGGTCTCTATACTCCCCTCTATCTAGCTTCAGTTTGATGGTCGACAAGTCAATAGGCTTGGTGACTATGTCAAAGTAGTCAGGGATGCCGAGCGCTTGCGCGTCGACTGGCTGTCTGAAGGGTAAAGACTCAGGGTCTTGTCGGAATAATTTCTCTAACGTTGGCATGAGCGCTACTCGGAGCTCATCGGGTTTAAACACGAAGGTCCTTCGTGCCCCTCTTTCCCCGCCCGCTGATTCTCCGACACTACCCACACTAGTCTCTCCCGGTTCTTCCTTCAGTTCTTGTTTGGCCTCGGACTTGACTTCTGTTTTGACGTTGAAGTCGGGTCTCTCTGCGTCTTTGTCAGGTGTTTCGTCCCGCATACCCTTGCCTCCACAATCCTCGTCCGGTTCATCCTTGATTCGGGCGTCATCAGAATCCTTGTTGTCTGGCGGCGGACTGTACGGAAAATGAAAATATCCAGTTTAGCAAGTTAAATATTTATTTTGCAATCAGAGTTAAAGCCATATTCAAAGAGCGAACATGTCTAGTTTGATGTCGAACAAAAATGGTTTCACAAATTTGTGAAATGCATCTTTGTACGATTCGACATAGATCAAATAAAGTAGAGCTGATAAAATATAGTCGCAGTCACCTGTCATCGGCAGAGGAGGAGGCAGTGATGGCGGCGAGGTGCGCGGACATGGGCGGCGCGCGCGCGGGCGCGGGCGACGGGTGCGCCAGCGGCGTGGCCGGCGTGCCCGGCGCGCCCGGCACGGACGCGGGCGCGGGCGCGGGCGACGCCGCCGCGTCCGCGCGCCCGAACGCCGCGTGGTTCACGAACGGACTCTGCACCGCGTTGCTCAGTAACCGAACTTTCGCGTCCGGATGACCCGGCGAAGCGAGCGGCGCCGGCCCGTTCGAATGAATCGAAGGGTAATTCGGCGCCGGTGACGTCATCGGCTGGCCGAACGGTGACATCCCCGGTGCGCCGACGCTGCCGACGCCTACGCTGCCACCGTTCGGCGTGTGCGGCAATTGGTTTGGACTCGGACCGGGCGGGCCCACGAGGTTGGTCTGGAAGGCCATGCGGTTGGCAGGCATGGAGAGCGCGATGCCGGGCGACGGGATGCGCATGGCGGGTAGTGCGGGTTGCACACCCATGGCGGGCAGTGTGGGCCGCGCCAAGGGGCCGCCCACGCCGGGCCTGGGGCCTCCCACCCCACCCAGCACGCCGCCTCCAGACATGACGCTCACAGGTTGCTGTTGTTGTTGTTGCTGCTGCTGCTGCTGCTGTTGTTGTTGTTGCTGCTGCTGTTGTTGTTGCTGTTGCAGTTGCGCAACTTGTTGCTGCTGCTGCTGTTGTTGTTGTTGCTGCTGCTGTTGCGCCGCCTGTTGCTGTTGCGCTTGCAACTGCTGCTGCTCCTTTCGCTTTTGTCTCTTTTCCTCGAGTTCCTTCTGTATTTTGTATATCTTTTCGGCGAGCAAGTGATAATATTCAGATCGCGTACTCGCCATCTCATACATATCGCCTTCGACTTTCCTCGCGTATGCGACTAGATTATGCATTCGCTTATCTAACATTGCAGTAGGGTCCGGTGTGGGAAATATCGCTTGCACCCTGTGAAAATGCAGTCATTGAAATGTGTCTAAAGCCACAAAAACTTCATTTTGATGTCGATTTCATTTCGAAAATATAGCTTACAGTTTGTGAACGAGGTGGTTTCTGAGATCAGCCGTAATAGAATGATGCCACTCTTTGGTGCCGGATACTGGGTTGGCGGTTACGGCTCCGCTCGGTAGTTGCAGTGCGCCGCCCATCTGCAGGCGGATTAAAAGTATGAGGCAAACATTGAACACAGGCGAACAGTCGAAGAGGCGCAGTAGACGAGCAGATAGACACCGTGACTCACCAACGCCTGCTGCTGCTGCTGCTGCATGTCGTTGGGCTGCTGCGCGAACAGCGCCTGCATGGTCTGCTGCTGCGGCACGTCGGGCAGGCCGGGGCGCGGCACGGGCAGGCGCGACAGCGGCGCGCGCGGGAAGCCGCCCATGCTGGACACGGACGTGGGGCAGGCGATGCCCAGCGCCTCGTAGGCGCGCTTCATGTCGGCGCCCTGCGTGCTGGGCGCGGGCGCGGGCGCCGGGGCCGCGGGCGGCGCGGCCGGCCCGGGCCCGCCCAGCTGGTTCACCCCGCCCATGGCGTTGCCCGCGCCGCCCACCCCGACCACGCCGCCGACGTTGCCGACTCCGGGCACGGGGCCCACGCCGCCGACGTTGCCGACGTTTCCAGTACTCACGCCCGCTGTTGAATGTTGAGTCACTGCCGCTGCTAAGATAAGGAAAACTTCGTCAGTGATGTACCTTCGAGGGTCACATAAAAAAGTGTACTAGTGAAAAGGGTTCCTTACATAACATACCGTTCATGTTTCTAGTCCTATCGGCTTGTTTTAGCGGCAAACAAACCGGACAGTCATTCTTATTGCAATGTTTCCAATGGTTAATTATTTGTCTTGATGACGAGCAGTGCGGTACTGCACAATTCTTGCCGGCCTGAAAGTTGTTCACATTTAGAGATGTTCTAACAGGAGAGAAATTTTACACTTTGCATTTGTTATGAATAATACAATACCTGGCATGACATCATATGGTTAAGAACACCCTTCATAGTCTTGCAGTGCGGTAGCGTGCACTGCCACGTCTCGCCGTTGGACTGGGACTCTCGTCTCTGGCACTTGTGTGCGTGTAACAGCAGCACGAGCTGTTGTTGGATAAGTTTCCGTTTCTCTGGGTCGGCGATGGAGCCGGTGGTGGGCGGTTGCGGCGCGGCCGGCGGCTGCGAGGGGGCCTGCGTGGCGGCCTGCGGCTGGGACTGGCCGCCCGCGGGCGCGCCCGGGGTCTGCGGCGAGGGCGCGGGCGGCACGGCCTGAGCCGCGCCGCCGCCCGCGTCGGCCGGGGGCCCGAAGCGCACGCCCACCTGGCCGGCCCCGGCGGCGCGCTGCACGTGCGGCCCGCCGGGCCCCTGCGCCGACTGCGCGTAGGGCGGCTGGTAGGGCGCCAGCGGGTGGCCCCCGCCGCCCGGCGCCGGCATGCGCGTGTGGTGCTGCAGCGCGGTGCGCATATTGGGCGTGCCCATGACGCCGACGCGGCCGCTCAGCGGTCCGTTTTGCATCGCCTGCAATGTGCCATCGTGTTACTGTCGTCCATGTCTTGGATAGCAATTTCTTGGAGGCTAATGAGATGGTATCAAAATCCAATTGGATTGCTTAATATTTTATGCATATTTTTTTGTATAAAGTTCACAGAACCAAATGGGTTCTGTGAACTTTTTTTAAACTAGCATTTGTTTATAGAATGTGTTTGGACAACACAAGTCTAAGTCACTATTTTACATAAAAAAAAACAGAAACTCCTTGTTTTGAAGTCGGTTAAAAATCAAAATAAACTGTCGCGCAGTCAGTTAAAAATGATGTGACCTTGAATTAGACTGTGGTTCCCGCATAATCAGGCGGTTTTTAGTAAAATGGAAAATAGACTCGATGTCGGGCATAGTGGTCAGCAGTCTAGGGTTTTGATTCAAAATAATTATCCTTTTCAATTAGAAATATTTGACTGATCCTCGTAAACTTTTTGACGACTTTCTAAAGAGGTAAGTTTTTTTAAATTAATGACCATCTTAATACTTCTTGGGCTTCTAATGATGCAACTTTTTTTAATGAATGAGCCTCTTTTTTACTTTTTGTCCATTTCTCAGTTCGTTGCAGTAACTAAGCTAGGGTACTCCAACCAAACGGGTTAGGTTAGAACTGTGACCAACGACGCGCGAGCCGAATTCGTCGCCGCTACTATTTAGTATTTTTTGGTCCCCAAAATAGGAATTATTTTATATTCACAAAAAGAGGCGCATTCATTATAGTGTTCAATAATATTTTTAGGAAAAGCAAAATAGGAAATATTTAAGGTACGGTTAAATACATGTGCCTTTATCAAATGGTCATAATGCAATAAAACAGAATTTGAACTCACTTGGGCATGCGGATGGTGAGGCGGCGTCCCGTGATGGTTGGCGCCCATGAGCGTGGGCAACTGCTTGTTCACGCTGTTGATGATCCCGCTCCCGAGCATACCAGCGCCCGTCATATTACTGTTCGTCACTATCATGTTCCCGCCGACATTAGCCACGTTCATTCCTCCTTGGATAGAACTCATCGGCATTGTGGAGTGCAGCTGATTTGGATGACTCGTATTTGGCATTAGTTGCGGGTGCATGCCACCCATGAGGTCCTTTGATACAGACACGTTTGGAGGTGACTGTAGGTTTGGACTCTTACTACCTAAATTACTCAATCCTAATGGATTGTTGTGGCCTACTAAACCTTTGTTGCCCTGTGAAAAGACCAATACACGACATACTCTATTAATATGGCCTTTAAGTAAATTTGTTAATTATTTCAAATATTTTTCTAAAATCGTAATGCGAACAGAAATTAATATACATTGTAAATCATAAATAAATAAAGATTTTTTTCCGAATAGGACCTAAAAGCTACCTACTTCGAAATATAAAGTTATTAACAACATTATATGTAATACAATAGTAAAAACTGTAAAATGAATATTTAAAAAAAAAATTGTCTTGTTTGAATTTGATGCTGAAAATATATTTTTTAGAAATTAACACATACTTTTAATCCCCGTACTACGTTCCTATGGTATATTTTCTGACGAAAAGGGCGCAGCCGCGTGCAAAAGCTAGTGAACAGTATAAGCAGTAGGCAAAGGCGAACCCTTTGCCTCCTGTTTATAATCTGCTTATAAATAAATCACACAATAACTTTTTTTTAAATTAAGGCTGTGTGTGAATAGTACAGAATTTTATTTCCAGGAGCAGTGAGAAAAAATGATTAAGGAAAAAAACATGATTATTTTTTTTCCTCTATGTTTTATAATGTTTTTCAAGTAGATACTCTGCACTTTCTTGACTTGATTTAATTGGCAAAATTGGATTTAGTTGTTTTATTAACTGAATTTTTAAACAAGACATCTTTTCTTAAATGGTTACAAAATTATCTTACTAGATAACTAAGCTAATAGTAACAAAAATAAAAAAAGATAATTTTATGACAATTCCATCAGTCCCAGGTACTCACTTGTTGTATAAGGTGATTGTTGATTTGTCTGTGCATAGCAGCCGTCGGGTCATCCCCGTTGAGCTGTTGCTGTTGGGACATTTGTCCCCCAGGACCTGGCCCTTGGGCAGGGGGTTTGGGGCCTGTGACCCCGGGTTGTTCCCCCCAAGCACCTCCCATCAACTCATCTGGGAGGTCCTTTTCGAGGTCAAACATGTCAAGGTTAGAGAACCCATCTGCTGAAACAAAACAGTAAGAAAAGATTATAGTGACTTTAGGGTCAAGTTTAACATTTTGTACAAGAAAAAAATTCTATAGTATTAGAGTATTGTTTTTGTAAATTCTTATTTATATTCAACAGATTTAAGAATTAGGCGAAAAAATCTGTTTATATTTTGTATAGGTACAGACGCCAGCACATCAAGCTACTACAATCGGTCAATGTTCTTCAATAGATTTTCAACTTTATCACTAAAGCATTAAGGTTCAAGGTTGATTGGGAAAATTTGACAGTTTCGGGTAGCTTGACCTGCTGTACAACTATACTTTTATTTTTTTTTCCAATATTATGAATTTGTTATGTTATGTTTTTTGTTGTTTCTGTAGACATTTTTGGTCTTATTCATATCAGAAACTAGTGTATTGTTGTAATAAAGAGTGAAATGTTAGTGTCTGTTGAAAATAAGTTTGGTTTTATAATAAAATGAAATGGTTTTGAAAACTGAATCTATTTTCTTATTTATAATGAGTGATTAATAAACAAATCCAGAGAAAATCTGTACTTCCAACATTTTAATTACTTTAAGTTGGATGTTCTCAATCCAGAAAAATGTTTATCCCATAATTATTTTATGATTTTTTATTTTTGGGTTACAATAAAATGTATTATTTAACTTCTGTTTTATTTATTTTGCTACTTAGATCTTTTTAATTGTGCATTTCTTCTACTTCTAATAACAAATTGGGGAAAATTGTATTCAATGGTACAATTTTCACCAATAATTGTATTTTTGTAACACTGTATTTAATATTTAAACAAATTAGAAATTTATTTGGTCTTTCTTTCGGCACAATGACTGTTTTACTTTAGTGTAAAACAGTATTACTATATTTTTTTGTTTTATTTATTTGCCTACTTAGATCTTTTTAATTGTGAATTTCTCATACTTCTAATAATAAATTGGGGAAAATTGTACCATTCAAACACAGTACTAAGATACTGAAACAAATTAGCAATTTATTAGGTCTTTTATCAAAGAAGTTGTTTTATTACAGCAATCCTATACTAAATAAACAATAACTTATAAATAAAATAATATAGAAATAAAATTAGGCAAAACTAAGACAGAACATGACAGCTAACATAAAATGAATTTCATTTACTTATCCATTTTGAAAGATAGTTTAAGTATTTTTATATGCCTCTAAATAAGTTTATTTTTACACAAACAAGAACTATTTTTAAAACTAATGCATATTATCCTTTCATTTCATTACAGTTAAAATAAAAAACATAAAAAGTTTTGTTACAATTTAGAACTAGGTATATCATTAAAAATTCAAGGTAATTTAGTGTGCATAAGATATGATATGAAATTTGGCTATTAGTACATACAATTACTTTTAAATTGTAGAATATTTTATTTTGTCAGCATGCAAAAAAGAGGTTATGTTCTTATCAATTTACACAACATTCAATAAAACATTACATGTGGATACACAATCAAATGTGGCATTCTATCTACATTTTTTCAGTTTGGATGAAAAAGTATGTTATGTTACCAAAACATAATGTGGGTCACCAATACAATTTGTATGTCAGGCAATGTTTTGAATTAATAACCAATATTTCTAAAATAATTTAAACATTTTCTAAACTATTTGCTACTATTCTACATTTTTTTTGTAATATTTTGTTCCCATATTCTACAAAATATATTTTTACTTGTCTTGCTGTCTAAGTAAAGCTAAGCCAAGCTAAAAAACAAGAACTTGATTCAACAACATTAGAATAATATATATTTATGTAAAAATATGTACTCATGAATAAAATCTAATATAGAATTGCTCTACATTACAAAATGTACACCCTAAAACAATGTCATGAAAGTTGCATTTTGTTCATAATAATAAATGAAATAACAGAAACACATTAGAATTTTATAAAATAATGTCACAAAATGTCGATTAAAACTAATATTTTCTCATTTCATGAGCTAATACACAATAATACGACGCAAAACTTGCGAGGCGCTAACAAGAACGAAGGCAAAATGTCAAAAATCAAAGAAAGATAATATGACAGAACACTGTCCCGACACTTTGCAAACTCCGTGTAAAACAATAAAATACTCACCCGCGGAGTCCGAGGGACCCTGGAAAGGGTCCCGGATCATCTTAGGCCGCTTGTTAGGCGGCTCATCGGCCATGGCTCTGTTTACTAAACGTAAGCCGTCGTGAATATTTCGGCCCGCCGATTTAAAAAACACTTTTATGTCTTAAATCTTCAAGAAATAACATTTTAGAGCGATTTGTCATTCATCATAATGTAATTCACCCACATCGCGATCGTTCGATGTCCTTCGCACCATTGAAGGCACATATTATAATTTCTCACTCAAGTATTCGCCATTACAAAGCTCCGAATCGAAGAGCTACACAGACCCTCTCACCATCTTCCGTCGGAACTAGCACAATAAATGAAAACAATATCACCAGATTTTAGCTACTTTATGGAACTTATTTACGCTATCGAATAACACGATTTCACTTAACACTTTAAAATACACGGAATGGTAAAGTTTATGATAAAATGATGTAAGAAAAAACAGAAAATTTACACGACAAATTCCGAAATTCTTCTCAGTCTCTCCAGCGCAAAATGGCGGCTGTTGATGAAAACTTTTTCTACGCTTGTCAGAAAATGTCGGCCTCTATAGAGTATATGAAAGCGCTCTGATTGGTCCGCGAAGACCACGTGACTACCGGAAATACCGATTTGACGCAGGATCGGTCCGATTATTCTGACGTCAAGGCGTACAAAGCCGAACATAACCGAAGAAACCCGAAGATGTTTTTTCCATGTAAAAGCATATTTTACCTAAAAAACTATTCAAGTGATATTATTTTAGAATATAACTAGCTAAACAAAGTTAAGATTTAACTATTCTATACAATACATGACATTTTCAAGGCATACACACGATAAAAAAAATGATTTAGTTGTAAATTTTTGAATATTCCCTCCAAATCGGGAGTGGCCATCATCAATACGACGTGTCTCTAGACTGTCTATGATATAGAGGCGACCATAAACCATTCAGTTTTACTTTTAATATTTATTCGAGCTCTAGTACACTAAATATTTAGCCAAAAATCCAACATGGTTTTATTATGTTTTTTTTTTCAATATTAAATGTAAACAAACTCACTTGAATTTATCTTAGAACAAACTTGGCCAGTAATCTGCACCACGTTAAAAGCTGTTCACGAGGCAATTTTTTACCAGTTTATATAAATAAATACATTTGTACAGTCAACCGCACATCAGTGAAAACACTTGTACTACAAACTTTCCCTTACTGCTACGACATAAAGGCGCTGTCAAATTGTTACTAATGATGCAGTTGTAGACGATATCTTTAAAAACAAAAACTGGGTAGAGGCAGTCCAGAGAAAAGGGGTGTCTTTTGATAATGGCACAGAGTAAATTTTTATATAGAGAATGTATAATGGCATGGATAATGGCAAATGATAAAGATTTAAGAAATAGTCAAAAGACGTTAGATAACTCTTTCCATAGTTTTTAAATCATAAGTATAATTTTAGAAAATTAATGATTTCCATTCAACTTATTATAACAAAACATGGCGATTTTTGTAGGTAAACAAGTTTTGTTTTTTTTATTCGACTTTAAAAAAAGGTAGAGTTGATGCATTCGGCTACTTTTTTTTTTCATTTATGTAAATACGAAAAATCTATACAATGCGAGCTCAGCTTAAACTGGAAATGTATATCTTGATGTGTCGCCGTGAGTACACCGATTGCTCCTTGATTATTTACTGGGCCGATATACATGATTCCTTTTCCACTTGATAGAAGTTTGCGTTTTATACAGACGCCAGCACATCAAGCTACTACAATCTGTCAAATTTCTTTAATCGATTTTCAACTTTATCGGTAAATCATTAAGGTTCAAGGTTGGTTGGGAAAATTTGTCAGTTTGGGGTAGCTTGACTTGCTGGCGACTGTACCCATATAATTTTGTACAAACTTTGCTTGGGTACGAGCGATACCCGTGGCAATTTGCCAAAAATATATAATTCTTTCTCCATTGGTAAATAATGTTAATCTTCTTTGTGAAAAAGTTTAATTTAGAATTAGCAGCATTTAAAAAAAAATGAACCCTTTTATCTTTCTTAATTATTCAGTCACACCTCTTGTCGCAATAAGTTATTGTTATTTTTTTTGGGAGGTGTACGTCATGGAAAGCAAAAAAAAAACCCGTACTTAACTGGGTGATGTTATTTTGTATGTACAGACGCCAGCACATCAAGCTACTACAATCTGTCAGATTTCTTTAATAGATTTTCAACTTTATCGCTAAAGCATTAAGGTTTAGGGTTGATTGGGAAAATTTGACAGTTTCGGGTAGCTTGACCTGCTGGCGTCTGTACTCAAAAAGAAGAAGACTTCTGTATGCTATATAGTACATACTAATTCCATTTTTTTTTGTTAGCCTATTATGGCCCACGCCCACCGCTGGGCAAAGGCCTCCCCTTTTTCCTTCCAAACCTGGCTACGTCTAGTGCAATTTCTGATCCTCTCTAATGTTTGCAGATTTTTGATAGAATCTTTCACATACTCTTTCTTATCTGTGATATATATTCATAGCAGGATACGGATCTTCTCTGATACGGATGTTACTGTACTCTATGGGATATACCACATTTGCCAATCGATAAAATATTGGAGGGAAATAGAAATTAGCGGTTTACTTGATATTATTTAATTCAATCGAAATAAATATCATAATCAATTGATAAAAAATCCATTCAGATTACCATATACATACTCTAGAAATAATGGCGCATTTTTCAAAAATTAATCCCATTTTCATTACACCTTCATCTTATCTTTGGTTTGATTTTGATGGTACCTACCTATGTATTTTTAAATAATTTTTATAGTTGCTTTGTTTTATGATGAAAGTCGTGTATACTTGTAATTGGCATATCACAAGCACCCATCATACCTGTTAACTTCATTATTTCACGTACACTGTATCACTGCTTCTGCTGTTGGCGTACAGTCACAAGCACTATTTGAACACTTGGAAACTTTCAATAGCGATTTTTGCGTGAAATAACGAAAACAACAATGAAATACAAAAAAAAAAACCTATGGGTTCGAAAATACTATGTTCGTAGCCACATAAAATTTAATTCAAAACTAAAGGAGTAAATCGATTTTGAATAAAGTCAAGTGTAGACATACTTATGATCGTGGCTGTACCTATTTTAAATAAATATTTACTTAGTCCGCCATGGTTATCCGTACTTTTACTAAGTTAAAAGTCCCATATCTAAAACAGTTTATAATTATAATTTAAGTGTTACCAATTTTCATCTAATTAATTCAAAATTAATATCTAGTGACTATTTTAGATTTACATTTCTTTCAGAGGTCTTATACCCAAAATATGTAATCCAGTTTTAACAACTGTTCGAGCACAATGGAAAACAAGTAATCTTTGTGCTGCTAAATCAGGGGTAACATCCTTGACTCTTACTTCATTAAACATTCTGTTGACATGTCTTGCTAGGCGGAATAAATAATTAACAAGAATACAAGCTTCATATTCTTCTAATGACCTTTGAAGAATGTTTTCAAATCGAGCTAATTCTGCAATAACATTGCCTATGACTTCTTCAGACAAGTGATTAGGGTGACAGGTGTTGGGTAAAGACACACCGCAGTTCTGTTCTAGGCTCCAAAGTCGGCAGTGAAGATATTGTAGTTTGATAGCACTGTCGCCTTCAGTTTGGAGCGCTCTGTCCCAGCTAAATGTGTAGTCTTTTTGCCTTCTCTGCTTCAAATCATTGATTAAAACTGCTGAAGTGCCCAATATGTCACATGTCTCTTCATTCATTGCTCCAGTTCTGGTATCTGCAAAAGAGCAATGAATTGTAAGGTAAAGATAGATAAATTAATGAGCTAAAAAAGAAAGTAATTGGACAGATTGAAGTGTGAAATGCCTCCCATGGTATGGTATGGTCAACTGTATCAGTGTCACATTTTTAGGGTTCCGTAGCCAAATGGCAACGGAACCCTTATGGATTCGTCATGTCTGTCTGTCTGTCTGTCTGTCCGTCCGTATGTCACAGCCGCTGTTTTCCGAAACTATAAGAGCTATACTGTTGAAACTTGGTAAGTAGATGTATTCTGTGAACCGCATTAAGATTTTCACACAAAAATAGAAAAAAAACAATAAATTTTGGGGGTCCCCATACTTAGAACTGAAACTCAAAAATTTTTTTTTCATCAAACCCATACGTGTGGGGTATCTATGGATAGGTCTTCAAAAATGATATTGAGGTTTCTAATATCATTTTTTTCTAAACTGAATAGTTTGCGCGAGAGACACTTCCAAAGTGGTAAAATGTGTGTCCCCCCCCCTGTAACTTCTAAAATAAGAGAATGATAAAACTAAAAAAAATATATGATGTACATTACCATATAAACTTCCACCGAAAATTGGTTTGAACGAGATCTAGTGAGTAGTTTTTTTTTAATACGTCATAAATCGTAACGTAACGGAACCCTTCATGGGCGAGTCTGACTCGCACTTGGCCGGTTTCTTGTAATTAAAACAATCATACTGGTATGGGCATGTGGTATGGAGGAATGAGAAAAAGGTTTTGAGTATGAATGTAACTTTCCACTCAAAACTTTTTAGGCGAAGACGAAGAAACAATGGATTGACTGTGTAAATGATGATATGGTTAGAAAGGGGGTGACTACAGAGATGAAGACTAAGAGAGAAATATTGAAGAAAAAGACATATTGTGTCGTGCTAACCCCAAATAAAATGGGATTAGGGCAGGAGAATGATGTCTAAAACAGTAATCGTCTTGTAATACAAATTATGTCTGCTGCTCTATCCTGCACATAGTGTTTACCGGAAAGGTGATACACACAAAATGGAAATTATGTATAATGTGACATTACTCTTTGATAGAAGTTGCTTATCGTGAATTTTCCTCTTAGCTTCATCCAGGATATCATTCAAGAATACTACATTTCCCGTTCTGGTGCTCATCCCTTTTAGTCTTCCAAACTTGATGTGTTCACAGCCATTGGTACATTTCTGGTTAATTTGTTTAACAACTTCAAACACGGCTGCAAAATGATCTGTTTGAGCATTATCAACTACGTACAGCATTTTGTCAAATGCATATTTCTTGTATCTGTCCAATAAAGCAGCAATGTCCCTAGATAGGTATAGAGTTGAATTATCGCTTTTCAATACAGTCACATCTTTATTATTTATGTTTGTTATTTTCCTTCCCAATTCATCAGTTTGAAGAATGTTCTCTTTTTCTAACAAATCCATAACAGGTTTAATGGCACCACCATTGTAATCTGATTCCCAGTGGTATGCATCAAACTGTATCCCTAGCCTTTGATATACTTTTTCCAATTCCTGTACAGTTACTTCACGGATATTTTTCCAGTTTTCTAGACTCATTCTCCCTTGTTCTATGTCTGAAAAGTACTTTCTGGCTTCTTCTTGTATTTTGTCATCTTTTGATGCTAATTTGTTAGCATGAACATAAACATCATACAATGTTTTGATTGGATCATTCTGCAAATCCTTTACATCAATATTTCTTGATTTTAGACCATATTGCAGCAACCCAAACTGTGTTCCCCAGTCTCCCAGGTAATTGAGTCTGATAACTTTATTGTCAAAGTATGTATTTATATTTGCAATAAAGTTTCCTATAATGGTAGATCGTAAATGACCAGCATGGAAAGGTTTAGCAATATTTGGTGAGCTGAAGTCTATTACTATTTTCTTTGGTTTCACTTGCTGTCTTGGCTCGGGCGACTTAAAACTTTCTAGTATGTTTTGTATAAATGTATCTCTTTCCACATGAAAAGATAGGTCATTACTTTTATTTAGATTTTGTCCAGTATCCTCGTAACTTGAGCCTGTTTTATTTAGGATAGTAACAGTGTATTTATTTTCATTGTGTTTATAAAAAATATTTACATTTTTCAGGTTTCTTATGACACTGCTTCTATCGACAGTGTGTGGAAGTATCTGTAATATATAAAGAAGTTATGAACTATGGCTATTTTTCGTACTTTTAGTTATATTGTTGAAATTATTAATAGGTTTTTATCTTGAGTTGTAAATGTTCGTATGACAAACAGACAAACCTTGTCAAGTAACATGATTTTGGATTTCATTCCGCTTTGAAGCTTAATTATGGTTAGTAATTACAGTGCTGTACAATAGAAAGTTGTAGTTTCAATTTATTTTATTTTAGAAAGTTGATGAACAACCTGCCGAGCATGAGAGTGACATTTAGTTTGACACAATTAATGTTGCCAGTTGCCACTTACTATCTTGCCACTGCCATTTGCCATAATTAAAAAAGGTGCAGTTTTTATTTTTCACGTTTTTGTTAGAGTCCCCCATAGAGCACACGGGCCTTTTATTGAAGCTAATAAATTCAATAATACTCTTATTTAATCAAATTGATATAAGACCAGCGGGCATCTGTTAAAAAAGAATCACGTAAATCGGTCTCTTAATCACTGTGACACGCGTGGAATACATAAACTCCTTCTTTTAAGTCGGTTAAACTTATACAAAAGGGGGGGGGTGGGGTCTACAATTTTCGTACTTTACCACCTCGTAGATGTACATACGTTAGGTTTTTTTCACCCTTCATACAGAAATAGGATTTAATTTATCGACTCTTTTATGTAAATAAAAAAATCAGGAGTTAAACAATATAAGATGCTAAAATTTTAGCACCCTTTTATATTTTGCATACGTACGGGCTATTGAGCCATGATAGATCTAATAAAGGGCGATCTTCCTCTACCCGTCAAGAGAAGACTCATTGACATGATGTGTATTCGTTCCATCCTTAAATCAAACATGATCTTTGACAATTCAGCAGAGGTCCACGCTCGATGTTTACTGGAGAGCGGTGGAACGAAGTATTCCGGGTATTAAACTTGTGGACCAGCATAGCTATTCACAACCATTCGATACGCTTCCGTACCGTATCGAATATCAATCAATGTTATCGTAGAAGTCTTCTAAACGCTGTTCACAAGTCCAAAACCTGAAAATTTTATGAGTTCAAATCAAATAGCGGGCCGCTATTCTACACACATCTGTTTGTTTGTCTTGCCAGGGGCAAAGAAAATCAGAACGCCAATTTTCGTAATTTAAAACGTTTAAAATCTGTCGCAGTCTCATCTCGGCGACAAACAAATCTCAAAAACTTGTCAAAATGTAGGGAAATTACAGGTATTTTTGACAGATTGAGATTAAGATCAGACCGTGACCATTATTAAAATTACGAGAATTGTCCTCAGGTTGTCGAAATGTGTCATTTTCGATACGATTGCGTGTCGGGTGGTTGTGAATAACTAGAAAGGTTTTAACAATTCATGCCATCACTAAAATAACTGGGGCAATTCTCGTAATTTTAAGAATGTACGCAGTCTGATCTCAGTCTCAATCTGTCAAAAATACCTCTAATTTCCCTACATTTTGACAAGTTTTTAACGTTTCTTTGTCACCGAGATGAGACTACGACTAGATTTTGAACGTTTTAAATTACGAGAATTGGCCTTCTGATGCCACTCGGAAATTCGGAATACTGCAAATGACATCGCGATAGGCCCAAACGGAGATGGCGGGATGAGCTGGATACCTTTAAAAAAGATTGTTCCTTACTCCTTGGCAGCTCTGGACAGAGAGGCGGCCTTGGCCCGGGAGTGGAACATTTGCTAATATCAAAATAAAAAAAAATACGTACTGGGCCTCCAACTCCATACTACCATACTCTTACTGAACGACCACTTCTTTGAGATTCTATTAAAAAATGCTCCTCAAGCCTCTCAAACCACTCCGTACCAGGGGCCCTGGTGTGGATCGCCCCATGCTACCACCCTATTATTCGGTAGTCCACCAGATCGATACGCCGTACCTAAATGGCAAACTACTTCCTCATTTTCAAGGCCTGTACTATTCAGTCATGTTTTTACAAAATAACATAATTTTATCTATTTAGGTATAATTACAGCGCTTTAACGACTATTTTATTTTTCGACATTATACTGGCAGCCCTAAAATCAATTAGTAAATATCAAATAATTATTTCTATTTGAATTTTTAAGCAATTTTATATTTTTATTATTCTAAAAAACAAAAATGATTAGAAAAATATTTAAGAGAATTATTATTAAACAAAACTATGAAACATTGTGATCAGAAATTCAGAAACGTTCATTTTGATTAGTTGCCAACAAAGACTATAAACAATAGTATACTGTTGCCAAGCAACGAACTAATAACAACAAGTCGACAATTGGTCGACAACAAAAATGTATTTTCGTCGAATTCCCGTACATTGTAACTGAACAAGTGGCTATAAACTCCAAAAAGTTAAATACGTTGATTGGAGGATACAAAAACTGCACAGAATGACGACCCCTAAAGTAAGTATTTATTTTTCTAATTTAGATCAGCTGTCTTACACACCAAGTAATTTGTGAAAAATTGTTGAGTTGTTATCAACCACTCACAGCGGATATATTCCGAGGGTTTGTGACCCCTCACGATACAATTCGTTGCCCTCTTGATCATTCTCTTGCCCTTTGGCGCAGCATGTCATCGTCCATACTTCTCTTTTAGTCGTCATCTCAGAAGTCACCCCCTTTCTAGCCAACTCGTCGGCCTCTTGTTTTCCCTACAATTTTAAAACAATTCCAAAATGTTTCCAGTTGCTATACACAATAGAACAGCCCCATGGGATGGGTGAGCTGTATTTCCTGTGGCAGAAGGGTGAGTCACACTCATTGCTGGCCACAACTGGAACAGATGCTACAGTGGCCATACATGACAGAACTGGCCAGCTTATGGAGAGAATGAAACTGCAAGGGTGAGATTAAAATTATAAATTGAATACAAACTATGACTGTACTTTACTTATCCTTGATAATGAGAAGTGGCTTGTTTGAGGAATTATTTTAGCAGTATGAAAAGTCCAAATCAAATTATAATTTTTATTTTGTTGCAATCAGTTGGTAGACAATGAGCAGATGAGATGAAGTCATTGTGGATTTCATCAGAGCAAAATCAACTTTGGGAAAAGCTTATGTTTAACTCTATGTCTCTGTGTTATGTGCTGTCTATTTCAATATTTATGGATATAAAAATCAATAGCCGTGTGTTAGTTTTGCAAAAACTCTAAAATGGCTTAACCAATTGTGATGAAACTTTGGCATTGCAACACTTGCTGGGCATTAGCTAGTAAATAATAAATTTAAACATAATTTTAAACTATTACAGTCTCTGCGCAGGCATGGAATGGGACCAGGACGGTGATTACTTAGCAATCATCACGCCAAACAGTAACACAGTCTTGTTATGGGAATGCCATGCTAACAAGCGCATTAACATAGAGACAGGGCTCCGTGAGCCACCCTCGTGCATTGCATGGGCTTACGGAGAGCCTTTGTTAGCTGTTGGAACACAGAAAGGAAATCTGGCGCTGTATAACCATCATACAACTAAGTATGTATATTTTTGTCTACAACATTTTAATATACCGGTCTACGTAGCCGAGTCTGGATTTGTGCTATATTGATGGCAATATACTTTTGCTTGCTATTACACTATTAGACTTAAACATTACTGGCGAAATGTGATACATGTCTGACTTCTCCTAAGCAGATTATACTCCTTTCATCATCTGCCTAGCCTTTTTCCCAACTATGTTGGGGTCGGCTTCCAGTCTAACCAGATGCAGCTGAATACCAGTATTTTACATGGAGCGACTGCCTATCTGACCTCCACAACCCAGTTACTGGGTAATACGATACCCCTTGGTAAGACTGGTTGTCAGACTTTCGGGCTTCTGACTACCCATAACGACTGTCAAAGATCCACGAATGACAGCCGGGACCAACAGCTTAACGTGCTTTCCGAGGCACGGAGGGGTCTCGGTATGTAAAGATGGTCACCCATCCACAGACCAACCGCGGCAAGCGTAGCTTAACCTGACCGATCGACCTGGGCGGCTGTTATTATTTAGTGACAAGAAGTGACAAGCCACTTCTTGTCAGCATACAGGACCATTTATTTTTAAGATAAGAAAGGAGTATAATCTGCCGTGGCTGTGTACAATGGTTATTAAAACTCTTTGTAGTTGTATCAATTTCTAATCCATATAATCCATACCAGTCACAATTATTTTGTTTTTAACTTTTTTTTTAATATTATTTTCAGGAGAATACCAATAATAGGTAAACACACAAAGAAAATCACATGTGCAGAATGGAACAAGGACAGTATTCTAGTCTTAGCTTCAGAAGATAAGAGTTTGTCCATCAACAACTCTGATGGTGACACATTGAGGATGATATCTCTCAGGGATGCACCCAATGATCTGCAGTTCTCTGAGATGAAGACTGATCAGAGAGTGGCTGGAGAAAATACTGTGAGTCTTTCTTCGTTCAATAATAGTACTAGATTAAGGATCAGGAACAAAAATCAGTCGCTCAAGTGGCCACGTTTGCACACACGTAAACATCTACATTTCTTAGAAAAAAGTTTAATAATATTAACAACTTCAGTTTATTATAAACCTTAATGTTTAAACATAAAGTTTAATTACCATTGTAAAATATGTTTAAAATATCGCTTGAAAATAAAACGATTCTATTTTTAAATTTTCAGTAATTTATTCTAAAATGAAACTTAAAGTCTAAGTAATGAGGTTAAAAACATACTAATTTGAAATAAGACCACAAAAGTATTTGTGGTTTTATTTTTCGGGCCGTTTTTGAAGCGCTTATCGGGAACCTAGTACTATTATTGATCGAAGGAGTCTTTAAAGAAAAGAACATCATCCAAGTTTCATAAATTTTTTATCTAAAGCAGCAAGCCATAGATTTTTTTTTGTATTTTGTATTTGGACCTAAACAGATGTTTCGTATGCATGTTTGAAAGGCTTCTGAATTTCTTACTTAGTTTAATCAATTACATATTTTAATATGTAAATCTTATTCTGGCTGTTTAGTTTGCAATCAATAAAACCTGAATGTCAAAAGTGAACATGAGTTTTGTAGGCAAATGAAATTGTGGCTCACAGAAATGGATTTAGTATTTTCTAACATTTTTTAAATTGCTTCATTTCTTCAATGTTAGCTTCTTAATTAATCTAATTTTATTTCCATCTTTTCAGATAAGCCTAGTAGTCGGCAAAAGAACTCTGTACCTCTACAACCTCCTGAACCCAGAGAACCCAATAGAGCTAGCATTTCAACAGCGCTATGGCTCCATAGTCTCATATAAATGGTATGGAGATGGCTACATTCTCATAGGATTCAGTGCTGGGTATATCATAGCCATATCCACCCATATCAAGGAGGTTGGTGAAGAGTTGTTTCAAGTAAAGAATCATAAGGAGAGTCTGACTGATGTGGCGGTTTGTAATGGACTGGCGGCTTCGTGTGGAGATGGACAGTGAGTTGACAAGAATTCTGTATAATTTTCATTTTCTAATTATTTTAGCATCCAGGTAAAACGGGTTTTTCTTTATATGGTAAAGTCAAATGACGGAATCAAATGGCAGACTGGGAACAAGTGGCTTATATTGATGATTAAACTACAAGTAGTTATTTAGCCTTGGGGAAAGAATTCTGGGTAAAATCAATGGTTTGGAGAGTGTATCCGCCTTTTTTTCAAAGTAAAAAATGTTATGTATTATCTTATCATCTCCATGAAAACCTTTACTCAGTATCTATCTTTATTTGCATAATAATTTTTATGATACAAGCCCTCTTCAATTCCAGACTAAAATTAATCGCAATATGGAACAATGGCGAGGTGTCCGGCTCAGTAATGCCTGCAGGCGGCGCCGAGCGTTGCTCGTGGAGCTCAGACGGACGGCTGCTCGCCACAGCCGGCCGAGCGTATCTGAACGTCTACGTGACTGCCCTACCACCTTTATATGCGGCCTACGGCACCAGGGTCATCACACTCACTAGTCTCACTGAAGCGACTGTGTATCAGTGTATTGCTGTTGGAGATGAGCCGGAGCCTGTTAATAAATGTAAGCTTTTTCTGACGTAAACTTCTGTTTTTCTGATTGTTTTGAAATAGGCAGCCCTGTTGCTGTTGCACTTGACTATAGTGAAGCAAATCTCGTATAGTATCGAGATTGGACGTATCATACGCCCCGATGCCGAACGCAATTTGTAGGAGACACTCGCAGTTGAGCCGAATTCTGTTGGAATAGGTAGTAATTCGGGTGTCGAAAAATTATATATCGTTAGTAGTAGTGCGTTAGTAGCATTCAGATTGTTACCATTGAATTACACAATATTCTTCAAAATTCCAGCGGAACCAATAGCTCTAGCCACCTACACGCTACCCACGGAGCCCAGCGTGATAGCCCTAGGTGGCTCGCACGTGTGCTGCGCCAGCGCCGCGCTGGCGTGGTTCTACCCGCTGGCGGGCGGCGCCGCGGCGCGCAGGCAGTACCCGGCGCCTGTCGACGTCATCACGCTGGCCGGGGACTATGCGGCTGCGCTGTTCCAGGGACGGGCTATGTTGCATGCGGTACGTATAGACAGAAGTCTTTTTTGTTATGTTAGCGGCCCATCTGAGCTCTAGACATCCAAAGTCTAGTACAGACGCCAGCAGGTCAAGCTACCCGAAACTGTCAAACTTTCCCAATCAACCTTGAACCTTAATACTTTAGCGATAAAGTTGAAAATCTATTAAAGAAATTTGACAGATTGTAGTAGCTTGATGTGCTGGCGTCTGTACAAAGAGGACTTTCAGTTCTAATGCTAATTTTAATATCAATATTTCGGAAGACGGATGATGTCTCGGTGCAGTACAGCCAAATGAACTGAATCTTTCACTGGATACAGAGCAAAAAAATTACATTCGGTTTTTGGTTATCTACTTGGAGAACCATAGCTTATCTAAAAATTTCTAATAGCTGAACAAAGTTACACTCCAAACCTTTTTACACACAGATCGATCAAGTGGACCCGGCACAGCCGGAGAGGGAAGCCATATTGTTTCCTGAACCCCACATGCAAGGAGCTAAGATTGTCGATATTCACCTCACTAGCGACTTCTTCATATTCGTCACTGATGTAAGTACCATACCAATAATTCAGTACTGAGTAATCTTAACTATTAAAATTGGTTTTAATCTATATTTTCCTAAGAATCTTGACATCCTGTTTGCAAGATGCACTTCAGTTTCAAAAGGTACATAAAAAAATACTTTAATGGGTTTCTGATAAACAGCAAAATCAATCAATCAGTCAATCTACTCAGCCTATCGCAGTCCACTGCTGGACATAGGCCTCTCCCAGGCTGCGCCACAAGACCCTGACCTTCGCCTTCCGCATCCAGTCCGTCCCAGCAACCTTGTTAAGGTCGTCCGCCCATCTAGCTGGGGGCGTCCCACACTACGCTTGTACGCGGTCTCCATTCCAGGACTCGTCGACAGCAAAATAAAGCAATTAAATTAAACATGAACTCGATTTTGGAACTCTAACAGCAGTTTCTGGCAAAACCTGCTAGTTTACCCGTTTAGCTGGGAATTCTACCCGATCTCAGTTGTGTTTTATCTTGTCGCAGATCCGTTGCATTTTTGCTCCTCCCAGTAATCACTAATTTGATGAGTCTATAAGTACGTGTGTGTCGCCCCCCAGCAAGGCCACATCGAGTACTTCGGCGTGGAGGAGTGGCGCACGTGCGCGCGCTACCGGCACGCGTGCGGCGTGCGCGGCGTGTACTGCGACATCGGCGGCGCGCGCACGTGCGTGGCCGACGAGCGGCGCCGCGTGCACGTCTACTGCCCCGCGGCCGACGACGTGTGCGCGCTCACACGGACTGCTACTGGAGACGTCAGGTAAGAAGTACCACACCAGGAGGCCAAGAAAGGCCCAGAAACTCTCCTAATTTACAAACGTTGAAATGATCTCTCCATTCACCATTGTGATATCTTGTACGGAAATTCTGTCAAAACTCACAATTGAGAGTCCATGGCAACATTTGTAAATACTTTCTGATAATAAAGGAAGCTTTCCTTTTTTTCCTTTTAGGAATTATTTGTAAGCTGTTTGTATGCTCCTTCGTTACATACCGTCCATTACCGTCGATATTTGATACTAACAAAAAATTCAAAATAAGTCGAAAATATCATTGAAATCGAAAATCAGGGTTAGGACTTCGACTACATTTGCCACAAATTAATTCGAAGTCCAAACCATAACACTACCACCCAAATTCTCAATTTCCAGGGGCATAATCTGGGACATCTGTCTCTCAGACCGCAACGTGTTCATAATCTACACGGACGAGGCGATAGAGACGTATTACTACTCCGCGAACTCCATCAACGGCTCGCACGTAGATCTAGTGCGCACGACGCCGCTCATGGCCGGCCATGTGCCGCTCATACTGTTCTCTGGAGACGTCTACTGCTACGCTAATGGAGGATCGTAAGTCATATTAGGATACTTTTAAAGAGTTTTCTTTGCTTGGAGTCCTGTCTGAGGGATTGAATTAATCTGACAGAGAACAAAAGTAGTTGACATAGCCCTCGAAATAAGCACGGTGAAGTGGCAATAACCCGGCCATAAAATTAAAAGCAAAATATTCGAAAAAAATCTAGGTTTTTTAACCGACGAAAAGAAAAACGGAGGAGTTTCTCAAGTGACGCACATGTTTTTTTTTTTTTTAAGGTTTGACCACGCATAACATCCGATTTTGATAATTCTTTTTTTATTGGAAAGGGTATACCCGAAGTTGGTCCCATATAAATTAAACAAAATTCCAACCCTAAGGGTGGGAAAATAGGGGTGATTTATTGTTCACTCACAGATTTGAATGCTGAGTTGTGTATTATTACTCCACTCAGTGCCTGCTCTTTGGCAAACAATTAGTAGATTATAGCCACAAAAAATTATAAAATAAAAACTTTTTAACAAAAAAAAATTTATTAAAAAGTTTTTTTGTGTTCTATTTTATGCGTCATTTATGCCGAAAATAAATGTATTTTCTTTTAAACCTACATGTGCACATAAGAAACTTCAGTAGCTAGGTGCAAGGTTCCAATTGGTCGTTTCCATAGTAGCCATAAAATAATATTGACCATATACATATAGGTTAATATCCTCCACGGGCCACGGACTAACAAAAGTGGCGCCGAAATAAAAAATTATGACAGTTCAGAAATGTATCAGTCCCTAAAAGCATTTGTTAAACAATATTCAACTTAATCTCCTTTTCATAGGGTTTAATATCCTTCACAGAGTAATAAAAGTGGCGTTAGACTCTCACAACACGAGTGGTCTAGCCGACGCTGACACAGAGAAACGTCTAGCGAACCAACGCCGCCATATTGAAAAGTTGTTGACTTTGAGACGGTTCAGCGAAGCTTGGCTGTTCTGTGATGCAGTAGATGAAGTAGATCTATGGAGGAAGATGGGAGAAGCTGCTATAGCGGACCTGAATGTGGAGTTTGGTGAGTTTTATTGTTCAATAAGTCACCTCTCACTGCACTTCGAAACTCTGTAGTGATTTTGTATATAATCACAGTATTATACCTAGTACAGTACTGTACCTACGTAGTGCACTTTTGTATGGAACAGCTGATTTAAAAAAAATATCCGGATGATAATTTCTACGCTGGGACGTAATTGTGTGCTGAATTCATGGTAACAGCTTGCGCGTCGTTGTCCATTACACGTTGTATATTTGGTCCAGTTACTTGATATGTCAATTTGCAGCGATTCGTGTCTACACGAGGCTGAGCGATGTTGCGATGGTCTGGGCGTTGGAAGACGCTTCACATATTGAGGATTTGTCCATATTGTGGTGAGTTTTATTATAAGCTTTCTGTAGGATGTAATTTTGATTTTTATTAGGGTTCCGTAGTCAACTAGGAACCCTTATAGTTTCGCAATGTCTGTCTGTCCGTCCGTCTATCCGTCCTCGCTTAATCTCTGTGACCGTTAGCACTAGAAAGCTGAAATTTAGTACCAATATGTATATCAATCACGCCGACAAAGTGGTAAAATAAAAATTGGAAAAAAATGTTTTATTAGGGTAGCCCCCCTATATGTAAAGTGGGAAGTCTTTTTTTTTAAATTCAACCCTAACGTGTGATATATTGTTAGAAAGGTATTTAAAAATGAACAGGGGTTTACTAAAATCATTTTTTGATAATGTCAATAATTTCGGAAATAATCGCTCCAAAGGAAAAAAACAATGTGTCCCCCCTCTAACTTTTGAACCATAAGTTTAGAAAATATGAAAAAAATCTGAAAAGTAGAACTTTATAAGGACTTTCTAGGAAAATCATTTTGAACTTGATGGAAACAACAGTTTTTGTACAAAAAACACAAAAAGTTGTACAAAGTAATTTCTGGACTAAGTTTGTAGTATAATCGTATATGCAAGCATTATTTTTTATCTTCGTTTACATATTTTATTATCCTGAACGTATTTTTTTTCAAACAAAAAAAGAATTATTAAAATCGGTTCTCGCAATCCAAAATTACCACCGAAAACTTCTGGCACGTCTATGTATTAATTAGTAACCCAAATCCCCGAGAGATGGCGCTGTAAAATAGACAACATTTTCTCGAACTTTCCATGTGTGGGTGGAATCTATAACTCTTTTTTTAGTTATCACCGTCCTTTGTGGGCCCGTTTTTAGTGTTCCGTAATTATTAGAGTTCCGTAACAAAAAGCCTTTTTTAAGTTGGGTTACCACTATGTTCGCGCTCCTGCAACTGCTCCAATGGATACATCGCGCGCACTTCTACATGTGCTCCCCTTTGACACACTGCGCTCCTCTTTGTGTTCGCGCTAAAAACCGTCACGAGTCGGAGCGCCTGCCGCGGAGCGTGCAATGTTGCACGCTCCGTGTTCGCGCACGTACCCACTACCAGGAGCAGTTGCAGGAGCGCGGAGCGCTGCTGGAGCGCGAACATAATGGATATCTACCTTTAAACTCATAAGTGGGAACACTTATTGTGACGGACGGGAAACTACGGAACCCTACACTGAGCGTGGCCCGACACGCTCTTGGCCGATTTTTTATGTTAATGATCATAATCTACTCATATCAGTGTCAAGGCGGTCCGGGCTCTGAGCCATTCAGAATTATTGTTCCATTGTCCTGGTTCGCCATGTTTTGCAGTATAGCTATGACGTAACAAAAGATTGCTCTGGACGGCGTCAAAGCCGGAAAGCCGTGAGTATCGTTTATCATCCACACGTTTACTCTCCAGCGGCATGCTGTGCGCGTGCCTATGTAAAGGCGATGCCGCGGCGCGCTGGCTGGAGAGCTCGGGCGCGGGCGCGCTGCACGCGCTGGAGCTGCACGCGGCGCGCGGCGATTGGGCGCGCGCCGCGCAGCTGGCAGCCGCCTGCTGCCCCGCGCGCGCGCCCGCGCTCACGCTGCACCGGGCGCAGCACCTGGAGCTCACGTGCGTACAGCTGGACGGCGTTCCAATGCTCCATCATTAGCATAATAAGCATATTCACTCTCCGCGTTCCCACTACTGGGACACAGGCCTCCTCTCTGTGAGTGGAAGTGGGCCATCCCTCACCACGCGGGCACGGTGCGGTTGGTTGATGTTACACGACTTCGAATTTTAGTTCTAAGACATGCCGATTTTCTCAGGATTTTTTCCTTTACCCTTTAATAGAGACAGAACCGAAATTATACAATTGTAATATATGCACACTTGCACAGTGAAACACCTGCGTACTTCGACTTGTGGTTTTGCGTGTTTTTTCCTGTGATATATTCCCTTTTCATTTAAACAGAATCCACACAATGATGTGATTTCTGCGGAAGGGGGACGGAAGGGAAGCCAAATATCTGGTAAATCTGATTGGTTCCTTAATAATGACTTGTTAAGAACCAATCAGACTTACGAAATATTTCATCTCCCTTCCACTTTTTTTTACTAAATTACACCTACAATACTATGTGTTTTCTCACTCAACAGAGCTGACTACCACGAAGCCCTAACAAACTACGAAAATAGCCTTATAACAGATAACACAGACGACATTAAAATCAAAGAACACAACGACAAATGCGAGGCAGGGATCGCACGAATGGCGATACGATGCGGTGACGTCATGAGAGGCTTAACAACCGCTATGAAACATTCACATGACATCATGCTGGTTAAAGAATGTGCCCAATTGCTCGAAGAAGAGAAGCAATATAGTCATTCAGCAGCTTTATACGACCATGCAGGGAACACTGAAAAAGCCGCATCCCTATACATCAAACTCAAATCTTGGCTTAAAGTGGAAGCTCTACTACCAAAGATCAACTCTCCAAGCATACACATACAGTATGCAAAAGCTAAAGAAGCTGAAGGCAGGTACCACGACGCGTTAAAGTCTTACCTAAAAGCTCAGGACTACGAAGCAGCTATACGTCTAAATCTGGATAAACTAGATGACATAGATGAAGCTGTAAATCTCGTTCAAGAAACGAAATCAATACAGGGCGCGAAAATGGTCGCTAACTATTTCCAAAACAGTGATGACCCAACATCTGCAATAAAATTCTTAGTAATGTCCCTTTGTTACGATGAAGCATTTCAGCTAGCTAGAAAGAATGGGAAACTACATTTGTATGGAGAAATACTAATACAGACGTCACAAGCAAGACCTGAAGATTTCAAGAGTTTAGCGTTACATTTCGAAGGGGAGAAGAATCATTTGCTTGCGGGCAAGTTTTATTTCCATGCGGGGGAATATAGTAAGGCGATGTCGCATTTATTGAGGAGTGGGGGGTCGGAGGAGGAGGAGAATGAGGCGATTAGTATCGCTATTGATGCAGCTGCCGCGAGTGATGATGAGAGGTTGAGTAGGAGGTAAGGGGCGATTCTATTTTTGTACAAAATTGTATTCTACTTCACATGTTTATGGATTTTTCGGTCAAATCTTGCAAGCTAATTTTGGACATCATCCTCTTCGCTCATTCAGTTGTGACTTGGTATAGGCGCTCCGTGCCGATGACAATACAATTTTTTCACATACTGTTACATTTTCAATCATCGGTTTCAACGCTGAGTAAATGAATTCCATGCTCAAACGCAGAAAGACATCCTGTGTGAGCTATAATATTAGGCTAACTTATTTAGCAAATAATGTAAACCTGAACGTTTACTAAGTAGCTAAGCGGTCTAAGTGTGCATACACACGACCGACACGCATCGACTAATGGATGTTTCTTAATTATTATTACAGATTGATAGAGTTTCTACTGGGTGAGACAGATGGTACTCCGAGAGAGCCTCGACATTTGTTCCGACTCTATATGGCCAAGAGACAGTTTGCTGAAGCTGCTAAAACTGCGGTGAGAATATTGTTTTGTTCTGCTTACGTTGTTTTTAAACCTATTGGAGAGAGTGTAATAATATTTTTATGATGGTAATTGCTTGTGGAAAGGTTCAAAACTCTTTTGGCAACTCCAATAGGATACAGCATTGACATTCGGATATTCTAACAAGTAAAAAAAATCTCGAAACTTTTTCAGTATTGTATTGTTTTTTTGTAGTTTTCGCATTATTATAGTTTGTGTTACTTTAGGTTTAAAATGTCTTTACAGGTAATAATAGCTGGAGCCGAATGCCGAGCCGGCAAGTACCGCGAGGCTCGCGACGTGGTCCGCGCTATGTGCGTGTCTCTGCGCGCGTCACGTATGCCTGTGCCGAGGGACATGAGGCATGCCATCGCGTTACTGCACAGCTATATACTGGTCAGTTATAATTTTGGAGCGATGAGGGGCAGATAGACTGGATAATCAACATATATGCGGGCTTTTAGTTCAACCACTCGCTCTGCGGTCGGTGTACTCCTGCATGGGGCAGCTATGCATGCGTGCAACGAGTAATGCATGAAGCGATTATGTGAGCTTGGTGTCATATTGCATTTGTTTGTATGGTCACCCATGTAGGCAAAACTTACAAGATAAAAAAACCTAACCAAAATTACCTCTTTGACTCTCTACCGATCGCATCTATGCCGAGGCTATTGCCGATCGTATTATAAGTGTATAATAAAATAAAATTAATCTTAAGGTACGCACCCATGTGAAACGCGGGCGTCACGACTTGGCTGCTAGACTTCTGCTGCGCACTGCCGCTGACGTCACATTCTTTCCCACACCACAACGTAAGTTCCAAGAAGTCTACCTTATAACTTCGACAGCTTTTTGTAGGTTCCATAGACGTAAAATTCTTTGAATTGATGAATTTGTATGATATTTTATTCGATGATTGCAGATCAAGTATCGATACTGACATCGACGGTCATCGAATGTAGCCGAGCTGGTTTGAAGCACCAGGCTTATCACTGGGCCAGGGTGTTGATGCAGCCTGAATATCGGTCACAGGTATTTAGATTAAGTCTGCTAACATGATCACACTCTATTTTTAACCGACTTCAAAAAAAGGAGGAGGTTCTCAATTCGGTTGTATTTTTTTTTTTTTTTTTTATTTTTATTTTTTTTTTTTTTTTTTTATGTTTGTTACCTCAGAACTCCGTTGTTTATGGATCCATTTGCAAATTTTTTTTTTAACTTTAAAGGATATGCTTCCAGATTGGTCCCATTTTTTTCAAAATCCAGTTCTGATGATGGGATCCATGAGGAATCGAGGGAACTCCTCAAATATTATAGGCAACTATATAGTAATTTTAATATTTTCATCGAGAAATCAAGCGTTTACAGTCAAAAAGTAACATTTGATGAAGTGGAACTGGTGAAGAAGATCAGATATGGCTAACGGAACTTGTCACTCGCATAGATATCACAATCAAGATAGTTAAGCAACTATGACAATACAAATAAACATACAATCCTGAATAGTTATATTGAAAATGTTATCATTGAACTGATCTGATGATCATGATGGAGCCGGAAGACAGGTACCGGAACTCCGTAATTAATCAACGTATTCTAGCCGTGTTTGGGCTTATTAGAATTGTCATGAAATGCACTTTGGCTATAAGTTACTATCGAACTGATCTGATGATGGAGCTGGAAGGTGGAAGGTTGGCATGAGAACTTCAAAATAAAACAATGTATCTTAGCAGTATTTGGGCTTAGAACTGTCATGAGATGCACTCTGAATACAAGGTGCCATTGAAAATCTAGTTTTGATGTTATCATCAATGTGTCCACAAAACAACTTCTGAAATATTAAAGGCATTTTGCTTACAATGTTTAAAAAAAAATCGCTTCTATTATTTACTAAAATAAAATTGTATTCTTGGTAGTATGCACACATTTCCACGTCACCTATGAGGTAGTGTGCTGGGCGCGTTTTTTTTAATGTGGTTTCCCCGGTAGGCGCTATTCCATGGCACGTTATGTGTTGTCTTGATTATCAGATGGCAGATTCCGCAACCTTGTTATCTCTGTCATTGCTCGATCATCGTGTGGTCGATTCAATAATTTATTGGCGTCTAAATCTGATAACACTATGCCTTCCAAACTTCTGACACGACTTAGCGCGACATATATTTGTCCTTTTGCAAAGTTTTTTTTACCAAGGTCGATCACAGCTCTCTCGAGGGTGGTCCCTTGTAGTTTATGGACTGTTACCGCCCAGCTCAATATTAGAGGCAGCATACGACGCATAAGAATCGACAGTATTTCATGCGTCATATTATCATCTCTCTACGGGATCAAATTAAAGATCAGAAAGTAGACAGTAATATGTACCTACTTGTATGATATTGGTACTTCTTCAAAATAATATTCTATGTAGAAAAGATATTAACTACGTTGCCATTATACACTCGAGAGCAATGAATCCGGGTCACTTGAAGAATCCTAAAAATCTCGGAAACTAAAAATGCTAGGTTAATGCAATAAATTGTATTTAATAGACAATGTAATACTCCTTAAATGAAGGTATTAAAACTTCTTAGTTATTGTAAAGTTATATCATAAAAAAATCAAATTTGAAAAAGGGCCACTTTCGAAGATGGAACTACGAAATTACAGCATTTGGTTTTGCTTTTGTTTGTAATCTGTCATTTATGTGGGTACATAAACCATGTTGATAGTGCTCTATATTCATTATTCAAGCTGAAATTATGTCGCTTACGCCTGAAGAATGCACCAGAATACTTACAATGCGGGAAACCGGCCGGAGTCAGCGCGATACAGCCAGCGGGGAAATTCTCGTAATTTTAAGAACGTTCACAGTCTGATCTCAGTCTCAATCTGTCAAAAATACGTCTAATTTCCCTACATTTTGACAAGTCTTTGACATTTGTTTGTCGCCGAGATGAGACTGCGACTAGATTTTGAACGTTTTAAATTACGAGAATACGGGCCCTGGACTGTCGGTGTGTCGCTGTCAACAGTACAAAGAGTTCTCCGACGTTACGAAGAAACTGGTTCTAACCTACGCAGACCAGGAACGGGCAGAACCAGGTGTACCACAGCACGAGAAGACCGATACTTGGTGAACACCATGCTTCGAAATCGCTTTCTCACAGGAACTGAACTCACAAATCAGTTTCGACGCCTCGGAGGAAGTAACCCAAGTGCATGGACAGTAAGACGTCGGCTTGCTGAATCTAACTTAAAACCCCTTAGACCTGCAAACGGCCCTAAACTGGAGCGTAGGCATCGTATTTCAAGACTAAGATATGCCCAGAGCCACGTAAATTGGAGTATTGAAGATTGGTCAAAAGTTATGTTCTCCGACGAATCAAAATTTATGCTCTACAAGCACGATGGAAGACACAGAGTGTATCGAAGACCAGGGGTAAGATTCAAGCAAGCATGCATCGAAGAAAAAGTAGCCTACGGTGGTGGGTCTGTACTTGTGTGGGCCGGAATTTCTTCTGAAAGTCGCACAGAGCTGGTGATCATAGAAAACGGCTCTTTAACTAGCGTAAGATATGTGGAAGAAATCCTCAATGATCACGTTGGTCCATTTATGGTCAATTTAGGTGAGGATGCTATATTTATGCATGACAATGCCCGACCTCATACAGGTAGGATTGTGAATGACTACCTTCAAGAGATGAACATTACTCGTATGGAGTGGCCAGCGCGCAGCCCGGATATCAACCCGATCGAGCATGCTTGGGACGAGCTAGGCAGATGCGTAAAACAACGAAACCCTCCCCCAATCACGCTTCGTGAGCTCAAAATTGCTCTCACAGAGGAATGGGAGAATATTCCCCAAAATCGTATAAGGAACTTGGTGTACAGCATGCCAAACCGCGTAAACGCAGTAATGGAAGCACGAGGAGGCAATACGAAGTATTAAAATTCAAGAAAATCGTAATAAAGTTCAAAAATTTCATGTTTCCTATTTTTGTTTTAAGGAGAGATCAGCAGTTTTTTTCTTTATGTAATTTTGTGTTAATAAAATGTATGGTGACTCATATTTTTTTTACTTTCATTTAAGGAGTATTACATTGTCTATTAAATACAATTTATTGCATTAACCTATCATTTTTAGTTTCCGAGATTTTTAACATTCTTTAAGTGACCCGGATTCATTGCTCTCGAGTGTATTATAATAAAAAATACACTAAACGGCTAGAAATAAAAAAACTTTTTACAAAAAAAATAACCGCCTTCAAAAAAAGACAAACAAAAACGTTCCTGCACTAAAAAGTAAAAAATAAAAAATTGAATTCCTGTAAAGAAACTTAATTTAAAGGTAAACTTATTTGACATTAATATTTTGCAAATATTCAAAATTGTTTACTTCTTTTTGGAGTCGGTGCCAGCCAAGGCAAGGAAATACGTATGGGCAACAATACCTCGAAAAACGACCTCTAACATTTACTATAAAACTACCAAGATACCTATTGCATACCTAGAATAATTAAAACACAAATACAGACTAGACTGTACTCTAAAACAAATTGACACAATTTTCACAATAATTTCTTTTAAATAATAATAATTATACATACGTATAAAAATCCCCTGCCACTTTTTAAGTACTTTGAAATTTTTGAAGCATTAAGTTTGTAAGCATCTGTTTTAAAATTTTATAATCGTGAATTGAAAAAATAAATGGCACAGGATACAACTGCTGGCACCGACTCCAAAAAGAAGTAAACAATTTTGAATATTTGCAAAATATTAATGTCAAATAAGTTTACCTTTAAATTAAGTTTCTTTACAGGAATTCAATTTTTTATTTTTTACTTTTTAGTGCAGGAACGTTTTTGTTTGTCTTTTTTTGAAGGCGGTTATTTTTTTTGTAAAAAGTTTTGTATAATTTACTAGAATTTTTAATACTATAAACAACATTTTACGGTGGTATTAATTCATACTCTCCAGATTTGATATAGCCATATTGCATTTTGTCCATCGACTTATGGAATAATTAAGAGTAAATCATGCTTAGCCAAATATAATATTACTGTTTTACAGTAATATTATATTTGGCTGGCGGGCTGAATCACCGGTTTTGACCAGATATTAAGTTGTGCGAATATACACAACTTAACTTATTTATAGAAAAAAAAAAACCCAAAATTGATACTATAAACTCCTCTTTTTACCAATTTGAAGGCATGCTAAATAAGATGTGTTACAATAACCAAAAGAAAGGCTTGATTAGTGGAGACTTTAATATTGATGTAGAAATTATCTACGCAACTTGAAAATCTTCTTTTTAACATAACGCATGAAAAGAAATGTTCGTCAACCAACCTGATTAGATTAGATTGTCACATTTTTGACGGCATGACGTTGTTGCCTTGGAAGGTGGGTAGGCCTCTGGTATGGGACGCAACCTGTGTCACGGCTGTGCTGCCGCCGCTGCTGCGGCTGCTGAGACCCTCAGGCGGCGCAAATACTGTAACCTTATGGGTAACTACAGCTTTGAGCCGTTTGAGGTCGAAACGTTCGGGTCATGGATCCCGAGTGCGCGCCTCCTTTTTAAAGAAATTTCTCGCCGGCTGATCGACACTTCACGTGATCAGAGGGCTGGGTCGTTCTTTGGCCAAAGAATTAGCACTGCCAAGCAACATGGCAATGCTGCCTGTCTTCTGGGCACGTTTTCGGATGCTTTTGTTTCTGTATTTATTTATAAAGTTAGTTAGTCTTTTAATGTAGTACCTAGTGTAAATAGTTTAGAATAAGTAATTTTGAATTAAAAAAATGAACGCAATTTATAAAGTAATTTCTCCTAAGGGCTGATTTTTCCATCGCCAGATAACTTTTATTCGAGCAATAAAATTGACGTTTGACAGTTTTTGTATGAAATATATGTCAAAATTTCAAAATTATTCCTCGGTTAAAATTATCTGGCGTTGGAACAATCGGCCCTAAGTAAAATAAAATAATTGCAGACTTATTTGTTTCCGTACCGTAAGCTCAACGTAACAGAACGGAAGCTTGTTCTAGGTACCAATCGATAATTAATTTAAATAAACATGGTAAGACAGTACCTCATGACGGACGGTACTGTAAAAGATTTTGGTTATTCACCGGGTACGAGAGTCATGCGCGTGTAGTCGTGCAAAATCAATGAAACTTGTTGTCGTACTTTATGGGTCTGAATGCTGGGCTGTGAAGAAGACAGATGAAAAAAGATTGCATGCAGCGGAGATGAGAATGTTGAGATGGATGTGTGGAGTGACGGGAATGGATAAAGTAAGAAATGAGTATATAAGAGGAAGTTTGAAAGTGGCGCCAGTGACAGAAAAGTTGAAAGGAAATCGTTTGGCTTGGTATGGGCATGTGATGAGAAGGGACGAAACGCATGTGACTAAAAGAGTGATGAATATACATGTTGATGGATGGAGAGGGAGAGGAAGGCCGAAGAAAAGATGGATGGATTGTGTGAGGAATGATATGAAAGAGAAGGGAGTGAATGATAGGTGATGGCTGACAGGGGTTCTCCCCTGTCAGCCATCACCTATCATTCATGGAAGAAGAAAACGTGTTGCGCCGACCCCAAGTAACATGGGATAAGGGCAGGAAGATGATGACGTCTTTTGAACTATGTTCACTCCAATAACTCCTTTCCCCACCAGATTGATCCCAAATACGTGAAGAAGATAGAAAGCGTGGTGCGTCACGGCGCGCGCGAGGCCGCGCCGCCCGCGCCCGCCGCGCCGTGCCCGCACTGCGCCGCCGCGCTGCCCGTGGCCGAGCTCACGTGCGCGCGCTGCGAGGCGGACGTGCCCTTCTGTGTGGCGACGGTAGGGCGCAGCACTAGCACACACTGCCCACCTCGTGGTGCGTCACGGCGCGCGCGAGGCCGCGCCGCCCGCGCCCGCCGCGCCGTGCCCGCACTGCGCCGCCGCGCTGCCCGTGGCCGAGCTCACGTGCGCGCGCTGCGAGGCGGACGTGCCCTTCTGTGTGGCGACGGTAGGGCGCAGCACTAGCACACACTGCCCACCTCGTGGTGCGTCACGGCGCGCGCGAGGCCGCGCCGCCCGCGCCCGCCGCGCCGTGCCCGCACTGCGCCGCCGCGCTGCCCGTGGCCGAGCTCACGTGCGCGCGCTGCGAGGCGGACGTGCCCTTCTGTGTGGCGACGGTAGGGCGCAGCACTAGCACACACTGCCCACCTCGTGGTGCGTCACGGCGCGCGCGAGGCCGCGCCGCCCGCGCCCGCCGCGCCGTGCCCGCACTGCGCCGCCGCGCTGCCCGTGGCCGAGCTCACGTGCGCGCGCTGCGAGGCGGACGTGCCCTTCTGTGTGGCGACGGTAGGGCGCAGCACTAGCACACACTGCCCACCTCGTGGTGCGTCACGGCGCGCGCGAGGCCGCGCCGCCCGCGCCCGCCGCGCCGTGCCCGCACTGCGCCGCCGCGCTGCCCGTGGCCGAGCTCACGTGCGCGCGCTGCGAGGCGGACGTGCCCTTCTGTGTGGCGACGGTAGGGCGCAGCACTAGCACACACTGCCCACCTCGTGGTGCGTCACGGCGCGCGCGAGGCCGCGCCGCCCGCGCCCGCCGCGCCGTGCCCGCACTGCGCCGCCGCGCTGCCCGTGGCCGAGCTCACGTGCGCGCGCTGCGAGGCGGACGTGCCCTTCTGTGTGGCGACGGTAGGGCGCAGCACTAGCACACACTGCCCACCTCGTGGTGCGTCACGGCGCGCGCGAGGCCGCGCCGCCCGCGCCCGCCGCGCCGTGCCCGCACTGCGCCGCCGCGCTGCCCGTGGCCGAGCTCACGTGCGCGCGCTGCGAGGCGGACGTGCCCTTCTGTGTGGCGACGGTAGGGCGCAGCACTAGCACACACTGCCCACCTCGTGGTGCGTCACGGCGCGCGCGAGGCCGCGCCGCCCGCGCCCGCCGCGCCGTGCCCGCACTGCGCCGCCGCGCTGCCCGTGGCCGAGCTCACGTGCGCGCGCTGCGAGGCGGACGTGCCCTTCTGTGTGGCGACGGTAGGGCGCAGCACTAGCACACACTGCCCACCTCGTGGTGCGTCACGGCGCGCGCGAGGCCGCGCCGCCCGCGCCCGCCGCGCCGTGCCCGCACTGCGCCGCCGCGCTGCCCGTGGCCGAGCTCACGTGCGCGCGCTGCGAGGCGGACGTGCCCTTCTGTGTGGCGACGGTAGGGCGCAGCACTAGCACACACTGCCCACCTCGTGGTGCGTCACGGCGCGCGCGAGGCCGCGCCGCCCGCGCCCGCCGCGCCGTGCCCGCACTGCGCCGCCGCGCTGCCCGTGGCCGAGCTCACGTGCGCGCGCTGCGAGGCGGACGTGCCCTTCTGTGTGGCGACGGTAGGGCGCAGCACTAGCACACACTGCCCACCTCGTGGTGCGTCACGGCGCGCGCGAGGCCGCGCCGCCCGCGCCCGCCGCGCCGTGCCCGCACTGCGCCGCCGCGCTGCCCGTGGCCGAGCTCACGTGCGCGCGCTGCGAGGCGGACGTGCCCTTCTGTGTGGCGACGGTAGGCCACAGCACTAGCACACACTGCCCACCTCGTAGATCGAGCTGACTGCGGTCTGGCGAAACCATCCGCCGAGCGTCACCATCCCTGGCGTGTCACAGCCACTGCGGTTATGGTCACAACAGGCTGAGCCAGGAGAGTACTGTACTACTCCCAAGGGAATCTAAGGAATTTTTGTGACCATAACCCCACCCCCTTCCTCTTCTTTATAAAATTATACTTTTTTTTATGTTGACACTACGAGGATTCATTTCATCTCCACTACGTTAGCCCTTACCGTCACAATAGATGCAAAAAGGGAGAAGCTTTTTAGGAGATTTTAATGAGTAAGAGGTGCTTTCGTATCTGGCGTTGATCCAGGCGTTCGAAGAAATTACACGCAGTGTAGACCGTGCTCTAACATTGACGATGCGACATCAACGTCTACGCTGGATTTACTCTCAGTGTGAAGACAAGAAGTAACGCTTCCGAAAGTTATTGGGGAAAGGAATTTAAAACCTATCATAGATATAAATACAACTGCTGGATGTAAAATATCCATACTTAAATGAATGGCTATTATATTGCAGGGTCTCCACATAGTGAAGGACGATCTGACTGCGTGTCCAGAATGCGACTTTCCGGCTATCCTCACAGAGTTCATTGAGTAAGTATGATGTTGCTTGTAATAAATCAACTACATAACCAGCCTATAATGTTCCCACTGCTGAGACACAGGCCTCCTCTCTGTGAGAGTGAGTGGGCCGTAATCCACCACGCGACCCCAGTGCGGGTTGGTAGATGTCACATGTCTTCGAATTTTTGGTTCGAGGACATGCCAGTTTCCTTACGATGTTTGTCTTCACCGTTTTGAGAGCAGTTAAGAATAAATCAACTAGCAGTCTCTGAAATAATTATATATAACTAGCTTAATATAATACTTCTAAAATAAATATCTTCAAAAAACAAATCCGTAAGAACCTTCTACAAAGTATTAGAAAACTTAAAAAAAAAAGATGGATGAAATCGGTAAAGTCGTTCTCAAGTTATGACGTGACCAAGGGAAATAGGGAATCATTTTTATATATATAGATTGTGAAGTATAGAGTGTGATATTAAATATAGAATTATTTCCTAATCTTCATCACTAACAACGTGAATTTCTTTCCGTACAGGATCCTTCAAGAAGAAGGCAAGTGTCCGATGTGCGGTGAGAACGTCGATTATCGTCGGCTCGTCAAGATCGACGATGTTGCTGCCTACATGGACTTTAACACTTCAGAATAGAGGTCCAATTAGTGCTACAAGTATATGTATAAATTCATAGTAGCCGAATTTCTTAAGATATGAACAAAAAATCATTTTTTAAAGAAAAAAAAAAGTTGAAGAAAGTAAACCTTAATCTAATAAACATGCCATCTTAGGAAAAGCTATCTTGATGAGATAGTAGCCTGTATACAAGTTTTGCTGGATAAGGGACTTTCACTCACTACGCGGCGACGTGAATGTCCAGTTTCCACGGCGAGGTGGCAAGCAGTGCGCCCAGTTGGTCAAATTATGACCAACTGGACTCATGACGTGACGTCTGACTTTTAGTTGCAGCCTAGCTTTGTGTACTTTATGACCGCATCTTGGTCTGAGCTTCTACTACCAAGTTTGCAACCACGGCCAGTCATAGTCGTGGTCATGAGGTGCGCAAGGTCCTAAATCATCCCGTAGAAAGAGCCGCTAAGATATGAGAAAACCCTTGTTAGCAGTGGACAAAAGAAGTTAAAAACGTAAATAAGTGTTTTGATTTGATTGGAATGTATAAAATGTCTTCTTCAACACATGTATTCACGCGAGGTCGCATTAAACAATCGAGTTCTCAACACAACACGTGATATCAAACTCAACCTTATTTAAACCTTATAAGGTTGAAATTCGTTTGCTCCGTCCATTAAAACAGTAATTGTAAATTAATCCTTAAGGGAAAGACATAAGGTTAAAATTAATTTCCTCCGTCCATTAATGATAAGCTTTACGAAATCCCATCGTTATCTCCAAGGTTAGTTAGTTTGATTATTATCTTCACAAACGCCTTGAGATAACACTTCGAGGAGTGTTTTATTGTTGTATAATGATAATAACTTTGTGATTAAGTAATCGTCCGTCCAATTTGCGGTTATTAATGTTAGTTTTAGTGTGAGCTCTCTTATAAAATAAGATTTTTTGTGTAAAGGTTTTTCTAGGTTGCACAGTATTCAATGAATTATATACAGCAGAATTAGTTTGTATTGGTGGCTAGCACCGTGTGGGAGGGGCTTGTGGCTAAGTTATAACAGTCGTACGGGTCGATCGATCAGGTTAAGCTACGCTTGTCGCGGCTGGTCCGTCGATGGGTGACCATCTTCACATACCAAGACCCCTCCGTGCCTCGGAAAGCACGTTAGCTATTGGTACCGGCTGTCATTCGTGGATCTTTGACAGTCGTTACAGGTCGTCAAAGCCTGAAAGTCTGACTAGTCTTACCAAGGGGAATTGTATTACCCAGTAACTGGGTTGTGGAGGTCAGATAGTATTTTACATGGAGAGACTGCATGTAAAACACTGGTATTTAGCTGCACCCGGTTAGACTGGAAGCCGAACCCAACACTGTTGGGAAAAGGCTAGGTAGATGGTGATGGTGGCTAGCACCGTTTTATACAATTCAAAGGATTTCGTAGATTAAAATGAAAATAAAGCGGAAATGTGGTTGTTCAAAAAGTATTTTTTTTAACTATATGTATGAAGAAGTTGAGACAATATCTATGATATGTTCTTTGTAATGTGGCCTTATTTATGTAATGTTAAGAAAAATAAAACTTCAAAAAAATAAGTGATGAAACATTTAATTTTTCATTTGAAAGTATACCAAGTTGTAGTTACACGTCCGATACTGAGATTCAAATGAAACGCGAAACACAATTGTATTATACAAAACCACAGCACGTTGGGACCTGTCGCTTATTTAACTAACCCTATTATATTAATAAAGAAAAAAAAAAACAAGAAAGTTTGAATGTGGAACAGTGAAATTTTCAGATTTTACCTATAATTTTGAAATAGGTCGAGCATTTTATGTATGTACAAAGTATTTTCAGGTGGGTATTTAACAAATGCATTGAATATTTACCTATGAGATTTATTTTACAAAAGTATTTAACAGAATTCTAAAGGGATTTTTTGGGTGTTGAGTTAACAGCAGCGAAATTTCATTTTTTATGGGCAGTGAAATGAGCAACAGTTCCAACGCGCCGCCCCCTCTTACCGACCGATACTCTACAATGAAGTATTGCCCTAATAATTACCACTACCTATCTATGCCTTAAGTAGACAATACATTTATACAACTTAAAATAATGACAAGACGATTATAACGAAATAATACAAACGTTAATAAACAAATTAATTGATTGTGCTAATAATACATGTGGAGGCTAAAGTCGACTACATGCGACTTACTATTTTAAAATTCAGCTAAAATTCTGCTAATTTTAACTTTGATCGCCTCCTGTTTCCTTACCCCATTAAAGATAAAATCTAACATTTCTTTATCTGGTAAATAGTTTCTAGTGTTTGGGTGTCGCGAAACAGGGAGCTTAACTTTCGGTAAAAATTCTATTGCTACTAACAAACAATATAAAACTTAACGTCAATGAACATAAGATCCAGAATGGCTTCTCGTATTAGGCTGATCGTTATTTAGGTAGTGTTTGCAACTTGTGTTACTTATTGATTAACAGACACCATGACACAATGGAATGTTTTCCTCAGTTCACTCTGTCATACATTGGCAGGTATTAATATAAATATCAGGTAAGATTTCGATACACCTCTCATCGGGGTTTTAATATAATAAATCCTTCTTCCCTTTTCATGAAGGCAAAAGGGTAAGTGATTTGAAACATATGTGAGAGTTCATTTTTTCAGTTATTAATTTTTATAAGATAATTTCGAAGAGTCACAATTGCAATTTTTGCAAAAATGATATCTAAAGTACAATAGAATAAGATACAAAATCGATTAATGAAATATAAAAATTGGTGTTACACTCTCTTTGCGATATAAACTATTTCTAAATGACGCACGGATGTATTTCGATTAGTATAAAATCTTTACAATATCATGGAACGGATGAAACGCTAGTGAGTTTGGTTCAAGCGCTAGTCTTCTATGAGAACACATTCAATTCAAATAATCGCCTTCGCGGCCATTGTAAACATAATAATTCAATAATATTTCGTCAAAAGAGTGGACCATCTCGACGTACCAATGGACGAATAATGAAAACAATAAAATAATAACGAGCGATCGTAACACAGCACAATATGTTCCATATGAATATGTATATCAACGTTCATAAATACCAGTGTTTAATAAATAATCTGTTTTTTTTTAATATATAATATGTTGGCCGGATACTTTTGTATTTACGCGTCTGGTCCACTCTTTTAACTCGAAAATAGCTCTCGTAAAATATTTACAGATATATACTATAAAAATATATTAAAATCATAGACACGATGGCACTTGGTTGCGTTGTAAAAGGGTTGAAATTATAACATAGGAATTAGAATTAAATAAATTTGCTACAACGAACAGGATCAAACCGCTACGTTGGGATATAACAGTAAAGTAATACCAATAATAATGATTCGTGAAACGCATGTTAATACTAGCTTAATAAGGGAATGTATAAAAATTAGTTTCAACTATATCAATGTTAACTCCTCAACAATAAATACTATAAATCTTTGGTTTCATTTAGTCGCTCGATTACAAAACGTTTCTCGTTCATCGCGCCGACCGGCGAGGCGCGGCCGGCGACATACGGGTTTAAGCCTACGACGAGGGTACGAAAAGTGAAGATTTATTATCTAGGGTTCATAAGACCGATCCCGTCGAGGGGGGCTCGCGGACTTCCGGAGGCGCCGAGCGAACGTAACACAACGTGCAGGCTGCGGAGCGTGCAGCTACTGCAGGTGCGCACGTGACGACATGCTGCGGCACCCAGCTACTGCAGGTGCGCACGTGACAACATGCTGCGGCACCCAGCTACTGCAGGTGCGCACGTGACAACATGCTGCGGCACCCAGCTACTGCAGGTGCGCACGTGACAACATGCTGCGGCACCCAGCTACTGCAGGTGCGCACGTGACAACATGCTGCGGCACCCAGCTACTGCAGGTGCGCACGTGACAACATGCTGCGGCACCCAGCTACTGCAGGTGCGCACGTAACGACATGCTGCGGCACCCAGCTACTGCAGGTGCGCACGTAACGACATGCTGCGGCACCCAGCTACTGCAGGTGCGCCAGGCGCTTGGGCAGCGCCGCCACCACGCGCACGCGGTCGCTGAACTGCGGCGGCGGGGCCAGCACGGGCGCGTGCTCGGGCGCGGGGCCCGGCTCCTCGGGCGGCGGCGGCAGCTGCGCCAGCAGCGCGGCGGCGCGGCCCCGGCGGCCGGGCGCCTTGGCCACGTCCACGCCCAGCCGCTCGGCCGCCGAGCGCCCGGCGCCGCGCTGCAGGGCGGCCGAGGCGCGCTGGCGCGTCAGCGAGTTGTGGCGCTGCATGGGCGGCGGCGGCGGCGCCAGGCTCTCGCTGGACGAGTGCACCGGCTCCGTGCTGATGACGTCGTTGGACGACTTCACGGTGACGGAGGAGCAGAAGGACACCTTGTCCCGGCGCGGAGCGGGCCGCGCCTGCGCCTCCTGGTCGGACGACACGCCGGACGACGAGTTGTCGCCGTCGTCGCGCTCCACGCCGAGCTCGTCGCCGCAAGACTTCGAAGATTTCAGACGAGTGCGGATCTTCTGGATCTCGTCCACGGAGAAGGAATGCTGCATCGAACTTGAACCCGAGCTGCTGCCGCTGAAATTGCACAACCGATTTCGTTAGTTACCTATATGATACTACCTTATCTTGAAAATAAACTCATAATCCCAAAAATCCAACATTCAATTCTAATAAATTCCTATTAATTTCACATAAAAACCAACATCACCCATAGAAGACAAAATATTATCCAATAAACAAACGTGTAACATAAATTCGTAAAATGATAATGATTAAAAAGTTTATCACTGTGTACCCTGTGTGTAATGCCCTCTACTTTCTGTCTATTAGTGCAATGTGTTTTTTTTTTCTTTTCTATAAATATTTTTAAGTATTTTGTATAAACTGAACCGCCGGTCACCATAAGTGAACCCAAGTTCCCCTTTTGTTGCGAATGAAAAATGAACTGTATTTTATTATTTTGATTTCGTGGACTTGCGATCGATTCTTTTGCTAATATAAAATTGCAAAACAATAGACAAAAATGTAATGATTTTTTTACTTAAAATGAGACGAAGTAGGACATGTGAATCTGTGTCGAGACAAATGGGTTTTTTATGTGATAGTGACTGTTTACAAACACATAAGCGCTTTCCCAGCGACACGTAATCCATTGACAATTGAAACTATACCTTATTTGTTAAGAATCAAAGCTCAAAATTTAATATTTATTCCGCATCATTCTCAAATATCGTTGCGTATATTGGTATCCTGAAAATGTTAAGGTTTATTAGGACATGCATTATTTCGTGCTCTTTGTTAACAATATCTTGAAGAGCCTACGACATAGGGTTGTTACTCATTAACAGAAAAAATATAAACATACAATATATTACTTTAGACAGTAGCGCACACAAGAAACAACTAATTAGCTCCTAATCTGGCACCACCTACAGGGTGACTGGGACATCGACGCGCAACCTGTTACCATGGGTTCAGTACATGATTCCGAATCATATATACAGGATAAATTTTTATTCAGTGCGTAAATTTTCACAGGGTGTTCTACCCATGAATATGAACAACTTTCACTATGGGACCATCTCTGAAATCACAAAAAAAAATCAGCTGTTTCTTATAAAAGTTCAATACCTACTCGACCAAAATGTATGAATCTGCTGATTTTTTTTTCGTGATTTCAGAGATGGTCCCATAGTGAATGTTGTTCATATTCATGGGTAGAACACCCTGTAAAAATTTACGCACTGAATAAAAAATTATCCTGTATATAAAAATTAATCCCTATTTCTCTTGGTCACGCCATACCTTGAGAACATGCATGCATTTGCATGTCACAGTAACATGACTAAGTGTTAAGGATCCATAACAATAATATTATAATATAAATGTTAAGACCGATATTGTACTTACCAACACTTATCGCAAATAAATTTAAATTGATTTTGATTTGATTTGATTTGAACAACTACCGATTTCATCCATATTTTTTTTTGAGTTTTCTAATACTTTGTAGAAGGTTCTTACGGATTTTTTTTTTAAGATAATTATTTTAGAAACATTTACTAAATGTATGTTTATTTGTACGTATGTTAGCATATTCTCGTAATATTTGTTTAGATTTTAAGTGAATTGTTTTTGATTCTTTGTATTATGTTTTGTCTCCTTTGCTCTATCACACGCTGTCTACATCTCTGTATCTATTGTCCTATCTCAGGTATGCTGGAAGAGATTTCTTATGAAATAAGCATCACCTCTGTACCTATTTTTTCTGTTCTGTTTTTCATTGTCTGTTTAATACTATATGTGTGTACAGAAGTCAGCAGGTCAAGCTACCCGAAACTGTCAAATTTTCTCAATCAACCTTAATGCTTTAGCAATAAGTTTGAAAATGTATTAAAGAAATCTGACAGATTGTAGTAGCTTGATGAGCTGGCGTCTGTACATAAATGGTAAAATAAATAAAAATAAATGGTAAAAGTTGCGCAGAAAATTAGAAAATTTAAGAATTATTACGCTAAAACAGCTGAACGGATTTGGATGAAATTTGACACTTGGTTAGACCATGATCTGGAGAAGGACATATGCTACTTTTCATCCTGGATCACAGACGAAGCCGCGGGCAACAGCTAGTTAAAAAATAAAATCGGCTCCATACATTTTGACCACATAGGTATTGCACTTTTGTAGAAAACAGCGAATTTGTTTATAACCGAAGAAAAATTTCGAGAAATTTCCAAGATAACAAACAGGAGTGCGTCGATGTCCCTGCCAGCCTGTGTAGTTGCCCAAACGTTTTAATCAAATTTATACATCCCAAATATTACTGAATCTTATACTGAGCCGGTACCCCATATTTTAAGACTCACCTTGCGTTGCTATTGGCGCTGGTCTCAGCAACTGCCACGGGTTCGCACTTGGGCTTGGCATCCACTTCATCATCAGATTCCGACATACTATAGTCTGGTTCAGGGATTGGCGGCGCAGGAGTTGAATTCTGGAAGTCGGTTTTAAAAAGGTAAATTTCATCATAGTGATGTTGAAATTAGTCAGCGCCTGACGTAAATTGACGTATTTTTAGCAGCCATGTTTTTAATCACGTCTAATCTGTCTATGGAGTATCTTAATTTGACAGGAGTAAACTAATATTTTATCTTCTGTCCTTTTCTTAATGAAATAGAAAGAAAAAGATGCACAGAACTTAAATTTAGTTTAGTTTCTGAACAAGGGAATCAGGGTCATTAGCTGTCAATAATGTTATCTTGGACAGATAGAGTGGAAACAAAATAGGCTTTCAATTTCTGTAGAATGCGCATTCTGCCTCTCTCTATCTACTACTATTGGGCCATCACTACTCTACATGACTGAAATAATGATACAAATGTGCAATCGGTTCACGATGTGGTAGTATAATAATGTCGTTACCTGTCTAACGAAGCCCTTATGCGTGTTGAAGGGCTGTGCATACTGATTGCCAGGCTCGTCTGCTGACTGAGGCCGGTTGGGGCCCGCCCACGAACGCAACGAAGTCGCTTTACGACTCTGTAACGTAAAAACGTGATTTATGAGAATGTAAAGATGTTTATACAAAGTTTTCAGATGAATTACTTGTACTCTGAAACGTATTTTGGCTCTAGTAAAAAAAACTCATTATATTTTGAAATATGACTAATTTGACTATAATAATTTATCAAATGTGTTTGTGCGCATGTTTCCAAATCTATTATATTTTTTGTTATTGTTTCTACTTTATTTTAACAAAAAAAACCCTTTATTTATAATCTTAGTTGGGGTCGGTTTCAAGTATAACCAGAACTCTAATTGCGTAACACACGATCAATCGGAATCGGTTTCATTTTGACAGTACAACAACATTCATTGCGTAATTTACGTGTTGAGCAGACAAATTGTTATTTATTTCTTTATATATACTTTATTGTACACCACAAAAATACATAGCATAAAAAATACATAAAACACTACAAAATATACAATGGGCGGCGGAATTTTTCGAACTTATGAAGCAATGGATTAGCAACTTGCTTCAAAAAGATTCAGATTGATTGTGTGTTACGCAATTAGGGTGCAGATGTAGTTGAATACTGACTTTTAGAGCATTAAGGCTAGTAATTTTTATAAGTAGAAATAAAAGTTACGTTGTGCGAGTTGTCGTTGCCGCTGGGGCGGTAGGCCACGCTGTCCAGGTCCCGCGGCGACGCGTACAGCTTGGCGGGCGCGGCCGGGCGGAACGTGGACGCCGGCGCGCCCGGCGGCGGCGGCGGCGGGTGCGCGGGCGGGGGCGCGCGGGAGCCTGGGGGGGGGGGATAATTCCGTAAATACATATTTGTTACGGCCGCGAATCATATTTTAATCAACGTATAACTTAGTACTGACCAACAAATTGCAAAAAAACGTAAGAAAATTTGAATTTCGCGGACTACCTTGGAGCATCCACCTTAACCGAAAGCGACTGTCGCACGACTCACGCGTTCAAGCAAGTCGCGTTGTACGTCATAATTCAAATAAACGTTCGCATAGTCGCGAATTCGCGCGGCAGTCGCTTTAGGTTAAGACACAGGGTATGAGGTGTTGACACGATGTAGATGAACGCCAGATGCAAAAGCAACTCAAATTTAATTTACGAACTAATATTAATATCACGCTAGATAATAACTTTTTCAGAAGCTCACATTTAATTATAACCGTAAAATTGTTAAATAATTCTTAATTCTGACAAATCTTTTGGTAATAAGACAAATAAAAAACTTTTTTTGCAAAAAAATACAACCGACTTCCAAAAACGACACTACAAAGTGAAAAATAACTTTAATTTCGGAAGTTGGTGCCGTTGGGTTCGCATTTTCGTTGTTTGCCACCGACTTCCGAAATTAAAGTTATTTTTCACTTTGTAGTGTCGTTTTTGGAAGTCGGTTATATTTTTTTGCAAAAGAAGTTTTTATTTTTCATTTTTAAGTTGTAATTTTTACCAGTAATTTTGGTTTTAAAACCAAACTACTGAACCGTTTTTGATAAAATTATATATACTATGGGACCATTTGGGAAGTATACCCTTTCCAAAGATTTTTTCAAATCGGTTGGCAAGCGACGGAGTTATGCGCGAACAAACATAAAAAAAAAAAATACAAACATCCGAATTGAGAACCTCCTCCTTTTTTAGAAGTCGGTTAAAAATAGTTTTTAGTGCTCATACCGTGTACATCTTCGCTGGAGCGCGTTCGCGGTGGGTGTGCGGTGTGTTCGGCTGCTAAGTCAGGCGTCGAGTGGAAGTCACGACGTAACGTGCTGCTGCTCGTCTTGCTCCATAGCTGTACACAAGAAAGGGTTTAATTATAATAAACTTAATACCTTATTCTGATCATAAATCCTACTAATATTATAAATGGGAAAGTTTGGATGTTTGTTACTCAAGCACGCAAAAACGGCTGAAGAAGTTTGAATGAAATTTGGCACACAGATATTTTATAACGGATTAACACATGGGATACTTTTTATCTTGGTAGTACATTCCCGTAGGATAATTTCCGAACTCGACGCGAGCGAAGTTGCGGGCAAAACAGGGTTATGTTTTTGAAAAAGCTTCTGGGGGCCTTTTGACATTTGATAACATGATTCATATTTTATGATCATATTAAAAATAAAATGGTCACAAACTGACAATTCATAATATGATCTGTGTGCAATTCATATCACAATGAAATAACATTTAAACTGTAAAAATAAAAAACAAATTTGACGAATAAAAACTTTAATGAAAACTTTACCGATAAAATTACGGTTTTTATTTTTTTCATGCAGTAATGTTTACACCAAATATGAAATGAGATTTTATAAAAATTAGAGGAATTGCTAATGATCTGCTGGGAATTCAGGGAATGAATAGCTTTTAGAGGTATTGCTTAAAGTGGCCTTTTTAGGCCCCTTGGTATAGCTAAGGCTTATCTTTTTTTTGCAAAAAAATACCAGTGTGGTGTTATTTTCTACGAATATCATCTCTTCATAGATGTTTGTCTATAAAAACTCCTTACCTTTCCACGTGATCTCTTCATCTCAGCGACAGACGCATACACTCGATTAGGCGCGCGCGCAGGCGAGTAGGGAGGCGAGTTCGAACCGCCCTGGAACGCCGAGCGAGTCATCATCGCGTTGTTGCCTAGGCTGAAATGTTACAATATTGATTTTAGTGAACGAAAATTTCTAAAATCATGCAATGAGAATCTTTCCTTGCCAAATGCACATCCAATTCATGTTTATGTGTGAAGAAAAATACTTCAGGGTGTCTTGTTATTGTAAAGATTTTTTTTACCATTTTACTTTTAAACGGATTTCTCAAACGAATTTGATTTGTCGTCACCGTGGAGTCTCATGCTGTCTTTGTCATATTTTATAAACTTCGTGTCGTTTGATAACAAAAATAATTAGTGTACAGAGCCAAAAGTAATTTTTTTCAAAGTTATTGGTAGTACATATTATTTTACTTACATCGTATCGGCATCAGCCTGTCTTTGGAACAGCTCCTCCAGCTCGGCGGCCGTGATGCGGCTTGATGCAGGGCGCGCACGAATTGACGCCGTGCGCGGCGCTACCGGCGTGCCCGATACTGGCGTGCCGGCTGGGAGAGCGTGACGTGAGTATACATTTGGGTTATAGTGGAGTATTTAGAAAGTGGGTACAGTCAGTGGTCTCATTATATTCAGGGAGAAAAATTATATATAGAGGGAGGAATAACAGCCTTGATCATTAGTCAATTTTTTATTTATTTTATTTTATTACTAGCCTACGCTGTCCCACGCCTGGGCAAAGGCTTCCCCCCACTTCTTCCATCTTTCGCGAGTCCGCGCGTCCTGTTTCCACTTTTGATCGAACCTATCCAGCTCGTCCCGCCATCTCCTACGTGGTCTGCCGCGAACCCGCCTCACTTGTCTCAGGGCACCAATTCTGTGCTATTTAGGCCCAAAGTTTGTCCGACATGCAGCAGACATGTCCTGGCCAGTCCCATTTAAGTTGGGCAGCCTTTGGTTAGTCTTAGTATACATAATTAACAAGGCCACTAGTCTATCGGTCGAATGCGAATTGCAACCAATCAATTTTAGAGAAAAAAAAAATACTTTGCTGTTTCGCTTATATTTGAGGTAACAAGAAAAAGTACTAACTGTTACTGCCGCCCGGCAACTGCACCGACTCGGCTGATGACGACTTGCCTGCCACGCTCAATGGTTCACAACTCTCTTCCTTTTCACCACCATTCTCTGTAATGCCAAATTCTACATTATAAACAAGAAATTAAAAGTAAAAAATCCGTTGTACGCTTCAGATATCAGCCAGGTTTGTATTTTGGATGTATACGTTTAAAAAACGCCAAGAGTTTTCGAAGAAATATTTTTTATTAGCGGTATTTTTTCCTTACTTTTTTCTAGCCTAGTAATTGAGTAAGGTAGTTACCAAGTCCGGCGACCATAGACTTGGCCCTCGCTCGTCCCACGCTCAGCGTCGTGCGCGGGTCGCGACGTGGAGGCGCGGGCGCAGGCGCTCGACCTAGAGAGAAAGATATTATCATTGTTTTGACATTTCATTGAAATATTTTTTTCATCGTGCTTGTTAGTGATCCTAAGATTTCCATTGCTTTTTTCTGTTTTGACCCGTGAGAACCAATCAGAGTTACGTACATATATATAACTGTTATCCATATGTAAAAGCTGTTGGTTCTCCTGTACCTAATTAAATAAATAATATTGAGATGTTTGTGGTTATCGATCGACACAAACATAATATTATAAAGTGTTTTCTTACTACAAGAAGGAAACTATAACAAAAAACATCCGATTTGTGAAGATTTACACATTGCTATAATAAAATGCACTTGTAGGTACCTAAATGAAATTTACCTCCAGCTCCCTTCCTCGGTAAGGTAGCGGCGTAAGGGCGACCAGAACTCGACAGTTGGTTCTGAGACTTGCTTGTGGGCACCGTACACATGTTGTTCTCGTTGTTACCTGACAAAAAGGAAGTTTCAATGTAGTTTTACGTTACAAATGTGAGCTTGATACTCCACGAGCGTGAGGGTCTGATAGCAAATCGATATTCCAGGACAATCTATCTAGTTAAAACATTGGAAGCATGGGCATGGCCAGCAGCATTTTCGGCTATCATTTCTGGTCAGCTCTACCTTCAAATGTATCTGACTGACTTCAAACAAAATCCGTTACGTGTGATGCTGTTGTGGCCTCAAGATCTACGTGCTTACTACGCCGAGGGTCGAAGCGACCACTACCATAAGCGAAGCGACATCTGGTCAGTCTCGTCAAGAAGTTAAGATTAAAAAGTAACTCACCATTATGATTGTTCAACGAGACAACAGTCATGGAGACGAGGGCCCCGGAGCTGCGGATCAGCTCCACCACGTGCTCGTGCGACGCACACGACACGTCCTCGCCGTTTATCTGTATAGGAGTGAGGGAGATAACAGATATGAAACATAGGGCACAGCAGGTCAACAAATAACAGATATGAGATAGAAGAAATTGTGAGTGTTAACAATCGGTTGAATGTCGTAATTACAGAAACAATTAAAAAGCTATTGTGTCTCGCGTTCCGGAAGACACGAAGGTATATGAAGAGTTAAAAGTAACCAGATAACGAAGTGTCGGTGAATGGCCGAAATCCTAGGTGGCGAATCCGAAAGAGTAGTGTTTAGAGTCCATTTTAGGAAGATATTTAAAAAAAAAATTACTTGTGAGAAGATGTCATACCGACGTAACTTATGCGTTCAATCGAGCTACTCGAGGCGAAATGAAAACTTTTTTTAAAGCACTTTGATGAAGGGTGATTTAAGAGATGGTCCAAAGTTAAACAAATAGAAACGCAGAAGGTATAAGGAAGAACCTAGAACGCTGGTTAATTATAGTGCTGAAAAAAGTCTAATTAGTTTTGCTAGTACAAAATTATAAATAATGTTATTTTCACAAAATCAATCTCACATAAATCACAGTTACTTTTCTATAGCTGAGGAGCACGGCCATGTCGGCCATATGTATATTCGGCAGTCAAGACTTGACTAGAATGAAGCGATTTTCGGAAACTTGTTTGCCTAATCCCAATGTGTTTGTATGTTTTGTAAAACAACGTAACAAGAAACTGAATATTTTCTGCATAGTTTACCTAATTGCGTTGTTTGTCAAAGCGTAGTAAACATTTGGAGTTTAATGTGCTCAAACACGCGCAGTTTGACAAAATAACTGCATATGTCATGAAGGAATTCCCGAAAGAAATTCCAAAGAATTAGAGATGCAAAATTAACTAGGATGATGATGTCTTTTCTGATGCTATTTTTTCCGTGGTTTTTGGTCGCATGACCAATTTTTTCTTTTCAGAATATCGTTATATGAAAGTTATCTTTCATTATGACGATATTTTAATTTTAATCCTATCTTTCTGAGCTCTATTGGAAATTCTGGAAGTAACTCGCACAAGACCACCACGTTTTGAGGTTTTTGACCGCGTGGACGATTACCCATACTGGTTCTGCCAAAAAAAATCTTTTGCCGTCTCAGTATGTAAAATAAAGTGTTACTTACCGCCACAAGAAAGTCTCCCTTCCGCAGGCCCGCGCGGTCCGCCACGCCGCCCGCGTCCACGTCGTCCAGGTACTGCAGCGCGGGGCAGCGCTCGGACGGCCGCAGCTCCATGAGCGGCGACGAGGCCTTGGCGCCGCGCAGCACGAAGCCGAAGCCTCGCCGCGCGCGGTGCAGCACCACCGTGCGGGTCTCCATGTTGCCATATCTGGGAGAGAGCGCATGCTATTAAACAATTATCATCATCAGGATTTAGCAGTCCACTGCTGGACATAGACCTCACTATCACACGCCATGTGACTCGGTCTTGGGCTACTCTCATCCAGCTGCTACCAGCCATCTTAAGAAAATCTTGGCCTAGCTAGCCTGAGGGTGCCTACCATACTTTAGTAATATCAGAGGGAGGGTAGGGCTTGTGGCTAAGTAATAATAGCCTCACGGGCCGATTAAAAGTTAAGCTATGCGTGCAGAGGTCGTAGATGGGTTACACATAATCATCTAAGATAGTTGGGAAAATAGGTAGAAGAAGATGAGCATAGCAGGATAGCAGGGATACATCTGAACGGCGGAATATGTGGTTTTAAGTGTATTAAGAAAACTTGGGATGTTCAATAAGTTAGTGGTCCTGACTGGTCCTGCATAGATCAGTTATCGGTTTCGTTTAATAGGCGAGAAATACGCAAATAATAAAATAATGATAAAATGGGATAATAAGGATGATATGGGATAATAAGGATGATATGGGGTGACGGCTAATATAGAAGTATGGAGAAAAAACATGTTGCGCCAACCCTGAATAAATTGGGATAAGGGCACGACAGTAATGACTCAAATAATGAAACTGATGCATAAATACTGACCCGAACAAAAGTCCCCAAAAGTATCTCGCGATTTTCAATTTCATCGCTAACAGCGAAACGTCTTTTCACTTCGTCCGTCTATTGGGGATCATAAAAACACTTAGGACAAAGCGCAATGAAGATTTAAGATAGAAAATGCTTGCTTACATCTTTTTTAGTTTTAAGGTTAGCTCTGCGAATTCCTTATTATAAATCCCCATGACTATTTAATTCTGTGCCACCCAGCAATGAACAATTTAACCCTGCTGGGTGACACTAATCAAGCCTCGAAATATTGGCACTTATTTCAAATAACCTTTTTAAACCACTGAGAAATCATGTCTATATTTAGAACGAATGAAACACCAAAACAGAACCGGACTGGTTAAGGTTCTCACAGACTAGAATGATACCAGCTCCTACATTGTCACTCTCACTTCTCAATATGCAGCCGACCTTTGCTGACTGATCGACATCATCTGTAAATGTCTGTATTATGTTTGCAATGTTTGAAGCATTGTCCATTGTTGTCCTGTTTATAAGTTTGTATATCATGATGTCACCGTCTGCATCTGTTTTGATTGCTCTTATAGCTAATTAGGCAGGCTAAATTAACAATAGAGCCAATATAAATATTGGCTAGGCTGACGATGAGTGAGTTTCGTTACATTTTAGGTTACAATTTGGCTCGAATATCTGGCAACCTATGTACAGACCAGCCGGGTAGCTTGACCAGCCAGCAGGTCAAGCTACCCGAAACTGTCAAATTTTCCCAATCAACCTTGAACCTTAATGCTTTAGCGATAAAGTTGAAAATCTATTAAAGCAATTTGACAGATTGTGGTAGCTTGATGTGCTGGCGTCTGTACCATGCACTATCTGGTTCAGATTATCATCATCATCATCATTTCAGCTGAAAGACGTCTACTGCTGGACATAGCCCTTCCGCAAGTGCCGCCACTTTGACCGGTTCTGTGCGTCTCGCATTCAGCGGATTCCTGCGGCCTTCCCAAGGCCATCGGTCCACCTTGAAGGCCTTCTAACATTACATCTTCCTTTCAGCACTCATCGGTCATCTGTTCTGAGAGCAATATATCCTGCTCACTGCCACTAAGTTTGGCAATTCTTCGGGCTATGTCGGTTGCCTTGGGTTTCCTGCGAAGCTCTTATAGTTCAGGTTTAGAATGGGAATACTTACGACTTTTTAATCCTAGGCGCGGTGGCGCTGTAAGTCTTGCTGAGCGCCATCTCCCGCCTGCCCGTCACCCGGGAGTGGTGGATTGGTCCTGATGCTAACACCTGTCAAGTCATGGTAAGATTAGTATCTCTGCCAATGAGTCAGTCGAGCAATGATCAAGTCACAAGCAATGGAATGAATGGAATAGTAATTAAACAAAGGGCTGACGCAAAGCCACTCTGTTAGAAAACAGCAGATCTTTCTGGCCATTTCTTTGACATATTTCTCATTCTTCGGCGTGGTGTGATGATTTCATAAATGTGAAATCGGCGAGTGAAAAATCCAAACATACCAACGCATCAAACTGACTCGACACCTCTGGATTTATGTAATTGGAAGTCGATTATAGTAACTACCAATCCTAGATCAGGACGTTAGACGGACATAGACGTTGATCAGGACTTCTTCGAGTTCTATTTTTGAGAAGTATTAATTTTGGACATACCTGATGTAGATGCTGTGTGTTCTGTCGAAGGCGTACTTCTTGGACGCATTGCATGGGGAACAGTCCACTGGCTCCCGATCCTCGCACTGTGCCTTCCAGTAGACCGTCATCTGTGGCTCCTGTCACTGTTTGTTATAGGATAACGTTTTAACACCCACAATGATAGAATATTGAACCCAGTAACGGATTTTGGGTTTAAAATCTCAGATTCTATATAGTTTTCATAGTCTTAAAATTGGTTTTCGCAGTTTTAACTTAAAACTGTTCACCTCGGAACCATGTTATGAAGTTGAAACTTTCAGCTCCTGAACTTTAGTAACAGTCATGCGGATGAATGAAGTTACTCACATTGTTTTCGGTTAAAGTGCAACCAATGATGTTTTATTATTCATATTTTAGTATATATGAGGACAAATGACATTAATAATGGTTTGTAAGTACCGTATGGAATCCAAGTGTGATGACTGAGGACTTTTTTTTGAAAGGACTTATTTGAGAATAAGACTTTAATTTCAAATACTCACGAAATATTATAACGATACTTGCTAGAACTAATTTAAGAAATATCGCAACTGTCGCGCGCTAGTCTCTTCAGTGTCAGACACTGTTGAGACACAGTTAGTGTCTTAGACTATACCTTCGACTTTTATCCATCTGCTTGATGTGTACATACTTGTCCAGCAGGCGAGCAGAGTATAAAATATAAAAGAATGTCGGTAAGTGTCTGACACCTTTGACGATGTCTCCCTAGTGTGTCTTGTTTGTCAGTGTCCTAAAAGCATATCTTATGCCGCGATTGTCACTCGCTACAATGTCTGACACTCTACCTTCAACGATATCTCCCTGGTTGAGGCGCACGTGGCCGGGAGTGGCCCCGTCGTAAGGTTGCAGACACACGACGGTGGCGCCGCCGTGCAGCGAGCAGGTGGTGTCGGAGTTGCTGGTGCCGACGCCGCTAGAGTCCGATATGATGTCGCTGGTATCGCCCGCGCTTTTATCTGTTGGGGTCATTGTCGCTCAACGGTCAGTCGGGTTTGAATCAGTGTCAGATAGTCTCTCGTAGGTACACTTTGGTCCAAAATTGGGATCTTTTGTTTCGTGAGCTTCAAGGGGGACGAATTGGGTTGATTACAGTGTACTGGTTTAGTGCCAACTTTACAGTGATGAACACTTGACATGTTGTTGGATACGGGGACTTAAAGCGTGTAGTGTTGTGAACAGGAAACACTAAATACAAGTTTTACGGATCAAGTTGTTAATAAAGTTGTGTCATTTGGTGTCTGAGCGGGGCAAGAATTTGTTTCCAATTACCTTAAAAATAGGACTGCATTAAAATTAACCATATTTCACTAAGAACACAATATCCGTACATCCTAGGTCTAAAAGGGGTATAAGGTGGAAAAATTATAATTTTGTCGTAAAAGGAAGCGAAGAAGCGTTCGATGGGTAACTACATGACATAAAGGCACATAGAACATGCAACGAAGTGGACGGGCGATGTCGGTGCATGGTGATGGTTGTCAGTCGTCATGGTGGCCGTGGTGCCGTGTCCACAACCTTGGACCACGCGGTGGAATGTAACGGTGTAGATACGACTACTAAGTGGGTTATGCAGACATCAACTGGTTACTTGTGCGATATTAATTGTCTGTGATAGTTACTTTTATTGCACAACTTTTTGGTGTGTTTAGTGGTCGTATCTACGTCTGTAATGTAACGTCATCTTCCAACGCAACTCAACCTCCTCAAGTTTACCTGTGAGTATACTGGCATCGTCCTCGTGGCTGGGATGGCTGGCGTCACTAATGCTGGAGGACGCCGAGGAGAAGGGTCTCTCCAGACTGCAGGGCGAGGCGGTGGGCCCGGCCTGGCGCCGCAGCAGCGTGTCTAGCTCGGCGGGGATCCGCGTGGAGGAAGCCAGTGACGAGCGGTCCCCGGCCGTCCACCACCCCCCCCAAGCCGCAGAGCGTCTCTTCGGATTGTACCGAGGAGGACCACGGAACGGCACTGAAATATTTTATTTAGCAACCGAACAAACTAATAAAGGAATCGTGCTTCAAATAAATATTGAGAACATAATCAAACATCAAATTATCTGACGGTCACAAGTTTTTTTTTTATATAAAAAAATAATAGTGCGGTAAAATATTCGGGAATAATATTTAGTGGTGTTAAATATTCGGTATATAAATAAATATATATTTTTAAACCCTTTACATATTAGTATTTGCTGGTATATAATCTAGGTTCGGTTAGTGGTATGTTCAAATATTAGCGTAGGTATCCAAAAATACAACCATCACCATTATGATATTAAGCAATGGAATAGAATAGATAGAACGGATGACGCATGCAATAATAATAATTATAAAATATTTACACAGATACTACTTAATATAAATAGTATGGTGTGTCATTTTGTATAGGTATATGTATTGCTGTAAACATACTAAAGCATTGCACGTAAAATACTTAAATTTTGGATTTTTGACCACATGGATTCTTAAATATGTTTTTCACAACGAACTTTTGCAATATTCAATTTTTGGATACAAAATGAAAATGGTTCAAAATATTTTATTTTAATCATGTTTGGTTTTTGCATCATTTGTATTACGAGTATAATATCATCGATTGGATAATACGGTATCAATTATAGAGGGTAAAACATTTTTTTTTAAATAAAGTATGCTCTCATTTTGTGCTAATATTTTTTTTACAATTATTATGATTTAAGAACCCATGTAATAAACACATAAGGCGTATATAAAGCTCCAATCAAAGCCATGCAGTACACGACCGGGGCTGGACTCACCGACTTCTTCTGCTTTGTAGTTCTTTATCACTTCTGCCAGATCTAAGTTGCCTGCTATTACTGCCACCTAAAGATTTTAAGTGTTGTTTATAAGAGAGTATTAATATTTTTAGGTAGAAGTTTTCATGTGATAAAGAGGGCACTGCATGAAAACGACAAGGTATTTTCTCTTTTGCTTACTAAATATACATTGTCTTTTTAATGTATAGCCAAAATATAATTATTGAGCAAATTAATTTCCAACTGAAATGTTCCTATATTCAAATCTGTCATTCTTTGACAGTTTTTGCGATAGCTATAACATGGCAAATCATGAGGTAGGGTGTCAATTTGCTTAACCATTAATTTCCCTCATAGTATTAAGGTGAATTTCAAGGTGAAAATATTCTTTCTTATACATTAGATAACTTTTAACACGCCTGTAGGTAAAATTGACTACCACTGCCAGGCTAAATTTCTGAAGAATTTCAGTTATATCAGACAATGGCCCTGGTTCCCTTGTTCACAAACCATCTATTTCATTAAGAAAAAGACAGAAGATAAAATATTAGTTTACTCCTGTCAAATTAAGATACTCCATAGACAGATTAGACGTGATAAAAACATGGCTGCTAAAAATACGTCAATTTACATCAGGCGCTGACTAGTTTGACAGGACTAAACTAATATTTTATCTTCTGTCCTTTTCTAAATTAAATAGAAAGAAAAAGATGCATTGAACTTAAATTTAGTTTAGTTTGTGAACAAAGGAATCGGCGCCAATATTCGTCAAGTTCAACAGGTGTTTGACTCCTATAAAGAACACCAGTTGAACGTTTCATCTAGCGATTCAATAATGTAAAACCTTTCTTTACCTGATAAGGCGTCTGGTTAGCGAAGTTCAGCGCCTCCTTGTCGCATCCCCTGAACAGCAGCTGACGTGTGCAGGAGTCTTGCGCGTTGACAGCGCACACGTGGAGCGGCGTGTTGCCCGACGCGTTGCGGCTGTTCATGTCCGCGCCGTAGAACAGGAGGTGGTCTAGATGCTGGACGAGGCCGTTGCGACAGGCCTGGAAATGTGAGGAAGGAAATAATTATAGTTCAATTCCTTATGTAGATTTTATGACTATTTACTTTATTATATCTTTATATTCAGCTGCATCCGGTTAGACTGGAAGCCGACCCCAACATAGTTGGGAAAAGGCTAGGCAGATGATGATGATGATGATATCTTTACACATGGTGGCGATTTAGTCACCTGCATCCGTCAAGGGAATGATTCTCCACGTCATTCTGAATAACTTTCGCTATGACTGATACTCATACCGAATTGTAAAAAAAAACATATATGCAAAATGCAAATCGAAATGTCTACTGTTGTATAGGAATTCGATTTTTTTGTTTACGAATCGGATATATCATTTTCTGTTGCCGAATATAAAAATGAGACATGTAAATGTAAAACAGAGGATGAAATTGCAAAGCGATTTCTAAACTGAGTGAAATATGTGCTTTATGAAAGGAAAAAACATTTTTTTTATGTCTGATTTTCACTCATTTTCTATCAGTATCAGACCCTCTTAGTATGCAGATCTGAAACATTTTTTAATCGTCAAAAATGTGTGTGATCAGCGTAAGTCAAATAGCAAGGCTCCGGTTATCCGGTTTCTTAGCAGTAAAATATGACATTGCGATAGACCCACCTGATGCACCTCCTGCCAGCCCTGCAGATCATTAGCCCCAATCGTCGCATGATCATGTAACAGGGTCTCACACAGCAGTGGGTCAGTTTTATTCGTCACCGAAAGATATAACGGCGTCAATCCCTTCCCATCTTTGTAATTAGGTGATGCTCCTAACTCCAGCAAAGTCTTTACAGCTTCTAGAGAGTTCTTCTCGATAGCCCTATGCATAGCTGTGCTGCCATCTTTGGTCCTATAGTCTAGTAGTGCTCCGCCGTTCACGAGGGCTATTAGAACTTTGCCTGGTGTCTTTAGGCCTGCTGCGATTGTGAGGGGTGTCTCTGTAATGCAAAAAAAGGGTTTAAGATTGACACAGTTTCATTTTCATGGTGGTTTGGATCACCAGAATTAACCGACAATCTAATTGCGTAACCCTGACACACTTCCACTCATAATCTGAATCATTTTGAAGGATATTGCTAATCCATTGCTTCATATGTTATGTTCAAAAAGTCTGCTGAACAACGTAAATAACGCAATGAATATTGTTGAACTGTCAAAATTAAAGCCATTTCTACTGTTAGTGTGTTACGCAATTATCCCACAGGTCAACAACAGTAACAACAAGATTCAAAGGGTAATTGAGAGCAGTAATTATCAGTGACGGGTTCACTACTGCCGATCGATTCTGTAAAAATCTCACCATGAAAAGTTAGGTGAAGTGAGCTTAGAGCGAGCTGCCAATGGTGTCAATCCCTAGCATTAGTTGGAATGACAGCTCACTCCACGCTCACTTCACCTAAGTTTTCAGGGTGAGATGGTTACAGAATCGCACTGCTGTTTCTAATAATTATATTACCTCCTCCACCTTTTAGTGATATTTATTTTAGTAGTATGTACAGTCACGAGCACCAATTTGTCTACTCTCGGCAACTTTCAATTGCGATTTTTTCGTGAAATAACGAATGCAACGTTGAAATACGAGATTATCTACATAAACCTATGGGTTCGAAAATGCTATGTTCGCAACAACATAGAATTTCATAAAAAAATAAAGGAGTAAATCGCTTTTAAATAAAGCCGAGTGTATACATACTTTTGCTCGTGACTGTACTCGTATGTATGTAAGTATATTCTCATATTCTATGATTATATTTAAATTAGATATTTTTTATACATATACAGGGTTATTTTTCAAAGACCAGCCAAATTTAAGGATGTGGTACAGACCATCAAACTGAACAACTTTCTCCATGGGACCAACATCGTAATCGCGAATAAAAATTCAGCCGTCCTATACATTTAGATCGAGTAGGTATTGAAGTTTTCTATGGGACAGTTGATAAAATTTTCGCGATTACGCTATTTGTCCCATAGAGAAAGTGGTTCAGTTTGACGGTCTGTACCTACCACATCCTTAAATTTGGCTGGTCTTTGAAAAATAACCCTGTATTTTGTTTTCCCTTCTACTCTTACACACGTTAGAAGAGATTTCTTTAGAAATAATCATCATCTTTGTACGTATTTTTTGGTTAAATAAATAAAATGTCTGATTACAGTTATTAATTAATCCACTGGATGAATGTCTTGAGATAAAAAGAAACGCCTACAAAACTGATTGTTGCCATATCTTTGCTAACAACTGTAAATGATCGAAGCATAGTCATTTTGGTAGGTATTCAAAACACGTAGTATATTTAAACGGGTCTAAATCGATGACACAGACGTATTACGTCGCTCTAGATGTGATACCTCGTAACTGCATTTTGATGCGAAATTGTCCATCACGCAATTTTCTATCTTTCTGGTGATACCTTGTATGTACAGGAGGTTTACTTCACTTAAAAACTGACTTTTAGTGATACATATCTCGTAACAAGACTTTGAAGCACTTTGTAAGGTTACCTTGTAAGTTTAATAGACACCAAGCATGCCAAGGTGATTTTTTATGTACATACAAGAAAACATACGATATTTTATTTAATATTCAATAAAATAACCAAAAGCATGTATTATACATAATTATCAAAACAGTTTTTTGTCGCTCCTGGAAAACTGACAGGTTCGTATTTACGAGGTGTCACATCTAGAGCGACGATTAGGTACTTACACCAATTAGGTAAAACTCTTCAAAATCTTTGCTACGCTTAAAATATGTTAATCTTAAATCATATTCCGAATTTAACACACCTATATGACGTTGTTTAAAACAATGGCCAGTTTTATTCCATCCATTGAGAGTTTTACGTAAATAATGGGACATTTAAATCACAAATGATATATTAGTTGTTCGACAGGAACGAATAATTCAACTCGCTTCAAGGACTGGCGACGTTTATCGCAGATTATCCACGGCTCGGTTGATACGCCTCTCTTACAATAGCTAAAGCGTGTTCAGACGTTCGAAGCAGCCTTGAATTGGATGGCCTGAGATGTTTTTGGAAGTATTTGTGACGATATGATAAATTGGACTATGAATTTGGCATGCATTTATCATTTGGACACGAGTTACGCTAGTTGAACGAAATTGCCCTAAAATAAGCGTCTTTTTTCAAAGATTTCAACGATTTAAACTTCAGAATTATTTATTGGAACGAAGCTCTTTAATGCAGCTTGCGGTAGGAGTAAACTGGTAGAAATCGTCACGAAACGAGAAAGCGTTTTACCCCCTCCATGCGACTTTCTCTCTCTGTCTCTTCCTTGCCCGTGTCGGTAAGGGGTGCTCAATTGTGACAACTATTAAAATTATGAAAAAAAAACACTTCCTCTCTTCTTAAACATCATCATTATATTTTCCTTGCTTCTGTTTAATGATTATTATTAAATATATATTTATATAGGCTAGTATAATATGTTTTATGTATGTATTTATTATATTATGTACTACCTAGAGTATTGCCTCTCCTTTTCCTTTTTAATCCATCCAAAGGTTGTCTTTAAAAGATCGCTCTTAGCGATAAGACCGCCCATTGTGTCAACCTTTGTAAAATTTCTACATTTATATTTGTAATTTATATGGTGTATGTACATAATAAAGAGTATTTTTAACCCCCGACGCAAAAACGACGGGGTGTTATAAGTTTGACGTGTCTCTCTGTGTGTGTGTGTGTGTGTGTGTGTGTGGGGGTGTGTGTGTGTGTGTATGTCTGTCTGTGGCATCGTAGCTCCCGAACGGATGAACCGATTTTAATTTTGTTTTTTTTGTTTGAAAGGTGAATTTGTCGGGAGTGTTCTTAGCTATGTTTGAAGAAAATCGGTCCAAGATGGCCGCCGCTACAAAATGGCGGATTACTTATTTTTTCACAACTCCCTCAATATGGGTATCAAATGAAAGGGCTTGACTAGTAGAACACTATACACTATGATAAATTTCAAATCCAAGATGGCCGCCACCACAAAATGGCAAATTACATTTTTTTTTTCACAATTTCCTCAGTATGGGTATCAAATGAAAGGGCTTGACTAGTAGAATACTATACACTATGACAAATTTCAAATCCAAGATGGCCACTACAAAATGGCAAATTACAAAAAACCTGATTAAATACCAAATTATCTGAATCTTAAAACGCAAGACAATAAAAGAAAAGAAATAATAAGGAGTCCCTACAAAAAGCATGAAACAAAAAATTAAATTAAAATTTTAAAAAACCCCCGACTACGTGAAACCCTATAAAAAGAAAAAAATAACCTTGAAATTATGACCCTACGTAAGTACGTATGAAATTTTTTGATTAAATATTGTCCTGTCGGGGGACCGCTACTATTTTAAACTTTAACAGAACGTTAGGCTAATAATTAGAGCGGTCCCCCGACGGGACAACATTTAATCAAAAAAATTCATACGTACTTACGTAGGGTCATAATTTCAAGGTTATTTTTTTCTTTTTATAGGGTTTCACGTAGTCGGGGGTTTTTTAAAATTTTAATTTAATTTTATTCCATACTATTACTTATATTTTATTTTTAAACAAGGTACTATGCCATAATATATGCGTAGGTACACGTCAGCAGTGCAACAGCCGCGCAACTTGTGGGGTTTGAAATGCCCCGTTGATCATCATCGTTTCAACCGTAAAACGTCCACTGTTGAACATACGTGTCCCACCAAGACTCACCACATCGACTGGAACCCTTGTTCACTAACCAACATAAAACTGGGCTAATTTTACCAAAGTCAAATATCTTTTATCCGTGGAATAAAATTGACGTCTGACAGTCTAGTATGGAAAAACTGTCGGAAAATTTATTCTCAGGATAAGACTTATTCTAGGTATAAAAGTTTGCTGGAATCTGGAATTCGCCCCTAGGGCTGATTTTTCAATAGTCAGATAACTTTTATCTGGATAATAATTATGTCAATTGGCCATATTTTCATATACAATAGCTGTCAAACCGCAATTTTTATTCCTCAGATAAAAGTTATCTGAATATTGAAAAATCAGCCCTTACTGTACGGTGGCATTTGAAAGACACTTTTGAACATTTCCTGGATTTATTAATAGCATACACTCCGGAAGCAGATGAAGCCGCGGGCACAGCTGGTCTGTTTCATAAGCATATACCTACGTACACTAGACGACCTAAATGCAGATAAGCGTTTGTCCTTTCAGAACAACTTGCCTTGAATAGGTAACTGTGTCTCCGACTCAAATTGACGTAATAATAACCGTCTCATAACGATTTATGTATAAGGTTAGGGTACATCTAAGGTTTAGCCTTTGTGACGTCATAAAGGCAGTTCACAATAGAGGTACCGCTAATTAGTTCTATAGAAATATCTAGACTGAAAAGACGTAATATCAAAGAACTTTATGTTTCTCGGAACAAATGAGCATCGCCTAGGTTTCGGAGAAAATTATCTTGAGATATTCTGGGATCGAATAACGTCAACAAGGTGGGCAGTATTGTTCTTCTGTATGCTTTTAAACTTAATTGTTCTATGGGAGGTGGAAATCTTTGGGAGGCGTTTAGTTACGAGCTACTAAATAGCATTGATGCGTGCGTTTGTGCGTGATTTTTGGTAGACGTAAAAAAAACGTAATCTTTTTCGTTGACTACAAAAAAAAGATAGTCAAGTCATTTTTTATTTGTTTTATCGTGAATCGAAACCTAACACGTTTGTGGCGTTCCACTAACATATTTTATATCAACCTGTATATTCCGCCTTTTAAAGACTTATTAATTTTCATGCAAGTAACTGCAGTAGTAACAGAAAACAACTGTTGTCAAATCACACAATCATTCATTGAGACAACTTCTACATTTCCAGAACGTGTCATAAACCAGTTTTTTCGACAACCATGCCTAGTTCGTAACTGTATCTGCACACACCCTTAATACTATTTTAGGTAGGTACCTACATGCAGAACAATAGCAGATAAGAATCAGTATGTAAATGAGTGTGGCCGTATATCAGGCCGCGTTGCCAACTTGGCAAGAGAATGTCCGAGCAATTCATGGCTGATCCTAAGTGGATGAATGGGTTTAATATCTGGTCGCGGATGTAGGAGGTCAGTGTGGACCGAAGAGGTGTGAAGTAAGGGAATTAAAAGATGTTATGAGCGGAACGGATGAGTTCCGAAACAATTTGAGAGCAAGTTGTATGCTTTTGTTTTGGTGAGGGCGTTTATTGTTTTATTGTATGACTGGTATCAGCTAAATCAGTATGCTCAGAGGTGTCCTTGTTAGTAATACAGAATTCTGCATAACCGCACCGAGGGGTACCTAAGCGGTGATTTTTTAGAAGAAAAGGAGTGTCTTAAAGACACTCATTTTATCTACTTTGAATATTGCGTACTTTTACCCTTATTGCCGTACTTCAGTCATAATCTGAATCATTTTGAAGTATATGGCTAATCCATTGCTTCATATGTTCGAAAAATTTGTCTGCTGAACAACGTAAACAACGCAATGTATGTTGTTGAACTGTCAAAATGAAACACATTGCTATTAATAGTATGTTACGCAATTAGCCCGCAGGTCTGATCTGACTTCCTACAGCTGGAATTCTTAAAATGAATCGCTTCTAATTAATATTTGGACGGCACGGTTGGCGCAGTGGTTAAGCGATTGACTGCTGCGCTGCGTGTCGCGGGTTCGATTTCCGCACGGAACAAATATTTGTATGGCCTACAAGTAGTTGTTCCGGATCTGGCTGTTTTTGTATGTGAGTTTAAATGTTTGTAAACGCAACCACGATACAGGAGAAATTCCTAGTGTGGGGCAACGTTTAAAAAAAATAATATTATTGACAATCCTCTGGGATCATGATACGATAATATTCAAAAGAAGGTATAATAATTATTTCTTACCGCCAGTCTCCTGACAATGGAAGTTAGGATCAAGTCCCTTAGCGCACGCCTTTGTGATCTTGTCGATTTGCGCATGCGTCACGTGTTCGAGGAACCGCCGCAGGTTTGCGCGGGAGTGCAGCGCCTTCAGCGTCTTCTCGTCAAGCTTCAGCATTTTGTAGACCCGCCGCTTGTATTTTAACTAGAAATAGTTTGTGAGTGGGTTAGTTTTAAGTTAGGTTGTTTGAGTATACACGCATTCGTCACAAGGTCTAATCCAGATCTTTACCATAGCCAGGTTGGCTATTAAAGCCCTGGATTGAGCTGTTACATAGAACACTCGCATAACAATAATAAGGTACTTAGCACAGTAGTGCAGACGCCAGTAGGTCAAGCTACCCGAAACTGTCAAATTTTCCCAATCAACCTTGAACCTTAATACATTAACAATAAAGTTGAAAATCTATTAAAGAAAGTTGACAGATTGTAGTAGCTTGATGTGCTGGCGTCTGTACATAAGTTGACCTGAGACTGTTTCAGGTTACAAAGAGTGTTCATAGGGGCAATTCTCGCAATTGTGAACGTTTACCGTCTGATCTCAGTCTCAATCTGTCAAAAATACCACTAATTTCCCTACATTTTTGATAATTTTTTGCCATAATGTAGATTGTCGCTGAGATGAGATTGCGACTAGATTTTGACCGTTTTTAATTACGGGAATTGGCGTTCAGGTTTGCAGAACCTCATACCTATGATTCTCATGGAGTGAGCCAAGAAGCTTAGATACAAACAGAGGTCCACCGGGGCCTTATCGTCATGAGAGCCGGGGGATCTGAGGCAGACCTATACCATGTGCGTGTGGATTGAGAGATCTTTTCGGAAAACTCTTCCAATCCCAACCAAATTATAGGAGGATTTAGGAAATAATTGTGAAAACTGCATGGTAAGGTATAAAATTTGTGAAACGTAAACAAAGAAAGTTAGAACTCATTATCTGGATCTCTCAATCGGGACAACTGAAGAAAAAGTCATAGCGCGTATCCAAGAATATACTGCCTATGTGTTTATAATTTGCATTTAAATTAATTGTGAAGGATTTGTGAAGCCTGCTAAACAAAATTTCAATTCGTTTCAAAGCCACGTTTAAGATTTATAACGGTTTATATGGATCTCTCAGAGTGGACAATTTTCGATTGAGTGATCTTGTAAAACACGACCTAATACTGATAAAGTATGAATAATTATCATGTTTATTGCAAATTATGCTTCTGGGAAAATTTGTGAAACAAAAATCGTGATTGAAATCTTACTGGTTCAAGAGAAAATGAAAATCTTGTTTTTTGTCGATCGTCCCAACTGAGAGATCATTATTTTGAACGATATTTAATAAACCAAAACTTATAGGTAGAAGGTAGATACATCAGAAATTGTGAAAATTTTTGTACTAAAATTTGACGTAGGTATCAGTCGTCCCTGTAAGTGTTATACTTAAAAAGATAAATCATTTTTTACAATCCTGGAGGAAAACGTTGAGTAGGGTAGACATACTTTTTTATTTTGTCCGATTTTTTTTTCGACTACCCTATTCATGCTAACATTGTGTATGTTCATTGCGATTTACGAAGCTGGCGTTGTGCAGTGCATTTAATGCAATTTTTTTTAATAGTGTTGTGCTATAATTTATAATAACCTGCGTTCTTCTAACAATCTTCTCTTACTCTGTCCTTCTCATACGTCTGACTTTGTTCATTCTTCTTTTCATATTCAGTATTATATTAAATTGTGGAAATAGGGAAGCAGAGGCAGTAAACCTTACTTGGATTTTTGCTTGGGTGACTAAAACTAGAAATTAACAAAACTACTAAAAATACGTAAATCCGGTCCTAGACTACTGGCAAGGTTAATTCTTACAGAACCCTGTAAGAATTGTTCTTACCTTTGATTATTATTACTTTTTTTCTTCTATCACTTAATTGTTTTTTCTTGGAAAGGGGGTACTGCAGCATTGGCAAATGCTACATTATAATTTTATCACCTTCTTTTATAACAAATCCTACCTTATTTGTAACCAGAAAGGATTTTTCTTCATTCTGTTTTTTTTAAATCAAAAAGTGTCAGTCTTTTCTCTTGCCGAGATTTTTTCATTTGAAGTTTTATTTGGACACAGGACGTAAGTCTTTGATATTATTTTTTCCGCTTGACCATGTACCTAATTATTTGCCACGATATAAAGGTTTGAACGACCGAGTTCCTTCAGTGTTCGTTCGACTGGATCAAAGGGAACTGTTCCCGAAATTAAAAGAACTATACAGCATCTAAAACTTGCGAGTCAGGTTTCATCATTCAGATTTGGTATGTAATTTAACTTTACTTCATCTCCTTTGCTGTAAAAGATTCTACCTGCGTCTCGGATTATCATTTTTCGTTATTTTCTGTAGATTTGTCCGAAGACTGTAGGCGAATCTTGAATTCGCCCCACCGCTAGCCTGGGACCAGACGGCTGCAAGCTTCAGAACTCGGTGTTCGTTAGACTGGATCAAAGGGAACTGTTCCCGGAATTAAAAGAACTATACAGCATCTAAAACTTGCGTGTCAGGTTTCATCATCCAGACTTGATTTGTCCGAAGATTGTAGGCGAATCTTGAATTCGCCCCCACCGCTAGCCTGGGACCAGACGGCTGCAAGCTTCGTGTTGGGATTCGAACCCTACGCTGAAGCTTGCAGCCGTCTGGTCCCAAAAAAAGGTCAAATTATTATTAGTTATGATTCATAACTCAAATCAATCAATATAAATCAATGGATATCAATTTGATATCCATTGATTTGAACGGATGTGAAAAAGTTTATTTGAAAGATGTACCAAATACAATTTATGTAAGAAACAGATGCTACAAATTGTTAGGCGGTGTTGAATTTATTCCTGCGTTGAGTCCCGATAATATTGGCCACTACAGAGGACATGGTGTTCATAACGACCAAATAGTCTGTTATGACGATTTGATGGGAAAAATGTATAACAGCAAGGAAGAACCAGTTATTTTACATACTTTGTCCTACGGACTTATTGATTAGGTTACATCCTAGTCCAGTGTTGCCAGTAGTATCCTTGGATACTACTGGCAACACTGCCCGAGTGACATGTCAAAATTTTGCTCCGTATTTTAAAATTGGTTTTATTTAATTTTTAAGTGTTTTTAAGTGGTAATAGTATATCTAAATGTAAAATAACAGATTAAATACTCTGGACCATTGTTTTCCTGCAAGTTTTACAAAGTTAAACACAGTATTTGGTTGCCTACCGTTACCGGTAACCTCTCACGAACAGCTGATTGTGCAGCTGATGTTCGACCTGCGGATTTAAACGGGGAGTATTGTTTACTTATAATTTATAATCTATATTTAACACACGATCGTCATCTAGACTGTAATACATTCATTGATCCCAATTATTGTTTGATTTGTCACCCGGCACTGGGTATGTCACTTTGTGTAAATCAGTGTAAATCATAACGAAACCTAATATTGTGAAATATTGAAATTCTATTAGTGGTACATAACAACAATAGCGTTAACTATCGTTATTTTCAATAATTGTAATCTTATTGCAAAACTAGATTTTTCTGTCTGGGCATCCTACCCACATAAAAAAAAGTTAAATCTTAAATCAATAGAATCAATGTAACTGTGTACTTTAACTAATCATATCAGTTGCATTTCAATTAGATTCAGCCTACCTTATTCTACCTATAAATCTACACTAACTTCTCCAACTTTTCCTTTCATTTCTAGCTTTTCTTTTCTGTCTGGCTGTTTTACTGGTTCTTACCGTTTCTTTAATTTCACTTTCAGTATTTTTTCCTGAAACCATGCCTGTGATGACCCGTAAGGCTGCTGCTCAGGACTTGGAGCTTAAATTGAAAACAACCACTCAAGATCTTAAGGCTTCAAACAGTAAATGTGATCAGCTGTTGCAGGAAATAGAGGATAGTGAGAAGGAAGTCGAGAAGGTTGTTTACAAAAATACAAGCTTAAAACAGGAGCTAGTAGACCTTCATCAAAAATACCTGGTCGTTATTGATGAACGGGATAAACTGCGGTTAGTCACGGATGGTTTCAATAACTGCAGTAACTTATATGAGGAGGCTTTTTGTAAGGTTAGGGACCTAGAAGAGGAATTAATTCATGCAAATTTACGAATTACTAAGTTACAGAAAGTCAAAGAATGTACTCAGGATAAGGAAACTAATAACTTGTATACTGAATTAGCTAATACTAATTGCAACTCTCATTCCTTAATAACAATAGACCTTACTGAAGATTCTATACTGAAATATAATAATAACAGTTATAAAGTAAGTCAAAATAAAATAAAAAAATATGCAAAACTAAATAAAATCATAAATAGATGCAATAAATTTAGGAAACAACAAAATCACATTTCCAATAATATTAAACTAAGGAAGGAACGTGTTTTTCTAATAAATAAATTAAAAAACTATGAAATTAAATTAGAAGATAGTAAAAACATTTATCACATTGACACTCAGCGATTACAGTCTGAAGTTGAGGTACTTGAAGAGTCACTACATTTACATTATATTAAGTATGTGAGCTCTCAAAAACAAATAAAGGAACACATCCTTGCTGCAAATGAGTTGGTGGAAATGCGTAGTGATGAGGCAGGTAGAGTGGACCCGATGACTCTGAGCTCCACTCAATGTTCTTGTCAAAGGGAAACCAACTTTGAGGCTATTCAACCTGAGGCAACGGAGGACCCGTCCCAGTCTGGAGAAGCTTGGGACTGTATCCCCGGTCAAGATACACCACATGTTGTACAATGTTCATCTGAAGTAGCACAGACAGATACTCATGCTGTCACTTCTTCTAGTAGAGTTTGTTGTTGTTCTGTTATGTTTTCAGATAGTTTAGGGAGAGGGTTAGGTAAATTATTGAGTAACAACCTGAGTCAATCTGCTGTTAATTATTGTATGCCTGGGAAATCCTACAAAGAGATAATGTCATCAATAACTAGCAATAATTATGATCCAAATGCCATTATTTCTGTATTTGTAGGTAATAGTGCTAAGGTAAAAATAGATGACATCACTGACTGTGTCACTGAAATCTTAAAGATTAATTGTCAGAAAATAATATTGTGTGCTTTCCCATACTTTGAGCACTTATCAAGCAGGCAAAATTATTATATACATATGCTAAATAACCATATGCACTTCTTAGTTAATCACTATAGTGACAAACTCATATTTTTTGACACCAACACTTTTGTTGAGCCATTTAAATCGACTAGGGATACAGCGTATCTGCCTATTAGTTTTAGACGTCAAATAGCAGAGCTATTAGCTTTTATTATTAACTCAGACATAAGTAGTATGTCGAAGTCTCATGTAATTAGCACCATAAAAACTAGTAATAATACTAATATTAAGGTGGTTAGCAACAATAGTTTAAACTAGTCAGTAAGACAACAGAAGGTACCAATAACAATATTCTTAATCTCACCTCCAACAAGGTATCTTCTAGCTCTCAATTAGTTAAGTGTAAAACAGGGGCTAAGCAGAATTCCTTGAAATTGTTTCATCAAAATATTCAAGGTATTTCTTCCAAATTATTAGAAATTGAATTGTTTTTAGAAAAAACAATGTTTGATATTATTTGTATAACTGAACACTGGTTGAAAGATTATGAAATGCTAATTAATTTTGAGAACTACAATGTGGGCAGTTGCTTTAACCGAAAATCCATGCTGCGTGGAGGTTCATTAATTTTAATTAAAAATTCTATAAAATATAAGACTCGTAAAGACATAGTTAAACTATCGATGGAACATAGCATCGAACTGTCCTGTGTTGAGCTGGATAAGCATTTTATAGTGTGCGTATACAGACCTCCAAACTATCAAAACTACTCTATTTTTGAGTCAGTAATGGAAGATGTCTTGGCAAAACTTGCAACTGGTAATAAATCAGTAATTATTTGTGGCGACTTTAATATTAATATTTTGGAAATCAATTCAAATAGCAATAGATTATTAAGCCTCTTTAAATCATTCAATCTGTCAAATGTGTTTTTGGAACCAACACGAATAACTACGGCTACTGCTACATGTATTGATAATGTTTTCTGTTGCTGCGAATATCTAGAGAAGGGCATTGTAAATTATCTCCCTTCTGATCACAGCGGTCAAACCGTTTATTTTAAGTCCAACACACCAATCCAAAAAGTGCATATTCAAACTAGGCCAATAACATCGAGTAATTTGAATAAGTTTAATATAACTTTAAATAGCAAGTTAAGTGTTCAGGGCCTAAGTATGACTAATGGTAATATTTTGTATAAAGAATTATTTTCATTGGTACAAACAGAGTTCAATCATTATTTTAAGAAGAACTCTAAAACCATTTGCCCTAAGTTTTTATTCAGTGACTGGGCAACTAAAGGAATCAGAAAAAGTAGGGATAGATTATTTGAACTGTATGGCCTTAAGCCGTATATTAACACGGATACTTTTACTAAGTATGTTGCTACTTATTCTAAAACTTTTAAAAATATAAGCAAAGCAGCTAAAGCATCTTTCATTAATAACAAGGTTAAATCAGCAGACAATAAAATAAAGACAGTTTGGAAGATTATTAACAATGAAACGAACAGGAACAAAACACGTAATACTGATTTCACACTTAACACTCCCCGCGGTCTCATTAGCGATAACATCGATGTTGCTCAGGAATTTACAACTTTCTTTACCAATATCCCAATTAAAACTACAGAAACATTAAATTCCTCGCCCGCACTAGCTATAGAATTATTGAGAGCGAATGTCTCAGCCTGTACTGTGGAATTTAAATTTAAACATATTAACCCTATAGATATTATAAAAGCATTCAGGCAACTTAAGATCAAAATTACCGAAGATCTGTGGGGCATGTCTACTAAAGTTTGTCAATCCATTATTGAGACAATTGCACCCTACTTAGCTTTAATATTTAATTTGTGTGTAGATCAAGGGGTATTCCCGGATTTAATGAAGTTCAGTAAAGTTATTCCACTTTTCAAATCTGGGGACAGCAAAGACACAAATAATCATAGACCCGTATCGGTTTTGCCGGTTTTCAGCAAAGTGTTTGAAAAAGTAATGTTAAATCAAATGCTCAATCATTTTAATCGTAACAACATCCTACACGATCAACAGTATGGTTTCACCAAAGGACGTTGTACAACTGACGCCGGTGTCACCTTATTAAAGCACATCTTTAACGCATGGGAAGAGGCACAAGATGCAATAGGCATCTTTTGCGATCTATCCAAGGCATTTGACTGCGTGAATTACGAAACACTGCTCTTGAAACTTGGGCATTACGGACTGGGTAAACTAGCTGTTAGCTTAATAAAATCATATTTAAATTATAGATTTCAGCAAGTTCAAATAAACGGTGTGAATTCATTGGGTTTAAAAGTCAAAATGGGTGTGCCGCAGGGCTCAATATTGGGGCCGTTCCTATTTTTAGTATATATAAATGATTTACCTCATTTACTAAAAACCCGACCACAAATGGTGTTATTTGCTGATGACACATCACTGATTTTTAAAGTAGACAGACGTGCACAGCAGCTTGACGACGTAAATAATGCTATGCTTATGGTCCATAATTGGTTTACTGTAAATAATTTAGTATTAAATGAGAAAAAAACTAAATGCATTAGATTCGCTTTACCGAATGTTAGAAGTAGTGAATGTCACGTTGTATTGAATAGGGAAATACTTGAATTCGTCGAAAGTACGGTTTTCTTGGGTATCACGCTTGACTCAAAGCTGCAGTGGGGTCCTCACCTAACATCACTTGCAGGGCGGCTAAGTTCAGCCGCTTACGCTGTCTGGAAAATCCGTCAATTAACAGACGTGGAAACAGCAAGACTGGTCTATTTTAGTTATTTCCATAGCATCATGTCTTACGGTATTTTGCTGTGGGGACGGGCTGCAGATATTGATTCTATCTTCATTCTGCAAAAGAGGGCTGTCAGAGCCATCTACAATCTCAGCAGACGCGAATCTCTAAGGCAACTGTTTAAAAAAATTAACATCATGACGGATCCTTGTCAATATATATACGAGAACATTATGTACGTTCGAAAACATCTACATCTTTTTAGTAAGATAAGTGACAGGCATAACTTCAACACTAGGAATAGGAACAAACTAGATCAACCGCGCTTCAGATTGTCTAAAGTAAAAACTTCTTTTATGGGGTACTGTGTAAAATGTTATAATAAAATACCACTCGATATTCTTCAACTAAATGAGAAGAAATTTAAAACATGCATTAAACGCACACTATGTAGACAAGCATATTATAAGTTGGACGAGTATATAGTAGATAAAAATGCTTGGCTTAATGCTGGTGCTGCTCCACAGGCAGTTGGGCTTACAAGTTGATCACAATCTCAATATTTGGAAGAGATGCTTCCCCTTTTTGTTTTTTTTTTAGTGTTTATTTTATTTAATCAGGATTAACTTTTAATACTTCAGTATTAAATACCTCTTCATGATTGGTAGTTATTTTTTTTTTCTCTCATCTTAATTATATTGCAAACTATAGTTTTGTATAATTTAGAAGCATTTTTGAAAATTTTTGTAAATGTAAGAACCATGGATCCGTTTTTTATGATATTTTGATGTTGACTTGAAAGAGCATGGCAGTTGAGAATATGTCATGCTCACTTAAATGTCTCACTGGTGGTGGCGCGTGTGTTGGATCATTCGGTTCCCTACGAAATGGTTGAGCTGGGTGGTGCTGATCCACGCGTCATGTTCGTGAACGGGCGCCATCAGTTGAGACTGGTCATCTCTTAACTGCCAAGGCTTATTTTTAATTTTATATTTTAATTTGTTTTTTTACATTGTTCTCACATATAGAAGCAATAAGAATAATGTAACCAGGATTTTGTAAAAATGTCTTGATTTAAAAGAGTGTCCATGGAGTTTCTTGCCCGTTCTTCTCCATAGAGATCTACGCTTTGGAATGGGCAACTAGCTTCAACTTTCTGACTAACTGACCGACTATTTAATTTTGACAATTCAAAAGTGCCTGTAAATGGTTTAATTGAAATAAATGATTTGAGTTTGAGTTCCTATTATGTAATTGTGTGTGAAATTAAAAAAAAGTTTAAATTAAAAAAAGATTTTTTTTTTTGGTTACCTTAAAATTTCTGAACATTTTGTGTGTAAGAATTACTTAGAATTAGAATTACGAACTTAGAAATCCTTAGTAAGAGCACTACACATACAGTACCTAACTTTGCAGAATCTTGTTATTTAAAAACGTAATTTTATATTATTTAAATTATGTAGTGAAACCAGACACAAATTACTTGTATAAAACGTTTAAAGTGCATCATAATTTGAATTGTACCGGCAATGATTCCGACCGGCGATATGGTCACCCTACTCAACGTTTTCCTCAAGGATTGTAAAAAATGATTTATCTTTTTAAGTATAACACTTACAGGGACGACTGATACGTCAAATTTTAGTACAAAATTTTTCACAATTTCTGATGTAGCTACCTTCTACCTATAAGTTTTGGTATATTAAATATAGTTCAAAATAATGATCTCTCAGTTGGGACAATCGACAAAAAACAAGATTTCATTTTCTCTTGAACCAGTAAGATTTCAATCACGATTTTTATTTCACAAATTTTCCCAGAAGCATAATTTGCAATAAACATGATAATTATTCATACTTTTTCAGTAGTAGGTCGTGTTTTACAAGATCACTCAATTGAAAATTGTCCACTCTGAGAGATCCATATAAACCGTTATAAATCTTAAACGTGGCTTTGAAACGAATCGAAATTTTGTTTAGCAGCCTTCACAAATCCTTCACAATTAATTAAAATGCAAATTATAAACACATAGGCAATATATTCTTGGATACGCGTTACGACTTTTTCTTCAGTTGTCCCGATTGAGAGATCCAGTTAATGAGTTCTAACTTTCTTTGTTTACGTTTCACAAATTTTATACCTTACCATGAAGTTTTCACAATTATTTCCTAAATCCTCTTATAATTTGGTTGGGATTGGAAGAGTTTTTCGAAAAGATCTCTCAATCCACACGCACATACCTATACCTAGCTACCATTAAAGACCAATCTCCGAAACAACTTTGTTATTTAGGAAAAGATTTTCACGTAAGGTCGATTCAAATTTACGTTTCCAATTTATGTTATTTCAAGTTAAACAAATATCAACTTTATTTCAGTTGTAATTAAGTTGATTTCATAGAGACCAGCGTTATTTAAAATGTCTTAAAAATGTTTGAAGTTGCAGCGTAAACTGAACCTTATAATGTAAGAATTAAAGTTATTTTTCCAATAACTCATATTTGTTTACATGTTTGGCAAGTTAATCGCAAACGCAGATTAAGTATTCTGTGATAGTAAAGAATAAGAAATTATTTCCTACCTCAAGATATCCAACAGGTCCGTTGAAGGGGTAGTCTCCGAGGCGGCGTTCCTCGTCCAGGAACTTGCCGGCCTTGCCGTTGACTGGCGGGCAGAACAGACCATAGTTGAAGCTCTCCTTCAACTCCTGGAAACAAAGAGAAATAGCACATTAGTTATGGTACCAAGTCTGGCTGACTGACAGCCCATCCGTCTGTCAAAGAAATAGGCAATCACATTATAAGTGGAAGCCCATAAGGCAAATTAGTTGGTAAATGGCAACTAAAACAACTCATGTTCAGGGCCCCAATTCTGTATGGTAATTATTATTCCCCGTGTAATCTCACCACGTGCAAACCACGTACGGTGGTCAAGCGTGGTATTTTGACAGTTCAAACCACGCCAACTTCGCGTTTTTTTTGTGCAGTTTCGTTCATTGTGTCATAGAGAATACGTTAATAGCAGATGTCGTGATTAGTGTCGTAGTTTCGAGGCAAGGAATCTTGAAGTGGTCTTAGTGAATTAGGGTCTAGTAGTGCCTTTCGAATTGTGACTGAAAGTAAGTTACAAAATGAGGCTTTTGTTACTAAGCTAAGAAAGATGTTTGTTTATCGTCCACGTGCTGCACTACTGTGCCTGTCGTGTCGATGATGGCATCCTATGAGTTTATGTTCAATAAGTTTAGCATGAAAAGTGAATTCTCTTCTGCTGGACGAATACACACAGTAGACCTGTTAGCATTTATTTATTTGCTAACATGTAAAACACTGGTTAATTCAAATTTCATGACACAGTATTAAGACATGTACCTTGTAAGGGCACTGCAAATTTTATATACCTACCAAATTACATAATATTTTTTTACTGTTAAAGAGGTAAGATCAAACCGCCTTATTTTAGTGTAAAAATAATTGTCTGAAAATTTTAAAATGCAGATTGCTAATACGATGTAACCATCTTATGAATAAAGCACTCGCATGTCTATAACCGCTTAGGGACCAAACCGTCATTAGGAAATTGATAGAGGCGACCTTGACATCGAACAGGGGTGTGATACTACTAGTATCACACCCCTTTGGGGGTTAGAAATGGGGCTATTTCTATGTTTGCCGCTTCGTACTTAGGTATTTGTTGTTTAAGGAGCATAGAATAATAGAACTTGATAGGCTCTAATAAATGTATGGTAGCTTTAAAAAAAATATGGGTGTACTAATAACGTGGTGAAGAGTAAACAGCCGTGATGCTCTGTCATGTTATTTTGAAAAGCTCTACGTTGTCATAAAATCAACATTTTGTTTATCAGCTCCACAACCCATATTCAAGCAAACACATAAATGATTTTTATTATAATTTCACCACTACTGCTCTCAAAAAGGGTGAAGGAAAACAATGTGAGGAAACTGGTGTCCTAGAACCAAAAAATCGAAGATATGGGACATCTATCTACCAACCTGCCTGTTTGTTAGATCCCTGTCCCTCTCGAAGAGAGAACGCTTGTTCCAGCGGTGGGAACATTATAGGCTGGTTATGCTTAAATGATTTGATTTTAAACCATCATGTGTCTCCATTTGATTTAATCAGATGAAACATTCTAGAGCAATTTATAAAATGCTTCTTTATTTGGGTGTGCATAGTTGTAAAAGGTTTTATCTGGCATCCACTTACTATAAGAGTAGCCATATTAGTGGCGTAATTCATCAAAATAATAAGAATAATTTTTCTCTCACGAATTCTTCACACACAAGCGAAAAAATGCTTTAAGTCAGTAGTAAATATACCACGATAAAATCTATTTTTATCCATAACGCATTTGAAAAAGCTTTTAACTTAACAACGCGAATTCCAATACAATACTCTGAAGTAATAAATCACCTGTCTTAACTACAATACATTAATTATATTCTTAAATCATCTGGAGAAAATTAATAGTGCACAGGATAGAGAGATAAATCTCTGCGGTTGCATCAATCGCCTTACGATTTATCAGAACTAATAGTTCAGTAGCAGTGGTTGGTTGAGTAGTATCAATCTCTTAATTACAATTTAAACAACTTAACATGATATCTAATTATCTACAGGGTAGTCATTTAAGTATAGTGGTCGAATTTTTTTTCAAATTCTCCGACATCAGTGATTCACCTAAACGCAAAATTTGTATCGCAAAAATCAGTGCTTTAGAAGTTGTGATTTTCTTAAATTATTTTCATAAAGTCTCTACTTTAGTAGTATGCCAAAAATCCTCATTAGTTGTTAGCTGTATGTCTATAGTACCTACTTACTCACCAACTTTGATTCGATTTAGTGCAATAACTTTCAATCTAGATAGGTTTACATGACTAAAGCATATTTAAAAAAAAAAACAACTTCTTAACTACTTATTTTAGCGGAACATACATATGTTGGGTTTATGTGAATCCATGGGTTGTCCTAAACACAAAAAAAAAAATTGGACTACTATAAGCTACCCTGTTTGTTGAACTAGAATTGAAAGAAGCTACACTAAGGGCTGATTTTTCAATCGACCGATGATTTTTATTCGTGGAATAAGATTGACGTCTAAATGTCGACAGTATTTATATGAAAGAACTGTCAAAAATTCAAAATCATCCCTAAATCACATTAAAAAAATAACTCTCCACATTTTTAAAATGCAATTTATTGTTTTGTTTAGTTAGCTTTGCATCATGATAAAACGTCACTCCAATTAGTGAAAATGAAAATAAAAAAATGAAGCAGAAATTCAGAGAAACACAGAATGAAATGGAAATTGTCAACTGAATTCATGCGAATGCTTTTATTCCAAAGCAATATCAACGAGTACAGGGAATCGGAATTAATTCCAGCAAATCCCGCATGAGAGGAGAAGCGTTAATTACATTTCCAATTAAATATAATTTAGTGTAAGGTATAATAAAAAGGACATCCAAGCGAAGAGTGATCTTTAAAACCGACAAAAGGTTTTCAACAACTGCACTCAATCATGGACAGAGTTAATTACAAACGCTAATGTCTCGGCTCTAGACTCAATTCAGTCTATGGTGGTATTTATGACGTCATAACTGACCAGTTATGACGCTACAGGCCGTGTGTTTAATGATCTGTCGTTTTGCACGCGGCATTTGATTTACATCAAAAGGATGGACCGAATGACTGAAGCTATTGGAAGTGCAAAAAATGGGTGAGTTGTGAAGATTATAAATGATGGCAAGTCTGGGATTTATGTAGATTTGGGAGGGGCTTTGGCTTGCGTAGAAAGATAAGAATTTTTGCCATTATTAAATGAGATGAATGATGCAATAAATAACCGCCACGTGTAGAGACATTTCGGTCATCACACAAGCAGAAAACTGTTAAAAATTTAGACCAGAACACTGAAAACATTCCCCAAATTGAATAACAAGTTCAAAACTCCAATTTGTCACAAACCCCACAAACAAGCAAAACACTATTTTTGGAAAACTTATAACGAGCTTCCAATCCAGGCAAACAAATCACTGGCCTGACTGGCTCCACTCTAACGACGCAAGATATATTAGCAAAGACACCAGGATTGATAGAGGAATGCCAGCCGGAACTGATGGCTGCAGAACTGCAGGTCAGACTGATACCCGCTTTATAAATGAACTGAAGCAAGTTATTTATGGAGCTAAGAACTTGGGACGTTGTATGATGATAATGTTGTTTCTAATTGCGCTAGCATTTCGTTCAGATTGAGCTATCGTGGAGTTTGAATGATGGGTTTGAAATGGTTGGTCTTAAATTATGAGCTTGTGATGGTTTTATTGGATTTGATTGGGTTTTCGATTTGGATTTTGCTAAAATGAATGACGTTGTTGTTAATAAAAAACTAAACGGTAACCTTGTTACAAAACAAGGTTTTCCTTTAGATCATAGATACATGGATTTAGATCGGTTATTGAATTAAGAACCTCACTGTTATAGAAATGCATTTCTTTATAGAAAAATGACAGCTAAGCACGGTGCTAAGTTGTTATTTGCCTTTGATAAGTCGTTGTTTTAAGAACTTTGCCTACATCGAAATAAAGTTCGGAATACAAATAAGTACTTGTTCAAAGTCAAGAACTAAGGTTAGTTTTCGTTTTGTGAAAAGACGCAAAACTTTTTGAAATTCAAGTTTCGGGAACTATTATTGCATAGGTTGGTAGGCACTCAATTAATTTCGACATGTGTTTTTAGCGAAATATTAAATCGCATTGAAGAAAATACAATTGGCTTGAAATTATTCCATATTTTTTCTCATTCCCCGCGTGTAGAACTAATTCATTTCCAGTTCACAATAAAAACGCAGCAATCCAGTGATGGATTGTACTTTTTTCTGGCACACAGTGTACACAGAACTAGTTAAGCCACTGTTTGTGTTTGGAATACAATGCAGTGCAGATTAAAGGCATGATATATCGCTGAAGCGTCTAACGTAACAAGACTAGGATAAGTTATGGCTACAGAGGAATCACACAGCGCGAAGTTAAGAAATTGTTCCAACATGAACATGTTATTATGATAGATGTGCAGAGTTCGTTGTGTAAATAGTCGGGAATGGAGAAAATTACTTGGAAAACGTGATGCATATAAGGAACCGCCACAGGAGACGAGATACGTAGTTACGTACGGTACGGACGCCAGCAGTCCTTAATTGTTTTCCCCCTTTTGTAAGTTATTTAAACTCAATTAATGCCAACCAACGAATCAGAACGAATCAGCTAGAACGCGTTTTGGTAAATCTTTTAACCAAGGCAAGATTATTCTTGAATAGCTTACTAGCTTCTTAGCGACTTCATCCTCATGTTCCTATAGCACTCGGCAATACTAGCGTAGATTTCTAACAGCGGCAGAATTTTTGAATTCGAATCGTCCGCGTACTTTTGAAGATTACTCCTCACATCATATAAATATTACTTCTTTATTTATAACATAAGTATGGATATTGATGCTCGATTCTAATAAGGAAGAAGACATTAAAAAACTTTGTTAAGAATATCTCAGAGAAATTCTACTTTATTTTCTTCAAAAGTTTTGTATGCTATTCTTAGTACTTACGAGTACTTACATAAGTTCGTAGGACTTGTAAACTACGTGGGATAAGGTAAGAAGCCCACACTCAGTTAATACTTAGTGAATGACGTGGTCTGTGTAGCAATGTTCAGAACTTGTTGCTTGCTATTGAATAGGCTAACAGTTAGGCAGCCTGATATCTCCTAGTTCTACAAGCTGATCGTGAAGATAAAGTGCTAATACAATGTTTCTCTAAGACTTCTTCTTCGTGTAGCTGGCACGACTCTATTTTAAATCTTGTTTTCCCAAAACTTTGTCACTTCCACGGCGTTGTTGGTGGTAGCGCAGAGGTCACTTTGACTGCATGTTTTAGGACACAGAGGGCAGGATAGGAGGTGGAGCATGGTTTGTGGCATCCCTGATAACGCGTGTTTGCGGCGGCACCAACAGTATTCTCAGTGTGTTCGCAGATCGGTGGGTTTCCCCGATGTTGCGGAGGTGGATGCAGATCCACGCTGAGGTTTAATTGTATGTACATCTGTGTCTGTCACCCACTAACACTAGAAGTTAAGTAAAATTGTTACTAACCCTATGGAATCCTGTCTGAAATAAAAGTTTTCTATTCTATAGCTCCACAATCACACCCTACTGCAGTTTCATTAAGGTAGCCCCACTTTACCAGGTTGGATTTGCATCTTCCCACTTGTGTCCGGAGACGGTTCAGAGACTTTCAAAATGACCACGGAAAGTTACACCCTAACACTGAGATATTTGAATAGACTTAGCTGGAAATGTAGTATTAATATTTTATTACCGAAGTCTTTAATAACAGCTGGCTGCACGGGTCGGTCCGTGGATGAGTGACTGACCATTACATATCGAGATTCGAGACCGCTACGTTCCATTTTTTGATCTTTGTCAGTCATTACGGGTAGTCAGAAGCCCGAAGGTCTGACGACCAGTCTTATCAAGGGCTATCGTATTACCCAGTAACTGGGTTGTGGATGTCAGATAGGTAGTGTAAAATAATGGTACTACTATATTCAGCTGCATCCAGTTAGACTGGAAGCCGATCGAATCGAAGTTTAGGAAAATCTGTAGGATGCTCGAGATACTAAATGCGGGTAGCAAATTGTTTTTGTTTACATTAAACTTACCTATATTATCTTTAGGGACTGCCCCTCAGCCAGATTCCCTGAACCTGTCTTTTTAGAGTTCCGTAGCCAAATGGCAAAAAACGGAACCCTTTATGGATTCGTCATGTCTGTCTGTCTGTCCGTTGTTATGTCACAGCCACTTTTTTTCCGAAACTATAAGAACTACTTAGTTGTAATCTGTGAACCGCATTAAGATTTTCACACAAAAATAGAAAAAAAAAACAATACATTTTGGGGTTCCCCATACTTAGAACCGAAACTCAAAATTTTTTTTTCATCAAACTCTTACTTGTGATGTATCTATGGATAGGTTTTCAAAAATGATATTGAGGTTTCCAATATCATTTTTTTCTAAACTGAATAGTTTGCGCGAGAGACACTTCCAAAGTGGTAAAATGTGCTCCCCCCCTGTAACTTCTAAAATAAGAGAATGATAAAACTAAAATAAATATATGATGTAAACTTCCACCGAAAATTGGTTTGAACGAGATCTAGTAAGTAGTTTTTTTTTAATACGTCATAAATCGTAATCCGCAATTTCCCTTTCATTCAATCAACTCAACGGAACTCTTCATGGGCGAGTCAGACTCGCCTTTGGCCGCTTTTTTCATTAGTCCTAAGCTGTTTCTCAAAAACTTTTCTAATAAGTTAGGATTACAGGAGTAGGTAAGTTGGCAAGATTGTATTTGAACAAAATAAGAGAAAAATTCTGACCTATTTTTCAAATAAAAATTGGTTTTACCTCCTCGATTTTTCGTTCGCAGAATTTAGAGGGAATCTTGTAATACCGTACGACACCGTATTCGAGTAATATTGGCCAAGCGTGGTGGAAATATCGGAAAAATACCGCGGTGACGTCACGGGTAGGTATTCAGCAAGGCTTACGAGACGAAGGAGGCGCAATATCTTAAGATTAAAAATGATGTTTTAATATTTGAGTTCTAAAGGAAATGCTGCTATTGCTATTGCTAATATAAAATGCTTCTAAACATCTAGTTTTGAAGCAATGAAATTGACTCTTTTATTTCGACTTCTTTTTCTAGTGAATTCAGCTCTTATGCTGTCCATTAGGTAAACCGTTTTTTGACAGATGGAACTAGTGATTACAGCAACACACAATACATTGATTGATACACGTACGGAATTATAATGTCTGTAAGAAGCCATAAACAAGATAATTCAATAAGATAAGGCAAGGGTATTTATTTTACAACGCATTTTAAAGTTAAATTTTACGTATTCTGCAACAAGTACGTTCTAAGACAGCTATCAGGACAGGGTATAATAAGGAAAATTGTAAATGTATACACTTCAGTCTACTATAGATTTCAGGGGACGTTTTCAAATCCATCAGGAGTTTAACATTGGACTTTAACAGTGGAGTGGAATATTGACTTTTTTAGAACCTTAAATACCACATTTGAGACAACCATTATGTAGTCTGTATTTCGCTGTCATTCATTCAAAATCTTTTGGCCCCATCGACCATTTGTACTGCAAGCTATGTGCCCTGCCCACTGCCACTTAAGTTTGGCAATTCTTCGGCCTACGTCAGTTACCTTAGTTCTCCTGCAGATATCTTAATTTCTGATTCGAACACAAAGGGAAACTCAAGCATAACCCTCTCTATTGCCCTTTGGCTGACGTGTAGCTTTCTAATAAGGCCCATTGTAAACGACCACTTTTATTGTCATGCATGCACATTAATTTATATTTAAAACAATTCCCCTAACATTCTTTCGTATGGTAATTCAGCGCACATCATCACGATAAATAAGATACTTATCCTTGCTTTTATCAGTAAGATTAAATATGGACACTAACTAGCCAATATTGGTCAGAATTATAACTCCCTATCTTACGCAGATAACGGGGGATTAAGCCAGATATCGGATTAACGAGAGATTAGATATGAAAAGTAAAAAATAATCCTTATGTAGATAGCCATTTATCTCTATTTACTATGTGTAGTAGCAAATGTTGATATAAGCCAATGATAGATAGTGCGGCTTAGTTAAATATGCATTTATTATTTGTATTAAGTTTCTTTATTTAGATAAAGTAGGTTTACCTAAATCAGTTTAGTCCGACAGAAATTTCGTTTTTGGCCGAAATAACCACTTTACGCCGAGAGTTTGAGGGAAATGAGATGCGCGGACGGTAAATTTTCTTGTTATTTAAGTTTGTATTTCTTTTAATTTTGTTTTAATTTTGCTAAACAAAAACTAAAATCCTAAAAAATAATTTCGTTTTCGGTTTTGGGCCTTAACTACAAATCAGGCAAAATTTCGTTTTCGACTCTAATTTGAGTCTTTAAAAAAGATTAAAATGTCTTGTATAAGCCAATAAGTACCCGCGACTACCAGATTAACTTATCACGCAAAATATCGCACCTTATCTAGTGATACAGCAAAATCTATAAGACTTTGACCTCTAAAGACGTAGTCAACAATAGAATTCCCAACTGGAATTCCTTATCCATAATGAAGTCTAGACACGGATGACGAAGACCCGGATTTTCACACGTAGCAAACAATATATTGCTTCTAATTTATGATCAATTTACTAGTTCCGTTATACAGATAAAAGGCTACAGATAGTACTAGGTCTACAGGAATGAGCTGTGCATTGTACAATACGATTAACATTCATATAATTTAGAGTAGGTTTACTGCCTACTCCCCTGACAGATCGTAGGTGTTCACGCTACTTGTTAATTGTATAGGGCTGGCACTAATATTGCGTACTTGCGTCATCTAAAGCTTACTGTGTTTTCGTATTCGCAACGTCATCAGTGTCAATTAGTGTGACACCCGAAATCAATGCGTTTTTTTTTTTTCAAAAGATTAGTGAAACTGATTTTGGAAAGAGCTTATTGATTGCATCTGATTGAAATGGATTACAAGTCATAGATAGTGTATAAAGTAAACAAGTAGGTTACTGAAAAATAAGGAAAAAGCGAGAGAGCTGAGTAATAAGTACTTTCATTGAGTAATTTAAAGAAAAAAAAATGTTGGTAGGTACGCACGGCTGCACTGAAAAAACTGACTTCTGGTTGTTTGAAAAACCTATCCAATGCGAGGTCAGCTAAAACTGGTACTAGGTACATAAACTAGTAATCGTTTATGTACTACAGTTTCCAATCTCAACTAAATAAGCCTCATTTATAGGTATATGTCGTCACGTCTTCAACATCCTAATTAACATTAAAACGAAACTACAAAGCGGAACCAAAGCGCTCAACAACATCACAATTAAACCGTAACAATTACATCTCCACAATGTTTCGCAATTCTCGTCTCTGCGACACCCCTGTCAGTCACACACGCGACAATTAAACCACAGTTTAGCATACAATAGAGTTGTCTACAATTCCACAGTTCGGTTTGTAGGTCACTGGATTGATTGCTTGTTACCCGTTGTCGCTTGCCTATCAGTATTTATCTATTTACTCTAGTAATATAAAGCCCGGAATACACATGCCCGTAACTTGCACAAAAGTATGCAAGTAGCTTGCATGCCGTGTGCCATAACAACTTTGATTGGTAAATACCATATTGGCATGCCAGGTACTTGCATAAATTTTTGTGCAAGGTACAGGCATGTGTATTCCGTGTTTAATAAAGCTGAAGCGTTTGTTTGTTTAAACGCGCTCATATCTGTAACTAACAGTTGTATTTGAAAAAATCTTTTGGCTTGTGATAGCCCAATTCTTGAGGAAGGTGTCTATTTAACACCACACTACGACACTTAGAAACCGAGAATAACTAAAGAAAGTCAGAAAAACCGCTAAGCGAAAACGTGAGATAATTTCCGACATCCACGCGGGCGAAGTCGGAGGCAAAAACTAGTTGACAATAAATGTTGAAGCTCGGTTTGAAGTGGTTAGGTGTCGTCTGTCGGTGAACGTCGAAGATAGCGTTAGTGAAAGATGTTTATAAATGTTAGTCGCAGACGCACGCAACTTGTAGTCTAGTGCCCAAGATAGAACCTAATCAGTACTTGTGTTAACTGTGTTGTTGATTTTGATGATATGAAATTCAAACAAAAAACCACAAGGGTGGCAGAGACACTGATGCGCAAACTGTAACCATGAATCGGCATATGATTTTAGACCCCCTTTTTTTTTTTTTTTGAGGATGGGAAATCATCAAATGACCCCTCCCGCAATGGGTGGAGCGGAAGGGAGTGTCAGACTCTTACTGACTAAAACCCACCCGTTCCTTCCTTAGCCCTTTATGTTACAGGGCAGCGGTAACCCTTTCGGACGGTCCCGCTACCCTGGCAGGCTTCGGCCCTATCGGGCCCCGTCACTCGTGCTGACATCTCTTTGAGGCGTATTTTAGACTCCCTAGCGTAGAAATTTTTCTTCGGTTATCAAAAAAATAAAAAATCTGCAGTTTTATACAAAAGTGCGATAGCCGATACCTACGCGGTCAAAGTATAAGTAACAGCAAATTTTTTTTTTACTAATCGACAGAATCTTTTATCTCCTAAGGCGGGGCCGTTACCATTGGGCCACCACTGCTCAAATCAGGCTTTATTCTTGCCAATTTACTGACGTGATGTTCAAGCCTTACAATCCTTCCAATTTACTGACGTGATGTTCAAGCCTTACAATCCTTCCAATTTACTGACGTGATGTTCAAGCCTTACAATCCTTCCAATTTACTGACGTGATGTTCAAGCCTTACAATCATTCCAATTTACTGACGTGATGTTCAAGCCTTACAATCCTTCCAATTTACTGACGTGATGTTCAAGCCTTACAATCCTTCCAATTTACTGACGTGATGTTCAAGCCTTACAATCCTTCCAATTCACTGACGTGATCTTCAAGCCTTACATACATAGTTTCCTTAGAATCACAACCATTCAATAATTAGTCCCAGTTACTGCCGCTTTATTACAAGCGAACGTGACTGCCAACGTATTATCAGTACGCTATTAGTATTTAGTACTCGCCAGCTAATAGTAATACATTGTGTTGTATTATTAGTTCAGCTAAAGGTTGAAGTAATAAGATGGGGGAAGCAGGGGGAAAATTGATGTGAATTCAATGGGGTAATTGCGTCATCATAATCAGCCTATGTTCCCACTGCTGGGACACAGGTCTCCTCTATGTAAGAGGGAATGGGCTATAATCAACCACGCAGGGCCAGTGCGGGTTGGTGGATGTCACATGTCTTCGAATGTTTGGTTCTAGAACATGCCGGCGATTGCGTTACACTCATAAAATGACAATTGATCGCAATGTCTTTTATTTTGACAGTTCAGCCACGTTCACTGCTTTCTTTACGTTGTTGAGCGGACGATTTTTTAAAACCTATAAAGCAATGGATTTGGAATTTCTCTCAAAACCTTTGGATTGTTATTGAAAGTGTGTTACGCAATTAGGGTGTTTATTGTTCTCTAGTTCTCGATTGTTTTCGATGTGTATACCGTATATAATGATTTAGGGGAGTATCTTTTATTAATGTGGCATTCAGGGCTTGTTACTCGTAGGTTGGTATATCTTAGAAGTATTGCCATTTAAATGTAGCGAGATTTCAAGGTTTCGTAACAATGATGGTGATTTCTCCAGAGGGCCAAAAACACTACAAATCATGGTTGAAGAATCACCAATATCTTTATGCAAAGTGGATAAGCAATGACTCGGGAAACCATCTACTTGAAGATCCACCCAATTAGAATGAAAACTTAAAATATTTCTTCCATTCACCAGTAGAGTTTGCATCTAAAGGCAGCATAAACCATCCCTGTCAGCCGAGAATTATCTCCACCCCGGAAAGGCAACAGAATACTAACATATGTTACGAACTACGATATAATAGTGACGTGGGGCGTTTATTAAAGTTTCGAAGCGCAAATGGGGCCATTTGGAGTAGTCGAAGCAATCAGTTTATAGCGGTCCGCGGCTCGAAGTTATTGATGTGCGGCCTGCGTCGAGTTGACGGGCCCGAACGGGCAGTGCTGTGTTTAGATTTGATGGCCACTTGATCTAGTAGCTTACTGTCTTAAAGAGAGTTTGAAAAAGTAATTGAATTTTACCATGTTTACGTATACAGGTTATGATGATGTTATCCTGAACTGGAAGGATATTTTTAGCTCATCCTCCATTTACCAGCAAACTTCAAGACTTAATTTGCAATTTCCAAGGTAATGGGTTCGCCATAAAATTGCATGGCAAACTTAAGCTCCTATTATACATGCTTGCTATCTAGGAGCTTGGGTGATATTGTACCCTTAATGAGCTATTCCCACGCTTCATGTATGAGGGTGTGAGACTACACGTATTGATAAGTCTTGGCGGAAACGAGTCTTTTGTTCAACGGTTCCGTTTATGGCTTTTATCTTCTTAAATACATCCCTCCTGTAACTGGTATATGTTAATATTTTATAAGGATGTTATGGTAGAGTGATGATTTCAACTAATTGGAATGTTAGGTGATGAAATGACATGAGTCAGTTAATAACCTAATTCGTTTATCATGAGTACCTGATACAGGATGTTAAGTTTGTTAGTTTTGTTAATCACTTTGACTTTATCACAAATTTCATGACGCTAAATATTGTTAGAGTTAGTCAACGTAGCATCTATTCTAACATGAATCATTAAGATTTTAAGACTTATCATCATGTACGTTACTTTGAAGAACTTCACTCTTTCAAATAACTTAAATATACCATGAATCATTCAAATATGAAAATCCTTGAAAAACTCTTGAAAATCGACTTGAGCCAGTAACTGTCCCATCTAAAGGAGGCTCTACCACAGCCTAAGTGGATCATTGGTCAGCTGATAGATGTGTTTTGTCACATCGGCGCGAGCCTTGGATACTGCGGTGTTGCTCAAGACACGGCGTGATTATGGGTCAATTTGTACCACATACTGAACGACTCGGTCTTAGGGTAGTAAAGTTACGTAACTGTGGACAACACACATAAGAACTTACAATGTATGCATTAGGTTTAAAACAGAAAGTAATAATACGACTTTCTATGTATCAAAAAGGCGTTAAATTCCCACTTGAATGTTTCAAATCACATGTCCCGTGTCACAAGTTCTTTCTAATTGCATTACATGCAGATCCAAGAGTTATTCGTTGACATGAATGCGTTCCTAGGGTAGTTAAGTTATGTGACTGTGGATAACACATGTAAGAAAAAGAAACAAAGATACACATTAGTTTGAAGTTGAAAGTGATTTTATGACTTTCACTGTATCAAAAACGCGTTAAATTCACACTTAAATGATTGAAATCACACATTTCGTGTCAGGATTTTTTCTAATTGCATCGCATGCACATCCAAAAGTTGAACAGTATCTAAAGATATTCAGTCCGTTAAATACCTTTGATATGAACGAGTACCTAGGGTAGTTAGGTTATGTAACTAATACTATATGGAAGAAGTAACACTTTACAGATGAATATAATATTAAAAGTTATTGTATAACTTTCTCTGTATCAAAAAGGCGTTAAATTGCCACTTGAATGTTTCAAATCTGATGATTTGAAAAATTAATTTCAATTTTTTCTCCTTGCATCGCATGCACATAAAGAAGTATACGGTATCCAAAAATATCTGGTTCGTCGCATACCTTTGACATGAATGAGCATTTTCCATCAATGAACGCTACATCCGCGTGTATGCGTAGACAGAGAAAGTCGCGTGATGTATCAGATGTGGTAATGTAGTATCAATGCGCATGTACCTACGCATGTGAGACTTTCCATGGCGCATGTGGCCCAAACTGGTATGGTGTGAATTAGGATTGTATTGTGAGACTATTGTGTTCTACTTATCTTGTACTAGCGACCCGCCCCTTTTTCACGCGTTTCTTGTATATGCCATAACTACATCGACTTTTTGGAATAAATGCTCTAAGTAATAGTGAAAACTGCAGCAAAATCCATTGAGTAGTTTAGCAGAGTTACGCAGTCTCACAAAGGCAGACAGGAAAAGCGACTTCGTTAAATACTACCTATATAAAGGAGGGAATGTCTTCGATATAGTCTTGTATAGGTTTGCGAGGAGTTATGATACCACGAGGGTATCGACAGTTCGTTATACTATTACCTTTATGTTTGATGGTGTGGTGAGCCTCACAAAAGGGCATTTTATTGATCCTATTTCATCTCCGATACATCTAGTTACGTGGTTTCGCAACTAGAGCAGTTCGAAAGAGACTATTTTCTTCGTTGTTTCCAGGTATCATGACGGATTTAAAAATAATGAAAAGAAAGTAAATGATATCTTTAGTGCGATAGTAAAACACAGTAGTTGTATAAATCGCGTCCAAAAATTTTACCGATGATGTGCTTCACCTCTATTAATCATTTAAGTTTCTGACAAAAATAAGTTACTGAAACATTGTTAGTGCTTGTAAAAGATGTTAACACCCATCTTCGACACATAAAACAACAATTTAACCTTTATTCTACACCCTAAAACCAACATTGTAACAAAATGTCCCTGTCAAGGCATTTAGGAAAAGTTTACAACTTAGATATTTAAGTAAACCCTTCACCCTACTTAACGTCAGTATAAAGTAAACTGCTAAACGGAGAAATGGGGGCCTGTAAACAGTTAATGGAATACCATACTTAGGTATTATAATGTATGGGACACGACATTGCTGTTAGGTACACCATATTGGGGAGATATTTTAGGATATCATTTAAATTACTGGTTTAGTTGTGTTTATGGGGCTTGTTTTCTATTAGGGTGGGGTTATTTAGACGCGAATTGAATTAATTTTGAATATATCTTTAACATATTTAATTGACAGATGATTGCGTGGCGTCCCCCCACCCGGGGTTACCACTAATATCTAGTGGTAACCCCGGGTGGGGGGACGCCTTAGAAGGACATATAGTGTACTTTATTGGAGATGTTCTTCAGAAAGGGTGCGTACTTGCCACCGGCGCGCGTGTGTGACTAGATGTATGAACGAAAATGAAGCAAAGGAGTATGTAAGGATCGTAGCAGGCGCCGTTCTGTTGTTTCTGTCTACCCCCACGGGAAGAAGGCTTGAGTTTATGTAATGTATGTATATTTAATTGAGAGAAAATTGCAAGTGATAAATAACCTTCCTTAATTTAAATATGGATGATTTAAATTCGAAACCGTACAGTTATAACTAAGCTTCCTTATGCTTATTTAACATAGCGACTTGGAAAAGTATCTACGTTTTTGTACCCTTTTTTAATATCATCTTGCCAGATATTACAAGAAAAATCTTTTCAAGTTAATTTAAAAACAACAATAGTTTTTGTGCTAGTGTTGTACTGTTTACGGAAGAATATGTTAAACATGTAAATTACTTCGTTAAGCACTTAACGCGTACTTACTGCGCACTATGTAGATGATTTTGTTAGATCATCCTCTTGCTAGTAGTCATTACTAGTCATCTCAGTGTTTTATTTTCCATAACGATAAGATAATAGTGGAAAACTTATAATAACATCCGAGATTACACGATTTTTTATCACTTCCTAGCTTTTTTCCAACTATGTTGGGTCTGTCTTCCAGAATAACCCGATAGAGAAAAAAACTACTGTACTAGAGGAGTTTTTACTCGATGTTTATTCTTAAAAAAAAAATTTTTATTTATATCCATACGTAAAACAGGTATATAAAGAAATTTAGATATAAACAAACCTTTGATTTTCCTAATCAAAACTACAAACCAACAAAAACCTTTATAACAACAGCTATAATTAAGTTACACTCCATAATATAATTACAAAACCTAACAGTTAATTTAAATTTAACCCTAATTCACGACAGTCGCGTGGTAACCCTAATTGCTTTGGGTCGTAACAGGCAAATAATAACAATAACGGTGCAGGCGGTCTGCGCAGGCGCATGGCATCGCATCGCCTAGATTTGATAACCATCGTGACGTTCGATTTGCACGAGCTCAATTGTTTTGTAGCTGAAACTGTTGTTGATATATTATGGCTTGATCTTCAGTCGTAAAAGTTAAGTGGGAACATTAGTGTCCTAATGTTTCGACGGGAATACTGTAATAATCATCGTGTCTGTCCAATTGATTGGTGATTGTAGGATAAGTACGTCGTCCACAAATCAGTGGTACACTTTGACCTTGAGCTGGCCTAGCGTAATACGAAGTTCAATGGAATAAGAAAGAAAGAAAATACATTTATTTAGCACAGACTAAAAGACACACAGTACACCAGATACATACATCAGATAAGAACAAATAAAAAATTGTAAACTCTGATGTAAGAAATTCGCAATAATAGATCATATTACACTGGATTTGTTCGGCCATGCTGCTGTAGGTACCTTTATATATAAAAGAAAATTAATGTGATCAGTTTTCCGGATCTATTCTGTAAAATTCTCACCGTGAATTTTTACACGGTAGCATCGCTGGTCATCCTGACATCTGACATCCTGTGACATCTGCAATACCAAAGACATCGCCTGTACGCTGTCCACTTTTGAGACGTTGCAATTACTTGTAATTAAATTCAAAACCAGCAAATTCTGTTTACTACTAGAAATAGGCATGGTGGTGTACGGTGGTACTGCCCTACTTAGATTAATTCAGTATTGGAAAAACTGCTATTAACTTCAAGGTTTCAATAAATTGAGTGCAAAAAATAAAACTATCGCCATTGATAGGTACAAGCAGGTTGTATTGTCCAAGTTAATGGCATTTACAAGAGGGAAATCTCGGTCGCAAGTCAGTGCTAAAGTTATAATTGATATCTGACCCTCAGGGCTGTGTTCAACTGGGCGGCTCTGATAGGATTACAAGTTCTTGAGTTCCTATTATCAAGCCAGATTATTCCTAGGAGACTGGAATAATTAGAAAAAGAAGTAGGTATAAGAGTTGAACTGTCACAAGTGAGACATACTTAGTTACTTTTTCTATTGTTCCCGAATTTAATAAACTTGCCTAACCTTATCGGAAATTGTATTTTCGAGCCGGCTGGGGTTGAAGCCCTCAGGCCGTGGCCGTGCTCATTGCTTGTTCAATGAAATCTCTAAACGGCTGGTTGATACTTCCCATGACCCAAGGGCTGGCTTTTACCTTGGCCAGAGGCTAAGCATTGCCATACAATGTGGCAATGCAGTCAGTCTTTTGGGTACATTACCAGTCGACAGCGGTACGGAGGAATATTTCGACGCAATATTTTTTTTAAAGGTTTATTTAGTTTAGGATATTATAATTTTGTTGAAATGGAAGTATAATATCGTTGTAACTAGATTATACTCCAATTTCTAATTATTCAAGACTTCTAGGCTAGGTCGAACGAATTTGAAAAAAGAAATACAGGATTACGTCACTAATCTTTTGCTTCGTAAAAAAATGCGATATCTGAAACTAGAAAAAAAAATGGTTGCAAAAAAGACATCGGTATAAATAGATTTCTAATAGTTCATTACCTATGAATGTGCGCCTCATGGCTGGATCAAATAGGTCAATTTCAGAATGTCCGCTAACGACACTGTTAATTTTCCGTGTATTTTTCCGTTTCCAGAAAGCTTTTCGAACCAAAGCTCATTAGTGTGTCCATCAAAAAAGGTACAAGCAAAAGCTTTTTAACTTTTTATGGTGTTATTCAGTGGCGTAGCTAAGCGACCAGGGGCCCCGGTGCGAAAAAAAGTTGGGGCTCTATCCAAACTGCTAACCTAACCTAACCTTTTTTTTTGTTCCGGGGTGGAAAATCCTCATCCTCATCAAACTACACCTACCACAACGGAAAGAATTTATTATATTTATGTTCTGAAGGTGGAAGAAAGTTTTTGCTAGGTCAATTCGAGGTTTGCTGGTCAGGGGCCGAGGGGCCCCAGTGCACGGCACCGCCCTCCATTACATATCGAGACTTCTCCATACCTCGGAAAGCACGTTAAGCCGTTGACCCGGCTCTGATTCACATCTTTGACAGTCGATACGGGTATTCAGAAGCCCGAAAGTCTAACAACCAGTCTTACCAAGCGGTATCGTGTAACCCGGGTTTAGGAGATCAGAGGAGCAATTCTCGTAATATTAAGAACGTTCACAGTCTGAACTCAGTCTATCATAGATAATTTATCCGGGTACATAAAGGCGCTCCCTGAGGATACAAGTAAAACCGCGGACGAAACTACCACAAACGTACTTAGGTACGATACTTAAAATAAAGTACAATTAAAAAGAACAGTATTAAATATTCATCGCATTAGCACAAAGGAGTCAGCAGGTCCCTTCGCCACAGGCTAACTAATTAAGTGTTCCCGTCGCAAGGGATCGGAAACTTTTAACTAGCTGGCAGTAACTAGCTTCATAGAGAGAAATGTATTAGTATTGGTGTACTGAGAATACTTATACTTTGTACTCTTTGGCTTTTGTCTGGAATTGTCTATGAGGGTCGTGAGGGCGTTGTACTTAGTTATATTAAGTGTTATTAAATTTACTTTAGTACTTCAAATAGCTCTTTTAAACAATTTAATAAAAAAAAGTATCAGTCAATATTTAAATGAAAAGCTATAATATTTAACCCCCCACGCAAAAATGACGGGGTGTGCGTCGGGGATCGCTACTATTTTAAACTTTAACAGAACGTTAGGCTAATAATTGGAGCGGTCCCCCGACGGGCAAAATTTAATCAAAAATTTTCATACATGCTTACTTACTAGGGTCATAATTTCAGGGTTATTTTTTTCTTTTTATAGGATTTCACGTTTATACCTTTTTTGTTCTATTTGTGGCTATGTTTTCAATAGTTTTATTAAATTATTTTAGGCTTTTTACATTCATACTATTTTTATTATTATTTTGTATCGGGGGTTTTTTAAATTTTTAATTTAATTTTTTTTTGTTTAATATTTAAATCTAGTTATGTACCTATTAATGTAGACCACAAGGAAATGTAAAGGACTGTTTTTGGTAAGTAAACGTTATTTGATTATCTATATCTAATTATGTTTTAAGACGAGTATGTTTTTTTATTTATTTGTTTAAAATGTGTACTGTAAATCGACTTTAATAATGATGCCTCTATTTTCCTGAAACAACTATTCTCTCTTGTCTTTACATTTACAAAAGAAACCGTAACAAATCGTAAAATACCCTCTAAACGTAGGTTTCCTATAGATCGGTAGACAAGACTTCGAATCCAGTGCGTGACAAACGAAAAGAATAGTTGCTGTTGTTGATTGCTTTTTACTTTTATAGTGTTGCGTGGAAGAATGTTAAGGAATACCGGAACGGACACACAATATGAACATGTGATGGAGGGCGAGCCTTCTATCTCAGTAATACGATATTCTTTGGCGTACAGAACTGTGTAAATCAAAAAGGATTTGTGCTAGGAATATACCCCTTTATTCATAAACGTTGCTTGGGCTAAGTAATAACAGCCGCACGGGTCGAGGTTGGTCCGTGGATGGGTGGGTGACCATCTTTACATACCAAGACCCCTCCGTGCCTCGGAAAGCACGTTAAACCGTTGGTCCCGGCTGTCATTCGTGGATCTTTGACAGTCGTTACGGGTCGTCAGAAGCCCGAAAGTTTGACAACCAGTCTTCCCAGAGGTATCGTATTATACAGTAACTGGGTTGTGGAACTTGTGGAGGTCAGATAGGTAGTCGCTCTATGGAAAATACTGGTATTTAGCTGCATCCGGTTAGACCGGGAGCCAACCCCAACATAGTTGGGAAAAGGTTAGGCAGATGATGATTCATAAACGTTGCTTAAAGTTAGGTAGTGATTAGCATACATACATTACACATATTTGCCATGCATTTTTGACATTTGAACGTCACTTAACGTTAATCATCGTTTATAAATAAACCCCTATGCATCTGGTAGCAAACTTGTTATTGCAAAATAAGATGCCCAATATCTTGTTTAAATAACTCATTATTTATTTATTCATTTATTGCTAAATGGGCCAAAGTGGCTCTTGACCTCGATCACGCCTGATGGAAAGCTATGGATGAGGTCTATGATTATTTAAATCATCATCATCACAACATCACGCCCGTTATCACCGAAGGGTTAGAAGCAGTACTTACTGGAAAATGCCACGATTGTTCTGTAGTTCTGGTTAAACGGCTAATTAATTATTGTAACTAACTATTAGGCTTGGATTCCTGAAGGTCAATTCCCGTAATTAGAAACCTTCAAAATCTAGTCGCAATCTCATCTCAGCGACAATCAATGTCAAAAATGTAGGGAAATTAGAAGTATTTTTGACAGATTGAGACTGAGATCAGACTGTGAACTATCTTAACATTGCGAGAATTACCGCTCTGATTCCTAAAGTTACAACCGTGTAGTTACCCATATACAATGTTTGGATGACATTAAACATTCAACGTGAATAGTACGGACTAAGGAGGATTCACATGAGTTTTGATTACGAATTGAAAATAATTAATTTACCGTGAAATATCGAAAGTTCTGCGACCAAACATTCATGGATGAGCTCGGACATGGTTCGGTAGAAATCACAACAAATGAAAGAGTTTTCTTCCCACAACTTCGTCTGCGTGAAATCACGAGCAAAAAGAAAAAAGTCAGAAAGTACCCTAGCTATTACATATTTCGTTTCGGCTCTTTGGTTTCGGATCCTAGCTATAGCCTAAGATGTTAAACAGCCTAAAGGCTTCCTCAAGAAAAAAGCCTTTAGAATAACCGGTGTTCATTAAATGCAGCATCAAAGAACAAATCAATGCAATATGGGATCAGAGGACTACAGAACTTGCACAACTATGCATCGACAATAGCACTAATTAACTTGAAGAACACCAAATAAAATAATGTCTTCATTACGAATCGATTAAAGACAAAAACTGCGTGTGGCCGATCAATCTTGCATAATTTCTTGCTGAATTTCATCCAATGATTGATCTACTCGCCGGCTTATTCGAAACTTTACAAACGGATCCCATTACAATGTTTGTGACCAGCGGCCATTGGCAAAGATGGCGTCTATTGCAAAAGAAAACCGGTTTCACAAACTTTGACCAAATTGGTCGTAGAGTTGGTTTGAATTTCTATGTAGGACGAAAGGTGTGTTCTGATGAGTTGATGGAGAAACATAAAATAAAATCACGACTGTAGTTCCCCAAGGGTTAGATAGTGGTGTACCTGTAACACTTACATTTCGCCAGTTATATTTAATACCCATGTAATAGGGGCGAGCCTATTATCGTCAACCGGGCACAAATGACTCCTGCTACTAAGGAATTCATGATGGAAAAACCCAATCACGCTTTGCCCGACCTGGGAATCAAACCCAGGACTCCTAGCTTAGCAGTAGCGCATGCAACCACTAGACCAACGATGCAGTGGAGAAAAATTTGAGTGATGAGAAATGAGTTGTTTGTATCCAGTAGGTAGTGCTATTTATTGCCTTGTAACTTAGCCATTAACCATTTAAACAAGCGCCCAAACGTCGTGAAACACGAGTCTCTTCATAAACGCTAATGCATAGTCGTTAGAAGACATTGCCATAAATACAACGCTTGTTATACAAATTGGTGTTGCCATTTTCTCTCGACATGCAACATGTCTTCAGTCAGGAACTGCGCGGTAACTTAACCTACTTGATAATTTTGTTCAAATTAAGGTTTAATATCACCCAAATGAGACTTATATAGGCATATATTCATTTTTCATTTCAAAAGTCCTCGTAGACAGTCTTTGCATATTTTAGTCACTCGCTTCCTTAATTAGATAAACATACAGTCTTTTAAAGGTCCTTATGTTCCATAAAGTAAACATCATTAGGCACACATGTCATGCGAATAAATCTCCTTAATTTATACGTTTGTGAGTAAATGGGGATACAGCCGTTCTATTTTGTAAAAAACTCACCGTGAAACCTTAGGTGAAGTGAGCTGTCATTCCACCCTGATGCTAGGGATTGATAGCTCACTTTACCTAAAGTCTATTCAAAATAATGTTTCAAGTTGTTGCAATTTCAAGTTTAACAAATATCAACTTTATTTTAATAGTAATTAAGTTGATTTCAGAGTGACTAACATTATTGCAAAAGTTATAAAAATGTTTGAAGTTGTAGCGTAAACTAAACTTTATTGTGTAGGAATTAAAGTAAATTGTATTTCCATAAACTGACATTTGTTAACACTCTTGGCAAATAAATCGCGAATGCAGTATAAGTTTTAATTCGACGCTTTTGGTTGCGTCGAATTAAAACTTACTAACTAACACGAAGCCTTTTGCTACATTATTAGTGTGTGTATTTTGTCATTTTTATCGTAATTTGCGTTTTGTTTGTGCTGAATAAACATTTTTCCTTTCTTTTTTTATATTTTTCACGGCAGGTGTCTGACATAAAACAGCGTGGTACGCTACATCAAGACACCGAGCGATAAGACGGCGGAGGTATGAATAGTTGTAATTGCTCGAAAGTTTTACTATCGATACCACGACCGACCTCCATAAATCAGAAAGTTATTTCGTTATATCTTATAGTGTGCTTAATGAAATTCTATGGGTTTTAGAGCGTTTTGTGTTTAAATAATAAGTTAATTTTGCTGTAACAACCGTGTAAAAAATGTGTGCATAAAATGATAATATTAGAAAGCAAACTACCGGTCAGCAAACTGAAGTGGCAGTGGGTTGGCCATGTTTGACGAAGGACCGATGGCCGGTGAAGCAGACGAGTTCTAGAGTGGAAACCGCGTATCAGCAAGCGTATTGTGGTACGCCCCCCAGCTATATAGACCGACGACCTTAAGAAGGTGGCTGGGACAGACTGGATGCGGAAAGCGGAGGACAGGGAGTTGAGGCGCTGCCTGGGAGAGGCCTATGTCCAGCGGTGGACTGCGATAGGCTGAATTGATTGAATATTAGAAAGTGTCGAGGACAGTTGAGTAACTTTTTATACATAAAAGTTGATTTTCTGTATGTTTTATCTTTTGTACAGTTGAGGGCTTAAAGACAGTGTAATAAATCATCTTCACCATTCAACATTTTTGTCGACCCTACACACTATAATTACGACGTCAATCCCAAAGACGAGCTAGCAGAAAAATGCGAAATATTACGAGAATATCAATTACAGTGTCGGAATGCAAATTGGCACGAAAAGAATAATTCACAGCGCATCGTCGCGGCACAGTAATGGCACGATGCATGGGTAATAAATGATAATCGGGCCCTGGGGACGAACTGGGCACACCGTACAGCGACCGGCCTGTGACTGGATGTGGTTAGGGACATGTAGTGATAATAATGCAGTGATGTAAAATGTGATAATTTGTGGTCATGATGGATGTTTATTGTACGATATTTTGGAATAAATGTGTCATGTGTTGTGGCTTTATAAATTTTTATCGCTGTCAATAACGGGCAATGAAATGCATTGACGAGAGACTGTTTTTTGTAAGTATAATTTACTTGGAATTGTTTGAGTATCCGCAATATTAACCCCAAAAAGGTAAATGTACGAAAAATATTCTTTATTGTTACATGATGTTATAACGTCAGAAGCCAAAATATCACAAAAAACCCGCCAAATTTCGCGGAATTGCAGAGCAGAGAAAAAAGACTAAAAGAAAGAAGAAGTCTTTCATTCTCAGTGATGGACCACATCCAGGTACTCTTAGATCCATGTACCGTGTTGTCACGCGCTCATGTCAGTCCCGCTCCAAGATTGCAGAGATGGTCACTCAGCGTCCGCACCTCGGGGCAGAGCTGGTCCCATTAGGCTATTACCTATCGACCGCCGACCATGTACTTGTGGAACACTAGAGACCGCTGAAATTACTGGATTTTAAGCTTTTATGTGGTAAAAAAAGGGTTTTGTCTTTCACGATTGTATGGTAATATTGTGGGAACAACTAATACACGCTGTAATGAGAATAAAACTAACTCGTGATGCCTAAAGGCTATCTATACAGGGTGGACATCAACGCGTAAACTGTAACCGTGACACGGTTCGTAAAATTTTTTCCCCGTGTATTAAATTTTTTATATGAATAATTTTTTTTTCATCCCACCATCTCGGAAAGAGTATTTTTAATCTTCAACATCTGAGTGGAAAAGCCGTTTTTATTCTCTAGAGGATAAAGTAAATTGAATTTAGAACATCGTGTGCACTAAGTTTGTGAATTAAAAAAAACATTAAACCTATTTACTGCTACCTCTATGGTGCCGAATATATCATACAACTTTTTTTAATTTGTTAAAAACTCAGACTCGGAACCTTCTTGGTGTTCTTTTTTCAATTTGCTTTGTACGCGGTTCTTTACGCGGCATTTTTTCACGTCATTGTTAAACCTTATATTAAAAACAAGAAACTTGAAAACAAGTGAAAAAACTAAAATGAGTGATTCTAGCGACGAGGAAGTTTGCTTGACGCCAACAGAATTGACTGAAACTGTTAATACTGCGCAAATGAGCTTTCACTTCTTTCTTCTTTTTTTCAACAATCACGCGAGAAGTATTTAAAACAGTACGATATGTTCAACACGTGGCGACTAGCAAAAGGAGCCAAAACTTTCTCAGAAAACGTTTTGCTGGCATATTTTATAGAATTATCCGAGAACAAGAAAGCAAGCACTCTATGGAGTACGTAGGTATTCGATGCTAAAAGCAACAATAAAGATGTAAAAAGACAAACATATCGATACCTATCCTAAATTAGTGGCATTTTTAAAAAGAGCCTCATCTGGTCATCAACCATAAAAATCGAAGGTTTTCACAGTATCTGATATTGAAAAGTTTCTTAACGAAGCACCCGATTCCGTATATTTGGCGGCAAAAGTAAGTCAGTTGCACATTCAGTATCTACTTAAGTTTATTAATCTCAATTAAATAGTATACTTAGTAGATGTTGATAGGCATAATTATGCGTTCATATCAATTTTATTCATTTATCTACTACAATACTCTTTACGTTACAGGTTGTTCTTATTATTGGAATAAACGGAGCATGTCGAACTAATGAACTAACACAACTTATTGTCAAAAACATTGAGAAACATTCAGATGACTTACTATTAATTAATTTACCTAATACAAAGACAAAAAGAGACCGCAACTTCGTCATTCGCAAGGAATACGTAACGATTGTTGAGAAATATCAAGCCTTACGCCCGCCTAACACTCCAATCAATCGATTTTTTCTACAGTATCGCAATGGAAAGTGTGTTAGACAGCCTATGGGTACTAATAAAATTGGCAGTATCCCACGAGAAATAGCAACATTTCTTGAACTTCCAGAACCCCTGTTGTACACGGGTCATTGTTTCCGACGAACTTCAGCCACACTTTTGGCTGATTCCGGAGCTGATCTCCTGTCCCTTAAGCGCCACGGAGGCTGGAAGTCCAATGCAGTTGTAGAGGGATACATAGAAGATTCCATCCAAAATAAGTCTAAAATATGTGAAGGCATCGTAGGAGCCATTACACTAATAATAATAATAATAATAATAATAATATATTTATTTGCGAAAAGGACACACACACAGAACACTATGAAACACCTAACATCTCCCTCTCTCTCCAACATTCACGCCAAGGGAATCCGATGAATCGGTACTATTAAGTATGACAGATAGTTTACCGAAAAACAGTACACAAGTGACTAACACCAATATTACAGTACCAAACAAAAATATTACACTCAATTTAAATAACTGTAGCAACGTTACTTTAAAATTTTCTTAATTATACCTCAGTATTATTTTGTTATAATTTAAAGATTATTCTGTAATACTTACCTGTCATAATGTAGTAATTAATACCTAAACTGAAATAAAAGTGTACCTATCTTGTGATTGTAAACGTTTTTTTTTTTTGCATTTAGTCATTTCCTCGCTGAGGTGGAATGAAAAGTTACGTGTTGCACTCGAGTGCAAAGATTTTTCACCTCGTGCTCTTTTGATTCCCTCGCTAACGCTCAGGATTCTAATTTTGAATCACTCGCTGCGCTCGTGATTCAATTTTAGAATCCTTCGCTTGCTCGGTCATCAAAATTGAACACGCGGTTAAAAAGCAACTTTGCACTCTTGTATAACAAATAACTATTATTAAGAAAATTCCTCACATTTTGTACAACTTCAAAATTAAACTCATCCATCCATAACCTACCTCCTAAACAAATGACAAATGGTTACCGAGAATCGAATACACAATCGATTGCCATTCTCACCACATAATCGATTCCAATAATAGCATCAAACGATGATTAGCACTGCATTGTACGAGTGAGCACATACGCCGCGCTGTGACAAATGAACGTTCATACACGCGGACGGGCAGACAGTGGATGTTAATAATAAATTGTGCTGAAAACAACTAATGTTCGCATTGTTCGTGGTGGACGAAGTTATGAGCGACGTGGGTAGTTATCGTTGTGATAGGATTGTTGTGGGATGTAAATGTACTGAAGAGAAGTGGGTGGTTGTATTTGAGTTGTTATACACAGAAAATGTTTTATTTTTTCACACACATAGTTGCCCCACACTATGAATTTCTCCTGTATCGTGGGTGCGTTTACAAACATTTAAACTCACATACACAAACAGCCAGACCCGGAACAACTACATGTAGGTCATACAAATATTTGTTCCGTGCGGGAATCGAACCCGCAACACGCAGCGCAGGAGTCAATCGCTTAACCACTGCGCCAACCGTGCCGTCAAGACATTACGCCTGTAACTCACCGAAGGGTAGACAGAGGTGTAGTTACTTTAGCATATACACCCACTTTTCGTCAGTTATGTTTAGGTCCCCTGTCATAGGAAACGATCCTATTACCATCAACCGGGTACATGTTCAGACTTCGGATTGATACTGATAGATTCCTGATTGAAAAACCCAATAACTTTTCCCGACCTGGGACTCGAACCCGCGACCACTAGACCAATGAGGCAGTTAATTTTTTCAGTTGCTGATAAAATGACAGGACTGGGACTATGCTAACTTCATATAGGATCTTCTAAATGCTAATATTTCATCTTGCAAAGCCCATTTACAACAATTACACTTTTTTCAACTGTCACCCTTGAATTTCTGTTCTTTGCAGTACTTAAATCGCTGCTGTTTTATTTTGTACCACACCACATCTATCTGTAGCTAATCGTTTAATTATTAACTATAAACGGAATGTTAATTTATGCACATATAATTAAATAACAATGCTTTACTGTTTGTGCAAGATTATCCTATGACCATAGGATTATGTTAATAAAACTGCCTAGATGTTTATCGAGACAGTGGTTAAGAACCCCTAGACGTATGTGACGTCGGGTAGTGAGAAATTGTTAATTTTGTATAATATAGTAAAGAAACGATTAATAAATGCTGCTTCTAAAGATGGGTGCGGAAGTTGTAGCATCCAATGTAACCAGTCATGCAACAAAGTTCGTTGGATTAGACTGTAGCAGGGAATAGTAATTTGATTTTACCTTGTGTTATAAATATCTATTTTATTCTCCTCGTCTCTTCTTGAAGCAGGTACGTACTATACGGAGAAAGTTTCAAGCCGTGGTAGAAAGTCATTAGACTATATTAAACTGGTCGACACAACCTTTACACGTTGCACTATGGAAAATGGTAGAACAAGCGCATATCAAAAATGCTTTTTACGAATATCATAATTTGGCTAATATGGCTATTTTATTAGATTTTCTAATAGTCAAATTATAATATTCATTAGGATTTTTTCACTTAATGCGCGAAATTATTATTTTTTTCATAGATAGAAATACATAGAAGACAGAAGTGCCAAACTGAAGTCTTTGCGTATACATGTTTCAATACCATATTGTGAAAGAAATACTTGGTACAGATATGCAGTATTATACATTTTTAGAAAGGTTATTTTATGCTTTTTGCGATATAGCTTAGTGATTTTTAAAAGTAAAGAAAAATATTTCAGTAATTACTTAAAAAGTGACATACCTTATTTTTCACTTATATTTTTTTTCGTCGAAGGTTTTCAATGTTACCCACGTCTGCCCAAGCGTTACTTTTTGTGTTGACTAGTAGTCTTACTATTCATAAATAGAATGCAAAAAAATTCAGCTGCGGATATTTGCGGTTTTAGAAGATATGAGAAAAAAACCGATAAAAGTCAGAACCCGAAAATTCGTATCTTTTGCGTTTTACCAATGACACCATTCACGTGAACAATATCGATCTTTTTCGGATATTTTCTTCATTATTTCGTGATAACAAAGGGACCTTATCAAATGTGCACTCGGTTTGCGTGGGAAATTACAAGATAATAATTATGTAGGTACCAATTCAATATTGTAAAATGAGTATATAAAGGGAAGCAAAAACTATTCGAACCATCTACATCAGTGTAACTTCAAGTGAAGCAAATCTCATCTACGCCTATTACAAGTATTTCTGTAGATTGTGAAGTGTTAAAATGTCTTCCTTCAGCTGTACCAAACGAGACTTCATAATCCCCTATATCGAGGGCGGCAAGACCATGGAATCATTATCCAAAGTTTTAGTGGAAAAACTCAATGTTTCTGAAAACAACTTGTGTTTTATAATTAGTGACATACAAAGGCAAATTCTTCCTATATTCAACAAGCGCTGGGCCCTAGCATCTCGGAAAAAAGAAACATTTTTACAGAAGAATTGTACTTGGTTGGACTCAAGGTATTCGTTAAATTTACTAGATTCTGGACAATATTCTACGCCATCAACATCTGGCCAACGAGGAAGAGCATGCGTGGCTTATGGAGACTCTTCAGAATCTACCAAGAAGAGGAAAAACACTCTTCTACTCCAAGAATTTGGCTTCGAGCATATAAAAAACACCTATGTGCAGGGACTACGGGCTTTACGTGAGTACACAGAAGCTCACCTTGTCGAAGAATTAAGAACTGCTGACACTCAAAAGAAATTAGATATCTCAAGTAAGTGGAATGACTCAGACCAGATGAAGATTCTTTCCGATACGGAAGCATTGAGTGCTTTTATAGATTTGGATGTAACAAAAGCACAATATATGTACCTGAAAAACTTAACCAACGAACGAAAGTGTTGTATATTCCCGCCTTACTACAAAATACAAGAAATAAAAAGATCCTGTTATCCACCATCTTCTACAATCGAAAGATCTTGAAGAAGAGGCACTAAGTCTTTTAAACGTGGCACCTGAAAGTGAACCCACATTTACTGACCCTGATCCTAAAGTGGTATAAGTTAAAAATAATATTTATATTTAGTTATTACTTATATTTGTACCTAGCTACATCATTCCCTGAAGCCAGAGTATAGGATGTACCTAATAATAATATGATTTTAATTAAATTAAATTAAAAATTTTTAACTATTTTTTTTCGTGATTTTTTCCCATTTCTTTCAATCTATGCAAAAAAACATACATAGATATACAAGAAAACACCATAAACTACACATCATTCGAATCTCCAAACCTTACTGCATATTTGTGCCAAATTTCATCAGGATACGACAAAAATTCATGAAGTTACAGATTTTTGATCCGATACCGACCTATATTTTCCATAGTGCGTTGGCCTGAATTACATGCCCACAACGTGTATTGCCTCAATTCACAATAGCCTAACACAATGACCTATTGCCTCAAATTAGGGGCGGTATACAATACATATAGAACAGCCCTACCCCATACCACTGTGTCGTATTGTGTAGACGGACTTACAATAATATACATAACTAGCTTCTGTTCGCGACTTCGTCCGTGAATAATTTTTTGTTCCCCCGACCTACCCCGTCGCATATCATCGCCTACTCGTGCTATTACTTCGTTTTTGCTTAGCATTTTTTCTGATTTTGTTTCTTTTTTCTCAGCTCCTTAGGGTCCTAGCGTGATGTTAAAAAGCCTATGGCCTTCCTCGAAAATTAGGCTATTAAACGTAGAAAGAATTTTTCAAATCACACCGGCAGTTCCAGAGATTAGTGCGTTCAAACAAACTTTTCAGCTTTATTATTAGTATAGAATAGATGTCCGTGTTGCATTACACCAATAGCTACATTACACGTTGCATATGTCTGTATCTAAGGACGAAATATCGCCTGTGATTCGAAGCCTTAGTACGTTCGATTAATGTGTAATTTCATGGTATTTATGTTATAAACATATTATCCTCATTATCATGCTGATCTGGTAAGAAAAATTGCCGTCACCCGAGTGCCTTCCCACGCGAGTAGTCGGAATTAACTGAGGGAAACTGATTACTTAATAGTAACGTAGGCGACTGACTTGAGAAGTTGCAATCCATAATAATTTTATTGCGAAATTAATGTCAATCAGTAGATGTCAATATGTTGGTAGTTTATTAGAGACTAGCTTCCTATTCCTACCCAAGAAATGTAAAAAACTTATATCTATGGTCCTACCCCTGCTTCACACGGTTTTTACGACTTGACAAACAGATGAAATTTCTTTATTATATGTAATTTTAGTTTAATTTGAGTGGAGACCGCGAATCGATAAGCGTAAGGTGGGACGCCCTCAGGCTAGGTGGAGCGACGATCTTCGCAGGATGGCTGGTAGCAGCTGGATGAGAGTTGCCGAAAATCGAGTTGAATGGCATGCAATAGGAGAGGCCTATGTCCAACTGTGGACTGCTATAGGCTGATGATGATGATTTAAATTTAACATTAATGTAAGTATGCTCATAAACCTTCCGGAATTAATTCTCAAAATTATGGTGAGAAACCGCATTAAAATCCGTTGCCTGGTTTAGAATAACAACGCGGTCACACGTCACACAGACACACGAAAAGCGACTTTAATTTATAATATGTATCGAAGTAATGAGACTGATGATAATATTTGCTTTAATAATCAAATTCAACAGTAGTAGTAGAAGCAAAAAAACTGTGAGATTTTTTATGTGAAATATGAAAGTATTTCGGAAAGTACTCGTATCGCCCCGTTAAAAAAACTTACATGTAAATAAATAAAATGAATTCCTGATATTCTTATGGCATAATGAGTGGGAGTGGGCCGCAATTCACCACGCGGGCCCAGTGCGGGTTGGTAATCATAATATTCTTATGGCTGTTTATAAATACCGCAGCCGACCCCATAAATTCAGAAAAAAATAAGAAGCGGGCCTTGTAATTTTTTCTATTGGTGCTAAAATTTTACGAGTCTGGCCTCAGCTCATCCTGAGCTAGCACATAGAACCTTTCAAGTCAAAGACCGCACATTACCATAAAGTAATGGTCACCTCGTATATTCAGGTCCCAGATTGTGTTATCTGCCTACCTTCCCTATAAGGCACAGTAGGTATTCCGATGACTTGCCGCGAGGATAATTAATTGAATAATTAATTTGTAGGCGCTCCGTTCTATGTATAGAGATAGATTGGATAATTATGGAGTCTTGTTTAAAATAAGTACGAATTAAGTGGAATAAGTTTTATGATAGTTTTACATTTGGTTATGAATTTTGTAAATTAAGTTACAGCAATGTTTGCATTCTTGACTGATTGTGAAAACAATACCGTATGTCATGAGTTCATATGAATGAAAATATTCACGATAGTTGATATGATGTACGATAAAGTACGATTGTATGATAATTTCAGGATTATTGTTATCACATAGCATATGAAGATAGTTAGCAGCCAAACAAAAAGCCTTTAGAATTGCAAAAACTGGTTCCATAACTCCAGAGAAACGTATCAACAAAATAATTGTAATAAATGCCACCATAAATAAACCTTTATGGAACAGAAAACAAATAGCCTGAGATACAAGTCACCTTCCACATTAAATACCTAGAAACACAACATTTTCACTACATCTAGTTCACAAATGGCGGCCATCTTTCTTCTGGGAACAGGAAAAGATCAAAAATAAAAGGCACGAGTCCAACAAATCTGCACCAGGAAGTACCGTCGTGACAAGAGGGACAATTTCACTAAGAGGTGCGCGGGCGCATCCCGGTGAAATAAACGAGGGCTCGCTAGCGCCGCGAGCGCACACAATGCATTGACTGAGCTACTATTGGTCACTCACTCGAATGGTTTAGGTACTGGTTTTGGTATTGCTGTCAATTTGCTTGTATTTTAAGATGAATTAGTTTGGTGGATGAAGGATGATGTCGAGAGGTTTTCAGTGTTTTGGTACGTGTGAACTGTTGAGCCCTGAAAGTCAATTCTCGTAATTTAAAACGTTTAAAATCTAGTCGCAGTCTCATCTCGGCGACAAACAAATGTCAAAAACTTGTCATAATGTAGGGAAATTAGAGGTATTTTTGACAGATTGAGACAGAGACCAGACTGTGAACGTTCTTAAAATTACGAGAATTGCCCCTCTGTTCACAATTGAGTTGAAAGGTCGTAAGGATAATTATGCCGTTATCACCGCGTTTGTGACTCAATGATCAAAGCGCCTAGGTGTTATCAAGTCACAGATAATGGACGGATGATTTCACGGCATAATGTGAGGAAAAGCCTCATAGTTTCTAAAAACTCAGGCAAAATCCGCCACGCGGGTCTAGTACGGGTTGGTTCACCCACTCCCTCTCACAGAGAGGAGGCCTGTGTCCCAGCAGTGGAAACATTATAGGCTGATTATGATTATGTATCTAAAGTTGTTTCGATGAGAAGTACAATAAGTAAACAATGATGACACGACATACATGTTTTCTACCTAATGAAGAAGCACTTCCTAAAAGGCTATTTTCCTAAAAAATTCTAATTAGTCCGTCAGTTAGATTATCAAAAAATATTGAACCCGTATTTTTTCTTTTATCAATTATATAAAAAATGATGAAGTTCCGCGTGACGTCACTGCGACACTTGCAAGCAAGTGACGTCACGACCCCCCCACTCCAAAATTTTGACGCGCTATATCTTTGTCATTTTTTGTTTGATTGACAAAAGAAAAAATACGTGTTCATTATTCTTCGATAATCTAACTGACGGACTAAATATAATAATTTTTTTTTTTACCCAGGCAACTACCCTATTATAAACTTGTGTGTTGAACATCACAGTCTAATTGAAGCACACATTGATTTATTAACTGCTAAAGCTGAAAGCTAACACTAGCGACATTACTCGTTTAACTCAACTTGCCATTTCGTTAAATTCTCGGAACAAGATCTCAAAGGATATTTCAAAGAAGCGCTACCTTAATCATTTAGACGGTGACACTTAATAATAAAAAATAATCTTATATCGCGACATATTCGCCAAGAATGTAAACAAATATGAGTTTATGGAAAAATAACTTTAATTCCTACACGATAAAGTTCAGTTTACGCTACAACTTCAAATATTTTTATAACTTTTTCAATAGTGCTAGTCACTCTGAAATCAACTTAAATTTCATTAAAATAAAGTTGATATTCGTTTAACTTGATATAACGTCAGTTTGAAATATAAATAAAATTTGAATATAGGTGGAAATGACAAACGAGTCAATGATAAACATTACATAATATCACACCTTGTTTTCCTGAAGGATTAAGCAGAGGTGTACCCACGTGTCGCCTGTCATGCATGTGAGCCTATTGCCTTTGTAGCGGTATCTACAAGGCGTCATACTGACGTCACGCAAATCCTGCATCTCGCAAGCAGAGTTTACCGCGCAATTAGCATAGATACAATTTCCCAACATCAATCGTTGAGCATTTGCCCACCAGACACAGCACCCGTCTGGTCGGAGGATCACAAATCCAGACTCCTACTGAGAAGTTCCAGATAGAAAAACCCAATAAAACCATGAATGCATAAATATTACCTACCATGCATTTCCAGCACTACGGTCTTACAAGGAAAATTACTTTAGCACTTTTGACTTACCAAGAATTCGATCAGCTATTCAGACAGTTTAAGTAGGTTGTCCGTTCTAAAGCGTATGATTCCTATGAAGAAGAACGGACAAGGAACTTTATGTTATTGGTTACATTGCTTTCATGTCAAAAAAACTAAATATATGCGAGAACTGCAATTCATTTTATTTTCTCCATCTTTTTTATACTACTTGTTTATGAAGTGAGAATCGAGTGAGATGATAATAGTGATGTGGCAGTCGTGATATGTCCATAGATTAGTCGTGATTTGTGAGCTGTGCCCACTGGGTTGGACTGAACTTCAGACGATCAATATAAAAATATATAGGTCTAGGAGAAATATAGATCTGCAAGGTATCACGAATAGATATCGGCTGGGGATTACATCGCTTTATCGGACTAGGGATTCATAAATTGTAAGGCTGTGCATATCATATCTGTAAAGTACAACATATCTTGGTATACATGTAAAACGAACTCCGGACACAGATTTTACTCGAGATAAAAACTCAGATAATTGCAATTGAAGAGGTGAAAGGTAGGTCAGTACCTGACTCAATAGGCCAAACAGTTGATCACACTATCCATTCAGGAATCAAACCAACTTTGATCAAACAAGACACGAGTCTCCATAACTGCTTGGGAAATCTGCATCGTATACCCAACGTTGCGTGGCTGTATCAAGTGGGACATTCTTGCAACAACAGCTGATTTCCATTGTTTTTTCATCAGCAGGCTTCTACGTTGAGATCTGGTTCTCAATAGGCGGATGGATGGCGTAAGATATGTGATCACATGCGTTTCTGTCACTATTTCGTGATTTGTCGTGATTTATTTGTCGTGTTACATCATTACATGTCTTTTTTTGCTTTACTGTCTCAACACAGCTCCGATTGATCATTGCATGATGGGAAATAAAAGATTCATCATTCACTTATGTTGATTGTTGATAATCATAGCCAATGTTTGATTACGGAAGATTTGGAAAAGCATGTATAAGAAAAAAAAAGAAAATACGTTTATTTGCGGCAAACATGACGCAGAGAAAGAACACAAACACAAAAAAAAACAAGTTGTGGAGAACGTAAAAATAAAAGAAAAAGACGCCTCATCATTTAGATGAATGATGATTCTTGGATCGATTCATATTCAAATCGTTTTCATAAACGTAGACTACCAAGACGACCTCAGCAGTAACACACAGTAATTAGTTAAGTAAGCCAACATAGTCACACTTCTTAAATTACTACGCAAGCAAGAAACTAATTGGATAGATACATGCAAAGATACAAGGGATTATGTTGGTGACGGTGGGTGAAGAACAATTTGATACCCATTGTTTAATGCTATCCTTACTTAAAGGGTTTAAGTGAAGTTAAGCTTTAGGAAATTTCCCTATCGTTCTTTTTGGGTAAAGGTAATCCATCTTTTAAAACATGGTTTAAGTAAAATTGAAAACCATGGAAACTGGCTGTCTCCTAGCTTTGTATCAGAGGTCAGTTGTAGGTGTAGATGTCTTAAACAGTAGATATGTTTAAACCCTTCCATAAGTTTCCTTAAATTGAGCGAAAAAAATTAAATAAACTCTAAACCTCACCGTATCCTCGCTTCTATAAAAATGATTACTTCTAAACGACTCTTTGGCGTTATCCCGTTAAGTCCATTACAAGGGTCCGTTTTACCATCAAACCGATTGTTATCACATTTACTTTCAATTTAACCATCGTTTGGTGCAGTAACAGCATAGTTAGCGATAGCATCGTCACGGACGATGTCACATGGCCGATCAACGGATACTGCCAATTATTTCATTAGGGCCTATTACTGTGGCCCGGTGGCGCAATTAACTAAATTATGAATAACTTTCTCGCGTTTATTCGAGTTTGTTTTGTTTTAAATGTAATTTTGGGTATCGTGAGATATTTTATCCTTAAAGTTTTGTCGTCTACATTACGACTTGTTTATACCGTTAATAGAGTTTATTATTTCAAGAACATTATTTCTATTTCATCTAAATGACTATTCTGTAGGTTGGTTCGCGTAGTTTTAAGTACAAAGTCAATTTAGATAAAAAGAAGCAAACAACTCTAGGATGTTTGTCTAACGATTAGTTGATGACGATTTGGAGTTTTTTTGTGTCTATTCTAGAGCCATAACACGATAAAAAACGATGCTAGTAAAACTATTAAAGACACAATAAAACATAACTATTCTCATAATTCTCCTAACATTTTGAGATAAAAAAATTGCTGTCTAATAAAACCATTACACAAAACAAAGAATAACAATATTTAAAACAATACGAGAACCCTCTTATACACTTACTCCTTTCATCCCTACTCCATTTACCCAGTTACAAAGATAAAATATGTCCCCATAACTCTTCAATATATTCGCTCTTCACCTCCAAAGTTCCAGACCAGTCCAGTGGAATAATGAGGGGGACATAAAGAGAAACATAAGCAAATACATCGGCCATTCCTCGAGACATCTTGGACGCTGGCCAAATAACAAATATGCAGAGATTGCGGACATAATATCTGCATAAGTCTGCAATATATATAGAAAGGGGAATATCTGTCCTTTTATGATATACTTTTCAAAAAGATTTTTCGCTATCATCATTTACCTAGCCTTGTTCAAACTATCTTTGGGGTCGGCTTCCTATCTAACCGGATGCAGGTTTTCATGGAGCGACTGACTTGCACAACCTAGTTACCGGGTAATTCGACACCCCTCAGTAATCTGCAACGGATGAATGTCGAGACTGCAGTCCCAGGATTATTTTTTGGCCAAAGCATCAGCATTACCATACAACGTGGCAATGCTGCCAGTCTTTTAGGCACTTTTCCTATTGACAGCGATGCGGACGAATTTTCTGAAGCCCTTTGATTTTTTCCCTTCCTTTTTATATACATGTACATTATTATTTTAAGAAAATTGGAAAGGATTCGTTATCTTTACCTTAAAATACATTTTTATTTGAGTGAAGCCAAATTATGGATCAGATAAATCGGTTTTGATATTAGTATTCCGCAAGCTGAGAGCTTATCGAATACGAAGTGGCTTCTTCAAATATTACAATTTATGCCTCACTTAAGTCACGTAGAATTTTTATTGCTTTCATCCTTTTCAATAAGAAATTAAAGTTTTGATTTTAAACCATATAAAATCCTGTTTCTAAGTCTAAAGCGTTTACTTCGAAAGGGTCTCGTAAATTCATAAAAATTATAGTAAAAATCTGCCGAGCCTTTTCCCAACTATGTTGGGGTTAGGTTCCAGTCTAGCTTAGTACCAGTATTTATAAGTACCAGTTTGTATAAAGTATAAATAAATTTTACATAGAGCGACTGCCCATCTGTCATCAAATGGACGAGGCACGTAGGGGTCTATAATAGATAATTAGATGGTCACCCATCCACAGACCTTGCGGCTGTTATTATTTAGCCACGAGCTAAAAAAACAATAAAAAAAAGTAGAAATAATATAAAAGGACTTCGAAGTTCCAATAGTTGTTAGCAGGCAAGTTGCCGTATCAGAAGTCAGAGATGTGGTGAGAGCACCAGTTAATGGTGCTGTCAACACGCGATTTATGTCTTTATTGTGCGCCCGCAATAAATAACTTGGTGGTACTATATTAAACGTTATGTAGTAAATCAAAATGTAATTGGCTGTCCTGAAATCATTGTTAGGTAGGGTAAATATTGTGTAGTAGATTGGGGATACGGTTTTATTGTTTTGTGTTGTAAGGTCTTCGGTGGCCAGTAAATTAAGTAAGGCGTTTTAATAGTATTTCAATTTCTGTTGCAATGGAATGTTGGTATCCTGAATTTATAAACTAAAGTAGTGCAAAGATTAAACAAAAAAAATACTTCTAAAAACATTTTTAACAATTTTTTGCAATGTTAACAACATCAAAACTAAAAAATTTAAATTACACTATTACAAAAACAAACATTTGGCTACACACTACCTTATATTGAATCACTGATAAAGATAACCCTTCCTAATTAAATTTAGTAAAGAAATAATCACTAAAATACTAACTAACAGAAGCCCAATTCCCGTCATTAAAAACGTTCAAAATCAAGTCGCAATCTCATCTCAGCGACAATCAATGTCAAAAACTTGTCAAAAATGTTGGGAAATTAGAGATATTTTTGACAGTTTGAGACTGAGATCAGACTGTGAACGTTTTTAAAATTAAACTTAAATTAATATCTCAAACTTGAAGTAACAATGAGACATTACCTCTCCCGCTAATTCCCATAACTCGACACTTTCCATTTTATATAACAGCCCGAACAAAGCTTTTCAACTGGGTTTGAAGAGCATTCAAAACATGAAATATTAAAACTAGCAACTAGTTCAACAGTTTACCAGTTCACCTGAGTGAAAAGTTTTTGTGGGAACTGCCGACAGCTCTATCACATGGAATGGTGAGTCTGTCAGTTGTATAATATGTTTTTGTAAATTAATTTTAAGTTTTGTTTGTTTATTTCACTGATTTAAATTAGTTTGCGTCACTTCCGACTTTCATTTGAAATGACAAAATGGAACAGCTATTTTAGAGCTGCGTTATTGCGTTAGTTCATTTGTTTCTTGGTTTCGTATATTTACAGTAATGCTAATGAGGTTTATTTTATTTCTGGATGGGTTCTTAACATGTTGCGGGGCACTAAATACCCCCAGACGTACCTAATAACAATAAAACTATGGTTGTGTCTTGTTCAGTGTCCTTCAATTAATGAATTCACGAAACCAAATACTAGGTCCTTTTATGTTATTTACAAGCATTTTTTTTTGGTTCAGTGTTCATTTCTAACTGCTACCAAAGGCTTTTTGGCAACTGCTTGGAATCTCCAATACACAGTTATTCTTTTAGATTGCTTATTTTGTTTTTGACTATTTCAGTTCCAACTGAAAAAATATGACGTGACATCTTTCACAGCTAATCACACCATATCATATCATATAGCATAATCAGCTTATAATGTTCCCACTGCTGGGACACGGGCCTCCTCTCTATGAGAGGTAGCGGGCCATAATCCACCATGCGGGCCCAGTGCGGGTTGGTTGATGTCACTGTCTTCGAAGTTTTTATTCTAAGACTTTGGTGTCCATGTGGTACGAATGTCCTCACAATGTTTTCCTTCACCATTTTCAGATCAGTGGTGATGAAATTATGTACAGACGCCAGCACATTAAGCTACTACAATCTGTCAAATTTATTTAATAGATTTTCAACTTTATTGCTAAAGCATTAAGGTTCAAGGTTGATTGGGAAAATTTGACAGTTTCGGATAGCTTGACCTGCTGGCGTCTGTACACAAAGTAAAGTGCCTGCCTGGGTTCCCACTCACGATGCACCAGTGCTGTTCTGCCATCTGCCATCCATATCACAGTACCAGTACTAATAAGTAATAACACCATTCTTCCGCAAAATAGCACCACATTATTACCATACAGATGTTGATACTAATGAGTGTGAACATTGTAACCATTGTGAACATCCTCCAATTTAGCAGCTCCGTGTTACCCGAACGTGAGAGTGTAAATACCCGGCGGATGTGAGGTGTCACGGGGACCGCTCGCGAACCCCGCTCTACAAATTGGGTGTCAAAATGTTTAGATAAGATAATTTGGACAATTTGTGGTGGAGGTGATAAAGTATGGTGCGGTAGTGTTTTGTTTATCTTGAATGTGTTGTAATGTATTGTTGTTTAGATTTGGAATTGATTGTATCCTTTTAAGTATGATGGACTACATTTTTTTCTTTACAGATGTCCAATTCTCGTAATTTAAAACCTTCAAAATCTAGTCGCAGTCTCATCTCGGCAACAAACAAATGTCAAAAACTTGTCAAAATGTAGGGAAATTAGAGGTATTTTTGACAGATTGAGACTGAGATCAGACTATGAACATTCTTAAAATTACGAGAATTGTCCCTCAGATGTTTGCAGGTGGTGAAGGGCGGGCATTTTTGGGGGACTGTCTTATGTAATTTTGACGTTCGTAAAGTGCTGATTCTCAGCCTAATTTTAATAAATGATTATTGATTTTGGATTTTTGGTAAGATGAAAATGTAAAGTAGAAATTCGCACGGAGACAACTCATTCCTAGCATTCCTATGCTGGGAAAACATCGATCTGTACTGGAGAAGTACAAGAAAAGTAGTTGCAATCAGAATTAAATAAAATAGGGCAAAATCATTCATTCCTGAAAAAAAAAAAAAATTATGACAGCTTTAAATACGAGTAGTAAATTATTTCTTTATTGTTTCGCTCATAATCCCCTTTTTTATGAAGATAATTTACTACCTATAAAATAGTCGCGTTTTTATCATTTTTAATAGACGCGTAAATTGTTTTAGTAAGTACTGCAATAAATAAACTAGAAACTACTGATAGTAGCCATTTAGTAATTTGGACAGTATCTTATCAAGGGACAAAATATATGACCTTATTAGTGTAATTAAAACATCGCGTGATCATTTAATACAATTGACTAGCGAAATCACGACGTTCGTCTATTTGGAAGCTTCGTCTTCGCAGTCTTAAAGGCGTTTGCCAAGGTTTCTTCGCTTACTCGAATAACAATCGATATTCACCCGAGTAATCGATTGAAATAAAGTTTTATTTGGCGCCGGGATATCGCGGTACTGGAATCTATCGGCCGTTATCGATTCCCGGGATCGAAACAGGCGGCATCTAGCGGGCATTGGCGTGAATCAGATGGAGTGCGTCTTTCCATTAAACTGAACAATCGTTATAGATAACCGGGGACCGAGATCGGAGTACGGTTCGGTGTCGGCCTGCATTATTTACTTTGATAAAGTAACGTAGTTGCTGAAGTAGAACTTTGTTTATAGCGATTTTGAAGGGACACGACAATTAATCAGCGTTATAAATGGTTGTCTTTTCTGTTCAGACTCCAGACAAATTGTTCGCATTATACGAATAATATTTTAAACATAAAATACGAATAGGTGAATACGATAATGAAGGCCTTAAAGAAACAAACTAAGTGATATGCAATGACGGTGTAGGTACAGAAGATATAGCTTAACAAATATTAGTAAAATACAAGCGACCAGATAAATGTAAGAGTTCAGATAGGAGCTTAATGTAATAATAAGACCGAGGGAGGAAAATAACAAGAAACTGGAAGCCAATATTGAAAAGGAAGCTGTTAATTGAACATTGTACCTATATATAGTTAGTTAACAACATAACAATCAAATGATTAATTATAAAGCTGTGACTATCAACACAATCAATAAACTTTGTATCAATACACAAACTGAACATTCACGTATTGTATATTCAAAAATAAAACAACCTGAAATAATTACGCAGACAAAGTTGTACGTAATGTTCGTTAGCCATCATATTACTGTAGTCGTGAACAGCGGATCGGAATGAAAACATAATTGAATGGCTTTTATTCGGAAACATCCCGATATGAAACGATTTATTTGTGTACCTTCCGATATTATTTGTATATGAAAATGTAATTTTCCATATTTACCTGCTTTGTTGGACTTTCAACAATGTTCCGATGTTTTTTTAGTTTTCGGTTATTGGCTTTCTTATAAATGAATATATAAATTAATTTCTCATCATCATCTAGCCTAGCATTTTCCCAACTATGTTGGGGTCGGCTTCCAGTCTAACCGAACGCAGCTGAATACCAGTATTTCACATGGAGCGACTGCCTATCTGACCTCCATAACCCAGTTACTGTGTACGGTAATACGATACCACTTAATAAGACTGGTTGCCAGACTTTCGGACTTCTGACGACCCGTAACGACTGCGGTTCCTATAGTTAATGATTTAAATAGATTTATGAAGTGGTTAGTGTTTCACTTGGTTGCTGTTCATCCATCGGGGTAACTGCGTAACACGCGTACAATGACAATACCTTTCATTTAGGCAATTCAATAATATTCATTGCGTCATTTAAGTTGTCGATCATATATTTTTTTAAACTTATGAAGTGATGGATTTGGAGTTTCCTTCAAAATACTTGGAATTCTGATAGAAAGTGCGTTACGCAATCTAGATGCATGTTCTATTTTTTTAGAGTGATATTCAAGGATTAATTTTTCACATCTCTAATATAAAGTTACAAATGAAACAGCAAAACATAAGAATAAACATTAATTAGAAGATAAGTATTTGCTTCAAGCCAACAAAACGGATCATCAAACGATCCCTAGGAAAGGACATAGTTCTGACAAGAACATGGTATTTGGAAGTAACGTATAATATTGCAACATGGAACGTATGTACGTTTATTCAAAGTTCATTATGTATATTTACGTGATTCTAGAGTTGATTTGGTAACATAAAATTACTAGATGAATTAACATGATTACTGACTGACTAACAATACCTGTTCGCACGTGATTATTGCAAACTGTGATCCCTTGAACTTTTTGAACCTTTTTATCAAATATAATTTTGCATTAAAACTGTTGTAAATTTACACTATTGCAACATCTTTACTTACTTACTTTATGGCTTTAGGAATAAAGTTCAGATTGATTGCACAATGTTGAAGCTGTTCTCTATAATTCAGAATGTACAATATGTTTGATCAATAGATCACCTCTCATTACTCTACTGACCAACTTGTTGCGAAGTCGATAATCATATGCTGCACGGCATGGGCCAATGTTGAATGAGAATCTTGCCTTGTTATAGTGTGGCCAAAATTACCAATAGTTTGGTAAGAATATTCCATGCAACCTCTTATGGCCAAAATACTGAAAAATATGCACTATTATAGTTTCATTTGTGAGCTCTTTTGGCACATGCAATTTGAAAGTGAGTTACAAACATATTATTGCGTTATCTAAAAATGATTTTATAACTAGAGGGGCTTGTGGCTAAGTAATAACAGCCACACGGGTCGATCGATCAGGTTAAGCTACGCTTGCCGCGGTTGGTCTGTGGATGGGTGACCATTTTCACAAATCAAGACCCCTCCGTGCCTCGGAAAGCACGTTAAGCCGTTGGTCCCGGCTGTCATTCGTGGATCTTTGACAGTCGTTACGGGTCGTCAGTAGCCCGAAAGTCTGACAACCAGTCTTACCAAGGGGTCTCGTATTACCCAGTCACTGGGTTGTGGAGGTCAGATAGGCAGTTGGTCCGTGTCAAATACTGGTATTCAGCTGCATCCGGTTAGACTGGAAGCCGACTCCAACATAGATGGGAGAAAGGCTAGGTAGATGAATGATATACCTAAAGGTACAAAATTATAGCGAGTTAGTCTTATCAATGAAATGCATTCTCATGCCAACAATTTGTTCAAACATTTGACCCAAAGTTATGCCCAATCCGCTGGAGGGGCTAGATTGCATAATGCACAAGTAATAGTAGGTAAGTACGAAACTTCTCTTGGGTAATCCGGTCTCGTTTAATCATAAGCCCGCACTTGTAATCGCCTTTTGAGACATATTGGTTACATTTTCCTTCGAATAGTGCCAACCGATGCACTAATAATGTAACGAAACTTGTTAACTTTATGTTTGTGATCCTTTTTAATGCGATAAAGAACAAGTAATGTGGTAAAACGAAATATGTAGTAATTTAAAAAGAAAACCGGTTTTAATTTATCGTTTGACCGAAAACTGGTGCATTCACCTTATGTTTTCAAATTAAAATTGTGAGTGACCCCAATTTAGTAAGGAATTAGATAACAGTTAATTAGTAATATCGTCTTTTAAGAATTCTAAGTAAGTACATATTGATGTTTGTACTAGTTACTATTTGTATTTAATTTAATTGATCATGGATTCGGCATACTTAAAGGCTCCCAAGGCGCGACGCGACTCTGGTGGATCAATTTATATAAAGTTTTCATATAAATTGCCTATTTAGGATTTGTGTTAAACCGTTTTGATTTTAACATGCTTAGGATTAAATATTTTTTACTTTAGACTTTAGTTGAATAATTTTCATGTAGTTTTCATGAAAATTGTTTTACCGGAGTTGCGTCCAGCCTTTCTGCGGGACCCTTAACATTTCGTTTCAATTTCGCAGTAAGTGAATTATTTAATTCAATACCAAGTCCGCATTCGCTAAATAATTTAGCGGATTGAGTTCCAGGATCATTTATCACAATTTCGTTGCGAGCCCATTTAAAATCTATTCAACAACAATTTATGTTCAGTAACACTACTATGACCGGTTCCAACGCCACAAAACAACTCACTCACTATTAAATTAGAAATAATTCCGATAATTCTCTTATTTACTTAATCCTATTTAATAAGAGAAAATATTGTCTGGACGAATTCGCAGTTTATTTGCATTGTATTAAGGTTTATTTTTGATTAAAGTTGGAATGCTACTGTGTCAATTTAGGGTAGGTCTTATAGTAAACGACTTATCGAAAAATTCATAAATATAATAAATATTTATTAATTTTTCGATAAGTCGCTCATTCGAGTCGATAAGTGTTGTTTGAAAACTTAATCCTTAAATCCCTACACTGTCTTCAATCAACAATTTTCGATTTGCTAAAAAAGGCATTTCAGTTAATTTGGCTTTTTTCACAAACGTTTTCTCACACGAACACACCATATCTGTTGGTATTTAATTATTTATTTAATTCATTTTGAAGTCCGTTTAAACCTTATTTCAAATATATTTTGCAACATAGTTGCCTATTTATTGGCTCCCTTTCGGAGACCGACAAGAAACTAGTGACAGTGCATTACTATTCTATCTTTCTTTACACTCGACATCCTGCTGTGCATGAATTCATAAAATACCTCCCGGAGCTCTGACTACTACGAAAGGAAAATGACCGATACATATTTATTTTTACTTAATACGGCTTCGTATGGTACAGACGCCCATTAAGCTACTACAATCTGTTAAATTTCTTTAATAGATTTTTAACTTTATCACTAAAGTATTAAGGTTCAAGGTTGATTGGGAAAATTTGACAGTTTCGGATAGCTTGACCTGCTGGCGTCTGTACATTCACGGTGCACACTTCAAATACTAATCCTGCCTAGCTCGTGCTATGGTTGCTCTGTAAGGTTTTTCTTCCCGTAATGGGAAAATATGTAAGAAATACATGGGTATCGCTGACTTTATTTCCCTATTTTGGTAAAGCAGTATCTGTTCAACATTTCTTTGACTAATTCGATGTTTAAAATTACTCGTGTCAGCACTGCACCTTGATTGTGGGGGGTCCCACATGATAAATATGCTATTAGTTGAAGATGGAATGCTCTTCCCTACAACGCGATACAAGTGCCCAAAGGGATAAGTTTGCTGAAAGCTGCGCCGCGAGAGCGCTGAGTGTTTGTCACTTGTCAAAGTGATCTTAAATGAAAAGCGAGAAATCGGCGACAAGACAAAACACTTAGCGCCATATCACAGCGAAGTTTTGACAAGGAACTCTATTCGCAGCCAAATTAAAGTAACAAATACTTAGCGCCATCTACGCGAAACTAATTTGACAGTTTTCTTCCCCATCCACTTATGACTTTAAAGTCTCCCATGTATCACCCGCTATCCGCTTACACAATCGCTTCACCTTGATATAATACAATAAAGTTGCAATATTTGCGTTTGGCGCCGCTCCTCGTTAAATTGATTGGCTAGATCTGTCATGGCGTCGCAGATACGAATCGGCAATCTGGACAAATAATGAGGAAGTGTAGGGCTATAAATGTGTTAAGAAAATGGATAGAAGTTTACTATTGATAACGTTATCTATAAAGGGAAGTACTCGTAGAACACGAAGTACCTACACAAGCTTTTTTTACTAATCGTTTCGATATCATCAAGGAAATTAGTGTTTTGTGCAAAACATTGATGGCTATCTGTTAAGCTTTGTAGTTTTGATAATTCTTTGTTCCTTTGTTGTTACGATAACTATCTTTACGTGTTTACAACTTCTTCAATGTAGTTTCTGTTAGATTCAGATAGTTTCAAATTATTAGAATATATGTGGGGCTCACTGGGCACTGAATCAATAATCAGCTGCGCGATTCGGCAATAGTATGACTTCCTTCTGGCTTTGCCGTAGTCAGGTATAAAAGTCAGTATCGAGCTTCTATTTCGGCAGTTTTGATACTGAAAAGCTTAGTGCTGATACATAAGTAAATTCCGTAGTAAAACTTTTACACGAAACCAAAAAGACGAGTATATGCCTACTGGGCGTACGGATATTGACGAAGAAAATCAGCTGTACCGTACAATTTTCCTGTATATGTATTGCACTTTTGCATGAAACAGCAGGTTTAATGCCCATAGTCACCACACTGGGCAAGCGGGTTATTGGACCAACTACTATATAAAGGTGACTGGGACAGACTGGATGCGGAAGGCAGAGGACATGGTGCTGTGGTGTGCCACAGCAAGCAGTGGCTTGGGATAGGACATGTCCAGCAGTGGACTGCGATAGGCTGAATTGAACAAGATAAAACAGACTTTTTTTTAAATTACCGGCGAAAAATTTTATCTCTAAGAGTCTGACCCTTGAGAAACATTTTTCAGTAGATGATTCCAGAGAATCATGAACTGAATTCAAAGTAACCCGTATTTTATAGTATAGCCTAGTTGGACCATAACTCATTCTTGAGACAAGTAGAGCCACGCATAACTTGTTAATAAAATAGAGGGAACAAAGGCCCTTTCGCTTTCCCTGCCTTTCTCCAAAGCCTTACGTTAATGTCTCATAATCATATGCGGCGGTATCCTTAGCTCTTGATCAGTTCGCAGATTTATAACAAGCTGTAAATAGTCTAGTTTAAGACCGGAACTTGTAAATATTATATTTAGTATCCTTCGGGTGCATGGATATAGTCTTCAGAGGGCCTAGACAAGTGGCAATGGCTTTTAAAGTGTTTCGTATTCCTACAACGGATTTCAACGGGATTTACATATAGGGTTATGTTTCAAAGACCAGCCAAATTTAAGGTTGTGGTACAGACCATCAAACTGAACAACTTTCTCCATGGGACCAACATCGTAATCGCGAATAAAAATTCAGCCGTCCCATACATTTAGGTCGAGTAGGTATTGAAGTTTCCTATGGGACAGTTGATAAAATTTTCGCGATTACGCTATTTGTCCAATGGAGAAAGTTGCTCAGTTTGATGTTCTGTACCACATCCTTAAATTTGGCTAGTCTTTGAAAAATAACCCTGTGTACTCGTAAAATTTTTCGGTAGCTTGTCAATCCAATACATTTTTGACTTTCCCGTCATCATTATCGCTGATAGAATAACACTTTGTTTGTCAGGAGTGGCGATACGTAAGCAGACACCTGGCTGGAAATATTATACCGCTACCAAAAAACGAAATGGAAAATATTTTTATTTTTAATAAGGCGTAACCCGCGAAATTCAGATATTTTTTATTTGTAGAATTATAATCGTATAAACAACTCTATAAGTTCATTTTATGACTTTGAGAGTTGTTTCATTACCCTATTGAAAGACTATTTAATGAAATCATGAAATTTGGGGCCAATTCTAACTTAAGGAGTTGTATTGCTTTCCTTCGAGTATCTGAACATATGGTGATTAATAATTATATTATATAATTACATATTAAATTAATAATAGATATGGTGATTTGAAATATCAATTTTCAATACAAAAGGTATTAAGCTGAATTTTTTTGGTATTTCTCGGATAAAAGTTATCTGAAGATTGAAAAATTAGCCCCAAGTTAGATACTGATACTAGGACGGCTAGACAGCTAGATAATGTTATTCATTAAAGTAAACCAGACACATAAATACCGGTGCTAAGTCGTTCAATCAGTTATAATCATAACGTACTTTATATTAACGACCTGTATCATTGAACGCCACATATATTCCGAAGTATAACTACATAATCAATATTAACATAATTTTAATTTAACAAACCCATTTTCGATACCTTAGCAACTACTTGTAAATATCACAAGGTTATCAAGTTTAACTAAAAAGAACTCGATGTAATAAAAACGTTAAAATTCAACATTAATTATGTGTGCCATTAGAAAAACTAACGTAATTAAACAGTGCTAAATTAAAATAACCATTGGTTGTCATCTACATAGCGACATGAATTGAAGACACTTCTAATTATTGGTTTTTGCTCGTTTATTCTATAGAAAAGTATAATAAAAATATGGGGAAACCCTAGCACCGTAAGGAGGGAACGAACAGGCAATGTATGTAATGTATTTTGAATTGTACTTATAAATTGCCATGAAAAACTTATTTCTCATGGGAATATTTACCTACGATCTATACACGTTTTGAACTCCACCCAGAAACCCATTTTTATATATGGTTATGGCCATTTTTATATAGAGTTTTAGAGACAGGATCCTCCTCTGACATGCGGCCAGCTAGCAAAAACAGCTTTTTGCATGAGATGTCTCAAGTCATGAGATTTACGTCACAGTCAATTTATTTTCATGAAGGTTAGTTTTTTAAACTTTGTTAAAATATCATTTACTAGCTGCGCCCCGCGGTTTCACCCGCATAAGCTTCGATCCCGTGGGAATATCGGGATAAACAGTATCCTATATGTTAATCCTGGTTATAAACCATCTGTGTGCCAAATTTCATCCAAATCCGTTCAGTACTTTTTGCGTGAAAGAGTAACAAACATTCATCCATCCATCCATACAAACTTTCGCGTTTATAATATTAGTAGATAAGATAACAATGTAGAAGTGTAATTTTCGGTCGCTAAATATTAGCGTTTATGTAGATAAATTGTCCGCAACTCTGTTGGCAATTTGTCTATTAAATTAGAACGTGTCTAACCAAATAACACTGTTCGCTAAGCCTTTTCGCTAGATTGCCGCAAATTCACCCCTTTATGAATTTATTTAGAAGTGGAATATAAGCTTAGTTACCATGGGTGTTGTTAATGGCTATTAACAGAGATTAGAGTAAACAGAAAGATTCTACTTCTTTTGATCCCAGAGTAGCTACTCTGGGATCAAAAGGAGTAGAATCTTTCTGTTTACTTTTATCAGCTTGACGTTCAAAATCTAGTCGCAATCCCTCTCAGCGAAAATCAATGTCTAAAACTTGTTAAAAATGTAGGGAAATTGAGTTATTTTTGACAGATTGAGACTGAGATCAGACTGTGAACGTTCTTAAAATTACGAGAATTGCCCTTCTGATCTGTTTCATTTCTTTTGCAAGGTTGGCAATTGTTTTATCTTATTGTAGGATGTCCACTATCGCTATAATGCTATAAATTCTACCACCATGAGGCGTTTGTAGCTTGTCAATTGTTTTTTTGCCTATGCACTATCAGTGAACAAAATTATACAGGTTGAAATGTACGAGTATAGCCTTTTACTAGTTGACGTCAGCTGTCAGCGACAGTATCACCCTTCTTTTATTTACAGTATTTCATAATACTATTACTAAACACATTGATAGATTTAATACAATACGTGATGGAAGCCATTCTGCCTTGCGGTTTGATGACGGAAATTAAAAGAATGGCGGTTTTGCAAGCGTATTCATGGCAGTGTATACCGCAAGAGATTGTGTGTTAACTGCCCGATTACGAGGTGAAAACGAAAGGGTTTTACCGCATAGGTAGGCAAGTGAATTTGATTTTGCATAAGGTTGCAAAGACCAATTGATTCTACTGGTATAAAATTTCATCGAATGGAAATCATAATTATAAAGTTATTTCAAAACTTCATCATCCCTAGCCTTTTCCCAAGTATGTTGGGGTCGGCTTCTAGTCTAACCGGATGCAGCTGAATACCAGTACTTCACATGGAGCAACCGCCTATCTGACCTCTACAACCCAGTAGCTGGGTAACATGATACCCCTTGGGAAGACTGGTTGTCAGACTTTCGGGTTTCTGACTACCCGAAACGACTGTCAAAGATCTACAAATAAGATAATGGAAGCTGAAATAATTCTCAGAGGTATGTTTAAAACAAAAAGTAAAAGCTAAACTCTATTTTATTGTGTACAAAAGTGTCAGAACTGTCCATCAATTAACATTTAACAAACGAGATGTCAACTTGTCCCACGTAAAAAACGAAAGTAAACGAGGTTGGGAGAGCATCAAGTTTACAGTTTTTTGCGGGCTGTACTATTTTTTATTTCAAGATATCCATTAACTTACCCCTTTTATTCATAAACGTTGCTTAAAGTTAAGTAGTGATTAGCGATTAACTGTTTAACCATCATTTTTTGACATTTAAGCGTCACAGAACTTTAATCATCGTTTATTAAGACCAGGCACTCTGAAATAATTTCCACGCAAGCTCCGCCCCATGCGCCCCGCCACGCCGCGCTTCGCTTCCGCGAGCGAGCCGAAGGTCGCCCCGTCGACGCAAAATTCTAACTTTACGTATTTTGATTTTAGAATAGCGAACATGGATGGAATAGAAACACCTTTATATTATTATATATATTTTATTTTATGAAATATAATAGTTTATTTAATACTAACTACTACATTACTCAAAACATGGTCAAATTAAATTAGCTAGAGAAACTCCGCAGTCTAAAATCGACAAATTAAAAAGATTGGAATTGATGATTGTTTGTTTTTTGGAGTCAATGACCACTGGTGGTGTTACTTGAAGTATGAGTTGAGAAATCTGTTTTTTTTATCGTGTTTAGATATCAATATCCATCACGTCTGTTAAACAACACAAAACAAAATGTTTTTTAAACTGGTACAAAAACAACATTTCCAATAATAAAAGTAACGAGGTAAGAATAAGGCTCATATTTGATACAGAAGTATTCGTTGCCAGCTCGAGATGCTTAAAGTCAAAAACAGCTTATCGGAATAGTTCAGATATCTACTTACTTTTACGGCTGAAACTTCATTTCTTTTCAACTGGAAGACGTATTATTGATATACGATTTTTTATGATAAGTTGCAAGTGGTTGCTGATCATAAATCTCTTTTTTAACTGGGGATTAAACTCGATTCAATTGGTTTCTGAACACCAAAATTTGACTTTTTTCTCGGCTAAATTTGCAGTGCATGATGTGCAATAAGAAATTCAAAAGAGGCATCGGAACAGAACATAAAGACGCTGTAGCTGGAATACAAGCAAGTGGTGGTAGTCATGCTCAGTTGAAACAATTTAGTAAAAAAAAGTAATGATGCATTTGTCAAAAAAGTGGAAATGCTATAAAAGACCATATACGAGGGTGACACTGAAAATTATATCTTTTCAAAATAGTGTCCATTTACATCAATACATCGCTGCATCCGATGGAACCACTGAGAAAAGCAATTTGCCCACTCGTCCGTAGGGGTCTCTTTGACGGCATTTTGAAATGCAGCCACTGCTTCCTCGGCGTCCATAAAACGTTTTCCTCGAAGTTTTTCTTTTATTTTCGGAAACACAACTGTAACAATCTGGCCTTGAACCCACGCGCTAGGTTGTAGTTGCATGCAATAATAATTATTAGCAGTAGTTATGATATAGGGCGGCTGCAATCAAATCAAATTTATCTGATCATCATAGAGATATCTATATTTAAATTTTATTTGTTTCAAATTGACGTTATTTCAAGTTAAAGGAATATCAACTTTATTGTAATGGTAATTAAGTTCATTTCAGAGTGACTAGCACTATTTAAAAAGTTATAAAAATGTGTGAAGTTGTAGCGTAAACTAAACTTTATTGTGTAGAAATTAAAATTATTTTTCCATAAACTCATATTTGTTTACATTTTTGGCGAAGTTCAGACAGCGGAAAAATCTTCGCGGAATTTACTGGCTCCATTGAAAATAGGACCGTATTACCATAGCCTAAAGTATAAAATTGTATGAATATCGATCGACTGTCATACAATTTTATACTTTAGATTAGACGTTTCGTCTAAATAATATATACGTATTTAAAAAAAAATACTAATAAAAAAATACTGCTTTGCTTCTCATGATTCTTGCAATATTTTTTAAGCTTTCGTCTTTCTTTCTCTTCTGTTCATGACGTCTTTTATTGTGTTTGTTTCCCATTGTATAGGTAGATTTTAGAATAGCGAACATGGATGGAATAGAAACACCTTTATATTATTATATATATTTTATTTTATGAAATATAATAGTTTATTTAATACTAACTACTACATTACTCAAAACATGGTCAAATTAAATTAGCTAGAGAAACTCCGCAGTCTAAAATCGACAAATTAAAAAGATTGGAATTGATGATTGTTTGTTTTTTGGAGTCAATGACCACTGGTGGTGTTACTTGAAGTATGAGTTGAGAAATCTGTTTTTTTTATCGTGTTTAGATATCAATATCCATCACGTCTGTTAAACAACACAAAACAAAATGTTTTTTAAACTGGTACAAAAACAACATTTCCAATAATAAAAGTAACGAGGTAAGAATAAGGCTCATATTTGATACAGAAGTATTCGTTGCCAGCTCGAGATGCTTAAAGTCAAAAACAGCTTATCGGAATAGTTCAGATATCTACTTACTTTTACGGCTGAAACTTCATTTCTTTTCAACTGGAAGACGTATTATTGATATACGATTTTTTATGATAAGTTGCAAGTGGTTGCTGATCATAAATCTCTTTTTTAACTGGGGATTAAACTCGATTCAATTGGTTTCTGAACACCAAAATTTGACTTTTTTCTCGGCTAAATTTGCAGTGCATGATGTGCAATAAGAAATTCAAAAGAGGCATCGGAACAGAACATAAAGACGCTGTAGCTGGAATACAAGCAAGTGGTGGTAGTCATGCTCAGTTGAAACAATTTAGTAAAAAAAAGTAATGATGCATTTGTCAAAAAAGTGGAAATGCTATAAAAGACCATATACGAGGGTGACACTGAAAATTATATCTTTTCAAAATAGTGTCCATTTACATCAATACATCGCTGCATCCGATGGAACCACTGAGAAAAGCAATTTGCCCACTCGTCCGTAGGGGTCTCTTTGACGGCATTTTGAAATGCAGCCACTGCTTCCTCGGCGTCCATAAAACGTTTTCCTCGAAGTTTTTCTTTTATTTTCGGAAATAATTATGAGGTATCCACCGGGCACAAAGCTTTCTGGCCGCTAAATGTTCATGGATGATGTTGTGCACTTGACTCATACCGATGCCTAAGCTTGTCCGAATCTGCTGATAAGTCACTCTTTTGTCAGTATCTATCATACGCCGCACAAAACTGATGTTATCTTCAGTCGTCACCGTAAAAGGCCGTCCCTCACGCAGATCATCGGTAAGATTAGTGCGACCACGTTTAAACGTATTAAACAAGTTGTAAAAAGTGGCGCGAGATGGCATTTCATCGTAAAAGGCCAATCGAAGTCAATCATAACTTTCTTGTTGACTTAAATGACATCGAAAGTCATAAAAAATCATTGTACGAAATTTTTCTCGCGTTAAATTCATGCTGACGTGACGCAGACAATTTTCAATTTGCCGCCAAATCGTAAACAAATGACAAATGAATAAAATTCTGTCTGTAAATTGCATGTAAGTCCAATGCATCCTCTAAATATTTCTTTGTAAACAGATTTTATACATTTTTAGGTCCATTTCTATACAATAAATTAAATAGGAAAAAAAGTATTTATAAATTAAATAATTGCGACTGTAAAAAGGTTATTCTGCAATTTTTACTTAGCATATCATACAGTGAGACAGAGGATTTACTCGTTGTCTGTAAATAAAACATGTTAGTCTTTTAAGGTAATATTAATTTTTAATTAGTCTTCTCAGTTGTTAATTTTTTTTTGCACCTTTCTAGCCTGAAACAGGTTCCACCTAGTTCAGGCAAATGAGCAACTGTATCCTCTATATTTTTTTTAAGATAAGTTATAGTAAATCTGCAGCATGTTTATAAATAAACGTTATTATTATTATATAAAATACATACACAATAAAATTGGCAGAGTTCCATTTTCAAAATTTGAACTTATTTCTTTATTATATCCTTTACAAGTGGCCGGTTCTAAAAACTTTCAGTTTCGCCCTCGTATGTTACAAAAATTATGACGTCCCATCTACAGGCATGGAAGCAACAATCATAGCAGGTTTAAAAAAATCGATTGAAATGCACAACATTATTTATGGACGATTTATAGCAGATGGCGATAGCAGTACCTACACAAAAATTATTGAGTCACGGCCCTACGCAAACATTACAGTCGAAAAGATTAACTGTAGAAATCATATTTTGCGCCGATTTTGTAATAACATGCAGAAACTCATGACCGACACACGTTACCCTATAAAAGACAGAAAGCTTTTTTGTAAAATAAAAATTTTATCAGCTCGCAAATACATCTGTGACGCCATCAGAATTAACAAGCCAGACAAAAACTGCAACAACTTGCATCATGATTTCGCAGGAACAGAAACTAAATTATGCAACTGAGAAGGCGTCTCCAATAAGTTTCCTTGTTCCGGATGACATTCAAATTCGGGAAATTTGCCTTAATTTTTTTTTCCTAAGAGAGTATATACTTATTAGTCATTATTCGGATAAAACATCTTCAACAATTTATATATAAGCATAAACAACATAATTGTTATACTACTTATAATATTGTTATACAGGATAATTTTTTATTCAGTGCGTAAATTTTCACAGGGTGTTCTACCCATGAATATGAACAACTTTCACTATGGGACCATCTCTGAAATCACAAAAAAAAATCAGCTGTTTCTTATAAAAGTTCAATACCTACTCGACCAAAATGTATGAATCTGCTGATTTTTTTTTCGTGATTTCAGAGATGGTCCCATAGTGAATGTTGTTCATATTCATGGGTAGAACACCCTGTAAAAATTTACGCACTGAATAAAAAATTATCCTGTATAGGTATTTAATACAATCAAATCGCCTCCATAGCTTCCTATGTTCTCACAATCTCCAACACAACTGTAACAATCTGGCCTTGAACCCACGCGCTAGGTTGTAGTTGCATGCAATAATAATTATTAGCAGTAGTTATGATATAGGGCGGCTGCAATCAAATCAAATTTATCTGATCATCATAGAGATATCTATATTTAAATTTTATTTGTTTCAAATTGACGTTATTTCAAGTTAAAGGAATATCAACTTTATTGTAATGGTAATTAAGTTCATTTCAGAGTGACTAGCACTATTGAAAAAGTTATAAAAATGTGTGAAGTTGTAGCGTAAACTAAACTTTATTGTGTAGAAATTAAAATTATTTTTCCATAAACTCATATTTGTTTACATTTTTGGCGAAGTTCAGACAGCGGAAAAATCTTCGCGGAATTTACTGGCTCCATTGAAAATAGGACCGTATTACCATAGCCTAAAGTATAAAATTGTATGAATATCGATCGACTGTCATACAATTTTATACTTTAGATTAGACGTTTCGTCTAAATAATATATACGTATTTAAAAAAAAATACTAATAAAAAAATACTGCTTTGCTTCTCATGATTCTTGCAATATTTTTTAAGCTTTCGTCTTTCTTTCTCTTCTGTTCATGACGTCTTTTATTGTGTTTGTTTCCCATTGTATAGGTAGCGTTTTAATGTGAATTTTATTAAAATAACTCCCAAATAAAATACGTATTGAACGCGCGCGCAAGCGATACACCCTCTCACGATGGCGCACAGCGCGGCACTGACGAACCGGCTGGCCGTTAGGCGGGTTAGGCCGCTAACGCATCAGTAATAAAGTTGAATACCGCGTGCACTCCTTGATCGCGTTGGAGCTCGAAACTAAATGTCGTAAGTCTCAATTCTTATTTCGTTTATAACTAAAGTAATAATTGATCTAGAGAAAAAATGTCTTATGGGTCGATAGTAAAGTATATTTTCTTACTGTGAACATTTATTTTAGACATAAAGGCTGAGCCATCTTGAAAAAAAATGCAATAATCCTTAAAAAACACATGATTTTCGAATAAATAATGAATCGGGCGAAAATGTTACAATTACGTTTCTGTCTTATACATGCAAAGATAAAAGATCCATTATATTATCTAATAAAGTTCAATTTTGATTGCATGTGTGACTGTCCCAGAATATTAGTTCAAATTTACATGAAATTAGGGAGCCTCCTCTTAATAAACTCCTTGATGTTTAATTTAATTCTGTATAGTTATTGCTACGTGCCTTAAAACCGACTGTTCTGAGAGCAGAGAAGCAATTTAATACCGTACGTACGCACGGCTACACGTCAAGCTACACATAAACAGTGTCAGCTGACTTGTGATTGTGCGAAAAACCAATACAATGCGAAGTAAGCTAAAACTAGAAGGTATAGCTTTATGTTTTGCCGTGTGTACGAGAAATTGCTACAAATCATAGAAATGCTTTATCTATGCTACAAACCTTAGGCTGTTAGTTTTTGTATCTGGGAGATGTTCAGGTAAACAAATATAAGCAGACCACTGGTTAATTAGGACATTACCCTGTAAAACAATTTCCAATGTTTTTACCTTACATGTGAAGAAAGATATCTAACACTCGTATTCGCTTTCCAAAATAAATTTGGGCTAAAAATATCTTGCTTTTACAAAGAAATGTTTCGTTTGATTTATAAGGGTACCTACGATCTAACGAACCGATTCGATGGCCGTGAAAGAGATGCTTAGTCTTCGATCCCTTGCGGAAAGAGGACGAGGATACAAAGGTTAATAAAATGATGAAGTGTTATATATATCCTATATACTGAAGTTGTATACAGGGTGTTAGGTTAAACTAGAGACACACTTTAAGGGCTGTAGTACCTACTCATGAAAATAGACCACATTTACTATGGGAACAAAACTGAAAGCCAATTCTCGTAGTTTGGTTTTTTTAACTGTATTATTATTATTATTTATTTATTTAATTTAAAACGTTAAAATCTAGTCGCAGTCTCATTTCGGCGACAAATAAATGTCAAAAACTTGTCAAAATGTAAGGAAATTAGAAGTATTTGACAGATTGAGACTGAGATCAGACTGTGAACGATCTTTAAATTACGAGAATTGCCCCTCTGATATATGAAAAAAATATTTGCCGTTTCCTACATTTTGTGCAGTGAGTTGTGTTAAGTAATCAATCATAAATGTATGGAGCAGCTGATTTATTTTTTCGCGATTTCAGTTTTGGTCCAGAATTGGTTCCATATTAAAAGCAGTTCAGTTTCATGGCTAAGTGTAACCGAAGCCTTTAAGAACTGCCTGGCCTGTCTTGACTGCCCTCAAGTATTACCCTTATTTAATTAAGATCCGGTAATTAATTCATCTCACAACGTATTCATTTTTCTCTAAGCATATCTGTGAAAATGAAATGTAGTCGTTGTAGTTATTGTAGACAGCTTTTTCGAATAAGCTTTCTTGGCGTAACGTATAAAAATGGTAAGTTCTCAGGATTATTATGTTAGCGTTTGTCTGTATCGGCACTGTTACTACGCTTGTTTATTTATGCTGGGTTTTGTGGCTATGTCGATATTGAATTGGGAAAAACATCAAAGAATGTTTTTTTTAATATTTTCATTTGCAGTTTTGACATTTGAACACTAAGCTTCGTTTCAGGGCTGTAATAGTGTGACATTATATACCAGCACTCTTATTACGTAACACACATTCAATTACAATCCAAAAGTTCTGAAAGAAACTAATTAACTTGCTTCATATGTTTGAAACATTTTTTTGCACAACAACGTAATGAACGTGGTTGAACTGCCGAAATGAAAGGCATTGCGGTCGATTGCCAGTTTGCCATTGTTACGAAATTACCCCGCAATTTTGGTTTAAATAATACACGTTTATCAGTATCACGTTTTATTCGGTATTTTATTCGGATACTATCAACAACCTTAATTCCAAACCACCTCAAGTTAACAATCACAAAGATGATTACATCATACAAAGAGCAAGTCTGAACTCCTCCGTTATCTAGGGCCTAATCTCTATGACCTATTACACTGGTTGGATCATCAAGCAGTAAAAGCGCTTTCTCCAAGCGAACTGGGTTTCTGTGTTGCGCTGTACAGTTCGTGTAATAAGTCTTTTATTGTATAATAATAATGCTTGATCGTAGCTATAATGATTGTTGATGATCGAATTGCTGTCATAATTACGAATAATTCCCTTGAACTGGAACTGGGTCGACGCGGGTCGTTTGTTTCTGTTTGAATTTTCTTTTGTTTTTTTTGGTGAGAGATGTTCTATTGCATATATTTGAGTGTCATTTGTTTTGATCCTATACATTGTCTTTAGGTAAACCGTTTTTTGACAGATGGAACTAGTGATTGCAGCAACACACAATACATTGATTGATACACGTACGGAATTATAATGTCTGTAAGAAGCCATAAATAAGATATTTCAATAAGATAAGACAGTTAATATATTTATTTTATTACGCATTTTAAAGCTAACTTTACTTAATCTGGAATTATATACGTTCTAAGATAGCTGTCAAAAAACGGGTTTACCTAATGGACTGGTTAGAGTTGTACATGTGAGAGTATGTTTACAGATATTTTACGATCTACGGTTTCGTGTCTGACGGACAATGGACAGCCATAACTATTGAAGAGAGAACCATGAGGAAGATTATACTGCACTAGAACTAAGTACATGTTTTCCTTGACTGATGGACAATGTACAGTCATATCTATTGAAGATATGAATATGAGAAAGTTTAACCACCAGTCTTACCAAGGAGTATCGTATTACCCAGTAACTGGGTTGTGGAGGTCAGATAGGCAGTCGCTCCATGTAAAATTGTATTCAGCTACATCCGGTTAGACTGGAAGCCAACCCCAACATAGTTGGGAAAAGGCTAGGCAGATGATGATGATGATGAATATGAGAAAGTTTAAGCATAGTGCATTACTTAGGTACCATTTTTAGGGGTCCGTACCTCAGAAGGAAAAACGGAACCCTTATAAGATCACTTCGTTGTCCGTCTGTCTGTCCGTCCGTCTGTCAAAACCCCTTTTCTCAGGAACGCGTGGAGTTATCAAGTTGAAATTAATATCAAATACTCTGGATTGCAATTCCTTGAAGCAGTGAAAAAATCAAAGTTCTAAGTAAACGCAATCAAAAGACACGGGCGTTTATGTTCCGTTTATGCCGCATATTTGACACTCGCAAGGGTATCAAAACCTATAGGGTACTTTCCGGTGACCTAGAATCATGAAAGGACAATGTCCAAATTGGCCTTGTGCAATAAAGAGTATCAGATGAAACGATAATTAATCGCCTATTTTATTATTTAAGTTGCAAATACTTCTGTATCACGGACTAGCTGTATTCCAAAATGTACTTTTAATAGAATTTAACGCGACTAATAACATTAAATCGCCATCTTCGCCTAATGTCATGTCGTGTCAGAAGTGAAATAGGGATGTCCAATCAATTATAATCGATTGATTGAATTATTATTCGATCGATTGTGTTTTCTTTTCTAAAGTGCTTTTTTAAAAACCTAATAAGAATACTTTATGTATGCAGTCATACTCCAATTTAAATAGGTAGTAAGAATAATATTATACAGTAATCAAAACTTTTTATTTTGATTATCTAATTCATTTTTTACGACAATTAATACAAAAATAACATTTCTCTTTCGGCGTAAAATAAACCATTGTCATACATACTTGTAATGTTTATATGACAAAGGTGATGTAACAGACAGTTTGAAATAATTTAAGAACACAGTAAATCTTAATCGAAAAAATCGATTATTGGTGTGGTGTCGTACTACATCCCTAGATTTGCTGTGAACGTCACGTCGCGTCGTTAGTTTAAATGCATTTTAATTTTGCAATTGCATCCACTTTTCAGCATCTGCATAGGTACCTAATTATCTAGGTAGGTATTATGATATTACCTACTTTTCAGTTTCTCAAAAATCACTCAGAGCTATGAAAAATCGTAGGTACCTACATTTAATATTCGTTGTTATGGTTAGATTATAACCTCAAAATCTGATACTTTTTTTGAAATATACCTTTTTTGCAGCTAGTCCGCTACAAATACAAGATCTTTTAAGAATCTACTAATGATAGAGAATACAATACATAATTATCCGATGCTCTTGGCTCCAGGGCCAACAATGTATGGACGCAGAGCAATGTCCTTTGGCAAGAAGCAATGTTATGTAGCACAAATAAAGGAAAAAAATCCGAAAACCGTAAATTTGTGGTTACATACCTACAAAATTGTACGGAACCCTTGGTTGGCGCGAGCCCGACTCGCACATGACCGGTTTTTTTTTTAAATCTTCAGTTTTGAATGTAGCAAACAGGGGTTTGAGATACCTGCTTATTATGTATGTAATCTAAGATAAGGGCAGTAGACATAGTTGATTGGTATTTCCATATGTTCGTGAGTCGATTTAGATATTACCTATTGGTACTCAATCGATTGTCAGATGTTAGTAAGCTAACTTCGTCTTTTACCTTACTATCTAAGAATAAACATGTGATGCCTCAATAATAGCATGATAGGACTATCGTCCACCTTTCGTTCACCTTATCAGGTGTGAAGGTATTTGAACATAAGGAGGCCAAGTTACTACAGTATTTAACATCTGTTTAATAGTGTAAATTAAGTTTATTACTACATTTAACGGCTTCAATTTAACGTTACCTTAGTAATTACTGTTTCCATAAAGAGTCAATTAGGCTATATTAATTGCTGTGTCCTAGGCAATAAAGACGGTCTATTGTTTTGATACGAGAAGGACTTTTTAAATCACCGTCATTTTGGAGCAAACGTGAAACGGGTTCTGACTAATTTGTACTATGGGACCTACCCGGAAAATGCGAAAAATATAAATAAGTTTTTGCCTACATTTTGTCGAGTTCCAAATTTTTTGCAGTTCAGTTCATTTATACCTTTTATGGGCTAAATAATAACAGCCGCACAGGTTGATCGATCAGATCAGGATCAGGGCAAGCTACGCTTGCCGCGGTTGGTTTGTGGATGGGTAACCATCTTTACATACCGAGACCCCTCCGTGCCTCGGAAAGCATGATAAGCCGTTGGTCCCGGCTGTCATTCGTGATTGTTTGACAGTCGTTACGGGTAGTCAGAAGCCCGAAAATCTGACAACCAGTCTTAACTAGAGGTATCGTATAACCCAGTTATTGGGTTGTGGAGGTCAGATAGGCAGTCGCTCCATGTAAAATACTGGTAGCTGCATCCGGTTAGACTAGAAGCCGACCCTTATAACAGTTGGGAAAATGCTAGCTAGGCAAATGATGATAAAAGTCTTTCCCTGACATGCATATTGTTAGAATTAGTGATGGTAACTTTGCAATATTGAAGTCTAGGTTAAGAAGTTCGTGGGATAAGAGAAAGATTGCAGGTTGCAGGTGCAACACGAGCGGTTGTGTAAGGTGTAATAGGTTGCTTTTGCTGCGAATATCATGAAATATCCGAGTTTCCCATGATTATTACGTATAGAATGACTTGCACCAGACTATATACTCCTTTCTGAAAACCCATTAAAAATATATTGTAAGATCTCATGTCAAATTATTGGGTAACATGTGATGCGGAGGAATGGGTTTTGACGTGAGGTTAGTTTTGAGCATGAACGTGAATGGCTATTAGAGCTGGGGAAAACCAAAGAAACTGACTAAAAAGAGGGTGACTATGACTACTGTGATGACGATTAATAGAAAAAAAGAAAAAAAAAAATGGAAAAAAAGACCAAAATAAAAAATAAATGTAAATATGGAAGAAAAAGATATGCTGCGCCGACCCAAAATTAATTAAGTTAAGGGAAAGAGAGAAATGCTATGTTAAAAACAATACATTCAACACCATATTTACTAACTTGAACAGAGTATCCAGAGGACTCACTGTCCTTAAAATACATAACTTACTAAATGCAAAAGCAGATACTTACTGCAATTTTCAACCAATATGACTGTCGCAGCCCGCATGTCTAGTAGTCTTTACCATAAACAGCGCCCACAGAAAAGCCACAGGTCACAACTGCTACTAAATAAGCAATGTATTACCTAATCGATTACTTGTACAACAAATTGAAGGTGTTGGTTTCACAGTACAGTGACTATATAAAGGAATATTGGTCGCCTAGTCGTGTAATATATAATACCCAACCTATTACTGTCCAACTGCTGGGCAAAGGCTTCTTCTCATTCAGAGGAGAGGAGGCACAAGCATTGATTACCAGCTTGGTCAAGACGAGTTGGCGATTTCAGACTTTTATCCAAACTTTTTTTTTCTTCCTCAACCCATATTGTCCCACAGCTGGGCAAAGGTCTCCCCCATATTTTTCGACTTTCCTTTGTCCTATGCCTTCTCCGTCCAATCAGTTAGAAACGAATCCAAATCGTCACACCTGCGTTTCTTAGGCCTGCCTCGGTGACGACGCCCGTCTTCAGGCACCCACTGTGTGACGATTTTGGCGTATCTATCTGGATTTATTCTATAGGTGTGACCCGCCCAGTCCCACTTCAGCCTGGCTGACTTATCGCTATATACCTGTCCTCTTGGAGCGCAAAACTATTATTATAAAGACCCTTTCATATGTAAGCCACAGAACGGATTTCGATAAAATTTGACAAGGAGATAGATGGCATCTTGGGAAAGTACATAGGCTACTTTTTGGCCCCGGTAGCATGTTCCTCTGGGATAATTTCCGACATCCACGGGGGCGAAACCGGGGACAGAACCTATAAGTCCAGGTGTCCTCACGATGTTTTTCCTTCACCGATGTCGGTAATGTTAAACTTAAAATACATTTTGTGGTAGAGAAATGCTTGTAGCGGAATTATGATCCAATAATAAGGCAATAGCAGTAAATCAATGTTGGTAAGTGCTAACGAGTGGTTAGTCGCTAATCGAGTTACAGTGTTAACGTAAACCGTTTAGTGTTAATGGTAACTATGGTGTAATCAAATTAGGGTTTAGAGGCAGTTTTTTTGCATAACCGCGGGTTTTGATTTGTTTGATTTTACACTGTAGTTCGGTTTTTTCTGTTCAGCCGGTCTATTCTGTAAAAATCTCACTGTGAAAACTTAGGTGCAGTGAGTTTCAAAAGAGCTATCAAGCCCTAGATTTATATGCGTCAGATAGATCACTTCAAGCTTACTTCACCTAAATTTTTACAAAATATGATAGATTGCTTTTATCATCATCATCATCATCATTGGCAGTCTTGTTCCATTCACTGCTGAGTATACTTAGGCCTTCTCCCTTTTCTTTGCTTCCCTGATCTGTGCGAGTCTCGCCCAGGTGTCCCCCGCGATCTTCGGGTTTCCTTTGCTTTATTTAAACATAAATAAAAGTTACTATTAAAAATGTATTCTAAAATGTTGCTTTAATTTTTTTTTTTCATTTATAAGAACCTCAATTAAATTCTGAAGTGATAATTCTTTAGCATGTTCTATTTAATTGTTATTTTGTTATTTGTTGTCCTAGTGTTATTTTGTTTATTTATTTTTAGCCTATGTTTTCCCTCTGGAGGGCTAAGCCTTCAAGTATTTCTTTCTCCTTTCCACTCCTCTCTGTCTTGAGATAATGTGAACCCATCTGTAGGCGTCCTGCCGTCTTCCCCTGAGTCAGCCTCGATGTCGACGTTCTGGGACAGAAGATGGGGGTGGGGTAGATTTACCCTATAGCTCATTCGACATGCACCAAACGTGTCCGCCCAGGGTTAGTGGTTTAATGGCACAGCTAAACCAATAACTCAATTTAATTGCCATTTTAATTATGAATTATAGCTGTGCAACTTGGCATAATAATACGATTGATTCGTCCAGTCATTAAACCCTTTTCCTTATAAAATTTTATTGGTTACTTCCCTTTCCTATTTCCCCTGTCTTCATAGTTATTTTCAGACGATTTATTACATACAAATGAAGTGTAAATTGCCGGTCTGTTACAGCTATTGCGCTAACTGTTCCTGTGCAACGTGATAATTAGAGGATACCATTGTTTCTTGCTGCCAAGACTGTTGCATCCATAATTTCAGGAGTTTACTGTAGGATCTACCGGGGAGTTGGTTGCGCCACTTCGTCTTCCCAGCTTAAGCACTAGGAATTAGTAAAGAGTGGGCGTTTTGGGGGACTGTTTTAAGTCATTTTGACGTTCAAAAAGTGCTGATTCTTATCCTAATTTCAATAAATGACTTTTGATGTTTTTAAAATCAAATTGACAGCGTGGCTACAAAATAGTTGCTTTTATAGCCCTAAGAAATTTATAGAATATAGACATAGTTGTTAAATGATGAATTAATTATTATTTATGAGTAATTGGGCAGATAACTGTATAGTAATTTTCATTGAATAATATTTTATTTTTTATTTTATGGACATTTTTAATTTAATTTATTGTCATTTAAATTCAGTATTGACTTTTTATTTTATTTTTGTTAATTTTTATAATCGGACAATTTAAAGTATTGAAATGTATCAATGTTATTTTGGTTTGGTCTGTTTTTTTTTTATTTATTTAATGTTTATGACTTTGATTGTATGTCATGATAGGTGAACGTTTGCTAAATTCACCTAAAATTGCTTTTTAAAACACTTGAATAAATTCGTATATTTTGCCTTTTGTTAAGTCTACTGACGTACTACTGCCAATTTTAAAAGGATTTTGTTTTTTTTTGTGGTTTAACAAAACACGCAGTAGGTACTTAATTTTATTTTTAAATAAATCACAACATTTTCCTTCTGTTTGTTATCCGTTAATTTTATAAATTCACAATCGAATACGAACAAAAACTTAACCAAAGTTATGAAAAGGGGTTCAGTGTATTGTGAAAACTCTTCAAACAGGTTTACGTATGTCGTACACGTAAACTCGTTTGTTTTGCGAACCGTACCAAATTAAATTTGCATATAATTCTCCGTTGTTGTTGACGCACGAATTTTCTTTGCGTCAGATGTTACTGTAGGGTTAGCAACGAAAGAAACTGCTGTTCGGTCTTCAGAAAAACGTTTCGTAATTTTATAAATCTCTGAAGAGTAGTTATTTTAACTGAAACTTTAATCCTAGATTGTAAGGTAAGATTTTGGATTTTGTCTTATTTACTTAGGTATGGGTAAAAGTAAGCATATGGATATTAATTACATATAGTTTGGTAGTATTTTTGGGGATTTCCGCACTAGTTTCGACTTTATTAAAACAAGTTTCTAAGCCAAAGGAAAAAAAAAGAAAAAGATTTTTTTGTAAAATTTTCAGCAGTTGGAGCACTAAAACCTTATTCACGTAATTTAAGACTAAAATACTCCAATATATAATTTATTCTTACGAAAAGCCTTTAGTTTTTTTTTTTTTAGTTTATTTATTTATCACTCCTAAAATTACAAATTTCTCTTAGTCTAAGTACAAAATCATGGCAATGAATACATATTTATAAGAGATTACGTTGACGACTATTATATACTAGTATAAACTGTGCCACAGTCGTCAGCGTCTTCCACACTTATTTATTAAAACCACAATTCATTGTTTAAAGCTAATGTATGGTTACCCTGGAAACACATGTGGCGGGGTTTTCACTCAATAATCGCCTTCGTCGTGAATTAATACGGAATCACATTGTGAACGCTCCAAGCTGCGGAATAAATACATTATTTTTGGAAACCAACATATGAAACAATCTTTTTATGTTTCCAGGTGGTGTTAGAGAAATTTTCACCTCTGAAGCGCGATTTATTGAAACCCAAATTGAGATTCGATTTTTCTCTTGAAATCTGTCTTAAGTACCTAACTGTTAGCTCCGAATAAAAGTACCTGCGAGCTTTTTTATACCTAATACTTTTCTTTTTCAGATTTCAGTATTCAAGAGTCCTCGAGGAGTACTTCAAATGCCAGAATAGCCAGACCCTCGTTTTAGAATTAATTTTAATATTTCATTTATTGCTTGCTGAAGCAGGCTGAAGCGCGGTATAAGGCTAATTTAGGATTGGGTAAACACAAAGGTACCTACGAAAATTCATTAGCAGCCAGTGACATTAACAAAAAGGTCAACAAACCCTCACAACCTCTACCATGTATACCTACCTATCTCTAAGACAGCTTACATAAAAACGTGCAGTAAATAAACACATACTACTAAAATTTCAAAGGACCTTCCATTAGCACAGGTGCACGTGCCTGAGTTCCATTACGGGACACGTGTTTGTTAATTTTAAACAGAAGTTCGCTTCTAGCCATGACAATGAACAGTGAGGTTTAGTGGGGATTTTGATGAGTTTGTGGAGGTAAAAGGTACAATGTAGTGGTGACTACATTTTACCTTAGCTGTGATGAAACAAACAGAAATAAAGCGTAGGTAAGTACTGGGACATCTCAAATGAATGAAAAGATCTGGGTAACAGTACCTATTTGGACAGTCTAACGACCAAATATAGTGTGTGTGTACAGTGACCATATAGGCACTATTTTCCAGATAGTAAAAATGATGTCAGTAATGTCAAATTAGTTGGTGCTTTAGCTTTTAATACAGGATCAATATTTGACTGTATAATACTGATACCATTGTTGTTTACACCAAAACCAAATACATCTAAACTAGTAGTAAATAACTTACACTCCTTTTTAACTTAAATTCACTTTCTTTACGTCTATTTAAAGCCTTAATTGAAATATCAAGAATTTCTTTTAAGTTATTTCCTTTAATATAGACATTGTCTATGAATAAAATAGTGTTTGGAATCATAACCAACTTTTTAATCATTAATCTCTGAAATGAACCGGAACTAATCCGAAGACTGTAAAACAAACAAGTCAGTGTGTTTGACAAAAAGTGGAAAACGAGGTTAAATTAATATCAGAAAAAAATAATGATGCATATCGATGGACAGTTCATTAATTAAATATAAAAAAAAAACTGTTTCTATACTAAACATTTTTTGCACCATTTAACGAGATTACTATCAGTAAGCTGACACTAAGTATCTATGTTCCTACTTCGTTTGTAAGACCTTATGATTTAATACAAAAAGTAGTTAGTATGAAAACATTTTTTAATTTTCCTACATGCTTTGGGTAAGTATCAGATTATTATTATGGACCACTACCGTGGTATCTACTAAAACATCAGAGCCCACGTTTCACTTAAATACTGACCTTGTTTTTTTACAATAACTGTAATACGCAATTCATTCAAATTCAAATTCAAATTCAAATTCATTTATTGTTTGCTACAGGTGAAAAAGCAGTTCTTACCATGATAATACAACGATCGCTGTAACATACCCATAGGGTGTACAATATCTAGCAGTCATTTAAAATTCATTTTATCATTATTTATGTCAAAATACATTATTATCAATTAATATTACTCATGCCTAAATACACAATAACTAATTAATACTATCACTCATGTCAATATACATTAATTTTATCATTCATTTAAATATATATTATCATTAAATATAAATGTAAAAATACACATAAACCAACTTTAATTTAATATTCACATACTTTATATCAATGTTTTTATGTTGACATCTTTATCATCTAAGAAGTCATTGATCGAGTAGTATGCTTTACTTATTAAAAATTCTTTGAGTTTAGCTTTAAAAATATTCAGTTCTTCAATGCTTTTTATACTATTTGGTAGTCTGTTATAAATTTTTATCCCTATCCCAAATATACTCTTTTTAAATTTAACTGTCCTACATTTAATAACATTCAATTCATTTTTATGTCGCGTACTTCTTAATGTTTTATAATTGCCAATATCGCGTTTCATCATCACCGCAGCCTCATAAATATATATTGACGGAAGAGTTAAGATTCTCAAACTAGAAAACACTGCTCTACACGTCTCAGTTTGTTTAAGTCCACATATACTTCTAATACATTTTTTTTGCGCTTTAAACGCAGATTCCCAGTTGGGAGAATTACCCCAAAAAAGGACACCATATTTGAGCACAGAACCCACGTATGCATGGTAGGCGCTTAGTAATGCACTTTCGTGTACAACCTTTCGTAGCATATAAAGTGCATAAGAGGACTGATGCAATTTTTTGCAGACATCATCGACTTGCATTTTCCAGTTCAGCCCAGAGTCAATGTGAATGCCTAGAAATTTTGTGTTGTTAACTTCTTTCAATGTTTCGTTTTTATAGTTAATGTGAATTTTTGTTGTTTTTGAGTTTTTGTTATAGAAAGTCATGTAGCTTGTCTTTTCTATATTTATTTTTAGTTTGTTTACATTCAGCCAGTTTATTATATCTTTAAGTGATTTGTTAATATTTGTTTCATGGTCATCTTGTTGGCCTTTAGTAAAAATAGCTGTGCTATCATCTGCGAACAGTATTAGTTCCTGTTTTATGGATTTGGGTAAATCGTTTACGTAAATTATGAACAAAAGTGGTCCCAATATACTTCCCTGGGGCACTCCATGTTGAACAATTCTGGAATTCGACTTATATGTTTGTTCATAATTTGTGCCATTTGTTATTCTAGTTATTTGCGTTACTTGTAATCTGTTTGCTAAATATGATTTTAAAAGATTTAATGCAACTCCTCTTACCCCATATTTTTCTAATTTATTAAGAAGTATTTGATGGTCCACATAATCAAATGCCCTTGTCAAGTCCATGTAGATCGCAGTTACTTGTTGTTTTTTATCAAGTCCTGTCATTACTTGTTTTAAAAATTTAAAGAGAGCGGTACTTGTAGACCTACCTTTTCGAAACCCGAATTGCTCATTTGCAAATATGTTATTATTTTCAAAGTAATTGTACAAGTTATTATAGATAACCTTTTCAAAAATTTTTGCAATAACTGGTATTAATGCAATTGGCCTATAAAACTTCAACTCTTTTCTGTCTTCTTTTTTGAATACGGGAGTTACGAGTGTTAATTTTAATTTTGAGGGAAACACCCCATGCTCAAGGGACAGGTTTATTATGTGGCTGAGCACTGGAGCAACGAGATGCGATATTTTTTTAATTATTTTTACGTTTATGTCATCGTAACCTGTACTATTCGTATTTTTAAGCATTATAATAATTTTTTCAACCTCTTGTGGATTAGTTGGGTTCATGAAAATAGAATTAGGATTATTATATGTCACTATTTTAAGAGCTGTACCATTGTCATTGGGTTTTGGGTTTATATCGTCAATAAAGTAGCTGTTAAATGCTTGAGCTATATCTGTCGGTTTGGTTATTAATTTGTCTTTAAGTTTTATTTGGTTTATTTCTTCTTTAGGTGTTACTGTCTTGCTATTATTTATAATTTTCCATATCGCTTTACTTTTGTTACTAGCCGAATTAATATAATAGTTGTTTTGAGATTTTTGAGTCATTTTAATAATAGTTCTTAATCTTGCCGCGTATTCTTTAAAGTTTAACTTGTCTTTTGTATTTGATGACAGTCGATACTTCCAAAGTAAATGACGTTTCCTTTTAGAGCATAACCTTATTCCTTTACTCAGCCATTTAGGTCTTTTAGCAACTGTTATTCTAATTCGTATTATAGGAAAACATAAATCATAAAATAATTTGAATAGCTCATAAAAACTATTGTACGATATTTCAGGATCATTATTTGAAAAACATTCCATAAAACTAAGGCTTTTAATGCAACTTATAAATTTAGAAATATTATCCTCACAGTAATCTCGTTTAGATTTAAACCAGTGTGTTATGGTGTAGCTTTTCTTCACAGGGCATGTCAGCAATTGTGCTGTATGATCAGAAAGCGAAAGTTCCAAAACTGTAGATTTTGCTCCTCTAATATTATGAGCTATATTATCAATGCATGCCCATATAAAACATAACATAAATTGAGTCACCCATAATATCAGATTCTTATCAAAGCAGTTTACATACTCAATGAATGTTATTTTAACAGAAAACATAACAATCAATAACATTAATAAAAAGTTGACAGCAATATAAGAAGCAAAGTTTTTATTAAAATAAAAATATGAAATCGAATCAATTGTACTTAACACTGAAAAGTATAGCAACACAACGTCATCCATCACTCAAGACTGGATGCTGGCAGGACAAAATATAAGTTGCTATTTAACAAAAAACAAAATAGCTTTGTGGTTTCGGCATTTCAACTAATCACTTCGGATATGCCGTTCCATTTTCCAAAGTTTGAACTTTTAAAGCAAAGGAAATAAGTTTGGATAAATAATATAATTAATTATGTCGTTGCCAGTTCTTAATTTACTTTCCATTAACTTTTGAAAATAAATTAGGTAAATTCAAACTCGGAGATTATAGTATACGTACACGTTTTTTTTTAATTAAACTAGATTAGGTATTACTAAATTACATTTTTTGAAACAAATATTTGCAAAAACCTTTAAGGAAAACAAATTACCTTTAATGATCAATTAGCATTACATTTTATTGGTTATAAAATAGTATCTACATACTCAACAAGTCTTGAAATCACATAAGGAAACATCAATTACCGGCCATTTATGTAATATGACATTAAGTGTTTTGACAGCATCAATTTCAAGATGGCGGATGACATGTGCCACTTGTGAAGGCTGCCGAGATTTCGCATCGTGTTGAAGGCATTTTTATTTGGTAATAGTTCGTTGGGATTACTTTTGTTTGAATCGATTCTTTGTAAGTATTATGTTTGCTTACACCGAGATACAAAGGGAGATAGCATCATTATCAGATGGTTAATTTTCGACAGGCTTGAGCCGATTTAAAGATTTGTGTAATAGCGGCATGATACAGTTTTTATTTTATTTTAATGGGCAGTATTTTTTAGATTGTATCAATTTAAACTTAAACATTATATAGTAAAATTCGTATTTCAACATTGTAATTTTCGTAACTTTATCTTGTTTGTAATTTCAGTTTAATCTGTCAAGTTTAGCCGCATTCGATATCTTATCAGAGGCTTTTCAAAGTGAAGTTTTTATTAAGTACTAAAAAGTAGTACCGACAACAAAGTGAACGAGTAATACTAGTTTCTGCATTATTGGACTAACAACGACCCAATTCTGTGAGCGAATAATGAATTTTGTCGTTTTGCTTTCACAATTGTTAGTTGATATAAAAAGCTACTACGTGAGTTCGATTTTTTGGCTGCTTTCATTTAAAGCACGTGTTAATTCAAGATTTCTGGCCCCTCAATGTCATTCGTAATTTCAGTTATCGAATCGAAATTTCTCAGACAGCGAGTAGAAAATTAAGAATCGAGATGGATGAGAACTTGAGGATCGATTTAGACCTGTCCATAGATATCGTAATGAAATTCTTTTTAGAAGCATCCAATTGAGGCCTAGATTTATAGCCTGTCTTATCCATGCTAGGATCAATTTCGAAAGAAGCCACGACAACTTAGCGGCGAAAGAAAAGTAATCGCTTCTAGATTAAGTTTGAGCTCTACTTTTAGGGCTTAGCATGGAATGGATAAGTATTCGATACAGCTAGTGGTATTCTGGATTACACCAAGATTAGCATGAAGAATTAACTGAAACTAGATCACGAAGGCGACGAAATTACAACTTGTTCACACTTGCACCATTCTAATCTTTTGGCTAAACACGTTTTTGTGACACTTGCATTAGAGCCTTGTTTATTTCGCAAATCTGAAACGGACAAGGAAGACTTACAGCGTGGCATTATGTGCTCATGTCTGTCAACCTGATTTGTGTTGGTTAATTTATTCGTGAAAGAGATTCTGCAATAGTATTCTTTATTTTTAATCATTTATTTGCATAAACCAAAGTATACAACGGTGTTAAATACAGGGTAGCAAGGACGTCGACGCGCAAACTGAAACCATGAATTCGCACATGATTTTAAACGTAGATTTTTTTTGTCGGATATAAAAAACAGCTTTTTCATAGAAAAGTGAAAGCCTATCTACAAGGTCAAAATGTATGGAACAGCTAATTTTAAACTATAGAAGCTACAGTCATTTAACCATCCATCCGTCCATTCCCATTTTTTTTTTATGTTTATCTTTTGGGATTATTATCACATAGTAAGACTAATTTATTTTTATCTTTATACTGTCGCTAAGCGCCCTTTAGGTAATTATTTCTGAGCTAGTAACACTACTTTTCACGTTGCACACCTGCTCCACAAGGGCGCATAAACTAATTAGCATTCGGAAAAATTGTTGGAGCTGCTGAACATTAGAAAAAAAAACTATCTTTGCATTGTATAAATTCAATTTCTTAGTATTGAATAATTGCATAGCACTTGTGTAAGCACTATGTATTTGCTATAAAGCTACCATTTACTGGGTACGTCTTTCATTGACTTGAATGTGCCCTGGCGGCTAATGTCTAGCTGGTGGTGGCGTGTGTGTTGGATCATTAAGTTCCCTTCAAAATGGTTAAGCTGAATGGTGCTAATCCATACATCATGTTCGTGAACTAGCGCCGTCAGTAGGGACTGGTCATCTCTTAGCTGCCACGGCTTATTTTAATTTCTGAATTGTTTTTATGTTTTCTATAACGGACGCTTTTAACGTGCACGTCTTTCTACATCGTTCTCACATGGATAATTTCAACATGTAATCAAATATTTTGTAATAATTTTATGATTTAAAAGAGTGTCCGTGAAGTTTCTTGCTCGATCTTTTCCATAGGTGCACGCTTTGGAATGGGCAACTAGCTTCATCTTTCTGGCTGACCCTTTGACAATTCAAAAGTGCCTGTAATTGGTTTAGTTGAAATAAATGATTTGAGTTTGAGCACAAATCTCGTTGAATATTTCATTGATAAAAACATCAAATTCATGCCCCTCCTGTGTATAAGATAACATGTGCATAAAATTAATTGCACTTGAATGAAGTTATCGTAAAACAATCGCGTGAGCATTAATTGGCTTTACGAATGAACCAACATGCGCGTGCGACAAAATTTTGTCTACACAAGGCATGACTATATGCGTACACATTCCCACCACCACCACATTTTCTCGTTTGGGCGCGACTAAATGCGATGACAAAATTTTGTCGCGTTATTCTAAAGGTCTTATTAGGAATAATTTGAGTAAATTATCGAATTCACAATGGCTGGAGACAAAGCATGTTATTTTTGTAGCAAGGTGAAGACTACCGTCATTATTTATTGTTTTTTCGACTATTACTTTTAACATGACGTCAAGTTACTGCGTAGGTTGTTAATGGTCACTCAAACTGACCGTACCAAGGTTGGAAGTAAGATAGGGTTGTTACTTCGAGAGGAAGTACATGAAATGCGTGAAGAAATGATGTTTTATAAAAGATGTGTCTGAAAAAAGTAACATGGGTTAAGGCTAAGTTGCATGGTTGGAGACAGTTCGAGTACCATGGATGGAGAGGAAAGACCGTAAAACTCCATGGATGGATAGCTAATTCTTAAATAAAAAGTAACCATATATTATCTTATACAACATGCAACATATAAAAATAATAAAGACTGTGCATGCAGTACCTTACACGTGATGGAAGAAAAACTTCTTAAAAAGTAATGAATAAGATAGATTTAGTTAGTGAGAGACAGAGAGAGTTATGTCTTTCTTCTCTCTTATGTAACGAAATGTGCCTAAACGTGACGCGTCCTTGAAATTTCACTCTCAATTCTCGTCCAATTATAGAATCGCCGCGTAACAAGTTTCACTTCCAAAACTTTTCGTTTATCTGTTGGAAGCTCACAGAATAGCAACTGAGATCTTAAAACCGCATAATTAGAATTTTCGTTAAGTATTTAACAGAATTAAACAAGCCTTAACTTCAATTGTTTACCAACAGGTTTAAATCCACGACCTTCCAACCGGGACAACAATTATCTCCAGCACCAAACACTATTGCAATCTCATTTGAATATTTGATTAAGTACAATGCTTTCTAATTAAACTTATTGAAATGGGTCACTAGCACCAATTAACACAACTTATACAACCGGCTGGTCTAAACAAAGCGGTTTAATTTCATAATGATTCATTCGATAATTCCTTTTATTAATTACAGCGGTGTAAATTATCAATGTGACGGGAAATCTTACGAAATCAGATACAAAGACAGAAATTCTCGGGAAGTTGTGGCTTTAAGTTTTTGAGGTGAGGTTATACAGAAAGCGTGGGCGGGAGCGGGGGATGTAAAGCTGACATTCGACTCGAGGCCTAGTGGACAACACTTACTTATATACTTTGAGCAACACTAAGATTTCTTCTGTATAGTTAGTAAGTACTCACACGGAAATAGTTTGTTTGCATAAACGCCAGAACCCGGATCACATAATTATGTGATGATGGATCAGATTGTAGTCTGTAAGCTTCGATCAAAATAATATACTTTGATGAAGTTTGTAGGACTTATAAAGCTCTGTAATAATTAATCACTCACTGCAACAATCGAGCTGTCATTAAACTATTATTTATTGGATAATATTATTTAACTAGGTGATGCGGTAATAGGTATTAGTCTCAGCCTTCTAATAAAAAAAACGCATTAAAATCTGACCATCCGTTTGGGAGCTACAATGGCACAGACAGACACAGATACACAGAACGACAGAGCAGGCAAACTTAGAGATATAAGTAAAACCCCTCTTTGTATGTCAGGGGTTAAAATGTTGTTGTTATTATTTTCGGTAGTAAGTAATGTAATGCAGTCGGTGAGTTGCTAAATTTTTCATATTTCATTCCTTTTTCATATTTCAGACCTGCATTGTCCGCTACCTCTACCGCTCCTCGCCTTCCATGACACCGATCCTAAGTCAAGTTGTTTCGATGATTTGGTACATTTATCTAGATCAAGACAAATTGAGATATTGCGTGCTGGAGTGAAGCAAGATATTTTGTTAGTCTTGTGTTCAAATAGCTTTGGTTTCAACTGCTGATTGAACTAGTGTTTGTTATGGTATCTTGCGTGTACTATGTCATGTTAATGATGCACGAATGTGCTGCTAATGAGCCTGCAATTTGAGTTTTGAGGTTACACAAGGCGGAGTATGTGGAGTATGGGGGATCTTGGTATATAAAGATAGTCACTCATTCAAGGACCATACACGGCAAGCATAACTTAACCTGATCGATCGACCCGTGCGGCTGTTAATACTCAGCCGGAGTTCATAAACCAACATTACAATTAAGCCTAGTGTTAGTGAAATTATACACTGCCGAGCATTGAAAAAGTTCCACCCACAAAATGCCGACAAACACCTTAATATCTCCTCAGACATATAATTTAAAATTTGAACACAATATTTACGTTTTTAGTTGGTAATATTCTGATGCGCTGTTAAATGTACTTCAATATTGCAGACGGCGTCATTAAGCTAGCCTTTCCCGTTTAGGAGTAATTTGGTGTTATGTCACTGGAACTTTTTCATTGCTCGCGAGTGTAGTTATTGGTCATAAACTACTTTAAGAAAGCTTATGAGCTATGCAACTGTTTGTAATAAGCTATTTTACTAATCGTAATTTTAGTCTCGGACCATTAGTCCGGAAATGGTTTCAGAGCAAACTCGGTCACTTCATCTCAGTATAAAACCGTTGTTAAGTTAGTTTTGAGTTCGAAACAAACGGGAGCAGACGTTGATGTAACTCACGTTTTTGTTGACTGAATATTAAAGAATGACGTGACAACTCAAATTGCAGTGGGCTATCAGAAGCAAAATCGAAAAAATGGGCCAAAGACGTCACTAAATGGTATCCGAGAGAGGGCAAGAGGAGATGCGGAAGACGTCACTAAATGGTATCCGAGAGAGGGCAAGAGGAGATGCGGAAGACGTCACTAAATGGTATCGGAGAGAGGGCAAGAGGAGATGCGGAAGATGTCACTAAATGGTATCCGAGAAAGGGCAAGAGGAGATGCGGAAGACGTCACTAAATGGTATCGGAGAGAGGGCAAGAGGAGATGCGGAAGATGTCACTAAATGGTATCCGAGAGAGGGCAAGAGGAGATGCGGAAGACGTCACTAAATGGTATCCGAGAGAGGGCAAGAGGAGATGCGGAAGACGTCACTAAATGGTATCGGAGAGAGGGCAAGAGGAGATGCGGAAGATGTCACTAAATGGTATCCGAGAGAGGGCAAGAGGAGATGCGGAAGACTGATGCGATTACAGGTGGCCCAGTGGTAACGGCCTCACCTTCTGAGTTGTAGGTTGTGTTTTTGAACCAAAGCAGGCGCTTTTTTCCGCTTCTCCGTAGCACTCTTGTCAGAGCGGTCATGGTCCTCATGTCTCTTGCCTGGGGGCTGATGTGATTCGCCTCACGATTTCTCGCCACTTACTCCGATTTATAACATTAAACAGTAGGCGGTTGGCATTGTGTAAATAATTTCATCACCACTGCTCTAAAACAAACATCGTTAGGAAACCGGCATGTCTTAGAATTATAAATTACAAGACGTGTGCCATCTACCAACCAGCACTGGGCCTACTTGGTAGATTATAGCCCACTGCCTCCCAAGAGAGGAGGCCTGAGTCCCAGCAGTGGGAACATTATAGGCTGATTATGCAATATGCTATGCTAATAAAACAAAACGATTATTGTAAAATTGTATAAGTTTTATTTGAAATAAGTTTTGAGCTCGAAACAAACGGGTCGTACGCGAAACGGGAGCAGACCTACGGTTGACGTAACTCACGTTTTTGTAGACCCATCGTCGTCTGCGAGACTACGAGAAATCGTAACCCATTTCCCATACTATACAACTTCCGTGGAACGATAAAAATATGCATTCTATTATGATAATTATGTGACTTCTGAGTAATTAAGAAATACGAGTAAGTAGAGAGAAGTAAGGGATGTAAAGCTAACAACAAAAGGCGATACATTTTTCTGTATGTTCAAATTAATTATTACAGGTGATATTACCTCTATCATAATAGATCTACCTAATTATAATTTAAGAACCTTTCAATTGATAAAAGTGTTTTTATACATTCGGAGCAATCATCAATTGCTTACTTATGACGTTGATCGTACATAATTAGATACTAAATATGTGAATAACATTAAACAAAACTTCATTTACCCCTATAAAAGCGTTGTCAGGCCACAGTGTGCGCGATTCAATTTCCTGCTTCATTAAATCGATACACATTTTTTCGCCCGCTAATTACTCAATATCATCGAAATTACAGCGAAGCAGCATTGCAAACAACAACATAGTGTCTTAATCGAACTATCAGTTGTATTGCATAAACATATGAATACAACTACATAATAGTGGTTATGTAAAATGCGTAAGGTTGGCATGGCGTGGCGTGAGACTCGTGGCCCATAGTGGCCCACAGTGGGTCGGGGAAGGCTTTGTCACACGACAAGAGAGTGGAATATGACCTGCGACTTACGTGTGTTACATGGAATTATTATAATCTACAAGTAGGTAGGTACTTCGATGGATATGTAGGTACGTATTACGTCACTGTACAGAAATGTATGCTGTTGAGATTGGGATATCCGTCCTACTAAGCCAGAAATGTCAAAAGTTTCTTATAATACAGATTTTTATTTAGAGCACGCAAATAACAAAAAAAATGAAACATTCAAGGCAGCCCACAAAGGTTATCAAAAGTGGTAATTTCCAACTTATTTACACCGAGGTCAAACGACAAAAGGATATCAAAAGCATGGAATCAAAATTATAACAGCTTATGTGCCTGCAGGTTTGGCATGGTTTTATTACAGACTAGCTTCCGCCCGTGGTATGTAGATAAAAAGAGCCTATTGCCTTCTCCAGGGTTCAAAGTATCCACATACCAAATTTTATAAAAATCGGTGCCGCCATTTCGGTGATTAGCTGGAAAAATCAGACAGACAAAAATTTTAAAAATCGTTTTTTTGTTATATATTTACCGTATTTACTTTCATATGCATCTGCTTCAGCTGTTATTTTGACATACCAACAGCCACTTAAATTTTATTCATTTGTATAGATGATTAAGAAAGACCATAAACTACATTCTATGTTATTTAAATCGGCGGTATTAAAAGCTATCTATGAACAAATTTTATCCATAATTCGGTCAACATGTTGCCAAATATTTATCATACATTTTATATCACATAACTTCACATCCTGTTTAGCTACAATAACTACAGCTACAAGTCATAAGCAATTTCACATAACTATATAATTTCATGTATTTCTAATTCATATCTTCAATTCGCAGAGTGTGACGAAAGCTTTAGGTGATTGTATCGTGGACAAAAGTTGCGACCACACGGGCACTCACGCGCACATATTGTAGTACCTACTAACTATAGTTGTTATTAATGAAGCGATCAATTACAATGCTTATCTTATATGAGAATCAGTGTACAAAAGAACTTATATAACAGTCGAGGTTATAAAATTCTTAGAGGAATGGGCACAGGTGTGCATAACATATACACCTACTAGCTTCTGCCGCGATTTCGTCTCTGTGTTTGCTCGTTAAGCCATGTATGTCATTTAGCGGGATGAAAAGTATCGAAATGATATAAAATGTTTATTTTTATGTAAGTAGTTCTTTATGACACTCTTACATGTCAATATTTTAAAAACAAGATGGCTGCGGTAATTCCTAGCTTACTGATCCCTGAGAAGAAATGCCGAAAGAAACCCAGAGGTCATTGTATCTTGTTAATCCAGGTTATAAACTATATGTGTGCCAAATGTCATCCACATACGTTCAGCCATTTTTGCCTGATTGAGTAACAAACATAAAACTTTCACATATATAATATGAAGTACATTTATAATATAACTCTTATGAGGCCTGAAATGTTTTAGTGCTTAGCAAGGAAATTAATTAAGAAAGAAAGATCGATAAACCCTAATAGCTAGAAACAGATAAACAATAACTAATTAGCGTGTAGGACTGAAATAATTCAAGTAACTAATGAATTCCAGTTTCTGTAATTGCATTAATTGCTATAAAACAATTAAGGAAACTAAAATAAACTGGGCCGCTGCAGTTAGATAATTTAATAACAAGACATGTCATGTCACAGATTTTATCGAATTTTATACCTATGAGTACAATCAGCCTATGATGTTCCCACTGCTGGGACACAGGCCTCCTGTCAGCGAGAGGGAGTGGGTTGTAGCCGCAATCCACCACGCGGACCCGGTGCGGGTTAGTAGATGTCAACGGTCTTCCAATTTTAGGATATGCCGGTCTCCTCACGATGTTTTCTCTCACCGTTTTCAGAGCATTGGTGATGAAATAATTTGTACAAAGTAAAGTGCCTGACTGGGTTCGAACTCACGATCATAAGTAGCGGCCGATACCACTAGGCCACCACTGCTGTGTGTTATAATTTCAGTTTATCAGTGAGACAAATCATGCAGAAAGTTTTATTATAAACATAATGTAGGTGTATCAAGCTTATCTTTCCTATTTTCTATGATTGAATGTTACTGGCGCAAGAAGATTTAATATTTGATAGCAGAATGTTTTTCTTCCACTATTAAATTACCATAGAAACTGCGATGTTTTTTCTTTTCGATTTCTACCTAGAAATACGAGTAATAAAATACATAGACGCAGTTCGCAGAAGTTGGTTATTGAATATCCGTTCATTCGCAGAATGAAGAGATGGACTTTTTATTTTTTGCAATATTCTTGTTTTAGTTTGAATTTCATTGGTTTTATTTCTTAGGAAGGAACGATTAGGTGGTAAATATTAATCTTCTTTTATTTCAATGAGTTCGCGGCACTAGGAATATTAACATTAAACAAAAAGTATTGATCCTCATATGAACAATGCATAAGTATCTACCCAATAGATAAAAACTAAAGAAACTGGAGGAAAAAGCCGGGATAGACGATGATGCCCGGTGGATAGATGTAATTCTCAGAGATATGACAACGTGCAATGTTTCCAACGCACATCAAGGACAGAGAGCGATGGAGAAAAATAATAAAATAAGAAGGGCTGACCCCTATCACCACATGGGATTCAGATACATTTGGAGAAAAAGAAAGGGAGGGTAAAAATTAGATACCCATTTGCCAGAACCGACAAACCAAGACTAACTTGGCGCTGAAAAGTGAGGAGAACCGAACCCAAATAACGGGACCAGGGGACGAAAGGTAAAGATCGAAAGCCATGGTTAAGAAGACACAATCTATTCTTGAGCTTAAAACCTATTTTTAATTATACCAGAACGCCAATCAATAAATACTTAATGCAAAGTGTCATTACCATTGTTATTATATCTCACAAATCACCGTAACAAATCCATTAGTCTCGTACGCACGTAAAAGGAGACTCTTAATTGATTACGAACGAATCGCGTGCGATCGACCCGGGCGGTGATTGTACGCGCTGCGTTCGCGCATGCCAAGCGAACTCGCCCGATGATTGGTCAGAATAAACATCTGAATTATGTAGGTTAGTATGTAAGTACGATTGATACTCATAAGGCGTTTTATGTCAGTTATACTTAGTTGTATCTACAGTATTTATGTCAGCTTGGTTTGTTTTTGTTGGTCGTATTGGGGGTATCATGGTAGCAATTAAACTAATTGGTACCGGGTTAACAGATCGCTCAGAAGTAAGATATTTGTTAATGATATGTGCTTGTTGGACTGGTTTAGCTGTTCTAGAATTGTCGATGTTAGGAGATATAGTCCTTTGTGCATGGCTTAATTTAAATTCTGTTTGAACTTTTGTACATTGGTATCGTTTACGCTCTTTCTTTTTGTTAAGCTGTTTGATACCTACTCCTAATGATTTTGATCGTCATCCATTGAGTCGTTTTGTTGAAAAAGTTTATAAGGTGGTAATCTGAAATAAATAAAAAGGTGTCAGTAAACTATACTATCACTGTTCGAAAATCATGAACGATTTCGTAAAATAAAACCATTTAAAAGACACTCAATGGTTCAATAAAGCAGGAAATCCAAATAAAGCAGAAGGAAAGGCTACGAATAAATTGCAGATCATTGAGTGTGTACCATAATGGACATTTAAGAAAAACCGCAATACAATGGGCAAGCACGTGCGTGCGGTTACACAAGGCTGTGCCACAGATTAAATACTTTGTATAATCTGTGCTTGTACAACTGTGAATCACAAGCCACCTGGCGAAGAGAATTAGTTAAACTTCATATTTGGCAACACTATGAAATACTAGATACGTAATTAGGCGAATGTGAAATCGCGCATGACATAAACGATAAAGTAACTATCAGACCAACGTTCCTATATGCGTAATATGTAATGTAGAGTTTCCATAATCCGTGGTTACAGTAAAAGTCCAGAATGGTGTTTCATCTCCCTAGATACAATGCAATTCTAGAAGTTTTAATGGAATCCTTTCCATATTAGCAACTTTGTCCCTGGTGACGGCTTTCACTGTGCTCGTATATCCTGTATATCCAATAGAAAAGTCAGACTTGAAATCTCATTTAGCCGTATGTAGACCTAGCAAAAATTTTTTACAGGACGCTAATGGTAAAACTAAAATAATGGCTTCGTTCATACTGATCCCTAGTCCCAACTTGCCCGATCCGTATATGTAGGTAGATCCTACATGTATAGCTAGAAGGCGCAAAAGTACTGCACACTAATTGCGTAATACACAATCAATCGGAATCAGAATCATTTTGAAGCAAATTGCTAATCCATTGCTTCATAAGTTCGAAAAATTTGTCTGCTCAACACGTAAATAACGCAATGAATGTTGTTGAACTGTCAAAATGAAACCGATTCCGATTTATCGTGTGTTACGCAATTAGGGTGCCGATGTTGATGCAGCGCAAAAAGGCTTAAGAAAAGCTGCACATCCTGGACATGAAATGTCAGAACGGAAAGGACTCAGCTAACGGTCTAGCAGCCTTAACGTCCGAAGACTTGAATTGACTTGACTTGATTTATAAGCCCAGCTGATGCATAGTCTTATTTTACTCGCAGATCAGCTAGAAGTAATGCTGATTTTATGTGTAATCAATTCTGAGGTTAGTGGGTGTGTAGTGCTTAGCCTTTGGTTACAGAGTCCACGCAAATTACCAGGTCTGTTTTCCGTGTTGCGAAATTGCTCGCGAAGAATTCAAAATATGTGAGTGTATAGGAAATTTGTGTGGATTGATCACGATTCTCTCTGTTGCAGTGTAAGTGACGCTATTATCTGGATTGTAGAAAGTATTTGTTAGACTGTCTTTGATATTTCTTATAATGTCTCGTTTAGTGGGTTGAGATTTTGCATAGTCTTCAATATGCTTTACCATCGTAATGTGTGGCAATTAAGTTCCAGGAATTTGTCAATAAAACATAAGCAAATTAAGTTACGAGCCAAATTTTATCGTCGACCCTCACAATAGTCTAAGGAGATGTAAGCACGGACGTATAATTTCGCGGAGGTAATTTTTTTTTTTTGAAATTTCGATTTCAAATAAACAATCACGATTTGCTTTGGGAGTGTGACTATAAGCTTCAGTGCTTATAAAATCTTTATTTTCAAGAGTTCCTATATTCATATGTTTGCTAGTATATATTACGCATCTCTTCTTTTAAAATTATCGTTTCTCAAAGATACAACAGGGCGATTCTGTAACCATCTCACCGTGAAAACTTAGGTGAAGTGAGCGTGGAGTGAGCCGTCATTCCAAATAATGCTAGGGATTGACACTACTGTCAAGTGTCAACTCACATCAAGCTCACTTCACTTGAGTTTTCACGGTGAGATTTTTACAGAATCGACCGGCTGGTTGTGTTGAGGATGAAGTAGAACCAAACATTTTAGGTTTCATAATATGTTTTACAAGTACGTCCCTTCTATCAGTCGTCATCTCAGAATTTACTTCAACATTTCCATATGCATATCACCTCTGCAAGTATCTTTATTATGTTTTGCTTTAGCTTCTTTGGCTTTCCTTGCTTTCCAACCACCTATATTTTACCAGTCCAGTCAACCAGATGCAATTAAAATAAACATTTTAATCCAACTGCTTCATCATCAACTACCTAGCCTTTCCCAACTATATATGTTGGGGTCGGTTTCCAGTCTTACCGGATGCAGCTGAATACCATAGTACTTTACATAGAACGACTATCTATTTCAGATAGGTAGTCGCTAGATAATACCCCTTGGTAAGACAGGTTGTCAGACTTTCGGGCTTCTGAATACCCCGAACAACTGTCAAAGATCCATGAATGACAGCCGGGAGCAGCGGCTTAACGTGCTTTCCGAAGCACGGAGTTGTCTTGGTACGGTATGTGAAGATGGTCACCCATCCACGGACCAACCGCGGCAAGCGTAGCTTAACCTGATCGATCGGACCGTGCGGCTATTATTACTTAGACACAAGCACCTAAAAACAACTTTTTAATCCAACTGACTCGATCCAACAAAAAAGCTTTAAGATATTTGCGATACGCCCACACACACCTTCGTACTAGGAATTAAGCCCGTCAGTCTTAAGTTACAGTTAACTTGCCTAACATGGATGTCACGCATTCTCTTAGGAGATTAAAGTGACACGGTCGTAAACTTTTAATTGACGGCCGGCGGGTATACGGTCCTTGATACCGGCCAACTAAGTAGTAGAATCGTTAGAAGACAAAAAAAATTGCCGAGTACATGGTAATTGAATGGATTGTAAAGTAGGTTTTCTTGCTACGTGCTGGATTAGGATTAGTGATAACAATTTTAGTTGTGCCTAACTTAGGTAGTTTTTTGGCTGTAAGCTTATTGTTCCCAAAAGTCATTTTTTTCGACATTACCTATGGATTTAAGGCGCTACCCCAAGCTAAGTGGCGCCCTCATTGAATAAAAAATCGTAGCATAGCATAGAAAACAAAAATAAAAAAAAATAATCTTGGGAGTTTGTTACAAAGAGGATAAAGTATTTTTACGTTGTTAAAACAGGACTCAAAATGTTTCATATCCAAAGTAGATAGCAAAACTGTCAAAAATGGCCGCTTTTGATACTTTTGCTATCTACTTTGGATACTAAACATTTTGAGTCCTGTTTTAACAACGTAAAAATACTTTATCCTCTTTGTAACAAACTCAATGATTCAATTTTTTTATTTTTGTTTTCTATGCTATGCTACGATTTTTTATTCAATGAGGGCGCCACTTAGGTCGGGGTAGCGCCTTAAGTTCAATAAGGCTAAAAGCATAAATCATCATTGTCAGTCACAAGACGTTCTCTGCTGGACATAGGCCTCCATCAGGCATCGCAACTTCGATCGGTTTTGTGCTTCTCGCATCCAGCGGATTCCTGCGGCCTTCACCAGGTCATCGGTCCATCTTGTGGGAGGCCAACGCTACTTCTTTCTTTTTCTATGTAAGCATTAATTACTACCCATTTATCACTTTTAGACCGATTTGTCTTGCACCCCGTGATATGTAGCTATCGGTTTCAAATTGTTCTTTTTATGGTGTAGGTCCTATAAAGGGTATTCTATCTGACGATATATCCATTGTTTTTAGATATATTGGCACTGTGGTAGCCTAAAGGTTTGTAGACTCGCAAGTCAAGCGCAATTAGGCGAGCTTTCGACTTGCCTGGCGTATTGGTAACATATTTATGATCTGTTAGACCTATGTTAGTCTTAGTTCGTTATCGTGTACAGCTAGCCTTGTCCATTTATAGTTTATTTCATATCCTATCAAAGTTATCCACCCACGGCTTTGAAGCTCGAACGGTTGTAAGCGATAAGTTATGTTTTTCCTACATCAGACACGGATGTTATTGCTACTAGTAATTGGTTAGTTTAAACCCGAATGGAGAAGTCGATTCTGCACCCTAATTGCGTAGCACACTAACAATCACCATCTGAATAATCATTTTGAAGGATATTGCTAATTCATTGCTTCATACATATGGCCGAATTTGTCTGCTCAACGACGTTAAAAACGCAATGAATGTTGTTGAGCTGTCAAAATAAAAGCCATTCCTACTGTTAGTGTGTTATGCAATTACCCCGCTGTTCTCAAAGGACCCTAAATTAAAGGACATGTAAAGTGTAGTAACTCTTGTTTGTTTTTCCGTTGTTGTATTTCTAGTCTAAATTAGGGCACTCAACTCAATTTATGATTGGTAATCCAACTTTATAACAATTGTACATACACAACGTATGCACAAAATGTTATAAATTAGGACTATTATAATTTTATAAATATTGTTTCAATACCTAAGAATGACCTAAGTGCAATATATCAATATAGTTAATTATAAGTACCAACCACATAACATCTAGATCCTACTCCTGTCCAGTTATACCTGGAGTAGGCAGGTGTGTATGTCCACACGAATCAGATTTATCCTCTCACCTCAAACAAAGCAATATTAGTATGCACACAGTGCATGTTACAGCGGTATGCATAACGAAATTCAATAAATATGTCGACGCGCTCACAAAACGAACACATGCTATAAGCTCTTGTCAGATTTTGATACAACGTGAAGCGTAATTTAATTCTATACGGTTGCAGTATTTGTAATGAAGGTTTTATATTTATTGAAAAATCTATCATATTTTGACAATAATTTAATTGTTTGGGTTTGGGTGGTAAAGGGCTGTTCCCTTTACCACCCAAACCCAAACAATTAAATTGTTTTTACAACACAACAATTAAATTAATGTTATACTCAGCAGTCGGTGTCAATGAACAAGGCTGCCAACTGCCAACGATGATGCTTATGAAATCTTCTATTTAATGTAGGATATGAGAAATGAAGAGGTCCGCAGGAGAACCAAGGACATAGCCCGAAGAATCGCCAAATTTAAGTGACAGTGGGCAGGGCACATTGCTCGCAGAACAGATGGCTGATGGGGCCGAAAGGTTCTGGAGTGGCGACCGCGTACCGGAAGACGTAGCGTTGGAAGGCCTCCCATAAGGAGGACCGACGACCTTGTGAAGATCGCAGGAACCCGTTGGATGCAAGAAGCACAGAACTGGTGGAAGTGGAGGTGCTTTGGGGAGTCATTTCAGCCGAAAGACGTCCACTGCTGGGGGAGTCCAGCAATGGACATCTTTCGGCTGAAATAATGATAAGAGAAAAATTAGAGTAAAGGATGACCAAAAAAACCGTTTATCGGATTTGATGAAAAGAATAGTGAATACTGAGATGCCAGCGCATGTAGATGTACGGGAGAAGAAGACATGCTGTCCCGACCCCAAATGGATAGGTGTTAATACAAAGGACGATGAATATTATGAGCTAAATAAAAGCTCGGTTTTAAATAAATGAAGTCCAATATGATTTACGTTTGTGTTTTGTTATTGACAGTGTATTGCAGGACGGGACGGACTTAATCCAATAGTATGGTCTCTATAGACGAGACAGTGGGAACAGTGAAATTGGATTGTCTAACTGTCAGCAATATAATCTGGGATATTCATGCTGTGTGTGTATTGCTATGCTGATGGACAAACATACAGTAAAGTAAACTTTATTTTATTTTTTTATTGTTGAATGGGCTTGCTGTCAACCTCAATCATGCCTGCCTGATGGAAAGTGATGGATGGGGTCTACGATGGAACGAGCGTGCCATGGCGGTCAATCTAAACTGAGACACAGGTGCACTCGCTCTTCCCTCACTAGTCCAATGGGACCGACGACACGACCGGAGAGAGATCAGGCCAGAAGACTAGTAACCGAATTTTATGTCAACTATATGATTTGTTGTTGTTATTTCACAATGGCTACCACGAGATTTGGCAAAAGATCAGGCAACCGAAAACTGTGGGTGGGCTTGATAATTAGAATCTGGGCATATCATGTAACCTAAGACCGCGTAATGTATCACATAATCAAAAACCAAAGATTGCAATACGCTAACAGTAAATGTAGAGGTAATTACACGAATAAACTTTAGTTCCCCGCTGAGATTCGAATCAAAACAATTTACAACTGTAATCTTAGCATTGAGAGCATTGATTACAATTAAATTGTTTACGATTGTGTGCTACGTATTTTAGTCTCATATATCAGTAGTTTCATCTGTTCTAGATTGATTCAACGGGCATGGCTGAGACCGGGCATCACGACAATGACCTGAAGACTTTCTATATACGGACAAAGATGAGAATTCCTTCTAAGTAAAGGAAAACGAATACACATCATGCTTATACCCATATTTATTAACGATGCTGTAAGTTAAGTAATGATTTGCGACTGTTTAACCATACATTTAGGGGTTTATATAAAACGATGATTAAAGTTAAGTGACATTTATATGTCAAAAATGTATGGTTGATCAATCGCTAATCACTACTTAACTTTAAGCAACGTTTATGTATCGGGTTTGACGCTTAATCGTCTCTTAATTTTAATAAATGTTTTTTAAATAAGCCCTGTATTCTCTAAAGGCGCACATACATATTGGTACAATTGCGGTACCAACCTATTAATAATTTCCGTGTAACATGAGATTTCCATATAATAATATGAGGCAACTGGAAAACTCACTGTCAGTATTTCCACGTATTGACTAGAATCCCAAGTTCTGAGAACCTTCTGAACAACAAATCCCTTTCTAGGAATTGCGTTCAGGAATTTCAGTGCTGGCCTTGAACGCTTTGTAGAACCCAGGATTCTACGCGCTTGTTTCAGATTCAGGTGAAAAGGGGTTTGGGTCCATGTCCGTGGCATAAGTACCTACTGTCGCGCCATTTTGATTGTTTTTCAAAATGGCGGCCACGCCTATATAAACCGATAGCTGACAACAATGCAAACAGAAAACATAATAAGACCAAACGAAATATTAACGTTCAAAGTTGATCACGTAACATCCATATAAAAATCCCCTTTAAAATTTCGGATGCTGAAAATTTTACATGAAAAAGCATATTTAGTACCATCCCAATTTGCGAATCAAATTCCATATCATCTCATATTATAGGTACCTATGACTGGGAGCCAATATGGTGTTTGACAGCTTTACCAACTGATTTTCGAGAACAAAAAACAGGTTTTCTTTTCGTAAACTGCTTTCAGGCTTTTCTTTTAACTGAAAAGGTAGTTTCTACGTTTGTTTGTAAATGAAAACAGCGCGAGACGTCGTCGCTGGGAAATATTCTGAAAGTTTATATTTATAGCTTTCATAACTTTCCGAGTTGTTAATTTTATTGCTTTTCTTATTTTAAGTTATAGGTTTCTCGTTCACTTTACAGTTTTCTTAGTAAATAATTCGTGGGATTCATGACTTTAAGGAATTAAAACTTTGTGAATATGCGACGTAAAGTTTAAAATGTCTAACTATTATATATTTATCACTTATCTATCATGTCGTATGTGGAATTCCACAATTTTCAGCATTGCAGTGTTGAGTAGGTATTGATAGCACCAACTTACCTATAAAAGAAAAAGAAAATATTAGTATGCAGGTTCAACAAACATTTAGATGTAGATATAATAAACAGTTCATGCGACATTGAACATTTAGATTAGTTCGAGTAAATCGGTTTTCATAAATGAAAAATCTTTTTTCAAAGGCAAAGGCAGACTGCTTTTGTTACACCTACAAAAGTTATTAACAACTAATAAGTACCTAATATATAATATATTATAATCAAAGAAATTTGCTGTAAATACCATGCTGAAATACAATGAGACTTCGAAAATAAACACAATCAATCGACAGAGAATAACATAGTTAAAAAAATCTACACAATCATTTTCCCCGTACAAAAGCAAGTCACATCCAGCAAACGACAAACTTTACAACACCAGCGAAACTAACGTGGAACTAATTTCATTAATTTGTGCTAATTATCAAAAAAAACGAGCACAATGGCGTATTTACGGCGTTTCCGTTCATAGAGAACAATTCAATGAGTGTAGACTGCCTTTAGTCTGGATATTGGTAGTAACAGGTTTTTGCGGCTAGATGAAACGTGAATAATTTCTTGTCTGACTGTAGGTCAGTTCTAGGTGATTAGACTTGACTGGACGTCATTTTGACTTCAAAATATGTAGACGAATTTGACTGGGTGGAGCCTGAGGAAGGCCAAAGAAAAGATGCGATGGATTGTGTGAAAAATTATATGAAAGAGAATAGAGTGAATCATAGCGTGACGGTTGACAGGTGTGAAGGAAGATGATGATGGAAGACGAATGAGAATTTTAAAATTATTTTGAATCAAGCTAAACAATCTGCCAGCGTCAGTGTATTAGCCGACAGTCTTCATAGCAAGAGTCTTCTGTCTGGGCTTGCTCGTTCCATCATAGACCTCAGCCATCACTTTCCACCAGGTGAGATCGAGGTCCAGAGCTTGCCCGTTTTGCAAATATTTCAAGTTAAACTAGGATGCACAATACTAGCCTGCCAGTGTGGTACGGACTTTCAGATAACCACCATTTTGCTTGCAGGAGACAATAATGTTGTGGATGCAGATGTTCCACATATAAATCTGTAGATAGGTAGGTACTCATGTAATGTATGATCCTATGTCTTGATGCTAATGCATGCGCAACGCGACTCTAGTAGAAGAATTTCTATGAAATTTTTTCTATCTGAATTCATTCATTTTTTTTTCATTTCTTTCAGAATTTTTTCGCACAGTCACGTCGTGTCGGTCTGCAGGAGCCTTAAGACTTCTGAACTCCAAAGCATCACGGGAGCCTTTAAAGAATACGTGCTGGCAAAGATACGTGAGTAGGTTTCAAATTATTTAACTCATTAATGGTCGTTACGAAGGAATGCTGACTGAAAACAAGTGCCAAACGCAATGTGGCAGGTCCACCATCTACACACTAGTGGCATAGTCTATTTATCGGAGTCTTTAGATCTGTGCACCTATATTTGGCACCGAAATACAGTCATACTCAAACAGGTGCGGCCCCACTTGAACTTTATTAACTTGTCCATCGATTGGATATTAGGAACTGTATCCGCTTAAAGTAAACGTAAAAGGTGTTTGACATTTACGGCAGTGATTCAAATTAAAATAAAACTAGTTTGTCGGATTGTATCGATGTTATTAAGGTCCCTTTGCACTCGCGACCGTGAGCAACTGTAAAGGGCTCGACACATCGGGAAATATGACTTATAAAAGTACTTTCATTTTATTTACTGAGAGACTGTTTTGACATTTTAATAAAAGTTAAGAATACATTATTACTATCGGCTGTACATTACAATGTTGATACAAGCTGCTAGCGTAAAATAATTTATATATGTGAACGAAACAATGTTAGTCCGATCTTTTGATGCGATATCGATGTTTTTATGCGGTAAGTACAAAGTGTTATATAGCCATTGAACCTTCTAGAAGAATCAAGTTTTTTTGAAATGGTAATGTTAATTACATTCAATAACGTTAATAATGAAGGGCAGATAGGCAGTCGCTTTATGTAAAATATTGGTATTCAGCTGCATCCGGTGGGACTGGAAGCCGACTCCAACATATTTGGAAAAAGGCTAAGCAGGTAATGATGAATAACGTTAATGAACCTTTTAATCAAGTCTTCATTAGTCAACGAGGCAGGAGATAGCCATTTGCCCCCATTATTATCTACCTTCAATGACCTTCATTCATGAAACAATAATTAAATTTATTCATGCTTACAAACCCAATAAAACACAATTACATATACATATGTACAAGCGGCGCCCCGCAGTTTCACCCGCATAAGTGTTGATCCCGTGGGAGTAACGGGATAAAAAGTATCCTGTGTGTTATTCTGACGTATAAGCTATATTACTGTACAAAGTTTCATCAAAATTCGTTCGGTAGTTTTTGCGTGAAAGACTAACAAACATCCATCCATCCATCCATCCTTACAAACTTTCGCGTTTATAATATTAGTAGGATGGGAAATAGGATTGCAAGGCTAGTAACTATTGCATTATTTAGTATCAAGTTTTTCCAACTGAACAGATAACTGTGTTGCTGGAGAGTTTGTTGCGCCACTTCTTCCCAGCTTAAGCACTAGGTAGTGCTGAAGGGCGGGCGTTTGGGGGTAATTTTGACGCTGGTTCTCAGCCTAATTTGAATAAATGACTTTTGATTTGGATAGTCTATTAAAGCATTTGTTTAAAATAATTGCTATATAGAAATCGTCATGAAAGGATTGAACTGAAATCAGACAGAATAAATTAAACCTAATAAAGCAAAGAATAAAGTTCTATTTGATGTTAATTTTCATTAACTTCTTTGTCTGAAACAAAACCGTTTCCTATGTAAACATTTCGAATAATCAATTGTCTGTAGCAAAAATGTTAGCCCAAAAAAACTAATTCCAGTTAAAAGACTGGAATTAGTTTTTTAAACAGGATTTATTATAGGCACTCTAAAATTTATTCTGCACTATTTTTTAAATTAGTGTAACAATATTTCATCGCCTGTAAAAACGAGATATTTCACTATAAATTATAATTTATTGGAGTTTTTTTTAACTCTAATTTGATTATAACATTTGAATTGGAAATTCACTCTTAAAGCTACTTACCTAAAATCTCCTTGGAGTAAATAAATTCAATGTTATCTTGTTTTTAATAATGTTATTCTAATCCTACTAATATTATAAACGCGAAAGTTTGTGAAGATGGATGGATGGATGGATGTTAATTACTGTTTCACGCAAAAATTACTGAACGAATTTGGATGAAATTTGGCACACAGATAGTTTATACATTAGGATACTTTTTATCCCGATATTCCCACGGGATCGAAACTTATGCGGGTGAAACCACGGGGCGCTGCTAGTAATATCTAATTTTGTTTGGTTTTATATAATATAATCTATATTTTTAGAACTTGTATTGGCCAATAACTTGTATGTGTGGTGCCAACTGTTAATAAAAGTTGGTTATTACTTAATATTTTAAAAGGGTGAAATTAATTCCTTGAGGTAGGTACTGATCCTAATACAAACATTCATTCAGTGATAGAAAGCTATACTATTTCCGAGTGCCATAGGTTATGCGGGCAAACTCGCGAGCGAAGTCTGGGAATAAAATTCAAGTATCGGAAGTGAGAATTCGATTTGGCCGGATCGTAAATTCACTTTTAATTTCCACTGGCAGTACCGCTAGAACATAAGTTAGTGTTTTAGCAATTAGTCCTCGTCTGCTAATGGAATTAGTAATTCTGTCCATTTTTATGTTCAAGTAATCTATGTGGTCTATTCAAATTTACGTTTCCAATTGATGTTATTTCAAGTTAAACAAACATCAACTTTATTTCTATAGTAATTAAGTTGATTTCAGAGTGACTAGCATTATTTAAAAGATCTTAAAAATGTTTGAAGTTTTATCGTAAACTGAACTTTATAGTGTAAGGAATAAAGTTACTTTTCTAATATCTCATATTTGTTTATATGTTTGGGAAAAAATTGGCGAATTAGGTTCTCTTTCCCTTTGAAATTTTCTATTAAGCTCTAATATTTTAGTTATTGGAAAAGTTTTACTTAATTCCAAGTGATATAGGACAAAATGATTGATAAGGCTTGGTGCTACACATGTTGTAGATGAAGTATTCGTTTCTGTATCGTTACGAAGACAGTAATATGAAGTGATGGATCACTAACACTTGCTGTTTATGCAATTTGTTTTCTTGTCTTTCAGAGTGTTCGTCTTGAACGCTCATTTTCATAATCATGTCCTAATTCTTCTTTGTTTGAGTACGAGGGATGTGATTATATGATGACGCAAAAATTTATTGCAGATGGTTCATATTGTTGTGGTTAAGGGTCTTTTGAAAATTAGTTCAAATGCATCACTAACATTTGCTAATGAAACTAAGACTTTCCATAAATCAATCAACGCAGCATATAGCAGTCCACTACTGGACATAGGCCTCTTCCAGGCCGCGCCACAACACCCTGTCCTCCGCCTTCCGCACCTTGTCAGTCCCAGCCACTTTATTAAGGCCGTCGGCCCATCAAGCTGGCCAGTTAGTTATCTTCTTCTGCAGCCCGTTTCGATCCACTGCTCTGGATGTAACCTCTTCTGCCTTGTCCTCTCTATGCCAATTACAACCATATCTATTCTCCCTTCTTATCCCGAATCGGCCATCGATCTTACTTACCCCACCTGCCACAGAGCAATGTTTCGCAAACACCAAATCACCATTAAAGTCATATCACCCGTTGTAAGCAGTAAGTTTAACAAACGACCGTAATTTGAACACCAACTGTTTTATCCAGATTACGTGTTGAACATTAATGCTTGTCATAATAATAGCACACCTATAATATTGCCCCAGATAGTTTAACCTTCATTCTGAAGTTCAAACACTTGCACTAGTGTATAATTATTAGATTATTTTAATTATAAGTGTTGTGATTTCCACATAAGACATTATCGGTAATAACTTTCGTGTTTTTGGACACACTGACGTGTAGGTTAGCCAGCATGTTTATTGCATCATGTTTTTATATAAGGGATAAACTACAGGGCCAAATAAATTCAGCAAATAATTAATTGCCGAAGGAATGGCGCCGGGAAAGTAAGATTTACATAATCAGCCTATAATGTTCCCACTGCTGGGACACAGGCCCCCTCGCGGGCCCAATGCGGGTTGGTAGATGTCACATTTCTTCGAATTTTTGGTTCTACTCTGACCGTTTTGAAAGCAGTGGTGATGAAATAATTTACACAAAGTAAAGCGCCTGTTACATACACGCCTCCCACATGCTCTCGTTTGTGTCTGTGACAGGGAGGTTTGGAAGGAAAACGGGGAGGCCTTTGCCCAGCAGTGGGACACAATGTGGGCTAACAAAAAATAGCGCCTGTCGGGGTTCGAACCTACGACCTACACAACTCGTAAGTCGCGGCCGTTACCACTGGGCCATCGCTGCCCCCTGCGAAGAACAATTATTCTAGAATACGATTCTAAAACTGTGGACGACTCATTCAAAGAAACTAGTTGTCCATCGCACTGCACTAATAAGACAGGCCGCACCATGTTAACGGAAGGCAAGATCATTCGATTAACGTGGCTAAGCTACGGTTAATCAAGACAGCTGTGGGTGACCGATTAAGTATGTGTGACACCGGATTTAATTCTTGACTTGAAGATCAGTGGTGATGAAATAATTTACCTACACAAAGTAAAGAGCCTGTCTGGGAACCTTCTTGCAAACCTATGACTTACAACTCGTAAGTCGCGGACGTTAGCCACTGAGCCACCACTGCTCAAATACTCAAGAAATCAATAGTAAAAAAGTAGGCGTGGACTTTTTGTTTCTACATTTTATTGGTCACCTTTGCTACTTATAAGTAGGCAAAAGGATACAAGTCATTGGTTATGAACTCGTTTCGTATTGGATTCAATTTTAAATTGGCAATATACCGTTTATTGGTATTATTAAAAGTTATCGTTGGAATAAATGGCTTCATAAAATTCTTTTACAATGAACGTTAAATCTTGTGACAACAGCTGTTTACCATCATCTAGTACCTCACAATAAAAGTCTGCTAAATTGTCCTTTTTATAACATATTTTGACGTTATTAAAAAAATGTGTATTTTTAATATCTTTTGCATATAATAATTATATAATTTGTACATAGAAGCAGCGTTAGGAGTGTTACAGCTTTCTGGAGATAAAGAAATTAAATTCAAATCAAGGAATAAGGCTTTACTCGTCGTTCTCTCTGGCTGTACAGCACAGGAGATTTATTTAATCTGTGGCTTAAAATGGCGCTGACATTATCAGAGTGGCCAAGCCGACGAGGGTAAACGTATCTTTGGGCCATTCGATCTAATAAAATATTAATCTGTTCTGTTTTTAGGCTTGCCTATTCAGAATTTGTGTTAAACCGTTTTGATTTTAACACGCTGTGAGGTCACTGGCACTAAATTATTAAGCTCTCTCTTAAAGACTTAAACTTTTAAGGCTTATTTAGCTTACTCACAAAGTCTTAAAAGTTTAAGGCTCCCGCAGGCAGTCGCGACGCGTCTCTAGTAGATCAATTTTCATGAAGTTTTCATAGAATTAGTTCTACTAAAGTTGCGTCGAGTTTTAAACGTATAAGCGCGTAATAATTTATTATTAACTAGGGTATCTGATAAATTCACAATTTAATTTTTTGTTATGATAAAACAATAGCGGACTTTCGACAAAACGAATCAACTGATACGCATATTAATAAAAATATGACTGTAACATAGCTAATTATTGTCATGGAGAAAATAGTCGGAAATAGCAAATTGGCGGCTAAAACAAGGGCCTATTGTATAGTAGAAACAAAACACGGTGTGCCAACTGCATAGTCTCACAAATTGACGCTATCGATCGATCTACATCTGATACCATGAGGAATTGGACTTTCAATGTGTGGTGAAGGTCGGTATGTACTTTATTTTGTACTTCAACTTGGTGCTACCTACATATTTTCGTGTTGGTTTGGTGGGACTGCATTCTGTGGAGTTTGGACCTTTTGCATAATCAGCCTACCTGTAGGTAATGTTTCCACTGCTGGGTCACAGGCCTCTGTGAGAGGGTGTAGGTCGTAATCTATTCCATTTTGAGATTAGTGGTGGTGAAATAAGTTACATGGAGTAAAGCGCCTGTCTGGGTTCCTACCTACGACCTGCAACTCGTAAGTTGGTCGTTTCACTTGGCGACCACTGCTCCTAGGACATTTTACACATGTTTATGATGTTCACGTCTTAGTAGGTTTTTTTTTGGAAACAGTAAGCAGGACTCTGAGCTGTTAGGCTTATGCACTAGGACACCATAGTGGTACAGTCAACAGCAAAAGTAGATGATCAAAATCAGAAATTCAATACTAATGAACGAGTTCGCGTCAGAACTGTGTGGTGTCGAAGTGATTCAAAAGTATGTGATTGTAAATTATACCAAACATTTACTACTAGTACAGCTGCCATATAGCTGAGAACTCCGTTCATTAGTATTGAATTTCTGATTTTGATCATCTACTTTTGCTGTTGACTGTACAACCATGGTCGTGCTGCTAGCAAAATATACACATCTTTATGGTGGGTTTCACCAGGCGTCCGATCAATTGCGCAACTAACTAACCATACATTTTTGGCAGTGCGACCATGGTAGCGCCGCCACTGGTGTCGTAGTGAGATAGGGCCCTCAGGAGGACCTTTTGCAGCGTATTTGATGTTGACGTATTTATTTGGTTTTTCTATAGGTTTGTTTTTATTAAAAGAGTGAGCAGGACTCTGCTCTCTCTCTGCTCGCTCTGCTTGCAGCGGTATAATCATGATTTTCTAAGTAGGTTTTTCGGTATATTTTACATAAACTATGATCAGTGAGGTTTATGTTTAATAGGGGACCCAGTGAACTGTACGGATTAAGATTACTGTACGCAATAAGACTGAGATTACTGTAAGGCTTAGAACAGACTTAAGTCACCTTGAAGTGTACCCATTTGTTCATATAAGCCTGTAATAGAAAGTTTGACTTTACTTACCCTAGTCTGGAATAGTTTACGAGGCTCTTAACTCCTCAGATAATTTATACTTGTTCAAATCCTTTCATAACAACAAAACAATTTGCCTAAGCTATCAATTTGCTCAAAGATATTATACACGATCGTTATATAAACCTTAATACATGGTCCCTCTGACTGAGAGGAGGCCTGTGTCCCAGCAATGGAAACATTATAGGCTGATTATGCTTATGCTGCATAGTAACTTAATGAGGATTCTGTTCTAACCTAAAATTGAAAAAATAAACCCTGTTACTAAGCAATTTTACTGATGTTACTAGAAAAAAAAAACGGTCCCTTAACAATCCTCGAGCTATTACCTGTGCCTTTAATTTGATAGGAATAGGGGTCAGCCATCTTTTTCAGGGGTTTATAGAACGTGTGTAGGTAACCAATGAGGTTTTACATTTTTACCGTTACGTTGGCAAATATGGAAATCTATTTTTTTATGCGAAGTTGCGACTCGGATTAGGATAAAAGGAGCCTTGTTATAAAAGGAGTTTTGTTATCAGGATTGGGTAAGCAGAGATAAAATTGTTCCTTTCTTTGATGTGACATTTTCTCAACTGACCGCTTAACCCTTTTGTACAATAGAATTATCTAGATCGGCCTAACAATTTGAGAATTTGAGGTTTTAACCAAGTTCCGTGTAAAAGAACTCTACACAAAAAGGGACTAAGTACATAAACAATAGAAAATATACTTAAGTAAATTACGCCATACTCACTGTACAAAATTATTTAAAAAAAATACCCGTAACATAATGCATAACCTTATAATATTATTATACACCAACACGTAAACTCGTACACATACTTGCTTAAAAACAAACAAGCCATTCATTACATAGCATATACTGTGTTAATCAAGTAATCCAGTAAACACTACACGGGTATTTAGTAAGTTTAAAATCTCAATATTTCTTTCTGTCGGTTTTAAACGTAAGTTAATTAAGATGTGGGTAGGTACTTACCACCTTATTATACGCGCCGCACTATGTAGGTACTAGTTTGTTGATACTCAGATGTGTCTTCTCGACATCCGGGTGTCACTAAAGGGATGCAGCAGAATACCAGCGTCAGGTATTGTACCTGGCACATGCTGAGCTGGACTCCCATTTGGTGCAACCATGAGACACACACCGCCCAGAGTGATCGACCCTTATATTTACTTGTACTATGTGTCTATGGGTCAATTTAGTTTTTTAATCTTTGTTTTTTTTTTACGTTTCACCTTTTTTTGATGATTTTTCTTTTAATTGCTTGTATTGTGTCTTTTGTTGCACTAAATAAACGTGTTATCTATCTATCTATAAATACGACTAGCTGCAGGTTTCGCTCAGCCTACTTTTTATGCGTTTATTCAAATTATAATGATACAAATTATCTTATGCAATACATTCAACTTTGTATGCGTGAACGAGTACCCAACATCTAAACATCTTCACAACATTCATAATACTAGTTTCTGTTCGCGACTTCGCGTGAAATTTCTTGTTCCTCCGACCTACTACGTCGCAATGCATCTTTGTTTTCGCTCAGTTTTCATTTTGCCTTTTTTATTTTCGATCGGCTCCTTTCGGTCGTAGCGTGATGTAAACTGCATATTATCAAATGCAAAATGATTTTTTTCAAATCCGACTGGTAGTTCCAGAGATAAGTCAAAGGCAAATCATTTATTTCAAATAGGCACATAAAAAGGCACTTTTGGACGTCAAAAATTACATTAAATTAAACTGATTCTAGTCGCCCTTTCCAAAAGGTAGATTTCGTATGGAGAAGAATGGGCAAGAAACTCCACCGTTACTCTTTTAAAATGTTTTCCAATATTTTGCAAACATTAATTTTATATGAAGACGATGCACCTAAAATAAAATTACTATACCACAATAGGTAAAAGAATTAAAATGGATTAATGAAACCACGACGACAAAAAAAAAACATAAATTAACTATGTGATCGTGTGCGCGTTTATTAGCGCGTTCAAACAAAAACACGAACTCTTCAGCTTTATTATGTTTTAATAGGTTAGTTCGAAGTAGGGCGGGATACAAGATACAACATAGTTTTCGTGCTAGTAGGTATTACAAACATATCTACATAGTTCCACCTAACGTTTATGTGTGGCCTGAAAACCAATGATAACAACGTATAAGCCCCAGTTTGGAGCCCCCAAACTGTTGTTTAGTCACGTAGTCTAATGTATGTTAGTTTTATTAACACCTTTCTTTTCTCACAAGGCTCCACTGTACCCTATATAATGTAGAACTACTTTTAGTAATTGGAGTTTGGGTGAGACTCTATAATTTAATAAAGTTTAGGTCGGAGATTTTAATTAAGATTTTTCATTAATTGGATTATATCTTGCAATCTTAAGAGCATCTTGGTGCTCTACACTTCTACTTATTAAACCAGATTCTGCGGGGTAATTGTAACTAACAGTAGCAACGAGTTTCATTTTGACAGTTCAACAACATTCATTGCGTTATTTACGTTGTTGAGCAGACAAATTTTTCTAAAATATGTAGCAATGGATGATGAAGCAGTATGCTTCAGAATTATTCAGATTTTGATTGATAGTGTGACGCAAGGGTCCTAGTAAAAAATGTTAGCACGTAGCAAAAACAAAAAATCAGTAAGTAAAGACAGACTTATAAAGGAGTACCTTAAGAACCTCTTTTATCTTCCACTAGTGTTTATATGATTCATGGAATCAATCTTCTTTAGCTTGGTAAGTACCTATTACAGTTCATCACGACACGAAGCCTGTAGAACCTAGTTGATACTCCTATACAAATTTTGTTGTTAATAAAAGAGCAAATGGACCAAAACCAATCCACCTTCTCCTCTATTAAATGGTCCACATTTCCCCGGAGCACACGCTCAAATATTAGCCAGCCAATGTAACTCATCGGGGAACAGTATCTACGTGTCGCCGAATATATTCGCCAGCCATATTGAACGACTATGAAAAGATTATGCATATTCGCCATATTTGGTTTCCAGCGTATCCCGAAAACTTGGAACGAAACTTTGGCAACGATATCTGCTTACTTTTTATTCATAAGGCCTATTTTTCTTCGTGTATGAACTCATGGCTTACTTAGACACCCAAGAATATTTGGCAGACATTTTTTTTCCCGAAAATTACCCAGATAAGGCACATTTTTTTCTTGTTAAAAGAATAAAATTGGTAAGTTTAAGGGTGCCTTGTGGGTCTCAAAGCTCATCTGATGTTTTTTGTTGCTGAAAACTACTTCAATATTATGTCCAGAAGGTTTGGTGGACCGTAACAGTAATTTGAAGTAACTGAACAGAAATTACTTCGGTTTTTCTTACATTTTATTCCACTGTTGATACTATCGGTACTCAGAAGTTAATAACGCTAACCGTATTTCGAACTGTAACGTGAACCATTATATTTTCTCCGAAGACAGATCGAAGTCGTATTGTTTTCTCGTTCTAGGTACGCTACTGATTCTAAGTAGACAATATTCTTAGATGTGTGAATGAAAACAAGATTAATATAAATGATTATATTTCTGAAAGTAGGTTTGTACAAACGCTTTTACACGTCAATCATATTTTAAAAACTGGATGAGGTCGGCCGTTTCCTATTTGACTACTCTGAGAAGAAAGGCCAGAAACAAACTCAGAGGGCACAGTCACTTTTAAAGTCCAGACATAAATCGTGGTCAGATCATGTGAAGACCATGTAGATTGATGTCCGAAATGGTATTTTGAGGAAAGAACCACACAGATTGAGTGGATCTGTCCAGTCAGTGCACGCATTTGTTAGTAGTCATGCAGCTAAACTCAAAAGTTAAGGAGCTTAACGATTCGACGAACAATACCAAACAAAGGACATTTGGGTATTGCGAAGTATCTTTCAAACAAGTCTTAATTAGAATACTTTTCAAGTAGAATTTGTTACCAAGTCATTAGGTACGTATTTGCTAACAATTAGAAGAGTAAAAGCCTAAATATTTGGTTCATTATTTATAATTATGAGGCACTTTCGACCACAATGCCTGCTTAATGAAATTTGGTCACCGAACGACCCGACAAAGTCACAGCGGACGTTTAGAAGTCAATGAGCAACACGATCGCAGTTTGCGAAGGTGATTAGTGTTTTTTTCTTATTTGAGAAGAAATCTTAATAGTTCTGTGCAATATGTGAGAGTCGAGAAACCGACCAAATGAGATGCGAGAAATAATGATTAGGAACAGCTCCATAAGTTCAATCCCACCATTTTCTCTTTACGTAATCTTCGAGAGTTTGTAAGATGTACAGCACAGCAGAGGTATTTAAATTTTTGGAACTTGGAAGTAAGGAACTTAACCACGGCGAGCACAGCTGCCTTGTAAGATAATTGGAAATACAAAAGTTTCGCAATTCTTTACAGCTTGGATCCTAGGAGCGTCTATTAAAAATCACCTTGGTGCAAATGTACGTAGTCGCAGGTAAAGCACCATATGTTCCAGTGATGCAAGGTATTCTCGTACGTAGTGTTTGACGATAAAGATTATAATTGCTTGTGTAATTTATGCTTACGTTTGGTGTAACTTCAAGTGGCATAGCACGTACCCACGCCACAGATTCGACGTTTTATGAGCAGGTGCGCCGCTGTGCCAGTTTTCAATTTACAAAATGTTCTGCGAAAAATTTAAAGCTAAAGTTTTGAATGTTGTGGACTGTCGTGGGCGGAGGTTAACGACTTGTTTCTAAAGAACGAGGTTACAAACCTGGCTAGTACCAATGTAAACTTTCAATGTTCTTTCTAAGCTAATCATGGCTATCACTGACCTACGATTATATAAACATTGTGAAGAAAACTAAATGGTGTGAATTCGCCGACACTTTAAACACGCGTGATGATCAACGTTCGTTTATTTATTTATTTAAACTTTTCGCACACAAAAAAGGTTCAAAGACGGACTTAATGCCTTAGGCATTTTCTACCAGTTAACCAAGGGTGGTGAAGAGATTAGATGGCAGGTGCTTTGGTTTTTGGTGCGTTTCCTTTCTATTTGAGGGGGGATTCTCTTTAGTTTAACAATAACTAACTGAGATTATTATTTTAGTTTCCTGCCACACAAAACGAGAACCATCCAAGACCATTATCCAGTGAAGTAAATTAATAAATCTGAACAGGCAAGCAACAAGTTGTGGTCGCGAACTCGCAATGCAAACCTCTTTTGAGTCGGTACTGAACTGTAGAACGTTTCTCAACCAGAACAATGTGCTTTCAGAGAAAACACGCCAACAATGCTGAGCAATTTTTCTTTGAACTCCGCTTTTGCTCGAGCTGAAAAAAATATGTTGAAAAGGTAATTTGCAAGCTCATGCTCTTATACAGCGACTTGCTGTATCAAATGCTGTATTATGACGTCAATGGAAGTCGTTTGTTTTTGTATTTGAGGGAGGGTTTATTTTTGGCGATAGACGTTTGTTACCGTTCGACACCGTTTGTCTACCGCCACCATCAACGCGACGTTAAAGAGAAGGATGATAGAATTTAGAGATAAGCGATACGAATTAGCGACGAATTCTGAAAATTTTCAAAAAAACATGAAAATCGGTTTTTCTCGGATTCCAAGAATTTTCGCCTAGGCTTTATGGGGTGCTTAATTGTTGCAAATGGGTCACACTATCACGCCCTGGAAGGAACACGTCGAGTTTCCCTATCACCCTGTATATTTCTTATATCACGCATTAAAAAAAAAACAGGGTATAACTTCATTTCCATTTTCTCCATTTCCACACAAGTCTTCAGAAGCAAAAACTTTAATACACGTACTCATATGACGACATGGTTGGCGCAGTGGTTAAGCAATTGACTGCTGCGCTGCGTGTCTCGGGTTCGATTCCCGCACGGAACAAATATTTGTATGATCTACAAGTAGTTGTTCCGGGTCTGGCTGTTTGCGTATGTGAGTTTAAATGTTTGTAAACTCACCCACGATACAGGAGAAATTCATAGTGTGGGGTAACGGTTAAAAAAAAAATCTCTTCAGTTTTCCCCTTAAGGAATGATTATCAAGTATCAAGTATTTTCTAACTGAACAGAACTGCTGCTGGGGAGTTTGTTGCGCCACTTCTTCTTCCCAGCGATAGCACTAGGAAATGGTGAAGGGCGGGCGTTTTTGGGGGACTATCTTTTGTAATTTTGACGTTTGGAAAAGTGTTGATTCTCAGCCTAATTTGAATAAATGACTTTTGATTTTCTTTACAATGCAAATATTATTATTTGTCACTCGGATAGCCGGATCTATCCCTTTCAATACTTATTCATGAGCACGCGTGGCTTAGTTTATTGTTTTAGAATTATCTTCGAGAGATCGTGAAGTAGGTACTGCGATAACTATGGGCGAATAATTGAATTTATCCTTAAAATAGGTATATTGAGTGATGGATTTTATTTATTTATTCAGTAGTACACATAAATTTTATACATTTAAGTTAGTGCCAACATAAACTCAGAGTTTTACCGTGCACCAAAATCATCGATTACATAATTGAGGGCTGATTTTTCCAGCGCCAGAAAATTTTATCCGAGGAATAATTTTGAATTTTTGGTAGTTCTTCCATACAAGATCTGTCAGCCGTCAATTTTATTCGATGAATAAAAGGAGGTGAGCCAAATCCCATACAACTTTGCCCAAACATGTACCTCGAGGTACACGTGCACCAAATCGTAGAGAAAAAATAGAGGAATTCGAAAACAATTGTGTTTTTATCCATAAATAATTTAAAACTACATAATAAATGATTTAAAGTTTGTACCTGTAACACAATTAAATCATGTGGCAACTTTGCATGTACGGGTTGACATTAGGAGTATATTATGTGTTCTGTGGACATTATTTCGTGGGTAAATGTCATTCACATGTCATTCCGTTCGTTCCTGGCTTGATTTATTTTAAGCTGGGATATGACGAAGATCAGAGTCCCATCAAGTTGGAACCCTTGGATGTCGACACTAAGGAACTCATTTATTTATCGAGTTTGTTAATCGCTCTGGTATACTTCTAACACTGCTTCTAATATTAAGTAGTGTTCATCAACATTCACAGCTTGTATTCAGCTACTTTTGGGTATAAGCATCCTTTCTTATGGCAGTAGGCACATAACTTTGCCTAACGAAAATCGATTATACAATGAGAGTTATTATTGAATTCAGATTGAATTATACTATAAAAACATTTGAAATGAAACAAAAACAATAGCAGCTGAAGCCGACAGCAGACAACTGTCAACTTGACAGTTTTTTTTTTTAATAGGTAAGGTAATGGGTAAACGTAGTATAATTGTGCCCAAAATGGCGAGCTTTTTATTACGTTAAAAGTTATTTAATTCTCGTCCCCGGGTAACCATAAGGAAAAACATATGAATGCAATATTATTCAGTGTAATCTATTGTATTTTATGCCACTAAGTGTACCTCGGTACTTCGTTTGGGCAGATTTTGGTGACATCCTTTATCTGTTGATTGAAAAATCAACCCTTAGAGAATTAAAACCACATAAGTAGGTACTGAGTTAAAAGAAACAACAAAAATAAGATTATAAGGGGTATAAGCGAAATATTAAAGGCATTTATGGGAGATTGGCCAGACATGCCTTGTCTGGCCAATCTCCACACACACAACGAAGAGGGGAAGGCTATGGAAGAGATCTTTGCCCAGTAGTGGGACAACAAAGGCTGAAAATAATTAGATATAATTATTTGATTATGGTTACAGATATACTAAGCAAACTAAGAATAAAAATTAACAAGAAAGTACGAAATCGCCACTGGCGCCGATTCCCTTGTTCACAAACTAAACTAAATTTAAGTTCAGTGCATCTTTTTCTTTCTATTTCATTAAGAAAAGGTCGGAAGATAAATATTTGTTTAGTCCTGTCAAATTAAGATACTCCATAGACAGTTTAGACGTGATTAAAAACATGGCTGCTAAAAATACGTCAATTTACGTCAGGCGCTGACTAATTTGACAGGACTAAACTTATATTTATCTTCTGTCCTTTTCTTAATGAAATAGAAAGAAAAAGATGCACAGAACTTAAATTTAGTTTAGTTTGTGAACAAGGGAATCAGGGCCACTGTCTGCTAAGCTTAGTGATGATGACCATTTAGAATTTTAGATGATACTTAGGTATCTAGTATCTATGTTTTTAAAGGTGGCTTCGTACCCCCATGGGAAGAAGACGCCGCCTAGGCAGTAAGTACAGAAGAAGTTTTTGCCTACCCCCATGAGAAGAAGGTGTGAATTTATGAATGTAAGTATATTTTAAAAGAAAACAAACAATCAATTACTTTAAATAGAGACAAGGTTCTAACTTTCCAGAGGCCAGAACATTGGCCCTATTTTATTTTTATAAGGAAATTCTCCGAAAAGTAAGTAAAATATTTCTGGGACAATGTAGCGCTGCGCAAATATGAACTTTAATAAAGGTAATAGGTAACATAGAAATATCGTGTGAAAGTACCCGTTTGCGCATTGTCATTATAGGAATCGATAAAAACGCAGATAAGTGTCATTAAAACTGATCGCTCAAGTTAAATGGAATTGGATGCTGCTATGCAAATATCCAAGGAGAGATTTCTTCGGAAATACTTTAGAGGAGGGGCTCATTACTGGTTCAGCTAGGATAAATCAAGCCACTCTGAAGACTTATACGTGACCAAGATATCAGGCAAGATTAAAACTCATCTGTACATAATCATAAAACAGTAACGAAGAATTTTTGTCCGTTTGTCTGGATATACTCGTATGTTCCATGGCACAAAAACGGCTAAACAGATTTGGATGAAGTTAGGCACACAGATACTACACATAGGTAACTTTTAATCCCAGTAGTGCGTTTCCGTGGTATATTTTCCAACAGGCAAAAGCTAGTCTTCAATAACACTGTAAAAGTAATTTCCACTTGGTTTGACAAAGTGTTAAAAAAGAGCATGGTATATCGTAAAACTTGAAACGTCCTATCTAACACATCATTAACATAACGAACTGCATTCATTAAGGTCCTAGTGTTAAAGCTTCTTTAAGACCATATGAGACAGGCCAGTGCTAAAGCGCTGAACTATTAAAAAAAAAAAAATAACACGAAAGTAGTCATTAAGTTAGCGGCGGGAATGCTCTCAGTTTTATTGCCAGCACTTAAAATTAAGACGCAGTCTAATGTAACCCCAGTTTTGTTCTCTTTACCCCGTGGTTTAATCTCGAGGCGTTAACCGCTTTTTAAACTTAGATTAAACGGCTAAAGGACAAATTATAACAGCCCAAAAGTTTGGTGTTTCAGGTCGTTGCGGGCGTTTTGGGGCAAGTTGTGGTTTCTTTGGCACGTGCAGGAGATAGTAGAAAGTCTTGAGTCGTTGATATAATTTCAAAATTTTCTTTATTGCACTGCCGTGGTCGAGTTACAATAAAATTCGAAGACCAACTTGGGGTTTTCTTAATATTGTTGATGACCTTTATTTAAAACTAACTGTGCCCACGTCGGCGTGGATGTCGGAAAACAATAATGTGTCTCTTTGCTTATTCTTTGTCTAAAATACAAGTAGCCTAAGTTACTCCTTATAACATCAGAAGGCCAATTCTCGTAATTTAGAACGTTCAAAATCTAGTCGCAGTCTCATCTCGGCGACAAACAAATGTCAAAATTTTGTCAAAATATAGGGAAATTAGAGGTATTTTTGACAGATTGAGACTGAGATCAGGCTGTGAACGTTCTTAAAATTACGAGAATTGCCCCTCAGCTATCTGCCAGTGAGTCCCGTCAAAATCAGTCCAGCCGTTTCGGAGATTAGCCCCAAAAAACAGACATCAAAAGTAAAAAACAAAATGTCATAAGAAACGTGTATACTTTTATAATAATGCATTTAATAAAAACCTATTATTTTAAAATTACAAACAGACACTTCCACAGGACTTCTGATGATGTATCTGCAGAAGATTTAAGGCCGACCAAGATAATAGGACGAACGATTTACCCATTCTCTCGAGTTTTAAACGAACCATGAACCTTTATCTTCTCAAGTCCTTGCCATGAAAACAGCACAAAGACCCAACCACTCAGTTTTTTCTGCAATACGGAGTAAACCTCCATTAAAGACTGATGCCATCTCAGTAAAACAACAATGGCCATAAAAACCGTTAATGACTTAATGGATGGAGGCTGCATGACCTAAAGCCAGGCAGTGTTTTGTGCCGCAGCCGTCCCAGCACGTTGTCACTTTGGGCACTCTGCCAAAATGCTCGCTGCAAACTCCCATATTGCATTTGGCAAGGAAGCTTTTAAACTTTATAAAAACAATTTCGGTGTAACAGGAGGAAATAAATTGTATATTTTTTCTATTTTTAGAGCTGTTACAACAGGTCAAGCTGTGTAAATCTAAATAGAGTACCTTCTACTTGCTGAAATATTTGTTTGTCTCAGTCTGAGTATGAGAGAGATAAATATGAGAATGTTTGTGAAAGAAAAACATAAGTAATGATACCGTTACTCAGACAAATAGCATTATCCTTTGTGATTTTAATATTAATGGTCGTCTCGATATGCTCGACAACCAAGGTCAACCTTGGCGCAATTTGAGTAGCTATGATTACTACAAACGTTGCTTTGGAAATAACTAACTACTCTCAATATGGATTATGGAAAAATCAAACTGTTACCTATAATAACTGAAGCTACAAATAAACTCGAAGGACACAGATCCACGAAGCCGATTCATAAAGCGTACCAAGGGCAACGAAGGTTATGACGCACGGAGTATGCCAATCTGATGTTACAGCAGCCAAATTAATTTTATTGAGCTCACTGTACCGAATAAATATTGGTCCAAGTATGTTTGGGGACACCTTAGTGACGTAGGTTGAAGAAAAAAGGTTCTTTGATAATCATGTTATTGAACCTTGTGTCCTTGTGGATGTAGGATGAATACCAATGGATTGGAATAAAGTCCTTCAGTTTTTAGTTGGTGTAGGTTGTGTGGATGCGGACTGAATGATAAATGGATTACTTGTGAGGACAAATGGGGTAAGGGTATCGATCGGTTTAGACAGGTCGGTGTGAATGAGGCACTATATCTTGTCGGAACGAAAACGAACGGTAGAAGATATTAAAAGAATTTCAATTCACTTACACTTAGTTGAAAGGGATTATTAGCAGAATAGAATAGAATACTCTTTATTGTACACCATACAAATTACAGAACATAAATATAACACATTTTATAAAGGGTGACACAATAGACGGTCTTATCGCTAAGAGCGATCTTTTAAAGACAACCTTTGGATGGATTAAAAATTAAGGAGAGACAAATATAGTAGGTAGTCTGTGGTGTACCATTTACATTATACTATTAATATAATACGTAAAGTATTTATTTTTAAATTTTACTCACCTAAATAAATATATACATATAATAATAAACATGAAACAAGAGCAAGGAAAATAATAATAATATAATAATGATGATGTTTAAGGAGAGAGGAAGTGCTTAGCAGATTGTTTATAATAAACAATTTAAATTTTTCTTTGGATTATTTTGTGTTTTTAATTTTTTCTCATTGAAGCATTATGAGGACACATTATTGCATCTATATGGAACTCATTATCTTGTTAAGCTGTGAATTATTTATTTCTACTTTGTAGGTTCGTCATTATTAGTAATCGTAGCTTTAAAATTACTTAGCTCCTAGCATTGCCTCTACTACATATTTTAGATCTTTAGTGTTGTAATGAGCCGTAGATAATGCATTAATGTTGCCATCATTAATATTCAGCAAGGACGGTGCTAACGCAACAAATCAGTAATTTGTCAGCATTGAACCAGATTGATTTATTGGTCTGGTTTTAGACTTCTTATTCTTATCACATCTTAAATCTAAATCATTATCTTTTAAGTATATTAAGAATCATTGTTTTAGATAAGTCAGACTTGATCGGTTTCAAATCTCAATCTATACATGCCTATTTTACGTTGTTGCAATAGTGCCAGAGGCGATCATTAAATCCGTATCTATTTCGAGAGCAACGATAACTACTAGGTTATTTTTTGTTGGCTTCGTCTCGAACATATCTTTTTGCATAAACCGCAACAACCAAAATCTAGGTAATTGTTTGATTTAGAACTTGGCAGTGACCGCCAGTTTTCACGAGTAGAAAAGAAAATATTTTAAAAATCTGCAGTATTTCACACTGTAGTATTATGAATGCAGTAATGTGCATATTGCCGGAAGTAGTCAACACATGACGCTCCGACTACTTCCCAGTAATCCTGTAAAACGATTAGATAAAATTGAGCGAGCCTTATTGCCTACACCATCAATCCAAGCTATACAGATCGACGGTGCAGTTAACTTAGTAAAATGGCTCCTATTTTAACATAAAATGGCGGATTGATGTAAGAAATGGAGCTGGCAACGTTCTCGGATTGCGGGAGAGAATAGTGGATGGAAGCGATTTGGTTCTACATGAGGGGAAGATATGTATGTGGGTAGTTATGGATATAAAACGGGTTGTAGATTAAATGGGTGCTGTGAAGATTTTGTTAATGGATTATGCTACTTTATAAAACGAGAATAAAGTTGAAATTATGTACCTTTAAGATAAGTCAATTATTGTTTCGTTCGACCCTGAAGAATTTCAAGAAACATGATGTAGATTGTAGGTACAGGCCATTGATAAATAACTTAATGAATATAATAAGCCATATTAAAATTCAGACTTCATTAATTCACTAGAAAAAAGGTACTTTCGTTGTTCTAGCCTACAATAGAGTTGATCTCATAAATAGGGCTGTGAGAGACCTATTTCCATTTATAACACAAAATAACGGACATTTTCGCGCCCAAAATTATAATGAAAGCAAATAATTTCGTCGCTGCTGACCTAGGTAATCAATTTATTTAAGCTCCACGTTAATTAAAATCGTATTTCATTCACACAATGCAATATACAAATAGTAAACGAAATAAATAATTAAAGCAAACCATGTAATCGAGTTCGAGCGGTAACAGAATTTAACTAATGCAGTATCGAAATATATTTTAGTGGTGACCGATATTTTCCATTGGCCGTTTGGTTCTAGTGCCGGATTAGTTAAGGACCTCCCTGCCTCCTGCGACCTTGCAGATAACTAAGATATAAAAAAAGTAGTATGTAGTGGTATATAAAGACTCGCCAGACCCCACAGTCAAACCATTAATACGGTTTTGTGGGGTTTCGTTTCTAAGTAAAGTATTTAGCATGCTGTGAACTTATAATAAATATAATATATATACAATATACCTATAGTGTGTATCAGAAAGGTGTGGTCATATGAATTTAAGGGTGTGGTACAGACCATCAAACTTAACAACTTTCTCCATGGGACCAACCGTAGTCGCGAAAAATTAATCAGCTGTACCATACAAAATTTCAATACCTATTCGACCCAAATGTATTGCAGCTGAATATTTTCTCGCGATTGGTCTGTACCTACCGCACCCTAAAATATGTCCACAGATTTCTCATGAAGATGGATTTTAGCGTCCATCAGTCTGCTAATGACAACATGCAATCGCCAGACGATTTTTTTTTACTCTTCTTTATTTATTTATGTAACAATTGCTTACTTACTTATTTGCTGTCCAAAGTTTATTAAAAAACTCATCAAGTCATCACTAATTGAATTACGCAAGAGTAAAATAAATAGGAGACGCTAAACAATCAATAATTAAAAACGATTCTTTAGAAAACTGAAAGGAAAACAGGTAAAATTACCGAATCACCATTTAACAAACAATATAAAAGTTTGTCCAAAGATTTCACCTTTTAGATGCTGACTTGTAATATCCTAACTAATATTATAAATGCAAAAGTAAGTTTGGTTGTTACTTTTTCACACATAATCCACTGAACCGATCATCATGAAATTTTGCAACGTTATCAGGGGTATACAAAATGACATAGGGTACTATAGAGGTATGAGGAACAGGATGTAAAGTCCACTCATCCTCTATAGAAAAGGGAGGATCTTCCGACCAGACGGGTGTTGTGTCTGGCGGGCATTTGCCCAACGGTTGATATCGGGAAGTTGTATGTTTGCTAATTGCGCGGTAAACTCTGCTTGCGAGATGTAGGATTTGCGTGACGTCAGTATGACGCGTTGTTCGCGTGTGGCGTTGCAGATACCGCTACAGTACCATTAATCCACAAAAAAAATTCTGTTCCCGAGGAAAAGAACAATAACTTTAGACGGTCACAACGGCTGCTTTAGGACTCTAGATGGCGCTACGTGTATTTCGAAATATGACGCGACTTTCGCGCAGTATTGTAACAAAAAGTAATACATAGGATACTTTTATCCCGGTAATACGTTTCCGTGGGATAATTTCCGATCTCCACACGGGCGAAGCCGCGGGTCAAAGCTATGATTAAAAAGTATTCGGAACAACGCAAATAATAAAACGATTGGTTCCTAATACCCCGTTTTATTTGATCTAACGGATAGCACAAATCAAACAGGACCTACCATTACCCATAATATACTTTTACTATTTGCAATAAGGTATATTATCGAGTGGCAAATTACAGAAGTTTGGAAACACTTGAACAGTCCAAATATTGATAATAGCACATACATGGATACATTATGAGCAGCAGACATTGTTTGCTTTGTGGATACCATTCAACTTGATTTTGGTAAAGTGAATGAGGTTAATGACTTTTACGTTATTTGCTAGATGTTTTGTCATGTTAGGACCATAGATTTAAAGAAGTTATGGCAATTATAACCATACTTGCCGTTACTATTAGATTGTCACTTTTATATATATATATAAATATATATAATATATATATATTATATATTATATATATATATATATTTTCTTAGCCGGTTCTGTCCCACTGCTGGGCAAAGGCCTCCCCCAAATCCTTCCAGGAATTCATTTCCCGCGCCTCGTCGCTTAAATAAACAATATTAAAGAAAATAAATAAATATTACTCGCCTCGTTGTTCTACTGGTCGCAAGTGCTACTGCTGAGCGTGAAGTCCAAGGTTCGATTCCCAGGTGGGGCAAAGTGTTTTATGGGGTTTTTCTATCAGGAATTTCTCAGTAGTCGCCCGGAGCTTGCATTTGTGCCTGGTTGATGGCACGCTCCCGATAACATGGGACTTCAAACATAACTGGCGAAATGAGGGTGTACCTACTAAAAATACAGCTCTGCCTAACCCTTTGGGGATTACAGATGTGATGTTATGTGTATAAACACACATAGCAAGCGGGTAGATGATTATGGAACAGTTTGGATATTACCATCAACTTTAAAATGTCTCAGGAACGTTTTCTATTAAAAATACAAGAGAATTTATGGCACAAAGCGTCCGTAATCCAAACCACCCTTCCTAAAAATTATAATTCCCGCAAAAATATAATTAAATTGTCGTTTAAAACGCGGATTTTCCATTATCCTTCCTTAAAAACACAAAATTTTATGCAAATCCTATGGAAAACGACTTAGCTGTAAGTACTTGAGTAATTACAAAATGTAAATCAGTAAGACTAAGTTATTTTCATTACTTAGAACTCACTCAGTTAGTCACGATACTTCTTTGATTACAGAAAAACAAAGTTTGTTTTATTTCTATGGAGCAACTCGTTTCTAACTGAGTATAAATTTAAACTCCTCTTGTTAATTCAATGAACTGGAGTAAATGAGCTTTGATTCAAATAAACGAGGTTCTTCATAATAATAATATATTTATTTGCTCAAAACATGGTATAACAGATGTTACAGTTAAAAGTTCTTAGTATTGAGAGTAAGCATTAATATGAAGTGTGCAGTGAAAAATAAAAGGTAGTAGATAAGGTGGAAGTACCTACTATGAATATGCAGCGGCATCTACAACGCCACATGCGACCTCGAATACCTGACGTCACACAAATCCTGTATTGCGCAAGCAAAGTTTACCGAGTGACTGGAACAAAACTAGCTTTTAAAATCCTACTTTAACACACTTACTAACAACATCAATCAACTCTAGTTCAAGATATCAATCTGCCGAGCATTTTCCAAACCATGTTAGGTTGGCTTTCAGTCTAACTGGATGCAGCTGAATACTAGTATTTTACATGGAGCGACTGCCTAGCTGACCTCCACAACTCAGTCTGGGGAAAACGATACCCCTTGGTAAGACTGGTTGTTCTTATTTCGGCTACAGGTTGACAGGGACATCGACGCGAAACCTGTTACCATGGATTCAGTACATGAATCTAAAGCCCAGTGTTGAAATTTTAGGTCATTAAAAAAATATGCTGTTCGTGATGTGATTCTTTTTGGAACGAAGTTCCTTATCGCGCGTTGCGAAACGGGGCTAGACGGAAAAAATTAAGACCAAAAGTTGGAACGACACTTTTTGCTATAATTGTAAGCCGTGCGGCGTGCGCGTGTTTCTCGGTCTGTCTCTCTCTCTCTCTCTTTGAACTTCGTTCCATCCGGGTGTTCCTTGACACCTCTCAAGTTATTTTTTTAAACCGACGAAAAATTTATACGCCTGAGGTCTAGAATCAGGTGCAGAATTCATGGTTACAGTTTGCGTGTAGATGTCCCTGTATACAACATCCTGACATCAACCGTGAGCCCATCAGACACAACACCCGTCTGGGTGGAGGATCATCCCTTTTCTATGGAGAATGACAAACATTCTACCCTGTTCTTATACCTTTATTAATATAAATAGAACAGTTTCAGCACAGAGGCATCCGAGAAAAAGAATTGCCATTCCATAGTTAGTTACCTATCTATACTTTAACAGACTTAAAATAATAATAATTATGTACCATGAGTACATAACAGTTTCAGTTAATGAAAAAAGAAGAAAAATAATCATAGGGCATCAAAAAATTCGTCCGCATCGCTGTCAACAGGAACAGTGTCCAAAAGGCTGGCAGCATTGCCACGTTGTATGGCGATGCTGATTCTTTGGCCAAGATATAGGCCAGCGCTCTAGTCATGTGAAGAATACGTGACTTATGAAAGAAGTTTATGTTGTCAGGTTATATTTAGTCTCCAAGTCCAAGCTTTATGGATTCTTACAACATTGTAAGAATCCATAAAACTTTTCGATCCATTATCAATGTTACTTCATTAAAAAGGATCAATTAAACGTTGTACGGGTTCCTCCACCATGATTGAGGATTATATACCAAGCTATGTTTTACTGAAATTAAGAATATATATATTATAAATTGAAGTCGCTTTTCGTGTCTATTTGTGTAACCGCGTTGTTCTTCTAAACTAATCAACGGATTTTGATGCGGTTTTCACCACCATGTAGAGGATTTATTCCGGAAGGTCTCTGTGTGTATAATATATTAATATTAAACCAACACATAATAAAGAATAACAATGTTTCGGCAAGTCGTAAAAACCGTGCGAAGCGGGCAGGTCGCTAATAATATAAAATACCGTCTTTAAGTTTCTCAGAATGTAACAAACAAGATGACGTTATAAAACCTGATCATTATGCACTTATTGCACAAGATTTTTATAAACAAAAAGAGGACGTCATTCGACAGTAACACAATAAATACGAAAATAACAACATTTAATTTACTGCCTCAAAGCTTTGTGCACACTTAAGGCTAAATTGAGATTTCCGTTCGATATTTGACACCCACATAAGGCTGATTTACATTTGATAGTTATTCATAGCTCGCCTCCGCGACTGCTCATGAATATGTGTTGCACAAAATGACAATGTAAAAAGCAATCGTTTGGACATAAGATATTAATATTCTGAAGACAGTAAACAGTTTTGTTGGTAATAATGAGGATGGAGATCCATCTAATAATAAGAATGTTATACTACTTAGATTTTTTTTAAGCGTTGCCCCACACTTGGAGTTACTCCTGTATCGTGGGTGCGTTTGCAAACACTACCTGTAGGCAATATAAATATTTGTTCCGTGCGGGAATCGAACCCGCGACACACAGCGCAGCAGTCGATCGCTCAGCCACTGCACTAACCGTATCGTCAAACCTGAATCATCATCTGCCTAGCCTTTTTCCAACAGTGTTGGGTCGGCTTCCAGTCTAACCGGATGCAGCTGAGATGAAACCTTAATAAAAAGAAATAAAGTTATAAATAAAATACCATATAGGTAATCTTCTGTGCAGTCGATCGCTCAGCCACTGCGCCAACCGTGTCGTTAACAGCAATAGAAGATGCAATCGCCCAAGTGGGCGATATGAGTTGAGTAAAAGTGGTAATTCAGCTCCAATTACAATTCAGACAATGTGAACTAAGATTTAAGTGCAAATAAATAACTAAGATGAGCAACGATACCAGTTTTATTGAATCAAGAAATGTTAAAGCAGCATTAAAAGAACTCGATGAGTATCTGAACGTAAGACGGAATAAATTCAATACACAATATGATAATGAATGTATTTACAAGCCAGATACGAAAGAAAATCTATTTAATAAACCCATAATCGGATTTTACACTTGAGTTTTATTCAAATTTGATCCATTTCGTAAACAAAATTATTCTTCAAACTAAGGTTTTTTACGAGTTCAAATTCGATAATGAAGACTCGAGTTTTAGGTAAGGACAAATATAAGATATTGCCTTATGTGATTTGCATTTGAATATACGTGAGTCCTAAATAAGACCTTTTTTTCAATGACATTTGAAGCATACGAAAAATTGAACCCGACCTTTCTTACACAATACAAGAATACAATGTAAGGCAAGTACTTTTCAACACAAATTGAAAACCAGTCTAGATAGACATGAAAATTAGACGACTTGTCGACGGTTTTAGCATATTATCTTCGTATGTATCGAAAGGCATTGTCTGCTAGAAATATTAGTTTGTGGTGAAGCCTTGGCACCATTTCGCAGAACTGACAAACCACACTCTTAAATTCATTTATACGTTCAGCTTGCAATTTCGGGTTTAGTATAGTAGTTAAAATAATAACTACAGCTTCTTATAATGACAAGTTGTCTAGTTATACTTAATTAATAAGTAAGACATTAATCCATTTATACAATACGTATAACGTAGTTATACTTATTAAATATGTTATACGTATTGTATAAATGGATTAATGTCTCCATGGCTTAGAAGAGGTTTTTATTTGATTTAGAAATAACAAAATAACTATTCATATATATATTCATTCAATTTCCTGTCAATATTTTGTTAGTCGATTCAAAGAATTGATTTAATACATATATTCTTCTTCCCAGCGATAGCACTAGCAAGGGCGTTTTTTTCTTTTTCCCACGTTTTTGGGGGACTGCCTTTTGTAATTTTGACGTTCGAAAAGTGCTGATTCTCAGCCTAATTTGAATAAATGACTTTTGATTTTGATATAATTTTCAACCTGTCGTGTATAGACATGACAGGCTATTAATAAAAAAGAGTAATATATATAGTTAAATTAGGTATATACTCGTATCTATAAGGTAAACTCAAACCGGCTCTTCAAATGGCTCGTATAACAGGAAAACTAACACGAAAAAAAAAAAACAACACATTCAAGGAAAAAATTCAATCTTCTGATTTTAATATCATCATAAGTCAACGAAGAGATTTGAAAAGTCGTTACGTCTATTTTAAGATTTTTCGTGGGCTTACGTTGTGAAGCAGGGAAGGCTTTTAAGTCCCTAAGTGGTATTAAAGATCTACATAGAATAAACGATCTGCTAATTTTGAATATGACTCAGATCCCTTTAGTGAAGCGTCCTGCCATTGAAATTTCGACTGAAACCTTTCTGTATGAATAGGCTGACATTTTTATTACTGAAATTTCTTGACTTGAAATTGTTATTTTTCTACTTGATAAATTCTCAGACAAACAGTTAGAAAGGCAAAGGTTCTAAATACTAATGATGAATCCAATCCTAGAGTAGATGCTAATTTATTCTCTAATTCTTGTTGTACATCATACCAAGATATCCTGAGGGTAGCACTAGATCAAAGCAATGCCAACGGTAAACCCAAGGAGTCCAATAATATCAGAATGCACAATGTCATTGAAACGGGTTCCGACGCTTCGGGTTTATCCTCTGCTTTCTTAATTGAAATGTCAGGATGATTGCCAGTAGATATGTGATTATAATTCGCTACCGGTTTCGCCCTAGAGCAAGTGGAAATTGTTTTTTGGAATACCGTGGTGGAAGATAGGTTCAATTTAGTTTTACAGATGTAAGAAATGATTATGTTGATTTTTGTTAGTAGATGCTTCCGCTACCAAATTCTGATGCAGACTAAAAAATTGCAATTACGCAAACACCTGTTTTGATAACTGTTACTCATTGCCAAGATGACGCAGGAGTCAATGTTGACGAAGAATGATGAATCAAAGGAGACAGACTGATAGTTAACAAAATCACAGCTATTAAGGATAGTGATGTGAAAGAGCACATTAAAGGAAATGAAGCGCTAAATGCTGTAAGTAAAACGAATGCAAAGGAAGCACACGGAAATTCATGCAGACGTCAAAACTGTGATTGTATTTATAAATAATCTAAAGAATGTGGACGTGGATGCAATGATGCGTGGTTGATATGGTTGAATGAAAATAAATCGGAAATTCAGAATCGATCAATTTACTAGCTTGTATTATTGAACTATATTTTTGTAACACGCAAACCACAATGACAATTTGAAATGTCCACGAACAAGACAAAAGATTTATGAAGACAATAATTCACAGTTTTGTAACGTTACAATTGGACCAGTATAAAATATTAGAATTCCCCCACTGTGTCGGATTACGTAGAATTATGGACCTAGTCTGATAGTGACTGCTGATAGGGTTTATTGGTCCTAAAATGGAACCTCGTAAAACTAATTTAATTTTAGACTGGACTTAAAGATATTTATTCTGGACAACATTGTAAAGATGGCTCTAAGATAACAATGGTTTATGTTTTGGCTTGTGATAGAACAAGTTATATAATGTTTTTATTAAATCTGATAAAGTCTGCTTCGCTACGTCTATATTGATTGTCGTGCTTTTGCTTGTTTGTTGCCACTTTGGTGATAGTTCCACAGCAGTGGCAGTGTTCATTTGAGAATTTGTATCTGTTTTTATTTCGGTTGGGTTTTCAATTGGAAAAATGGAATATCAATATTTTCCAATAGAGAAATTGGTGCTAGAAATAAAACTAAAACGCTTCGCTACATTCGATATGGTTCCCATATTCCCTCTAATTCATTTTTTATGTTTAACTTTTTATCACATCCCATATAAAATGAGCATTATGTCATTAGGATTAGCTAACTACTTACTCACTAATTAATGCGTCCTCAACAATGATGTTATACTCACTACAATGAGTAAATAATGATTCATTGTTTTTCATCAAAATCGTGCATCCGGCTTATGCACCACAATTTAGTGTAAAATGAGTTGTTGACGCTACATTATAACTTAATAATAGTGAGTAACAAAACTTGAATAACTTTGAAATTAAGTTCAGTGGACGTGTCTAAATTATACATAAATCATAAAATAACAAAAAGGGTTTCGAAAAAAATTATAATAAGGATGTCCGAAATGCTGTTGCATTTTAAGATGTTCATGCCCAACATTCAGATAAGGAAAGTTGCTTATGTTTTGGGAATACGAACACGAGATGAAATGGGATCCGCGTATAAACAACAAGAACATCTAAACTATGTATATACAACGTGTTTTTTTTGATATCCCATAACTCTAGGGGGGCATTTTACTCATCATTATGAACAACTTTTACTATAGGACCAAACCTGAAAGCGCGAACAAAAAATCTGCTGTTCCCTAAATTTATGTTCGTATAACTCGTCAAAATGTAGGGAACACCAGATTTTTGTTTCGCGATTTCGGGTTTGGTCCCATAGTAAAAGGTGTTCATAATGATGAGTACAATGATCCCCTAGAGTTATGGGATATCAAAAAAACACGTTGCATATATACTTAAAAAAGCAATCAGGAGAATTTTGACATCTCATTACATTCTATAAGTAATTTTCATCCCGGAAAAGAGTTAGGTTTGAGAGTATGAGTCTGTCGTCATCGTCCAAAAAATCCTTTCAGGATAAGCTTAAAAAATCTCATAAATATTATCGTGTTATGTTACAGCAATATTTCAGCCATAAGTGTTATAAAAATGGCGCATAAACGAGATAACAATGTTACGAACGTAAACTTAAAAAGTTACGTCTTACAACAAGTCGTAAACATGACTCGTTTTGAGTCAGATTTTGATAATCATGATAATCTTCGTCCGGAGATGTTTTGTTTTGATCGTCTTGATTGCCATAATTTACTGTTTTATAGTGATCTAGTTTATCTTTTAGTTTTGGTTTTACTTTTATGTTAAGTTTATTATTATGAGTGTTTAGTAGACTATAAGCTGTGTCATCTAATCTACTTAATGACGTTACAATGTATTCAGAGAGACATTCTTTTACTAGGTGTGATACACAAGCGGATAACATAAAGATAAAGAGCATTCACACTGTGCTCAGTAATATAATTCTGAGCCACTTTCGACTCAGGAGGGCCTCGTATCTTGTTAAATTTTCTAGGAGGTATATTTCCTAACCTAACCTTACCTTATGTTACTGACAGGGAAAGAAGATTCATATTAATTATCTGACCGTGGGTCCTAACCTAAAGCGATTGTCGCATGAATACGCAATTGTTTAACGTTGTATTCATATGAATATGCATAAAAGAGCGCGACGATTGTTTTCGGTAAGGACGTGGCCTGAGTGCAAATGACCTTGTACGCAGATTAGTAATGTCATCGCAATCTATACAAAAACATACACATCTACCTATTGAAAGTTTAACACAGCTTACAGTTATTCATTTAGTTTAGTGTGTAACTGTTGAAGTGCGATGATCTAATACCCAATGCCAATGCAAATGAGCTGCCCATCCGCCGTACAAACAATATGACAAATTCCGACCATCTTGTAGTTCTCTTTTTTACCGGGTATCAAAATTCACTGGTTTTGTGCTCGTGACTTCCAATGAGCGAAGTGACGCCGTGTATTTATAAAAAAACATTTATTGAGATGGCTTTGATTTAATTCTTACTTATATACAGTTTTTAACAATGGTTACGATATTGTTACGCTGTAATTTGTTTATTTTTCTATAGATTTTCGATTGAGTTGTGATAATTCGCGGATTTCTTGTGTGTTTTTGTGGTCTGATTCAGTAACTTTGATTTGATTCATCAACATCATCACGTCATCCCCGTTATCAAAGATCTCTATTAGGTACGTAATAATAAGAAAGACAATTTCGTAAGAGGCCATGGAGAAAAAATATGTGGAAAGCAGAATATTTTTAATTATTCTAGGAAATTCTAAGCAACTAAGAAAATATACGAAACAAAGGGAATAAAGTCGAAACAAGTTTCAGTTCAACTTTACAACGAGTATTCGTTGTTTAGTTAATAAATGTATATTTATTTCCTCAAAATATGACTGTCGAAGGCGCTAAGTCGTTAAATTTATTAACCCGCACTGCGCCAGCGCCGGCAAGAGAATTCGCGGGAATGAGCGACTTGATATTAGCCCGGATAAGATAAAATAAGTTGCTAACAAGTTACTAAGTTAGACCTATTATTAGGTCTAGGTATTGCATTATGGAACAGTAATAGGGAACCTGTTTGCCTAGACTGGTGACGCAATAGGAATAATAAAACAGTAGGTTGAATTTGGACAAGATTTGAACGGTTGATTAAAATTATTGTTAGTGTAGGTACCTATATCAGTGAGACTGCGTTTTAGGAAGTAAATATTCAAAGCAAAAGATTAATAAGATAACACTATCTTATTAATCTTTTGCTATGAATATTAACTCAAGAATGAATGAGTAATTTCAAAAGGTTAATTTCATTATCTAAACATTGAACATATCACAGAACACCTCTTTTCTGCGTTTTGTGGAAAATATTTTACTATATTCCTTAAACTGAAATTCAAAGCATTTATTTCAATTAAACCGGGCATTTTTGAATTATCAAGGGACCATTCAGTCACAAAGATGAAGCTAGTTGCCCTTTCCAAAGCGTAGTAGGTTCCTAAGGAGAAAAACAGGCGAGAAACTCCACGGACACTCTTTTAAATATATATATTTTTTTTTTACTAAATATTGGTTACAACATTCATGTTGAAATTATACATGTGAGAACGATGACCTCTGATCGGTTAATCACCCATGTCTCATGAAAAACCACTTAAAACAGCTTTGAGGATAGTAAATGCTTATTAATACGACTTGATTTATAGCCCATAACACCTAGGTCATTAGGGAAAGCCCTAACACTAACAACTGATGATCTAACTGTATTTTTCCAAGTACAAGATGAAGTAATTTTCCTTTCATACGTATTACGTACAACAAAACCTAAACTATGCAGGATCCGTGACATGCAAAACAGGTATATGTGAATATTGAAGAGGTTTGCAACACAAGTATATAGAGATATACCTACTTATTTATATCAATGACATAGAGCTGACTTGAGTGGCGATGAAAAACTAACTAAAAGGTTGTAAGAACTTTATATTTGGATTCATTATACTTAGTTTAATATACTGACCGCAGTAAAAAAATCTAAATATTTTATCGGTTGGCTATTGATATTTCCTTATTAAGTTGGTCATTTTATGAAGACATTAATTAACTGCATGTTAATATATATATATATAATTCCAAGTTACCAAGCCCCTTTTATGCACGGACTTAACTGAGGTCTTAATAATTAATTTAAGAAAGATTAGAGTTTGACATTAAAAGAAGGGAAAACATAAGCCAAAGTATGGACCTATCTGCCAGCGTCTGCCTTCCCTTCGACAAATAACCCGTATGCCTTCAAAGTAACAGTGAACAGACATCTTCTCGGCTCGCTCGTTCCATCATAGACTTCATTCATCGTATTCCATGAGGCGAAATCAAGGTCAAGAGCAGGCCAATTCGAGAACACCAAAAGGAAAAAGCAGATGAATGAAGTGCATCACAAACGATGCCACATCTCTTGGCTTGCTGTCAATTGAGTTGTATGCTATAACAACTAGACCATGAAAGACTGCGAGGCGACTGTGGATGTGGCTGAATTCTGGTCGAAACTTATATGAAATATGAAAATGTAATCTCGATACGAAGAAGAAGAAGCTGATAAATAATAACGTAGGACATAGATGATGATATCGAGTTACTTGATCTTCTGTATCTAACTCTATACGTACGAAGATCATTCTAATGCATCGGTGCTCTCAATCTTATTAGGGAGGCAAAAACTAAGCCGTTCACACTTCTAGACCACTTCATTATAACCAGCCGGTCGATTCTGTAAAAATCTCATCGTGAAAACTCAAGTGAAGTGAGTTTGATGTGAGTTGTCAGTAGTGTCAATCCCTAGCATTATTTGGAATGACAGCTCACTTCACGTAAGTTTTCACGGTGAGATGGTTACAGAATCGCACTGCTGTATTCTATGAAGCAACATACGAGTATAAACGAACTAAACTAGTAACATAAAAATTTAATCTATTAGCAATAATTTATTATTAGTCCTTCACTTTTATAGATTTTGTTTAGTAATAGAACACACCTTTATGGTGGGACACTATTATTGTTATGGGGGAATTAAAGTTGAAAACCTACACAACAAAATATTTCTACATTTTGTTGTGTAGGTAAGTGTAAGAAACAGCAAAAGAAAACACTAACTTGAAATCTTTCGTCATCTAAGTTAGATATAATTGATCATGTGAACTTTAAACACATTATTATATTACCGGCCCAGACGTAGACGTCACAGCAAGAAAACCAGTTTTGTTCTACCTACTGAGAAGAAATAATAATGTCTAGCTGCTTTTAGGTAATGTAGATTCAACCACAGAACAGTACCTACAGAAGGTCGGCTTCATATAACGAGCCAAACAGGTGCACACATACATATACAGGGTGGCAGGGACATCATGTGCAACCTGTTACCATGGAATCAGCACATGATTCTGAACCCTCCTGGGATTCAGTACATGGTTCTGAACGCCCTGGGTTGAAATTTTTCGCCGGTTATTAAAAAAAAAGTAAGTGTTCCATACATTTTGATCGTGTAGGTTTCACTTTTCTATGAAACAGCAGATATATATTTTGACAACCTACTAAAAAATTCTACGCTGGGGGGTGTAGAATCATGTGCTGAATTTATGATTACAGTTTGCGCGTCGATGTCCCTGCCACCTGTATATGCGTACCATACGGCGATCTCAGTGTGTCTATAGATATGTATTATATGCGAGCGTTTTCGCTCTTTGTATGTACCCGACCTTCTGTACTATTTTATGGTACAACACAGACTATGATTTCAACTTGATGACGCAATATCCTGTGTAAGGTAAACGAGGGACTACCTTACCAAAAATGATATCGTACTGCGATCCTATCTGTCAGTCATGTCTGGAGACTGCTGCAATATCCTTCTGTAATCGTTTCGTTATCATGTATGATTTTAGCAATATATTGTTAATAAGTAATTGCTACTGTTTTCCTTGTCCTAGTTTGATTAAAATATGTTTATCTCGTCATCTGTATTTGTGTTTCTTCATATTATCTTCATATATACTTTCATATCCGTAAGGCTATTTATGTACCTAACTTTTCAAAATTGGAAATCAAAATGTTACGAGGACAGAAATTGAATTGAATTTTTGTCGGTATTCCCCGAACAACAAACTCTGTGAAGAGGTCTATAGTATCGAAGAAAAGGCACAGGTGGCGCAAGAGCGTCACAATGAAGATGATTCTATGGGGTCCCGACCCTTCGACCCTCGACGATGCGACAGGGAGAAGGAAAGGTAACCTCCTGTTTAGCTGTGAATATTTAAAAAACATAAAATCAGTTCAACAAGAACGATAGATGAAATCACCTGTTAGACATAGAATAATTGCATAACATTAATCTTGATAAAGCTGTAAAACTGAATAACAATATGTTTGTCTACCAACGATGAGATCATTCAAAGACAGGTTCCAATAAAGCTGTAGGTAATACGTATTCATTTATAGAAGGTAATTAACAGGTAGTCTAGTCCGACAATCGGTTGTTATTATAATACGTGACTGAAGAGGAAGTTGAATAGCGGTTGCACGTCCAATGACGGGGTCCAGTGGCGTTTTAAATAAGTAATTTTCTTAAGTATTGCTATTTATTTAAATAACTGTAATATTTTCCTGGTGGAAAAATGGCATTGACTGCCATCTATACGAGATTAATCTTGAAAAGAAAGGGACAATGCACATCATAATCATAGAAATGAAAAATGCTCGAGATATATATACCAAGGAGATAACTTTGAAAAGAGGTTGAAAAGAGGAAAAAAAAACTAAGATTCGTAACATTTGTACAATGATTCAAATGGAAACAAACAAAACAAGTTCACTTACCCGGAAAAACAAAGCTTCAGAACCTTTGTAAGTCAAAGATAACGAGCCTCTCCACGTAGCCAATCAATCTGGGTAAGATATCATAGTGACAGGCCTGGCCCGGGTCGGGCTTTTGGGCTCCGGTCCTTGCAAAGGCCTTGCATCACTCGAGATATATTCATAAGGCCCCGGTTACATCACTGGGCCGAGACATTTCCATATAAAGACTGGCCCACATTGGCCAGCTGGTATTTTTGAATGCGAACACGTTAACAATGAATACATAAATAAAGCGTGAATGAATTAATATAAGAATGATTCAAAATAACGGAAGTTTTACACAAACACTAGACTATATCAGACAACATTTAAATATACGGGTAGGAAAGACAAAGACGACGAGTATTATAATCTAGCCTCAAACAAGGAATACAACTAAAACTTATTTCATGGATATAAGCAAAATGAAATTACAACACTACGCTGTTAGGACTTAATTTTTATAAACACTCATTGAATTAAACAATGAAACAAACAGAATTAACACTAAGAATTTGAGGAATTCCGTCTTATTTTGCCCATTGCTATGTACACACATACATAAGAAAGTGCGCTGAATTATCATACATATCGCACACCTGAGTCAGTCTACGGAAATGCGACAAGCAAGACGATGTTTTAAATTGACGTCATTGCACAAAAATAGCGCTGGAGCAAGTCCCTTAGAAGGTAAAAAAGTCGTGTCTTACGAGTACGTCACTCATTCCGGCCCTGTGTTTCGGCCTAAACATGAATGATGAACTTTAGCAAACAGATATACATGTTACTGTATAAATAGATCTTGACTCTATATTCACAGGATTTTACATCTGTGCTATAGCTAAGAAAAAAATTAGAATTTCTCTTTTTTTTTTTAATATACCTTTACTGAATTCCTCTTCATCATCAACAATATCAATATCTTCGTCTTTTAGGAGATCACCCCATTTACTGTTTCAATGTATACTGTCCTTTTCGTCTTCATTAATGTTATCATTTTTTTTTAAGAGATGATTCAAATAACTGTTTCAAGGTTTCCATGAAAGTAAAAACTATAGCTCAAATTATTGTGAACCATTACCATATTATTGATTATGTCATTGCCATCTCATATGTAAATAGAGGTCAACGTTGTGTATAAATTATGTAGCTATTAAATTGTTTGTTTGTTTGATGCAAAGGTCAAAGACATACCTATCTCATCTTTTTTATATGACCATGTGATTGGAAATATACAATGTAATTTATGATAAAGTAATCAATTAACTTATAGTAATAAAAATGTTGACAAATTACTTGGAACCATGGAGTGGGGTCATGAAAAAATAAGTTTCCGCATTCAATCCATATCATCTCTTGTTCAATTTCATGAGGGGTGTTTGCGACAGGCCTATATCTAGCAGGGAACGAGAAACGAGATGAAATACATGATAGGTTATTTGATTCGATACAGCCTTTTCTTTACTGAAAAGTCAACTATAGCAATCGGTATCTTCAGTTCAGTGGCAAAGTATACAGAGACTAAAATATGAAATAAACGAAAAAACTATGGACTCTTCAAACTAGACCTTTTTGTAACAAACGACCGTCCACATAACGCAAGAAAACTGACAAGCAAAGATGACAACAATCAAATAAAGATAAATTCTGTGTTCACACTCCTCGTTTATGTCATTGTCTTTGTTTATTATGTGACACAAGAACACTAGCTCCTAGAAGAGGCACAATTAAGTCTAGTATAGACTATATTAAACACGGTAGTACACTGCTAAATTCCGACGCGGCTGTTGTCATGCATTTTGTATGAGATGGCTCATATTATACGGTGGCTACAACGGGTAAGCTAGAATGTTTGGAAGCTTATTCAGAAGCCTTTTTCTGTTTGGCTTTTGCGAAAATAAAAGCGGGACCGTTACTAGTATTTGAGCATTACGGAGTTTCTCGGAATCAGACGTAGAAGTGGAAGAATTTTTTTATTTCGTGTGGACTTATGTATTTTTATTACTTCTGAAGCAAGCTCGGTGTTCAAAAGAGCACTTGTCAAAATTATATGCTCCATAAAATCCATTTTAACGAAGATTTAACTCACTTGCAGACAGAAGCCGCCATTAAATAAATATCATATTGTTATGGTCATTCGACCTTTTATCAACGCTGGTAAGTTATAGCAGCATTCACTTTAAGAATAATTTTAAGTAACTTTTGTAAATTGCTTGATCTTGCATGTGGCATACAAAAGCGTCGTATTTTTTCTTTTTTAACTCCAATAACTTTTTCATCGTCATTTTTGGCATTATGCTCGTGAAGTAGTTCTTGATGACCTTGGGTCATTTTGTTTGCAGGGGACTTGTTTTGCATTTCTTATTTTATGTACTTCACCGCAGCTTTAATTCCATTCTAGAAGTTTTCTTGTTAACTTTTGTCGCATGGTTTCCTATAAATTGAACGTCTTTGTTTTTGAGTTAACTTCCTCATAATGGATGCTGTGTGTGTAGTTTAGATTGTTTGTGTATGATATGGAAAAAAAATTAAGGAACAACTTTTATAAATTCATGAGATCTTTGGTAGACTAACACTTCAATGTTTCAATTCTAGTCCATCGTAGAGTAATTCTAGCTTTCTCTGTCTTGGTACTGGCTATGATTTATACTTATTGAATTGAATATTATTAGGCGCGGCATTTAGTATACAATCTTAGCGATAATTGGTCTACTAAATCGAACGAGTAGTTCCGGGTTCAACGTCCAAAAGAATCCTTGATCATAAAATAAGTCGGCGAAAAATTATGTTCTTTAAACTTGCAATGTTTTACCTCAGAATCTTCCCAGTTTATGTAATAAAACCTTAAAAGATGTTGAAGGAAGACCGCCGTATATAGCAGTTTGATTTTATTGTATTGAATTGTAGAGGTCCCATTTGCATTACTCTTGCTTTAAAAGGATAGAATAATGGTCAACGTTTCCAATGTATCGCTATTCAACAGCCGTTTTATTTTTCTTTCATTACGGGTTTGATATTTTCGTCTGCTGTATTAGGATCCTTTGGTATTTGGTGTTTTGTATCTTGTCTCTTTTGGATTCCTTTCTCTTAATTATTGTTTATTTTGTCTTGCATTATATCTGTTGTAAAAGTTTCACCATCTATTGATTCAATATCTACACGATCACGGTTGGTCTAAGGATCCTTGATATTGTGAGTCAGTAGGTATATATACCTATCCAAATGACTTGATCTATCTAACATTATAACTTATTTTCTCTACCTGTGAAGGGTTATTATTTCCTTTATGAAAATCTACATCCATATATTTAAGACGCCGTGCACAAAACTTACGCCAAGATTCATCCCGACATTAATTAATATTAAAACGTTCGTACCTGTCTAGTACAATTAGAAGCAAATTGTGCGTAAAATTATTCAATTTAGGCCTTCTAGCGAATAAATGTAAACGTATGGTAGCTAAGCTCAAGATTACCTTAGTGCTGGTAGCTAAATGTTCTCATTAACCCACATAGAGGGACGAAGGAATATGCACTGAGACCTAATTCTAGCTTTATTAAAGTGACAGTTGCTTGTAGGAGAAAAGTCTAGCTGTTCCTGAAGAATGTAATTATGTAGATTAAAATTTCCGGATAGCATTTTTAATCGTTGTCGACGGAGTCTCGTTCAAACTCTAATTAGTCCTAGTCTGTTCCACTACTGCACGTAAGTTTCCTCTTTATTTCTTCCTCTTTCTTTTTTTTCTTATAGATATGCGAGTAAATCTCGGAAATAGAGTTATTATATTCAACTACATTTCCATATCAGTGTGCGAGGGCACGCCACCCAGGCACTTCACCTGTGCTCTACATTTGTGCCTCACATTTTTCATCTAGGTAACCTCACTAGAATCCCACATAATCCGTGAATTCTAATAAAAGCGGGATCATCTACATTGTAGTGTACACAATGTAAGTACGATACAAAATACATACACATCAACATAATGTATGTCCCTTTTACCAACCCTTTCAAGTGTCTACGAAAATGGGCCATACGGAGTACAATGACGGAAAAGTATGGAAAAGTCCCCCGGTACAACAAAGAAAAATGTTGTGTTAGGAAAGTATCCAGCTATGAAGATGGGGGCTATTCTCATAAGTAGGACGACGGGACGGACGGCTCGGCCCGTAATTATGGTGACACGAAAAGTCCACTCTCGAGTTTTGAGAATAGCCCCAGTAGTACACTCGAAATAAAAATGTTTTGTGGATCTTTATTACAAAGTTTTTGGTTGGTTTCTTCTTTTTTGTGAAGATGATTAGTACTGTCAGCAAAATATGTATGAGTAAGCAGAAAAACATCAAAATGACATTTAAATTAGTTGGTTGAGTTAGGTAGATTTTTTATTACTGAACCGTGGGAAGGTTCACTGTCAGGGTCTGTTTAAAAATTCAAAATATTATCATAATCACTGTGAAATTAATATTCACTAAACAAAGTTGGGTATTCATTATTTTTTGCTGACGATTCCAATAATAGGCACTTTTTGCTTTTCATTTTCGTAACGTGACACAGCAAAAAGTTGATTTTTAGGGCACAACTCTCGCTTGTTTTTGCTAGTTCAACGTGGTAATGGTATTGCGTTAGTATTTTTTTACACGTTGATTGATAAGTAGAAGTTTCTTGCTGTAGTAATTTTCTTTGACACTGAAATAATGCAAATGTGTACATTTATAGAGATATCATCATAATGCACGAGGAATACCTTGTATGTTATTATATTTGAGGCCAAGAAGGTGAACATACATATTTATAAGTCTATAACATAGGAACAGTTTTATATCCACATGCTGTTATTAAACAAGACATCCTATAACAAGTTCAAAGACAATGCATTACTTACCTGTCATTGTATGTTCTAGAAAGGATTTATTATGACTTGGTTAATGCTTGAAATACTATGTTTATTATGGAAACATTTAACGTCTAGGTGAGTTATGGACTTATGGCCAACCGATTATAGGTAGGTTTCAAGGTCCCATTGTTCAACGCCATATTTTCACGTGACTACAAAATACAAGTTATTTTTACAAGTAAGAGTTATTTTAGTTATTTGATGGTGTACTTAATTTGTGAATGGTTAATTTTTGAATTTATTCATGTGTATAGAATACATGTATGCGATTTTAACTTTATTGCAATTAAGGCTCATGAGTTGCTTTTAGTCAGGCAATGTAATATTAATTTAAACCTGCTTCAAAGAAACTTGGGTTTTTAAAGTGGTTTTAATATGCATGTTCTATTTACCGCTTTATTTTTCAAATGTATTTTTCTTATCAAATCTTTTTCTCTTGAAATAAGTCGTAAAAAGTAATAGCTTATTTACACCATATATTGAGAAACTTAATATAACAGGGCAATAACCTTCCCACTGTTTTTTATGACAAAATAATAGGCAATATAATTATAAGATGACAAGTCATGAAGTCACGTGAAAATACAAGCATACCAGGGTAATTAATCATGCAAGACACATTAGTATATCATCCATGCAGTTAGACACGTATCGTCTCCCTATCGGCGACTACACTGAATCATTGCCATGATTCATGCATCATTATACAGGGGGTTGCTCAGGCATATACGGGGGGTTGCATTTTTAAAAACGTACCCTGTACCAAGTGGCCACCTGAGGTTGCCGGAGACACCACCGAAAACAATATATTAAGTACATGTTAATTATATGTAGGTAGATACTGGAATATAAGCTTAGGATACACTTTAGGTTATTGGCTGGACTGGAAGATAGTTGGATTCGGTATAAGAAACTTAGAGGGTATTGTTAAATTCTGCAGACTGTACAGACGCCAGCAGGTCAAGTTACCCGAAACTGTCAAATTTTCCCAATCAACCTTGAACCTTAAGGCTTTAGCGATAAAGTTGAAAATCTATTAAAGAAATTTGACAGATTGTAGTAGCTTGATTTGCTTGGCGTCTGTACATTCCTATTGAGATATTTTACAACCATAAAAATGTTACACGTACGTCGACTATAATATTTTACGGCGTTCTTAAAATAATAATAAACAGAGAACCACAATAAAATAAACGTAAGAATCCATTTCATACACAATAGTGTGAGGTTAGTATCCATTAACTTTAATCTTATTTTATGATAATCGCGTGAATAACATTTTCAAATTATTTTCTAAAATAGGTTAAATGCTGCCAAAGTGCCGATTGCAACCGAACTTTTTCAACCAATTTAAAATTCAGAGGCAAAACGCGATTCACAAAAACATAAAAATAAAACATTTGAAATTCGAGCACGTTCTACGCAAATTCCGAATGTCAATTTATTTGCGCGGCAAACATCTAATTTTGTACATTACTGTACCTACTCTATGCGTTGGGGTCCTACCAAGGCAATGTCGGTTGACGAGTCGAGTGCATTTCGTTCGATACGATTGGCGTGACCGTTGAGTATGCGTTTAAGAAATTACTTCCACATAACGGTATTATGGAAACTGGTTTGTAAGTGCCAGTGTGGATTGCTGTCGGCTAGTGATTTTTCCGATACTCGACAAGTAGGTACTAAGTCGTTAATAGTTGGAGGCTGCACATGATAAGATCTAGCCATTCTTGCAGTGTTGCGATGTTTCGATTAGATATTTGATGTAAGCAAGTTCTTTATGCAATACAATGTTTCTAACCTACAAGAGTATGATAGTTATTTGAATAATTTTCGGATTTGTATTAAATACACAAAGCGACTTCTCATTTGTTATTATGTTATCAAATTATGAACTAGGGGTGTTATTCTCAAACACTGGCTATTCATTTATTTGACGGCAAAGCTCACAGCAAAATACATCAAATTAAATTCCAACTGCAGCATAACTAAAAAAAAGCGTCATAATTTTACGAGCCGCTCAACTGGCAAAACATAATAAAAGTAATATGGCAGCGTTTATAAGGATTATAAAACATTTATCCCGTCCCGATTGAAAGTGTGATGTTTTAATGCAACGTTTATTGCGATTTACTACGCAGTCTTAAGACTTGTCCCGCCTACAGCTACCCACGTGCGACTTGCACTTTTGTGGGCTTTACATTGCATTAAAATATTGCTACTGGTCGTTCGAGATTTATTTTTTTGTTCCATTTATGATTTTAAATATTTATGTCCGATTCAGAATTTGTTTATGATGCTTTTAGTGAATGACTATGCTACTTATAATATTTTTTATAGATAAGAAATATTAAAATTAAAGCCAGGTAATTTACCCTCTTATGGCCACATAATTAATTACACAGTAGGAACACCGCGTGGTTCTCCAAGTGGCGTTAATTTGCAATATTTCACAATATGATTTTATGTAGGCTTTTAATTGGTAAGCCGGTACTTACGGTACTTATAGTTTATACTAATTAAACTCATGAAGTTTGCTACATAAATAATTCCTATTAGAGAAAATAAAAGACTTCATGAAGTAGTTACGGAATATTAGCTACGGCAATCGCGTTAAAAATCGATTAGGAGCGCGATGGAATCGATAACTTGGAATGCTACTTATGTGCCTAGTTATTATTCTTCCAATCAACTATCTTAGTACCTACTTAATGTTATGTACCCTCTAGATATATTATTAGTCATTTCAGTGGAACTGCAATAAACACATCATAGTCATAAAAATGACTTTTAAAATGAAACGTGAAAAACAAAATCATATTATTCCATATTCGAACACAGTCATTAAAAATAAATCCAATAAAAACCAAAATCAAATCGATTTCCCGCCGTCTCAATTCAATTATGTTCTATGTAAACATTTGAGAGACGTCCCCACTCCGGAGACTCGATATTTGCATTTCAATGTCGTAATTGATTTGAATCGAAACTCGATTATCGATCAAGTACCCAGACGTTCGTACTACTTTCACTGGATCGCAATTATAGTTACGATAATATTTGTGTGCCACTTGGTGCTGATAAAATGGAGCAAAGAACAACATAAGAGGTTCTCAAGTCTTTTGAACTATCAAATAAGACTGACCTAAAACAGGCATTTTATATCCTTTGAAGTTTTATAATTATAAAAGGCTCATAATCATAAACTTGTTGAAGCATATTTTTTAGTCCAATTCACTGTAAAAGTAAGCAATTAAATCTAAAATTTCTAATTATATTGTCTCGTTATTAATTATAAATTTTCCTTTTGATCCTTAAAAAACTTTGGTTGAAGCGAGCTTGAAGTGAGAGCTGTCAATATTGTCAATCCCTAGCATCAGGTGAAAAAATGTCAGCTCTTCTTTCCAAACTCACTTCATCTCAGTTCGCACAGTGACATTTTTACAGAAGAGACTAATCTTGCAAGTTCAACCACCAATCGGGCAAAATCAGTCCTCAAATAAGATTTGGATTAAGCCTTCACTGTCGAAGTCATCAATTTTTTTTGCATAATCGGGTTATGTTGTCATAAGGCGTTTACCACCACATTTCAGGTCAGGCCAGGTCATTTCATCACCACTGCTCTCAAAACGGTGAAGGAAAACAACGTTAGGAAACCGGCATGTCCTACAACCAAAAATTCGAAGACATGTGACACCTACCAATCCGCACTGGGCCCGCGTGATAGATTACGGCCCACTCCCTCTCACAAGAGAGGAGGCCTGTGCAGCAGTGAGAACGTTATAGGCTTATGTTGTATATTTTGTTGGAAACCATAGTCACGGAAATGGCGATTTAGATATCGATTTGTAATTATCTTGTACTTCATTCGGAATTTTTATTTATAAAATTGCCATTTCCATGACCTATTTGCGTCAATTATCCAGTCTCCAACGATTATAAAATAAATAATTCTACTGCCCTCAATTGTCTTATAAAGTTTATAAAGCCATGAGAAAAGGCAGCTGATGAGCTGACACACTGTACTAAAGACTGAAGTATCATAGAATGTGGAACACGTCAGCTGTTTATTTTCCCATCGTGTGTCTTTGAGTTTATTATTGGAAACACGTTGACTGTAATTATATAATTATTGTGCTGGGAACTTGGGTAATAGGCCTGTGGAAGAGGATATGGCTTGACACTATTAATACTGTAATGTTAGAGTACAGGGGATATGGATTTAAATAATTAATTGAGGCATGGGGGCCATATTGGATGTGTGTTTGTTCTTATTCTTTTCGTATCGATGGCACTCTTACTCAATTTTTTTTTGTGTGTAGTTTGTGCCCTGTTGGTGGCAACGTTGATTGCGGCATCAGTGGCATTATTTAGGTCATCCAAGGTGCAGGTGAACGGGCACTTAGGAGGCTTCAGCTATTGGGGCATGGTCTGGTCAAAAGCACGGTACTTGCATTGATGGGTCTGTAATTTCGACATCGACAAATTGTACCTGCAATCGATTGAGAGCTTTCCATAGGCCACTGCAGATCATTTTCGGAAGGCAAATGCTTGTAGGTGTTAATTTTCTGGATGAAATAATATTTTTTGCCCATGCTTGATGGTAAGCTACTTAGATGCTATTCATGTTCTGTCGAATGTGAGTGTACATGTACATAGCTACATCTCTGCCTAATTCTTCGAGGAAAACGGGCGTGAAGTTATGCTATTTTAGTCTCTTTAACACTTTCACTGTTCGCGAATTAGAGTTAAACAATCTCCATGAACCGAATGTGCATCATAGGACTAGGAACAGGTAAATTTAAAGAAATGTGTGTTCTTGAAACCTAACAATTTTAAACCTTAAGTGAGTAATTTTAAAGTATACCTTGTCTTATGCAGTGCCTAATATTATATTAATAACTTAAATTGTGTGCGATGTTACAAAAACAAACGTAACAATAATAATTAAACACATTAACTTCACAAAGCGGAACGTTAACATTGAATAATCGTTTAAATAATAAAATAATTTAAATAAGCGAAAGTTTTCCATTTCATATAGTTTAGTTCGAATGTAGGTAATCAGAGTAATGTATGCGTAAACGTATTAAGTAGAACTAGGTTAGTTTAGGATTAACGAGGCTTATTAGTCGATGGCATGTAAGAAAAAAATTATTATAAAAATATAGGTACGACCATACATTTTAAAACAAATGACAACAGCATTTGAGCAACGGGGTAGTCACTTAGGATATAAGTTTTAAGGCTGGAGGCCATAATTTATGGAAGCATCCACAGGATAGCCCTGTTAAGCAGTCGACCATGTCATAGGTTAAATAGCGAAATTATAAAAAAAAACTGTCGATATTTTTCTACATGATATACAATATGTCCCATCACAAGATTTTATGTGATTTTTTTTAATGAAAATTGGAAATAAATAATCTTTTATAAATCATAATAACTAATTGATTTGTCTACCAAGGTGACTGGACACATAAATTAACTATAATGAATTAAAGAGTTTTCTCTCGTTTAAATTATGCAAGCCAGGTGACAAAAGTCAGAAGGTCAATAGCATGATATTTCTACAAAAACTTATGATTCAATCTTTACTAGGAAACTTATGAGATTAATCCGATTCCGATGAATTTTAGCGGAAAACGGCAAATTCCTTAAATCTACAAACGGTTTGACGTGGTAGCAATTCTCCAAGAACCCTATAACTTTAGTTTATGGTTTTCCAATAAGATTTACTGCGTATAGCAATTAAGTACCACCTTTGCTCTTAAAAATAGAAAGACATAGGCATAAGGAAAGTACCTGTTAAATATAATCCGTCTAGTAATTACCTTTTTAATTTACTTAGACTTTAAAAAATAAAAAGTATTGAAACCAAAATTTTCACTCTCAAAACTAAATAAACATCTAATTATAAAACGCATCTTTACTGAAAACGCAGAATTACGGGGGATGCGTAAGGTAACCCGCGAAATTATAATATTCTTACGTTTTTTGCAATTTGCAGAGTCAGTGACAGGTTGTATGTTGATTAAAATATGATTCACAACCGTAACAAATATGGGTTTACAGAAATCATTAGAATCAGCAATACAACTCCTTGAGTTAGAATTGGCCTCAAATGTCATGATTTCATGAAATAGCTATTTAATAGGGTAATATGAACTTAGAGCGTTGTATTAATTTTATGATTATAATTCTATAAATTAGTTTTATTATTAGTTACGGCCGCGAATCATACCTATTTAGATCAACATACAACCTGATATTGACCTGCAAATAGCAAAAAAAAGGAAAGGAAAGGAAAAGGAAATTTGAACTTTTCGGGCTAATTTGACGCTTCCGCCTTAATTTGTAACTAAGGAAGTATTCTCCTCAAAAGAGAAAAATAAGGAGAAATTATCCTAAAAAGATTCATATAAATATATACACTGCTACAAGAACTTTTGGCGCTCAAATGACGTTGACACGGGGACGCTGTTGGTAACATTTATGCAATTGTTTTGTAGAATGTATGAAAAAAAACAAGATGGCGGCGTTAGTTGCGATTTTGGCCACGCGCCAAAACTTCCTTGTACATCTATATCTATACTACAAAACCAAAACTCGGTACAGACCTTAGGCAAGGCGGCGAGACACTGCTGCTTGACGTCCCAAATGAGTTGGTCTCTGGGGAACTGGAGACTCTTCTGCACGTTCAGTTCGGGCACGTGCACCCTCACGAGGAGCCAGCCCTCCGCTCCCTCAGAGCACTCACCCTCCATTACGCTACGCCATCTGGGAAAGAAAAGAGATATTGGTGAATATTTTGTCTGAAAACAACACACCGTATGTCCCAGGTAACATTTTGACATTAGAAGCGTTTTTATATCTGAACTCTAGTTTTCGTAGTTCAAGTGTACACCTGCTGACCGTGTCAACGCCTGAATTAGTCAGGTCAAACACGCATTAAGGCATTAGAAAAGGGGAGAACCTATGTTGGCACGCGATGGGAAGTTATTTCTTGAAGAAAAAAACTTCCATTACAGTGCTTGAAAAGTGATTTGACTATAAAAAACAATTGGCTAATTTGGCACAGGCAAGAATTTCATAGAGAACTACATCAGTACATATACGCAATATTTTATAACGTTTAGATATGCTGATAAAACTGCGCACATTTTCTTGAAAAACACATTTCAACTAAACAACACCTACCGAATCGAATATAAGGAATTCTACCGATAAATATGGCGTAAAGTTCAAATATAAATGTCTTAACTTAAATCCATTGAGGAAGTTATTTTCGGCATAACTCCAAAAGGAATAAAAAGGAACGGAAAAAAACGTCTTAAATTACCGACTGCTGGCTTTTCCCTCAAGTCCATTCGAAACAAGACTATTAAGTAAGAAAAATATTGAACAAAGTAGAATTTCGCCAAAACAGTTTCCCAGTAATCCTTTTGCCCTCCAGACAAATGCCCTAATGCCCTGTCTGACCAATTAATTTATCTAAAGGTTCTATCTAAATTTAGGTTGACTCAACTAAGAAAAATAGACTGGTTCATTTATGGGTTGCTCTGGGATTTATGGGCCATAACTTTTATAGGCTAGTAACATGTCTAGTCATGTTACGTAACAGTGTGTGACTTCGTATGAGTAGGTTTATAGTGTAGGGACTTTTTTTCTAACCTAGAACAGAATTTTCCGACTGGATACGTTACAACTTTATGAGCTATATATACCATTTGCTGCAGACGTATGAGGGTTTAAAAGACCTTCTTGCCCTCAATTCTGAACGAAAGAAAATACATTTATTTAGCACAGACTAAAAGGCACACAGCACCACATATTATATATACTACAAGTAAAAAAAAGGAAATATAAATAAAGAAAACAAATTAAAAATGTAAAGTGCGTTGTGAGAAATGAGCAGGAAAGTGTGCCTAGCGGCTGCGCCCATGCGCCAAACAGGCCCAGTTCAGCAAAAATGCCAGGCAACCAATGCCTGACGCTGGCAAATATCAAACCGATTTTACACATAGACAATATCGTTAAGACAACAAGACGAATATGAATTGTACACTGTCTATGCAAAGAAAACGACGAGTGAATGAAGTATTGTTATTATTAACTTTTTACTTTTTTAATACTTGTACAGAATGTGTAAGAAACCATCACCGGCAATTTAGTGCATCTACCTACTTTATTATTATTATTTTATTATTTTTCAATAGGCAGACAGAAATGTAAATTTTCCTTGCTTATAATGTGCCGCATGCGCAAACCATCCGGTTGCGTTTCTGTGAACTTAAAGCTGCGCCGGCGCGCGCTGTACCGAGTTCTAGGAAAAATGGTGACATTATGATTTTTATAAATCAAGGAATTTCTTCGACTTTAAGGATAAGATAAGATTATTGAGTGGGTAACGTGTAGTTAAGTGGATTTCGGTAAAAAATACTTTAATGTATTTGTCATAATTGGTTTATACATAATCATACTGATAATTGGTAATTACTGTTTGCTAACAGTAGTAAAACAGACATAAAGATACTGGAATCGCGATGGTTATCTAGAATAGCGGTAAGTATTACTAACAGGAAATAGGCTTTAATTAATAGGTGGTAGGTACATCAAAACTAAATAGAGAAACAGCTTGAGCGTATACTTAATTTTAATTAACTTGAATATTTTATTAGTGTGTGACCTACCCGATTATGTCTCTGAGCCAACTTTTAAACTAAGTAATCCAATGATAAACTTGAATGAACTTACGAAATCCGAAAGGTTATCTTATCGCTAAGAACACACTTAGGACTTGTGTGTACAAAATGATAGCATTATCTTGTGGTCTCAGTAAATTAGTCTTCAAGAAACAAGTTACATATCGTCAAATAGTACATACTAATTCCATGCATATCGTTTGTTACCTCGACCAATCCTTTCATTTTTAAACGTCAAATGCAACGGCCATTTTCTAAATTGAAAATAAATAACCAATCAAACCGCGTTCTATTTTTAAACGCAGCAGCCATCTTTTTTCAATTATTTTTCGGTAAAATTTTGACGAACTCTGATAAGATTTTTTTTATTTATCTTCGTGCCTAACCTTCCGATAAGGGTAAAAGTTATTTTTAATATAAATAAAATGTATTCTTTGATAATTATACTGTAATGATAATGGGAGAAGATATAATCATAGGTTTTTAATAAGATATTCGTTATATGTAAGAAATGTACGATAACATTGTTTTCTTATCAAACGCATACTTCAAAATTCCGATAAATTCTAGGAATTATTCATGTTTTTTTTTCAGTAGTTGGTTAGGTTCAATTTTGTGACTTATGATAAGTTGTGGATTTTGTTCTACGTTGAGTTTGTGACTAAAGGTTCCCTACAGCTTTCCTTTCCAGGTGGTCTCCAATTATTATTTCAGTACCTATCTCGTATTCCTCTGCAAAACTTAAGACAAGACTTCTCGCGGGAAGTTACGCCATACTTTATTCATCAAATCATATTGTCAAAGTCCTCGAATCATGGAGACCATTTTTTTGGAACTAAAACCAATTAATCCATCATGCGTTCAAGTTTTAATTACAAGGGCACCGTTACATGTCCCACTAATAACTATCGTCATTGTTGTTTTATCAGACTTCAATATAAAGAGAGAAAGGGAGATATAACAATAATAAGATAGAAAGAGATAGAAAGGTGTATTTCGATAAAATTTAATACCGGAGAAGTGTGAAGTGACGAAGGTTCCTATCTAAGTAATTGAGGTATCGTTTATACTGTTGATAAACTATTTAATTGACAAATTGATCGATGAACAAAGCTATTAAGGTCATACATTAAGATAAGTTATATTTATTAATGTAGGAAATGTTTTTTAACGGAAGATTATATGCTATTTTATTTATAACTTTAGTTCTTTTTATTAAGGTTTCATCTCAGCTGCATCCGGTTAGACTGGAAGCCGACCCAATACAGTTGGGTAAAGGCTAGGCAGATGATGATCCAGGTTTCATTACTACTATATTGACGCTTGTGAATTATTCTAATAAATATAGCACCTTTGCTCCTCGAGTAATTTCGACAGCAACAGGAGTCCTACGTCTGAATGAACGAACCGCGGGGTAGTTGCGTAACACAGTAACAGTAGCAATAGCTTTAATTTTGACAGTACAACAACATTCAATGCGTTATTTATGTTGCTGAGCAGACATTTTTTCGAACATATGAAGCAATGGATTAGCCTTCAAATTCAAAGTGATTCAGATTGTGAATTGAAGTGTGTTACGCATATTGAAGTGTGGCCGCGTGTTGTTCGAAAGTGATACCGTGGCCCCTGGCACAGGCAAATGAAGGAACATGGGTGGGTTTTAGTCAGTAAAAGTCTGACACGCCCTTCCGCTCAGCCCAGAGCGGGAGAGGTCATTTGATGATTTCCCACCCAAAAAAAAAGTGTGTTACGCAATTAGGGTGCAGGTTTGGAACGAGATCATCTCATAGGTAATTCTCCTTATTTTCAATCCCGATAAAAGGCCGTTCCATACTCCCAAATCTTCTTTTACTGTCGTATCCTAGGAGCTTTCTGTCGCATTGTCAATTTGTTTTTGTTTTGATGAGATAACAGCTCCCATAACTGTGATTGTCATGTCATGATCTGTGTCTTTGGGTCAACGTGCAAAGATATACGTGTGATTAAGGTAGCTTTTTGTTGTTTCTGCTTTGGAAGCACCTTTATCCCTGTGACTTTAGTAGGTTCAAACATTGAATCGTCTAACGTACGGATAATGTATGGAAGAAAAAATATCTTAACGGAACCCAAATAAATTGGGACCTCAAATCTAATTATATTTGGACATGGGTGGAAGATGTTGATAGTGACATATTTAACGTTAGTTTTACTTTTTTTTTATTAGCCGTTAATGGCCCACTGCTGGGCAAATGGCCCACTGCTGGGCAAATGGCCCACTGCTGGGCAAATGCCTCCATACTCTCCTTCCACCTCTCTACTTTCTACTAATTCTGGGGAAGAGTAACTAAAATTATATCCTTTTTTGTAGACTTGAATACAGTATTACAGTAAACATGAAGAATAAAAAACTAGGAACCTATATCTTTCTTGTTTAGCCTATACTCTCTTTTATTGCTGGGCAAAGGCTACCTCGAAGCAGCCCTCACGGTATACCTACATGTATATGGAAAATTTCCGTCTAAGCAACATAATAAATTCATAACTAAGCTAGAGTAAACAAGTAAACACAAGTGCGCGCCAACCCTGTTCACTGTTGGGATAACAAAGGATATAAACATAATAAATATTGTCCCAACGATCAAGGTTGAAGGAAAACATGCCCCGTATTATCTGCTTACTATAATCTCTCAATATTTTTTCTAAGTTCAGTTTTGAACAACAAAATAACGGAATCGTAACCCCTAATGATATTGCCTCCTCACAATATGGGAAAATATATAGTGAAGGCAAACATCGCGAGGAAAATATGCTAGAACCAAAAACTCGAAGACATGTGACATCTATCAACCCGCACTGGGCCTGCGTGGTGAATAATAGCCCACTCCTCGCTAAGAGGAGGCACTCGAAAAGAGGAGGCCTGTGCTTTAGCAGTGGGAACTTTGCTGATTAAGACCATATGCGTAACGTGCTGTTTGGAAATCTTGAGTGGAAATCTTTTCCCAGCCACTGCACCTAAAATGACATCACTGTCTGTATCATCCCCAACATGATACAGGCACTGATAGGATTGTAGGTGGTAATCAGTATTGATTTTGAGGAGTTACAATAACGAGTAGGTTACGTCCAACAAGGATAATACTGTCGCTGTCCAAGCTAATAAATCTTATTTGCTGGTTATATGACACCCTTTCAAAATATAAAAGAACTCTTCTGCTGGCTTTAGATATTAGTATGCTGTTAGTACTCCGTAGGCGACCTCCTTCACAATAATCGTATCTATTATAATGCTTGCTACCTTCTAAAGGATTCTAAAAACAAAGCAGCCCGCGAAATACAATTTTTTTTACGTTTTTTGCAATTTGCAGGTCAGTGTCGGGTCGTATGTTGAAAAAGATATGATAAGCGAGCGTAAAAAGTATGTGATTACAGAATTATAATGATTAAAATCATCAATACAATCCTCTAAGTTCATATAATCCTATTGAATGATTATTTCATGAAATATCAATCAATGAGATTATATGAAGCTTGCGCATCCTCATTAAATAGGAACGTCGTAAAAACAGCTCCTTTAAGAGTTCTATTTTTACTCTGACGCTGATCGACGGAGAAATAACACTCCGTGAATAATTTGATTAGAAGTATTTCACCATTAAGAGCCAAGAATTATGGGTATATAAACCAAATTCTATAATGGCTGGGGATCCGACAGGAAGGAATCTATTGTTGTAATAATGGGAGTACGACACGCACCATTATAATTTTGATCCTGTTACAATAGACATTTCTTTTGAGAATCTAAATTTGCACAATGGATCACGATTGAATGTCGAAGGAAGATGGATTATGGGTTCGATTTCGCAGAAGTTACCTTTTTTATTTAAATACGGTTTTGTGAAGCCCTGAATGAAAGGCAATAAAATAATGTGACATATATATTGAGAAAATTTTGAGTGTGAATGTGGATGGCTATAAAAGTAGGGGAAGACCAACGTTATTATGGTTGTGTGTGAAAGATGATAAGGCTAGAAAGGGGGAGACTACCTGACTATTGAGTTGACGACTAATAGAGAAGAATGGAAGAAAAAGACATGTTGCACCGACCCCAAATAAATTGAGATACCTACGGCCAAGAGAACCATAGTGATGATGATCTTGTCTTATGTAGCAGCTAGCCAACCTATAAAGATCATTATGTCGATAATAACCATGAATTTTCTAGGGTAGAAAACCCCTCCGATCAGACTGACTATATTTTCATCTAGCTTTATAATTGGAAGAGTTCATGTTCGAATCGATGATAAAAGAAGAAGCTAAGGCCATATTTTTCTTCGTCGTGTCGATGGCACAACAGTCTATTAAAGTTGGGCCAAAACTTCGCCATCTCCAAGGCATCGTCGGTGGCAGCGCAGAGGTCGCTATGGCTGCATTTTGGGGCACAGAGGGCAGGATAGGAGGTGGATCATAGTTTGCGCCACCGCTCAACATCCACACCCTGCTGCCGTACTGTCAAGATACCAAAGTTGAAAGATACCGCTCAAAGTTGGCTAGGTTGTAGTTCCATCTCCCTACTTGGGTTCGGAGACGGTTCAGAGACATCCAAGCAGCCCACGGAAGGTTGGTCCCACATTGAGTAAACCAAAATCTATGTTTGACCTATGAATCCTTCTAAGAAAACCCGAGCTTATAAACTCAGAGGAATGAGCTTTCACTTTCCTCCAATGATTCCTTCACCTCTTTTACTTGTACTTTGTACCGTGTAAGGTAATTAGGCATACATTTTCTAGATAACTCGGCGACGGGTTAATTACACCAGTTAAGATAGAACGCTAAATGTCCCAGTGTTGAAATGTTCCACAGATGATAAATATGTGTGATTTAAGTGATATTTAAACGTTTGTAGTTAACTGTAATTGGTTGGACGATTTATTTTAACCTGGTTGTTCTATGTCTCATATGTTTGGTCTTAATGGATGGATATTTTCTTGTCCCTTATTTATAGGAAGTCTTGACGTTTTAGGACCTAGATTGATGGTTCCTCTCTTTTGTTGGAGTTAACTGTAGTGATTTGACAACTTTTTCGACGACATCTTTTGTCATTGTTCTTACTTATCTTGTAATCAACGATGTTCTAACATAATACCCAATAGATTGAGTTGAATTAATAGGTTCTGTTGTTATCTTAGAACAAAAAATACAATAAGTTTTTGTTTATACAGGATGGCAGGGTCTTTGACGCGCAGCCTATTTAGTACATGATTCTGAACACCCCCGCGATGATATTGTTCGTCGGGTATAAAAAAAAACAGTTGTTTTATAGAAAAATGGCAATACCTACGCGGTCAAAATGTATGGAGTAGCTGATTTATTTATAATAACCGACGAAATACTTCTACGCTAGTTGGTCTAGAATCATATGCTGAATTCATAGTTACAGTTTGCGCTTCCATGTCCCTGCCATCCTGTATATCGCGAGTAGGTACAGTAATAGACAAATTCCACAAGCAGAACACCTCGTCTCAGCTTCAAGTGTTTCCAATACACTAACTTTAAAACAACGTTTCAAGTTTAGCGCAACAGACTCTCTCAGTACAAACATGGGGCTATAAATTGCCCACAAGCTTCGAACAAGGTATAGAAACAATTGACTGGCGATGTACCTGACACTAGACCATCACTTAGTGACATACGGACCTCAACAGTGAGCTAACGGTACTTTGTAGTACAGTTAGCAAAAGAGTCAGTTGTACAGACAAACGTAATGATGTTTTCAGTTTTCACTACGCTGTCAGATATCAATATTCATTTTGACTATGTACGTATTTTTTAAGGCTACTCTGATCTAGAAACTTTTTAGTCGGTCGATATCAGTATCGTTTAATGAGTGTATTAATTTTATTTCGATTTAGAATCTAAAGCTTTTGTAAAGCTTTATGCTGCTAACGATGTTTGATCAAACTATCGATTAATAAAAATAAAAGCAAATGCGCACTAGTCCTTAAACATGACAAACTTAGTACCTAAAGCTATAAAAAACTTGACTATAGCTATACAAGGATTTATTGACGCGTGGCAAAAACCGGAACTATCGCGGCCATCTTGTTTTTCAACACATTTCACAAAACAATCGCACAAATATTTACAACAGCGCCACACTATCAACGTCATTCGAGCGCCATCCTTGTAGCACTTTACTCAGGACACACACATTTTTTTACTTTGCGTTTACGTTGCTCTTGCAAGTTAGCTACCTCTAAGCTGATCTCTTTTTTCGACTGTACCAAACGTGGCTGTTCGTGTTTATCGCTCAACAGAGTAAATATTGGCCGAGCGTCCCGACGCGCACTGTACTCCGTACATCAACCTGGTTTTAGTACAAAAAGCGCTGTTTGAGAGGAATTCTGTTTTGATAGCAGTTGGGGAATGTTGCAATGTTTGGCGTAGTATTTGGTTGAGACAGGCTGATTAAAAATTAATTGTTATAATTTCGTTGTTGTGAAGAAAGTTGATGGATGTGGATGGCTATAAGAATAGGGGAAGACCAACGAAACGATGGATGGACTGTGTAAAAGATGATATGGCTAGAAAGGGGTGACTACCGAGATGACGACTAATTGAGAAGTATGGAAGAAAAAGACATGTTGCGCCGACCCCAAATAAATTGGAATATCGGCAAGAGAATGATGAATAATATGAAGATTTTTAAATATTTTAGTGCCTACCGAAGAACGGTTACTAACCTAAACTTAAAATTAGACTAAGAGGGCAAGTTTAGTTTAATCTGGACACGTTCAGAGGGGCAATGCTAGTAATTTTAAAAACGTCCACAGTTTGATCTCAGTCTTAATCTGTGAAAAATACCTCTAATTTCTCTACATTTTTGACATTGATTGTCGCCGAGATGAGATACGACTAGATTTTGAACGTTTTTAATTATAGAAATAGGTCTTCTATTTTATTTGTGTTGTATTAAGAACATAGATCGCTTTTGCGATAGTAACATCAGAAATTCCCAACATCTACAAGTAACAAGCATATTTACGTACCTACATTTTAGACAGTATTAAACTGTACTTACCACAAAATATCCCTAGTACTTTCTCAAATGAACGTTACAAACAGCGAAACTATCCACCAAAGAGCCTATTATGACTATAAAAGTAACTTTTAATGACCACATACATTTCAAGGCATTATTATATCATCAATTAACACTATACCGCTAACGGTCCACACGTAGATTGTCGTAACTGTACTTTTTGAACAATTTCCGTCATGTTCACACATTATTTTTAAAAGGCCCATAAAAATAATGTTTACATGTTACTATTAACGTTTTGGAATTTCACTCGGACTCGCCTTTCTCTTAGTAAAATGGGAAATTCCGTAAACTTACCTAAGTGAAAATATTTAATCAAATTAAATCCAGTTCAGCTGTGGTCACTTTTCACTTTACCTACTCTTCAAACTATTTTTAGGTGTCTTATTATTTATTAATAAATAACCAATTCAGACTGGTCAATGAGTCAACTTATGGGCGATTCCTATAATTTATCGGTTAAAATTAAGACTCTTGTATCTTTACCAATAATGAAGCAAAGACCTCTTAGCTTTGTATAGTAGAAGCTACGAGTATCATATGGAAGTAGAAAAATTCAAAATTCATTTATTTTTTGTGAACACAGGGTACAATGATCTTATGTATATATAGTGTTTGGTCCAACCTATGTTCCGCCGACAGGCATACAAAATAGTGATGCTATGATTAAAATTAAATTATTTCTAAAAAAAAAAAAATCTCTTAAACTCACTATGTCAACAAATAAGAATTTTCAAAAGTTTAATAAAATAGTACAGAAAGATAAAACAATGGCCCTGATTCTTTTGTTCACAAACTAAACTAAATTTAAGTTCTGTGCATCTTTTTCTTTCTATTTCATTAAGAAAAGGACAGAAGATAAAATATTAATTTACTCCTGTCAAATTAAGATACTCCATAGACAGATTATACGTGATTAAAAACATGGCTGCTAAAAATACGTCAATTTACGTCAGGCGCTGACTAGTTTGACAGGACTAAACCAATATTTATCTTCTGTCCTTTTCTAAATTTAATAGAAAGAAAAAGATGCATTGAACTTAAATTTAGTTTAGTTTGTGAACAAGGGAATCGGCGCCAATGGCGCCATATTTTTAATCACGTCTAATCTGTCTATGGAGTATCTTAATTTGACAGGAGTAAACTAATATTTTATCTTCTGTCCTTTTCTTAATGAAATAGAAAGAAAAAGATGCACAGAACTTAAATTTAGTTTAGTTTGTGAACAAGGGAATCAGGGCCATTGTCAGCAATATTAGTCGTCAAAATTAATTAAATTAAAATAGTCTAAATGTCAAAAAAAAAAAATTTCAACAGAGATTAAAATTATCAAAAATCGTCTATCTTACGAATCTATTTATATGCCCAATTTGGCAATAAAAAAAAGCTAGCATTGGAAATTTTTGTTTATAGGAACCGAGCATAAAACAATTACACATAATTAAACATAGGGCTGATTTTTCATTCGACCGATAAATTTTTATTCGTGGAATAAACTTGACGTCTGAAAGTTTTTGTATGGAAGAACTCTCAAAAATTCAAAATTATTCCTCAGGTAAAGTTATCTGGCATTGGAAAAATCAGCCCTCAGTTTAAGATCAGATATATATTTTTATATTACCTGTCAACATCTTTCCAAAAACACGTGTTCGTATTGACTAACACATTTAGAACAATGACCAGTGTATGGCCCATTATGTAGATATGTAAGTAGTGCCGCATAATCGCGACACTTGACATTGGCCCTGAGAATTTTCCGCTGCTTCAATATATACACTTATATACTACCTAACAATAACTATAGTCCATTTATAATAGCATTAGAAAAAAGAGGCTCGTAGAAGCAGGAATGCAAAACATTTTATTTCAAAGTTATGATAAAACAATTTTAAGGGAGATGCTTAAATTCTAATTTTCTTGCGTTTTTTGCAATTTGCAGGTCAGTGTAAGGTTGTATCTTAATAAAAATAATATGATGCGCAACAATAAGAAATATGTAGGCAATAATACAATTTTAACCTTAAAAATCATCAATACATCCCTTTAAATTAGAATTGCTCCGAATTCGTCTGATTTCGCGGGCTACTGCAGCGCATCCACCTTAATTAAAATAAAATTCGGTAGAATTATAGTGAAACGAATAACGTTCCAAGTATTGTTCATCCCTGCTTCTTTTAGGTTTTTAGCATTGACACTGTAATTTTAAATTGGAGTTATATAATATAAATAAATTAAAGCCACATAATTTCATAAGATAAATAGTTAAAATGGTTACAATTAAGTGTGACAGCTGCTGTAAAAATAGATCATAATAAATTCGGCGTCTATCATAATGTAACAATGTTTATTGTATTTTTGTTACAAAGTGTGCATCAAAAATAACCTTTTTTAACTTCTTTCTAATGCTATTGTAAATGGACTATAGGTCCTTGTACTTTGTTACGATAGAGTGCTACAAGGATTTTTTGGCGTCTGTATGACATTGTTGCGTTGTTGGTAAACACACAAGAAATTGTCACAGAAATTTTTACAATATTTAACACAACTACTACTTTTTGACTGTGTTTAGGTTAGTTTGTAATCTTCCTGTAGGTACGAGTCGCAATAAATACTTTTTCTTTTCTTTTCTTTAACTAACTGTTTACAGGGGGTGCTAAATGAAATGACTAGTGAACTATCCAAATAAAAACAAAAGGACACTTATGGCGGGTTGTTTCACGTCCACTTGACGCACGCGTATACGTCAAAAATGGCGCTAACTATCGTATGTTACATTAACCAACCGTATGAAACAACCGGCCAATAGACGTCGAAGTGGGTGCTGATATTGAAAAAACAAGATGGCGGTATTAGTTCCGATTTCAGCGACGCGCCAACAGATTCTTGTACCGTTTTATGTTTGTTTTTACAGATTAGGTTAGGTTAGTTTGTGGAAGCTAATTAGGTACACTTCAACAGAGTGGAATTCTGACCAGAGAATAACACAAACAGGTGGTTAACCCAAAATTGTGAACTTATGGAACTGAAATCTCAACGCTGATGACAGAAGGCGAGCCATGTGGAATCAATTTCCTTAACTACGATGCCGAAAAGCGTATCAGATATGCTTAGCTAATTCTGGAAATAAGGCCAAACATCCGATGATCCGACATAATATTAGGTACGGCCGGTAAATCCACATTACTATAACTAACACTAGGTTCTGCCTGCGACTTCGTCCGCGTGAAATTTCTTGTTCCCCATCGCATCGCATCGCCTGCCCGCACTATCACTACGTTTTCGCTTATCGTGCTTTCCGATTATTCTTCTTTTTGCTCGGCTTCTAAAGGTCATAGCGTGATGTTATATATATTTTTTTTAAATCAGACTGGTAGTTCCGGAGATTACCCCCTACATACAAACAAACAAATTTTACCTCTCTCTTATGATATTAGTATAGACTATACGGTGTAAGAGATATCGACGAGCAAAAACCTGCTGTTCCATACGTTTTGAACGCAGATTTTTTTTTTACATCCTACGTAGTTTATTTATATTTTAGAATCATGTAGGCTGAATTAATGGTAGCAGTTTGCTCGTCGATGTCCCTTATACCCGTAGCAAGTTGTCAGATTTTCGTATATTCCAGACGGTTATTTACATCATTCCTTTTCAAGATAATCTAACTAACAAAAGTCAAGTAAGGACGTAAATCTGACCGTTTAATGTGATCTTCAAGTCAAGAATTAAATCCGGTGTCACACATAATCAGTCACCCACAGCTGTCTAGATTAACCGTAGCTTAGCCGCGTTAATCGAATGATCTTGCCTTCCGTTAACATGGTGCGGCCTGTCTTAGTGCAGTGCGATGGACAACTAGTTTCTTTGAATGAGTCGTCGACAGCTTTAGGATCGTATACTAGAACGATTGTTCTCTAAACTACTTAAATAATGATAATACAAGCCTATTATGCCCATCTATATTAATATTATAAAGAGGTAAAATTTGTTTGTTTGTATGTAGGGGGTAATCTCTGGAACTACAAGTCGGATTTGAAAAAATATTTTTGTGTTTGATAGCCCAATTCCTGGGGAAGGCTATATGCTATATAACATCACGCTGAGACCCTAAGGGGCCGAGCAAAGAGAAGAAAAGTCAGTAAGAACGGTAAGCGGTAATGAAATACTAGCGCGGGCTGGCGATGCGAAGCGATGCTACGGGGACAAAAAATTTCACACAGACGAAGTTGCGGGCAGAAGTTAGTTAATGAATAAAGGGTTAATGAATAATATAAATATAATGTTTGCCTCATACAAGTGAATATGTATTGTTTTTGAGTAAAATAAAGTACCTATCTTAAACCGTAATATACTTTGCAAACGAAATAAAAATATACAGATATAATAAAGGTAGTTTAAGAAGAGCACAAAACCCTACATTATCTCATACATTTGGCCATTTATCACCGTTTATTGCTTTCATATGTAGCATGTAGCGAACAGCGCAGCGTCGTAACTACGTAGGCGTGGTGGCGGACATTTATTTACGGTTTTTTGTACGTTTTTATTTTTACAAAATGATGTACAGGTACACACACACCCATTTTATTGGCATGTTGTGTTTGTTTGAATAAAACGCATGTTAAAAGCTTTTGCTTCTGCTGTCAATCTTCTTTTCTTCAGCCTTTCGCCACCCAATGCTGAGTGTAGGCATCTTGCAATACGCGCCACTCTTCTCTGTCTCTAGCCTTCCTAAGCCAGAGTCGTCCAGCAAACTTCACTAGGTCGTCGGTCTACCTTATCGGCTATCTGGCCACACTTCTACTAGGTACCAGGTCTCGGTCTCCAGTCCAGCGCTTCGCGCAATCACCACGGCTGTCGGTAAGTTTCGTTCTTCTTCGGATTTCTGTGCTGCCAATAATTGGTATAAATTAACTAAGAAGCCCTAAAAGCCGACGTTGACACGAGAAACGAGGATATGTGGGTAACTAAAGTAGATTAATTTATTAACAGAATTTGGATAATCAGTTATATTTTCTATCTACAAAAGGCCTGCGGGTTTTCCTTTAGTAAAATCAAGTATGTTAAAAATCTAACCGTGTTTAATTCATCCATGAATCATTTAGTAAAAGTTCATCAAGTCAAATCAAACACCTATTTATGGAAAGTTGTACACTTGTGGCCAAAAAGATTAGGTCCTCGAATTTTCGATAACACAATTTCTAATCTGTAACTGACACAGAAATCATTGTAATTGCGATCTCAAGTGGATTGCATTGATAACGATCTAAGCTTACGATTGCATAGATCGCATATCTTTTGTGTAATTACAGATAATAATACCTACTATCAATCATCGTTTGGTTTATCAAAAAGTGCAGCTCAAGAACTGTGGCGCATAGGAAAATAAATAAAAATGCAAACATTCGCCAGTGTACGGTTATGTGGGCGAACCGATCGGACTGTTTAGGTAATGTCATTGACGCAATATTAATTTGTAGACTATAGGATTACATGACAGCTTAGCTCTAGAGTCGATAGTGTGATCGATTACCGTGTGTACTGGTGGGTGTAATAGGATAGAAATGGAGTGAATTAAAAATGAATAAAATCGACCAACGTTTAAGTATGCTATGAGCGGTTACGAAATTCTGAGATATTATCAATACTTACAGAATACACTTTTATTTAAGTGAAAAGACAAATAAAAGTTAGTTAAGTAGTTCTGGATTTTATCTCAGAATTTTAAGCCTGGCTACAAGTTGTTAGCATGTGATGTTGTAGAACCCAAGAAAAACGTTAGAAAACAATGGGTGCGAAATAAACCGTTAAGTTGGCCATTAAATAAAAAAAAAAACCGTTGGGTTACTAGATGAAATATGACATATTATGAAGATGATATTTTTATGATTTTATTGTAGAAAAAACTGTACTTTGTGTACCAGTACCTCTGTCTGTAATTAAATAATAAAAAATAATCTGTAAAGTTGATGATGATGCATAAGTACCACTTAAGTAGATAGGTGCGATAGAAGAAACCAGTATTGCAAAATTCAGAACAAAAACTGCATACCTACCTACAACAATATCCAAACAAAAAATCATAATTATAACAACACAGACAAGGGCACTAGTGATTATAATTATCTAAGCATGTGCTCAGGTCATTGTGGACGTGAGAAAGGCGAGGCCTTGCTCCGGGTACAGTTTTTGTTACAATAGGACCAACATCGGAGCAATTAGCGGGTAGACTAGCTGACCTGCGGCTAAGGTAGCCTTTGGGAACATTTAAACTGGGTGGGTAAATAAAAACTGCTGGATGTGTACGCTTAATAGTGGTTTAAGAGGAATTTGACACGTGTAACAAGTGGTTAATTTAAAATGATAGTACACTATTAATGTAGATTTTAGTTAGGGAGATTTAGTTTACGTCAATTTAGTGCTCCGGTTAGTTTTTGTTACAACAGCGGCGCAATTAATGGGTAGACTAGCCGACCTGCGGCTAAGGTGGCCTCTGGTAAACTTTAGGTGGGTAAATAAAAACTGCTGTATGTGTACTCTTAACATAGTTTGACTGGATTTCGACACGTATTTAGAAAGGTATTAGTACATACTTGCTTAATAACTATCGAACATCCTAGTAATTTCTTGGAAAGACATTATAGTTCAAGAAAGTCATGTTTATTTGGTGAAAAACACCGGAATGGAGGTTAAAAATTATCTAGATAAACAAACAACGGCAAAAAATTATAACGAAGAGGAAACATTTTGCAAGAAATAAGAAGCAGGAAAAGCTTAATAGGTATATTTCTTGCGAAATATTTCCTCTTCATTATAATTATTAAAATCCTAAGCATTGAAAAAAGTTTGCTAAAGACACCAATTACCGCGGACGATTAAAAAAGAACGCTTAATCAGTTCCCGGGAACGGCGGAACTAAGGAGTTCCCACTGCAAAGTATAAAGAAAAAAGGAATAGTTTTTTTTTTTAATAAGCAAAGGCGTTAAAATTACTCCGTCAACAATGCCGCGGAGTTTCTTGACGTAACGTACAGCCACGCGGAAAATTCTTTTAACGTTCATTTTTTTTTCTGTGAAAGATTTTATCGCGAATTTATCGCATGTCGATAATTTGGCAGTAATTGTATGTTTTATTTATTGCCTGGTAATAGACTCGTTTAGACTGCTTTAGGTAATGGTTGATTTTTAGTAAGGAAAACGCGAACGCGAAATTATTCGCATGATTTAACAGCGTTGATCTTAATTAAACAACAAAGATTTATGTAAGTGTATATTTTCACGAGTATTAATTTTAATAACTTCCTCGTTAGTCTAAGTGGTCGCAAGCGTTACTGCTGCGCATGAGGTCCTGGGTTCGATTCCTGGGTCGATCAAAGTGTTATTGGAATTTCTCGGTAGCAACCCGGAGTCTAGGTTTTTGCCCGGCTGATGGCAATAGGCTCCCCCTTATTATAAAGGACTTGATACATAACTAGTGAAATGTAGGCTTACTATAGGGTAGGTACATCTCTGCCTAACACTTCGATGATTACAGGCATGATGTTATGTTATGTTATAATTTTAATAACTTCTTTTTTGTCGTTGAATAGCTGGTTTCAAAAAACTTCTTTGTACCTGCCAATTATTAAATAACCTTATGCACATTGGTTTGAATAAGATTGTTATCTGTAGTGCAACTAATAATGCCTCATTTGAACACCCAATAAAGCAGAAAAAAACGAGTAGTAAGGTATTTAAATCGGTTGTACTGTTACACACAAAAAGCGCACGCCGAACTATTCGTACGATAAAAACGTGACGAGTCAATCAGAGGTCGATGGACCCGACTGTACCTTCGTACATTCTATTTTAATTGCTTATTGGCGTTTGTCAACAAAGTTAATTAATTTTTAAGTCATCTCTTCGTCTTTATTGGTATTCAAGTTAAAATATATTTAATTTGGTTTTTGACGATATTTTTATTTCTTAAAAATTGTTTTTTTTTTCTTTTCACTAATTAATCGTCTTTTTATGTTTGAGTTCTATAGCCTCATGCTTAGAATTAATTAGAAAAGAACAGGTTTAGACTATTACCATAACGTCCTGGCTGCATCATAATCATCATTATTATTATTATAATCACGTTTTTCTCGTAATACGATAAATCCCTCACATTTCTCGAACATGCGTCGGCTTTTACAAAGTAAACATTCACAGTTACTTCATAAGATCATAAACATTAGCACTAGTAAGGTAAAATGTAGTTAAACAGCGATTAACGGAGTGCTAGTCAACTTATTTCGTAACGTCAGTTTATGGGCCAAGTCTCCCATGCTTCGTAGGCGGCCTGCCAACACACGAGGAAGCAAGTGTGCTGACTTAATTAACGGAGTTAGAACTCTGCCCACAACACTAAAATAGTCACAGTGTAAACAAAGCAGCAGATCGAACCGAAATCATTGAGAGTTCAAAATTTGAAGTTCAAAATGCAAAAAAAAAACAAATGAACTGCCAGCAAAGTGGCTGGGGTGACAGAAGGAAGGGCGAATTTTGTCATGTGTCCACTTCTATACCAGCCAGACCACGCTGATCTATTCTGTAAAAATCTCACCGTGATTACTTAGGTGAAGGGAGCTGTCAATAGTGTCAGTCCCCAGCTTCAATGACTGCAATGACAGCTAACTTCATCTAAGTTTTCACGGTGAGGTTTTCACAGAATACACCGGCTGATCTAGTCTACCAGTAAACCAGTCTTTGGTCTCTGAACCAAAAGACTATCTACTGCTACTACTAGGTCGGCGTTTCCTATCTGACCTCCAAAGAAGCAAAGACTTCTTAGCCACCTTTTTGATAGAAAAGACTAGTTCTAGCAATAAAACTAACTTTCTTGAACCGTTTGAATATTTCTTTAGATTGCTACAGTAGTAAAACAGTAAATTTACTCAAGGCCTCTCTTACTGCAAACACGTAGTAAAGTTTATTGATTTGCGAACGAACGACGAACTTCGATTGTTTCTAGTACTTATTTGATGGCATCGTTTGACAGTGGCGCCCGCCATGTTGGAGGTGTTGTTATGTCAAACTCAAATGTCAATATTGATTTAGTGAACGCTAATCTTTGGAAATCTACATAATTTATGTAGATGTATAAATATATTTTTATATTTAATTTATCTATCTATTATTGCAAAAATGGTGTTATTTTTAGCTAACGTTCATATTTTACTAAGAAGACACGAGGAATATTCTACCGAAAGCTTTTATAAAATGTCAAGTTTTAATCATCCCATTTTCCTCAGCTTAAATGGACACACATTTTACAAGATGTAGGTAGTCGTACATTATTTATTTTTGCTTATCCCAGCTATATGCATATTGTGGCTTAGGTAGCTACATATATATATATAAGAACTGCTCCAGATTCTGTGGGCGTTGTTTATGCTATTGCACAAGTAAAGAGAGTATGTTTGTACGTGCATCGCCCAAAGCACCAGTGACCCAATTCGGCCAAGTCTTGAGTAACAAGCTGATAATCTTTTTACTTTAATCTTATTATCAAAAGATTACGGCTATCGTTTATCATCCAGAAAGAATGTACTATTCACAGACTACCACTGCATTAAAAAACGAAACGCAGTATACTACGTCATAGATCCATGATAGGATCTAGTTACGTCAAATCCAAAGTAAGCAAAAGCTACATTTGTGGAACTGCTTTAAATTGTGGTAGCAGTACACACGGCTACATATCTTGCTATATATTTCCTGTTTTAGCTGACCTCGCATTGTGTACGTTTTTCGTACAATCAGAAGTCAGCTTATACTGGTTATGTATATGTATTTGATGTGGAGCCGTGCATACCAGACTAAAGCTCACAGGCCAAACATTGATACAAAAAGAAACAAAAAAGATTTAGACGAATTGAGAACCTCTTCTATTCAAGTCGGTTAAAAATATTTTCTTGAATATGTCTATATTCAAGAAAATATTTGTAACCGACTATAAGTGCGGTCATCAAAAGTGATAAATAACCAGGGTCGTCGGATATAGTTAAAGTTTTGTAAAACAGGTAACACATATTTTCGAATAAAATTAATTTGATTTATAGAACACAAACAAATTAAATATCATTCGAAAACCTTGATTTCTTACTAAACTTCAACTATACACGATGACCCTGGTTACTTAAATCACTTTAGGTTTGGTGTGGTGTGGTATGTGGTGTGGTGTGGTGTCAAATTATAGAGTGGGAGGAAAATCCATGATCACGATTTCTTATTAGTAGATTCGAGTATGATATTACTTTAATTAAACAGTTTGATAGCTGATTGATGTTTTAATAATGTTGCGACCATAAAGTAGTCATACAGTTGTACGAAAAAAATCAAGGGCATGATTAGGTTGATTTACTGGATTCGATCGTACCATGATTATGTCATACGGTTAAATGGGAAGTACCTATGAATATATCTAAATCATATCTTAAATTTTATTCAAATGGCCCAATTATAACAACCGTCTATTAAATGTAATTGGAACCGATTTTAGATTTATGAATTGTAGACTTTTATGGATTTACTTGATCTATATTTGATGTAGGTACTGGATTCCTTATGGAGCTTTGTAACGATCGATCAATCTCATGGTCACAGCTTTTAATTTAATTATTAAGGAAATGTCTTTATAATTTCTTCATTTATCAAGTCGTTTTTGACAAATAAAGAACCACTTTAACCATCCTTAGATGTTAATTCAAATGGAAACCACTTTTACGAGAACGACCGATCAATCTTAACTAATATTGATAATTTAGCTCTTAGCGATAAGACCGCCTATTGTAAAATTTCTACATATTTTATATCTGAATTTATATGGTGTACATAATAAAGAGTGTTCTACTCTATTATATTGCATTTAGTATTAGCTGTAGGCAAATATAGGATGTAGAATGCTTGTATTATATACATAAAAGATTCCTGTTATCTCTTCCTATCCTACTAAGTCAGCTAAATGTGCTAATGGAACCCTAATTGATTTTGACACCATTATTCGTAGTTTCTGTAATATCTCCCAGATTCGTTGTAAAAAAACGTTGAGTTCTTTTTTTTTATTTAACAATTCCTTTGAACTACAGCTTCATCTACATTTTCCTGGTAATAAAGAAGGAGATGAGTATAAAATCCGAGATGTGAAACGAGACGCCATTTAAAATTATACTCCCTGAAATTACCGTAACACAGATAAACGAGAATAGTATGACAATTCTTATCATTATCAATACGGATTTCAAGAACAATAGGTTTTAAAACCATCAGTCTATTAGACCAGCCACCGATACTACTACTGACAGTTCATTTCACCCAAGTTTTCACGGTGATATCTTTACAGAACAGCACCGGGTATATTGATGATGACCGAAAATCCTGTGGCTTTGGTAGTATTGTTCAAAGAAATGTTTTGATTCTTTGACCATACGAAAATACATGGAGCAGGGACATCGACGAGCAACCTATTACCTGGAGTCAGTACATGATTCTGGACCCCCAGCGTTGAAATTTTTCATTTCGAAAATTAGCTGTTCCATACATTTTCTCCGCGTAGGTATTGCATTTTCTTATGAAACAGCAGATTTTTTAAATTTAAACCAACAAAAATATCAACGCAAAGGGACCACAAGCATGTGCTGAATTCATGGTTACAGTTTGTGTGTCGATGTCCCTGCCACCCTGTATCGGTCGGTCATTGGCTGCTAAAATATCGTCTATAAGTCCACATTATCTGGAATGGCTGGAAAGCAGCACATACAGTGATGTTTGGCTACGTTCGCGTTGGTGTTATTGCTGTATGGCTGCTGCTGTTCCAGTGTGAGGATCCTACTAATATTATAAACGTGAAAGTTTGTATGGATAAGGATGGATGGATGGATGGATGTTTGTTACTCTTTCACGCAAAAACTACTAAACGGATTTGAATGAAATTTGGCATACAGATGGTTTATAACCCGGATTTACATATAGAATACTTTTTATTCCGATATGCCCACGGGATCGAAACTTATGCGGGTGAAACCGCGGGGCGCAGCTAGTAAATAAATAAATTATTTGCTAAGCTTCGATTGACTCTTCACGACCAGTAACCTACCTTTATTTACTAATCAATTAACTTCTATAACAAAATCAATAATTTTGGATTTCAAAATAAAGGAATCAAGAGCATTCCCAGGGGTTGTAAAGCAATTTATAGAATTCACTATAACAATAGAAAACCCATTACAAAACGCGATGCTCAACAAATAATCTACCAAGTTACAGTTACTTTATGATTAAATCTACAAGGTTTTCTATTTGCAGTACAATAAAGGTAGATTATCTTCTAATTATTTTCACGTCACGGCGTATCGTGCGGTAAGCAGCTAGTGTACAAAGGCCCTATTGTAAATCGCCCTTCATTCTGTACTCTTTCTTGTTCATCAAACACTATGCCATCTAAATTAATACCGGTTCCCACAAGGTGACTTTTTGTGCTGTTAGAAAAAAAAAAATGATTTGATCGAAAAGAACGATTTGTATGATGACATCATTTCTTTGAGTAGTTCGTCAACTTCAAGTGATTACTTTTTTAATTCAGTCTCCATATCTCATTCAATTTATTCATGAGATTAAAATATGACTTGTTGTTGAACCATGCAATAATACGCATGTTCCGTACATAGCAAATATTCATGAAATATCTCATAACGCCTGTATTCCCTGAACCACAGATTACTAAATAGTTACTCGTGAACGGTTAGGTAGAGCTGCACCTATTCACATTTCACCAGTAATATTATGTCCCATGTAATAGCGGGCGAGCCTATTGCCATCAACCGGGAACAATGCTAGACTCCGGACTGCAACTAATACATACATTCCGAATGGAAAAACCCAATAACCCTTTGCCCGACACAGAAATCAAACCTAGAACCTCATGCACAGCTGTAGCGGTTCCGACCTAGCTGTCGGAACCTGCTGCGTTGTTGCTCTAGGGACCAACAAAGCAGCCCAGTCAAGAAATAAGTAAGTATACAATCAATATAAGAATAGCAGTGGACTTGAACGGTACCGTACTAACTTTATTTAGATGAATCAGCAACTAGGCACATTCTATACAAATGTAACGGAACGCGGGAAGTTTGACAGTTACCAGTTCCTAGTTTTAACAAGAGGTCAATATTTCAATACAATACTCTTATCGTGTTCCCATAGCCAGTAAATAATGGCATGAGTAAGAGTAATTACATTCTTTTTTGCCGTACGTCAGTGCCGACGTTTCAAATAATATAGTAGTTACAGTAACACAACAAATATACGAAAGGCATACGCTTATTGAAGTGCTAGAACCTGAAAAGTTTCCTATAAGAAGGCAGAGCAAAACAAAGCTGCACTGGTTGACGTCATTACGTCAACGCGCCGGCTGTCGCTGAAAACCAGCGCTGGGGCTCTGTCTCGTATAGGGTCTTAGCATTATGCTGAGCGATGGCCGTTTTGCGTGGATGTGACGCATGTTTACCCCCAACTTGTTATTTTTTTTTTGTGTGTTTGTGTTCTTTTTTATGCGTCATGTTTGCCGCAAATAAATGTATTTTCTTTCTTTCTTTTTTCTTTCAAAAGATGAAAGGAAGATTTTGTTAGGAAAGAAGTAAACTCTGAAACGACTACGAATGAGGACGGCAGTCTGGAAGAAATAGACGAAGAGAGACTCACTGCGCACGACCCCAAACATATAGGGATAAGGGTAGTTGGATAATCTTCTTCGACTTCTTAGCGTGTCGATAGCAATCTATATGGACTCCGCCTAGAATTCAGCTACTTGTTTGGCGCCATCACCAGCGTTCATCAGTTCCTGTAACCTGCAGCTGACAGGACGCGATATTAAGTGTCCCATCGTTTGTGGAGCAGGACCACATTTACACTCCAAGGTGGAGTCGACTATGAATCTCCACCTGAACAGGTTTTCCTTGCTTCGACCAACCTGCGTCCGGAGTCTGTTTAAAGACTTCTGCTCCACCGAGAGCGGGAGGAGTCATTTGATGATTTTCCATATTGAAAAAAAAAAAGACTTCCAGGTTATCCAAGGTAACTCATGTCCAGGATGATAAGTTGGACAATGATGAAGCAGAAAAGATGGCTTGAAATTCCAGTTATTCGTAAAGTCCGTTTATCCTACACTATTACAGAACTCTAAAAACCTATCCTGTCAATACCGTGTCTTATCAAGTCCAAGCAAAAAAATATGTGTTGAATTGAATGGTAGATGTTTTTCACCATACAACCTTCTATTGAAAGGAGCATTGATCCCAGGAAACGGAAAAGTACCTTACTTGGGTCCATAACTTGTTACAATTTTTTTTTACGACCAACATATTCATATATCGAGTTTTCTAGTTACGAGTATGTTTTCGTTGTTTGCGAATCAATAGAAACTATATGGACTGTATAAGTATATCGACGAAGTTGTAGCATAGATATTCAGAAAGATGGAGAATACTCTAATAAGTAATACACTAGTCGAACTTGATCCATTGCCGACTTACCAAAACATGTTTAAACTAAAAGCATAAGCGATGTTTGTTGAATATAAACACATTTTTTGGCCTTTACATCATACCAATTTCCAGGTTATTTCATCTGAGGGGAAATTTTCGTAATTTTAAGAACGTTTACAGTCTGATCTGTCTCAATCTGTCAAAAATACCTCTAATTTGCCTACCTTTTTGACAAGTTTTGGACATTGATTGTCACTGAGAGATTGCGACTAGATTTCGAACGTTTTTAATTAAGGGAATTGGTTTTCTGTTCTAAGGAAAATACAAACTGCGAAACTTCCACAAGCGAGCTTACTTATAATTTCCAACCTGACTCACCCAGTTCTGTCACGTTTATCACTTTGGAGACCACTTGATGCTAGTGTTTGTTTCCATAATTATGTGGTTCTAGTTATACCTATGTGTCACTATAAACTAGAGTACAGTAGGTGCATTAATCCACTTGATGTAAAGTGCGATAGTATGTTGACTTACGTATTAGAGCGCTTCTAAAAAAGAAGGTCATTTTCGTCATCACTAAACATTGGCATTTAATCATTGATATATAAAAACCCTATATCAATGCATTTGATTGGAGGAAGAGCACGTGGCGTAGGAACTTGGATTTTCATAGTAATTGGTGAAAATATGTTAGCAATGAATGCTTCTCTCTTGTATCGGTGTTGTTTACAGTCTGATAATATGTACATATCTCTCGCTAAATGGTAGAATTAGAACATATTATACTATCTTAAGACCAGCGGCAAAAAAGACATGGTAGTGGAGGTAGAAATGTGGAAGTAGCCACAGCCCTGCGGAGTAATAGGCTAGATGCCTAAAAAAATCTAATTAGTCCGTCAGTTAGATTATCAAAAAATATTGGACCCGTATTTTTTCTTTTGTCAGTTATATAAAAAATGATGAAGATATCGAACGTTAAAGTTCCGCGTGTCGTCACGCCTTGCTACACTTTTTAGCAAGGCGTGACGTCACCACCCCCTACTCCCAAATTTTGACTCGCTTTATCTTTGTCATTTTTTGTTTGATTGACAAAAGAAAAAATACGTGTCCATTATTTTTCGATAATCTAACTGACGGACTAAATATAATAATCATTTTATTACCCAGGCATGTACCCTATCACGTAACATACTATCAGTAGCAATGGGTTTCATTTTGACAGTTCAACAACATTCATTGCGTAATTTACGTTGATGAGCAGACAATTTTTTCTAACATATGAAGCAATGGATTAGCAACATCCTTCAAAATGATACAGATTACGATTGATAGTAGGTTACGCAATTAGGGTGCTGGGTGGAACAAAAGTCTAGTTTCAATCTGACAATCGGAGTGTTGGATTTACTTCGTGGTTGAGACAATCTATTTCAACACGATGGTCTACGGATACTCCACATAATCTGACAAGACAAGATGAATGATAGCAGACCTTCTGCAATAATTTATTCCATGTAATTGTCGTGAAGCGATCGGGCACATTTCACTTTGCGATAACTCGCTCAGCATGATTTGTGGGTCAGTATACTTTCTACTTGCATGGACTGGTCTGGTTATCTGATACAATGTTATTGTATCGGCTTCTTGTATCGGAATTGCTCTGATAGTGCTGCCTTTATTTAGTTTTTTGTGGGGGTTTCGTATGGTGATTTGGTACAGCAGCATCTTTGTTAACAATACTATTTTCCTCCTTACTGTTGTATCTTTATAACGTAACGGAAGACTACTTACTTTTTTATATCTCACAAATGTCTGCTTTAGTTCCGTTTATTGTGGTCATTGATTGTTTTATTATGCTAAGCTTGCAAGTGGTGCCACAAAACTGCAGTGCAGATGTATTTTAATGTTGCAATGAGTAAGTAGACAATTAAAACTAAACAGAAAATGACAATACGAGGGGATTCCCCAACATGCATTTGTTTTTGCAAAAACACACATTTTTAACCCTCGTCAGCCGTTATTTTTCTACAGTTACTGAGTAATGAATACGACACGTGTATAATTAAGTTACCTTGGCAACTAGCAGTAACTCTATACGATTGTCACGCTAATACACTGGCGAGCAGGCGAGCGGAGCCGGGAGTCGAGTTACATGCACGGTCGGACCGAATAACTAGAGCTCGGTAATCGATCACACGCAGTATTATTCATGAAGCAAGTGAAGATTTTTTTGAAGTTGGTATGTTAGGAAGTTAAAAGGTAGGTTTTTGTCGTGTTGTTGCAAGACAAGACCAAAGGAAGCTTTTGCCGTGACAATGTGTGACATTTTTATTACAATGAGATGTTTACTGTCAAATTAGTTCCATGTAAATGGCGCTAGGTGTTGGTTAATTTTACTCAGCTGCTAATGGACTTCCTTGCTGAAAACTTCGTCACAAGACGGCGCGCAAAGTGTTTTGACTTGTTGCCGGTTGATCGCTTTTCGCAAAATATAATTTTGACAAGAAAAGTGATAATGTTTATCACTTTTCTTGTCAAAATTATGTTTTCATCAGCGTTTTCTCGTAGCGAAGCCAGCAAGCAACTTCTTTCAATCGAGCATTAGTTTATTTCTGATCCCTCAATACTCTTACTACGAAAACGAACCATAAAGAAACTTAAAACATCCTTCAACACTGACAAACAAATAAACTTCCTCACACACTTTTTATTCCCACAGAGTAAACGCAGTTGCACGCGAGCGTACCTACGCATCAAGCGAGGGAGCAGAGTGGCCGGGTGCGTTCGAATATCGATTGCACACACTTCCGACAACCACTCGGAGGGCTAGCCGAGTCCTGCATGTTGGTGTAAGGTAGTGTTGTGTGTTTAAGAGCTAATTGGCGAGTCTGTATGATGAAATGCTTGCACATTGATGTGGTATGGGAGGGTTAGTTCTAAGTCTACACGCTCACTCGGTGGCTACAGTGCGATGTTTTTTTGTTTAACGACTGTTGATGTTCGCCTTGCCTTTTCCCAACTATCTTGGGGTCGGCTTCCAGTCTAACCAGATGCAGCTGAATACCAGTATTTTACATGGAGCGACTGCCTATCTGACCTCCAAAACCCAGTTACTGGGTAATGATATCCCTTGGTAAGACTGGTTGTCAGACTTTCGGGCTTCGAACGACCCGTAACGACTGTCAAAGATCCATGAGTGATAGCCGGGACCAACGGCGTAACGTGCTTTCTAAGACACGGAGGGGTCTTGGTATGGAATGATGGTTACCTATCCACGGACCAACCACGGCAAGCGTAGCTTAACCTGATCAATCGACCCGTGCGGCTGTTATTCTTAGCCACGAGCCCTTCTTCCTAGGCGTAGGATATACGAGAATTTTGTATAAAAATGCTGTTCGTCTTATGTATACATGATATGCGATACTGATTATTATGGAATGGGTTCTAATTTGTCAAAGTAAAGGTCTGTTTCACACAATTTGGGGTCAGGGCCTTCCGGGTTCGGGGGATCATCCGAGCTGTGTGACCCTAATATATGCCGTAATACATAAAGAAATAGATCCTTGCTGTTGAACAGTTTGTTACGTTATGATATTTGGTTGATGAAGATGGTGAAAATTCGATTCGTGTTATTTATTTAAACTTATGTGAACCTTAAAACACATTACATCGCGCCTTTATTTCCTGAAGGGTTAGGCACAGGTGTACCTGTAGTACGCACGGCTACACATCATGGTATAATAACCATTATACAGGGTGGCAGGGACATCGACGCGCCAACTGTAACCATGGATTCAGCACATGAGTTTAGACCCCATAGCGTCGAAATTTTTCGTCAGTTATCAAAAAAGAAAAAATCTTTTTCATAGAAAAGTGCAATACCTACGCGGTCAAAATGGAACAGCAATATTTTTTTTAATAACCGACTTAAAATTTCGACGCTATGGGGTCTAAACTCATGTGCTGAATCTATGGTTACAGTTGTATAAGCTGACTGCTGATTGTACGAAACACCTATACACCGCGAGGTAAGCTAAAACTGGAAATGTTTAGTTTGATGTGTAGCCGTGTGCACATTCACACTTTGCCAGTTAATGTTTAAGTCCCATATTCATGTCACTTTGCCGACCCGAGAATCGAAACCAGGACCACTAGGCCAACAAAGCTGTAATAACAAACGGCACTGCAATTAAAATATTAATTCCTTACTTCTAACATCTAACAATCTATGTTATTTGAATTATTACCATAACACCTGTAATTCCCACATATTTGTGCAGGTGTCGTACCGTTCTTAGGAAACCGAAACATGTTGCAAATGACCCGGCGCCGGCGTTGAGCCCGGGACCTCACGCTCTTTGTCATTATGTGCTACCGGAGTGTTTATTGGAGGAGATAAGTGTAGGTGATAAAAATACTGATAACAGTCCATGGAGGGTCGCAATAGCGGAAACTGGTGTAACTGCCATGTTGACTTTTTTATAGGGGTTGCGGCAGAATACATGATTCATTGTTAAAATGCTTGAGACAAGAGTATCTTGATTTAGCACCTAAAGCTTAGCAAGTATATTCATTGCGTTTTATTTAGCTGTCGAGGAGACATTTTTTTTCCTCAAACGGAAAAATGGACGTTGCGGGATTTCCTAGATAAAAATCCGCTGTATTGGCGATATTGAGTCATCATCATCTGCCTAGCCAATGCTATGCAATTCCAATGTAACCGGATGAAGCTAAGTACCAGTATTTCACATGAAACGACTGCCTGTCTGACTTCCTCAATCCAGTCACTGGGTAACACGATACCCTTGCTAAGACTGGTGGTCAGACTTTCAGGCTTCTGATGACCCGTAACCACAGTCAAAGACCCATGAATGACAGCCGAGCACGTATGATTGGCGATGTTGAGTGTAGTACGGAATTTTCGCCCAAAATTATTTTGCTCACAAACTTTTTTCATGCAACAGCGATCAGTAAATTTTCAACTCACTTGGTATATAATTACATAGCTATACATAATGAACACGTTTCCAAGTATGTATAGATCATAGCATAACGTTTGAGTCTGTATTACTCTGTAGTTGGAAACAACAGCTTGGAGTCACGCTTGTTATGTAAATGAAAACAACGTTACCATATAACAGAATATATAAGTAAGTATTTATAACGAGGCATAAGCGCTTATACTACATATAATGGTAAATAATGGAATACTAGTATTGTTAATATAGCAGCATCATTCCCAATTGCACATTTACGATATGTATGTCGGTAACGTTCCTTTAAATCATGTTCATAGCACTGGATAAAATAAAATACCAGTGGTTCACTTTAGCCCTGGATCGAAAGCTGGAAGTCATGAGGAGAGGTTTTTGCCCAGCAGTGGGATGACGCACGCTAACAGTAACAGTATAGCACTGTGTGACCTAAATCCGCACTTAAGTTACGCTTTTCTGTGACTTAAGTAGTCCATTTTTACACAGAAAAGCGTGACTTAAGTGCGGGTTTTGGTCACACGAGCTATAAATTGTTATCCGGTACGATACGTGTGACTTAAGTAATCTATATATTTAGCACCCTCGCAATCTACTATTTACGTAACTTTGTTAAAGCAAAATAAGAGTCATGCATTTAGCAGCCTATAATGAGAGCGCTGTGTATGCTGATGTGTGTATATCTGGGCCCGTATTCCCGTAATTTAAAACGTTCAAAATCTAGTCGCAGTCTCATCTCGGCGACAAACAAATGTCAAAAACTTGTCAAAATGTAGGGAAATTAGACGTATTTTTGACAGATTGAGACTGAGATCAAGGCTGTGAACGTTCTTAAAATTACGAGAATTGCCCCTCTGGCGTATTGTGTGTCTTTTAGTCTGTGCTAAATAAATGTATTTTCTTTCTTTTTTCTGTGCTGTGGGTCCTCCTCAAGCCCGGGTAAGCAGACGACAACCTCATAGGTTGAACTGCGAGATGCCATTGACAAAAAAAGTGGGTCCACAGTATCATGCTGAGTGGAAGCCTCGTTGTCACAGTCATGTCGTGCAGCTGTCGACTATTTTGTGCTCGTGATTATAGATCTATTATGTTTTTATTTTCTTTATTATTCGAGTTAATTATCTTTCTGTATGCACGTGTTTCTGTGACAAATAAATCACTAGTCTAACTGTAGATATATCGAAAATATATTTAAATACATACAATTCTAGTCATCAATGAAAGTCGTCGATCCGATCTGTCTGTATGTGTATTCGAATTAGGCTTTGGCAAATCCTACTATAATAATATTATAAACGCGAAAGTTTGGATGAATGGATGGATGGATGGATGTTTGTTACTCTTTCACGCAAAAACTACTGAACGGATTAGGATGTAATTTGGCACACAGATAGTTTATAACCAGGATTAACACATAGGATACTTTATATCCCGATATTCCCACGGGATCGCAACTTATGCGGGTGAAACCGCGGGGCGCAGTTAATATTATAAACGCGAAAGTTTGTGAAACCGCAAATGGATTTTGATGCAGTTTTTTTACATCATTCATATCACTTCTCATGGAAGGTGTACCTACTATGATACATTGATATTTTATCGTCCATGTGAAGCAGGGTTGGTGCGATAGTACTATAATGAAAGTTGTGTTGTCAAGTGTAACATCAGGCATAACTTTTCACTCACAGATCTTTCCCCTTCCCATTTCAGAACGTGTGCTGTACTAAAGATTGGCGCACCCCTCGTGCTTGACTAAGTGCCATCTTTAGTAAGGACCCCTATCATTTGGTGAAGCCAGAAGGGGCAGATTTCGTGCCCAAACAATTTGTTTTAGTGTACCTGCATAACTTTCAAACGTGCTTCCTGAATTCAACACGACTTAATTTATTAGTTACGACATTCATATCTCTAGGAAGTAATTGATTGAATGAAATCATTCGCTTACATTCAAAAATCATTTGATTGATATCTTTCATATAGTGATTTTAATCGAGAAACCAGGATAAAAACATGATTAGGTCATTGACCGCCGTGATCTATGATATCATGTCTTTCTATCCTTGAAAATCCCAAACCAGAACCAAAGGAACAGGCAACTGATCTGCAAACCTGACCATCCATACTGTGTATAATTTTAATGCGAAAGTAACTTTGTCTGTATGTAACCTTATCACGCCTTAACGCCTAAATAGATTTCGATGTAATTTAGCACGCAGAAAGACCATAACCTGGGTTAGATCATAAGGTGAAGGGCGGGCGTTTTTGGGGGACTGTCTTTTGTAATTTTGACGTTCGAAAAGTGTTGATTCTCAGCCTAATTTGAATAAATGCCCGTTGCCCTGGGATAATTTCCAACCTCCAACGAGCATAGCCGCAAGTAATAAAAAAATCTCATAAAAAAAGTCTTCATGATCAGCCGACTCATTGCTCAACACAAATACGACTGCACAATAAAAATGGCGTACCTGCTGACATCAATGTATGTAACATGTTACATGTCCGAGCATTTTGAGTGGCACAGCAGTTGCAAAGGTCAACGTCAGTCACTGATTGGTCAGGAGATCATTTAAGATAGTTACAGGTTACTCTTGAACAGATGACCTAACCGTACCATATGTTGGAGCATAAGGAGAAGGTGATCACTCACATTGGCAAGGGATTCCCTGGGAATGTATGAAGACCACACGCCAACAAAAATGGTCTCTTTTCTGACTAATATTATAAATGCGAAAGTGAGTTGGTTTGTTTGTTACGGTTTCAGGCTAAAACGGCTAAACGGATTTGGATGAAATTTTGGCACATGGGATACCATGACCTGGGTAAGCACATAGAACATACTTTTCCAATCTGGATCGCAGCCAAAGTCGTGGTCAACAGCTAGTCCTTTATAAGCCTGAGAAACTTTTACTGCAGGACACATAAGCCTTTCCCACGTTCATAAATTTTGCGTTTATTGAGGATATCGTTAGAAACACTCTTGGAAGATGGATCGGTGATGGATAGTTAGTATAGTAGTAAGTAACATAACATTTTTTTATCAGTCTCCTTCCGACACCTGCTAGTTTTATCGGCATTCCTTGCTACCTATATCTCGCTTTGCTCTCTAATTTGGGTATTATCAACTGTTCAATATATCAGCTGATATTTAATTCGATATGAAAACAGGTATCTGAATGTATCAGTGCGTACGAATATTATCCTCGTAACCTTGTATTTGTAATCATATCTTATGGAGAGCGATAAATCGTAGTTATCGCGAATAAATTAGCATTTCTCTGATTAAAATATTATGTAAATATTATGCACGTAGGTGTTTAATAAATTGATCACCTGCCTAGCCTTTTCCCAACTATGTTGGGGTCGGCTCCCAGTCTAACCGGATGCAGCTCAATACCAGTATTTTACATAGAGCGACTGCCTATCTGACCTCCAAAACCCAGTTACTGGGTAATACGATACCCCTTGATAAGACTGGTTGTCAGACTTTCGGGCTTCTGGCGACCCGTAACGACTGTCAAAGATCCACAAATGACAGCCGGGACCAACGGCTTAACGTGCTTTTCAAGACACGGAGGGGTCTTGGTATGTAAAGACGGTTACCTATCCACGGACCAACCGCGGCAAGCGTAGCTTAACCTCGCTAATCGATCGACCCGTGCGGCTTTTATTACTTAGCCACAAGGTCTTTAATAAATTGATAAAAGTAAATAAATATTCAGTTGTAGAACCATAATGATAATAAGTACATGAGGAAGGAGGCCTTTACTCGGCGGTGGGTGGAGCAAGGCTGCCATTGATCGTGATGATGAATGACATGTATTCCAGCCATTGTATTTATAAGAATCAATAATACTGTCTGGAGATAAGTGTGAAGATTTGATCTACGAAGATAGACTCGAGTTAAAAGAGAGTTGTAATTGTGTTTCCAGATAGCATCTGTTTGATTTACTTCACCATCAGGCAGCATAGTGAATTTGAAGAGCTTCTTCGAGTGACGGTATATAAAAAACCAGCCAAGTGCGAGTCGGACTCGCGCACGAAGGGTTCCCGTACCATTATCTATAAAAATCACGTCTGTTGTATGGGAGCCCCCTTAAATGTTTATTGTATTTTGTTTTTAGTATTTCTTGTTATAGCAACAACAGAAATACATAATTTGTGAAAATTTCAACTGTCTAGCTATCGCGGTTCTTGAGGTACAGCCTGGTGACAGACAGATGGACGGACAGACAGCGAAGTCTTAGTAATAGGGTCCCGGTTTTACCCTTTAGGTACGGAACCCTAAAAAGGATGGAAGGCAGGAGGACGGCTCTCCTGTTTAGTCAGCTTTGCTGCTGCTACCAACCTGCTGACTGGCCAATCTTTTTATTACAGTATGAACTGATGATGTAGCTAAGTGTAGCTAGTGCTACACCAAACAGCACCCTAATTGCGCAACACACTTTCAATCACAATATGAACCATTCCATTCTGCCAGGGCCGCGGGTTGTTCGAAAGAGATAATACCGTGGCCCCGTGGCACAGGCAACTGAAGGAACACGGGTGGGTTTTAGTCAGTAAAAGTCTGACACACCCTTCCACTCAGCCCAGAGCGGGAGGGGTCATTTGATGATTTCCCACCCAAAAAAAACCATTCCATCCATTGGTTCATATGTTCGAAAACTTTGTCTGATCCACAACGTACATAACGCGATGAATGTTGTAAAACTGTCAAAATGTACCTTTGCTACTGTTAGTGTGTTCTCAATTGACCAGCAGGACAGAAGAGAGAGAAGAGTTTATCTCAATGTTTTGAGAACAATTAGCCCTCTGAACTTTATTTACGTTCACGTAAAGAGCGTTAAAATTGACCCAGGTAGCACTAGAATTCAATATAATTCTAGTTCAATTTTAGTTGATACCTTGCGACCTTTTAGTTCACACGTTTTCACAACGCGAGTCCCTAAAAGGTAGCCTTACATAAACCTTATTTAATTGGGGTCTAATTTAACCTTAGCCTTTGCAGTGGGACATCACAGGCTTTTCTATACTAATATTATAAAGAGGTAAAATTTGTTTGTTTGTTTGTATGTATGTAGGGGGTAAACTCCGGAACTACCGGTCAGATTTATAAAATTTTTATTGTAAGTATGTCATAGTCCAATTCTTGAGGAAGGTTATAGGCTATCTAACATCACGCTACGACCCTTAGGAGTCTCAAAAAACACTAAGCGAAAACGAAGTACTCGTAGTAGCACGGAAGAGCGATAGGACGCGACGCGATGGGCCAAAATTTCACGCAGACGAAGTCGCGGGAAAAAGCTAGTAATAAATAATCATTTAACATTAACCACCGTTAAATTAATACCAACCAACGTTAAATTAATATCTAATAATGAATTACGATGAAAAATAAAATAGAAAGAAAATGAATAAAGGGTTTGAAGAGGAAATTAAATAATCATTTAACATTAACCACCGTTAAATTAATACCAACCAACGTTAAATTAATATCTAATAATGAATTACCTACGATGAAAAATAAAACATATAGAAAGAAAAGGAACAAAGGGTTTGAAGAGGAAATTAATATAATGAATTGTATTGTAATAATTATTGTTTCAGTTCCACGTAATCTATGGATCCCCGGAGGCATTGTAACTGTAACAGACAAGGTTGGGGTTGAAAGGAAGGTAGGTTTGCCAATAAATTGTATTATTAAGGAAAGGTTTGTACAAAATGAAGTCATGAAGTTTGGCTAAGTTTTCAGTATTTTAGGAGATAGATATTACAGCGATATTGATACTTAGTGGAACTGGGACGGGCTTTGTAAATTTCATAAAAGAAAATTAAATTAAGCGTCAGGGTAGTTTGCAAAATTAAAATTCTCTTACGTTTTTTGCAATTTGCAGGCCCGTTCAGGTTGTATGAGAAAAGATGATCACTAGCAGTGCCCCGCGGTTTCAGCCGCATAGATTTCAATCCAGTAGGAATATCGGGATAAAAAGTAATAATATGTGTTAATTCTGGTTTCTGTGTGCCAAATTTCATCCAAATCCGTTCAGTAGTTTTTGCGTGAAAGAGTAATAAACATCCATCAATCCATCCGTCCTCACAAACTGTCGCGTTTATAATATTAATAGGAAGTAGGTTTTTTTTACCCTGGCGCTTCCTCCTTAAATAGCAATTGAGTGGAGTCCAGAATACAGCTAGTTAGTGTTTCGAAATTCTACATGACAATGCTAATAAAGTTTTCTCATGGTAAAAATATAATCCGGACAGCAAAGTGGCTATAATTGGGGCCGACTGTACACCACATCCGATATACCTACGAATCCACTCACATGGAGGTTATTTGAATACATACAGGATACAGAGTGGCAGGGACATCGATGCGCAAACGTTACAGTTTTGCGCATAAATTCAGCACATGATTCTAGAAATCTGCTGTTTTATAGAAAAGTGCAATATCTACGCGCTCAAAATATATGGAACATTTTTTTTAAACCGAAGACAACCTTATTATTTAAAAAATAAATGCTCTTCCTTACATTTTGACCGCGTGGATATTATTACACTTTTGTATAAAACAGGTACAGGGGTCTATAATGATGTCCCTGCCCACCCTGTTTAGATACTCGTACATTGCGTTACTTATAAATATGTTACATAATTCACTAATTAGAATTATATTTATTAATTACTTGTCTCCAGGCTATTCAATGTTTTTATATCATACAATGATGCAAGTGTTAGTTCTTGCAAAACGTTTATTTGTTAGACAAAAATATCTACTGGTTTTAGTGTTATTAATTGGGGTGATGGTGATGTTTTTTACTGTTGGACTCCAATTATTTTAGTGATATATTGGCAACATGTTTTTGATCATAAACCCGTTTTTATGATGATTGAAAATTGTATAATATCTTGAGACAAAAAAACTGTAGTAATAATGCGAATTGAGTGATCAACACAAACAGTAAGTGATGTTTGATCATCACTATATGAAGACTATGGCTTTAAAAATGAGTTTACATATGACAGTGGAAGCGGAAGATAGCATCCGGTTGCGTTCAGTTTACAGCAAATTAATAAATTTTTGCTGTGGCAGCTTTGAATAATCGTACATCGCTTCTATGGAATTTGAGGAAACTATATAGTGATGACCGAAGGACGTCTGAAGTATAATTAGCAGAATAACAAAACTTCAACTCAACACTTTTCCAATACTAAATACAAGCTTTCCATCAGCTTTCTTTTAAGGAGTGGCTCTTTCTACCCATCCTACTGAGCTTTCCCAATAAAACCGATATAAGATTCATGAAAAAAAAAAACAACTTACGTGCTTAAACTTTACGGAGATGTTCCTTTTTTGTACACGTTTCGTTGGAAAAGTTACTAAGTATGACGGGAAGAATCACCCCCTAACTCGCCACCCTATATCATGTTGGACACGATCGTGAAGTCTAAATTAGTTATAGCTGCAAATTATTAATCCAGCTTTAATGATCGCAAATGTAAAGCAAACTTCTTCACTATTGTGGACAAAAGCTCTCTAGACATGATCTAGTCTCCTTTGATATGCGTGAATAATTTTAGGTTTAGTATGCAATTTTGTCAGTTCACTGTTCGTGCTTTTATGTTTTTGGCAAAGAATACGGGGTAAAGGAAGATTTAGGAGATCGTGATGGCACTGGGCCAATTTAACCCCAAATAAGTACCTACTCTCAGTCATTCATTCGTTCGGAGCCATTCACAAAAGACGTGCATCTAAATAGCCTCCACGTGTATGCAAAATACTGAAAAGAAAAATGTTCTTTTCATTGTAATAATAAAGAGTTTCTTTCTGCATAGTTTTTACATGGTTGTAATACCATACTAATCAATTTCCTACAATGTATGGTGTGGTATCGTTAGCACCTGTGCGATAAGGAAACCACGTGAAACTAAGATTAAACCTTACTTTACCACCTGTTAAAGTGCATACATCATACTTTTAAACCTTTTACACTAGCTGTAAACTTGCTTGTTATGGAGAAGGGGGATTGTTCCTGGTGATTTATCTTTTAGTAAAGTTCAAGGCCTCTGTCTCAGCTATGGGAACTTCATAAGCTGATTATGTTAAAGTTCTTAAAGCTATCTAAAATGTAACCTTGTGTTTTCAGCGTCTTCAGACAAAGACGTTATAAGCATTGGCACTGAATGAAGAAGAACGTCACGTCAACGTCGTATGCAATTTTTGTCCAGAGTTTGGCACCAACATTGCCAAGGAGCGTGGGAAGACCAATGGCATACTATCGTAATGTTCAATAATATTATTTAACAATCAACAACATATTTGACCTTGTTGAAAAGGCCTAAATATTACTGTCACACACAAATCAGGGATAGATGCGTAAACCCTGCAATGGGTAAGAAATGGTGTGGATGACGATGACGAAGAGCGACAAGGATCGTGCTCAGTTGGAGAGGCCACAGGCAGACAGACAGACTGATATAGACTTAAGATGACAGATGAAGTGGGACCATTTGGCAAAGAGGCAGGAAAAGCACATCCAGAACGATATACAAGTAATTTTCAAGCTCACGCCTGCCAGGCAGAAACTGCAGAACGCCAATTGTTACGATCTTTACGTACTCGTTTTGTTTCGTTTACGTTCATACTACTGGTCATACATTCACGCCGGTTGCGAGTACCACTTGTACCTTTTCTGATGAACGTCACCAATAGGGTATATCCAGCGTATATCCTTTAAAACTCGCGAATGAACGTACTTACCTAGTAATGCAAAAAGCAAAGACTGCTGTACAGAATGAGGAAACGATTCTAAGAATCACAATAATGATGGCAAGTAAATGAAGCGCAATTACGAGGCAAACTATTAGCCTAGTGAAGTCATTTAGGCTAAGACGCGAACAAAGACTTAATAAGGGTAAGCCTCTAAATAGTTTCCTGGACTATTTTATATCGTAACCAATCTGATTACTCTGCGTTGACAAGATGAATATTGATTGCTATGGATGGGAGAACTTGTTATTCCAATTATAACTACTTACAATATGCTGGGTGAGAGCAGTGGTGACCCAGCGGAATGTTATAGGCTGATTATGCTATGCTGGGTTCCTATAATCTGGTATATTAGTAAGGGCTACAGAAGAGAGAAGTGGTGGAAATAGTATTGAAATATGTATCTTCTTTTGCAACGCATTATAATAATGTTGTCAAGCAAATTGATAATACTATATCAGTCAGTTACAATATTGTTAATTATATATTTTTAAAAATCTGTACTTTACAATACTCAATACTTACTCAATATATTTATTGCTTCCACATGTGAACTTAGGTGGTAGATTTTACAGAATATGATCATTGTGGACCCTGTCGGGCACAGCAAAAGTAGGAGAGAGGAAGAGGGCTTTTATTTGACTACTTTGTTGTTATATAATAGATATTGTAATTATTTTATAAAAAAACATGTAAGTAAGTAATTTAAAATTTGTCATTTAAGTATTCATTGATATTATATAATAGCATTTATTTAATAGAAATTGTTTTAATTTATTTGTGAATGTATTAAATTATTTCTGGTAATTTATTAATTGACATGACTAGTGTACTTGTTGAGTGCATTTTTAACTTAGAGCTTGGTAAGTTTAACCTATTTTTATGGTGCAATGTATATTTTGACTGTATATTTTCTCTTGTTGTGTAAAAATGTGGGTAATTTCGAACGAATTTACATATTTCTAGGATGTATAAGCAGGGGAGGGTAAGGATTCTATGTTCTTGGAAGTGAGGTTTGCAACTGTCGGTGTCATCTATATTTACTAGGATTCTTATAAGTTTTTTTTTGCAATGTGAAAAGTGTAGGCACATCCATGCTGTTCCCCCACAACATCACGCCGTAACTGAGCCACGCATATGCGTAGGCATAATAGGTAACAAGTGCAGTTTTAAGGTTAGTGGTTTTTTTGACTTCGCGAAGGGCGTATGCAAATTTGGATAGTTTTGATTTTATCTTTTTGATGTGTGATTTCCAATTTATGTTTGTGTCTATAGACAGGCCAAGTAAAGTGAATTCATGAACGACTTCTATGGTTTTCCCATTGTAGGTGAAGTTTATGTCTAGTGGGGCTTTTTGACGAGGGTGAAAGGGCATTAATTTAGATTTAGAGAAATTTACTTCAAGGTTATGGTCGGTCATCCAAGTTATTGATTTATTTAATGTGGCGGTTAGGTCGAGGACCTACATTGTTCTGGCATGAAGTTAGAAGCGAAATATCGTCAGCAAACAAGACGCATGGCCCTTCTATGGTTTTTGGAAGGTCGTTTAGATAAATAAGAATTTTCCGCAAGTACTTAAAATGAATAAATACCGATTTTCTACAGATGATTTGTCCCGGATGACGATATTTAGTGCGTGTTAGGTCCCGGATATAGCGCCTAGGAAGGTATGTAAATTGCAGCACGAGAGTGTGGGATACTTGACGCAATCGGTTTCGCGCTGTTTACGTTGAAGAAGTAGGACAACTAGGTAAAGAGATAGGTAACTAGCTAGCTAGGTAGGTAGGTAAAGTAATGTGGGACACTAAGGAGGTCCGTTCTTACAAATGCTGCAAGCGTTGCTTTGTGAGAACTTGAGACGACACTTTTTCTTTTCGGAAAAGTTTTACTTACAAAACGTTTAAATACTAAATGTAATTGAACTATTTAGGTAGGAAGGTCTGCGTTGGTTGATGAAATAATAAAATATTATTAAGTTAACCGACTTCAAAAAAAGAGTTTTTACTTTTTCTAAGGAGTTTCTAACTTATGGAATTAGTGTTACAGTTAAAAAGAGTGCCGGATTTTACAGCATTTCATCTACGTAGGTACCCACTTAGCGTCAAATAAAGTTATGAATGAAACAGGTCTGATAATCAACCTTATTCACAAAATTATTTTATGCTGAGCTAACAGTTACACATTTATTTTTCCTGAAATAACTTTATTCACAGTTCATTAGTAGGGCCGCTCGTGTACACGAACCACGTCAACTATTGCACATTATTTTCAAACAACGTTCATGGAAACTCGCTTTGTATCAACCATGTGTCCGCTCACCAAAGAAAGGTACCAGACGATAAGAATATGCCGCCCATCAACAAGTACCGGCGATGTGTCGATTATCTACGGTACTTACAAAAATGTGGACGGGTAGGCACCGCATTTCAACGGTCCTACCCACCAACGGGACATTAATAGGCTGTTACTGATTGTAGGTAGCAAGAACCAACCACAAACTCAATGATCTCTGATCTTTAGACTTACCACAAAAACTTCGATAAAGAAAAATCCAAGAATTCGAATGCACAGAAAAATATATAACTCGTTTTACACACACATTGACATAAATATTGATAAGCACTATAAATCCACAATATTATTAAACACAACACAATTCGTAACTTGTTTTTAATCACTAAAATAATTTTCGTTCGATATTACGCGGGAACCGTGATAAAGCGCGGCATACACGTCCGTCACTGCGCGGTTATCACTCACGACTAGTGAACGAATGGGAACGAAAGATCGGAATGTCGCGATGACCGAATGGAACGCGAAATACGAGGGCACGCGTTCATTCCGAGCTTGTCTAGCACCAAAGAGTATAGTAGGTAATATAGATGTTTAGCACATAGCACCTATGCTTCAATTAAGCAGCATGGATACCTATTAATATTTTTAATGTAATTGTTGTGATAGCTTTTTAATGAACTATAAACATTTACGTAAAGAGTAATTGACACAATCGCAGAATCTTATCATAAAATATTCATAAAAATTTATTAATAGTGATTCCATCATTTCGAAACTTTAAAATCATATCTCCCTGGTCGCTAATCCTAACTGTTTATCAAAAAAAGTTACGCCACCTTATCTTTACAAGCTTGATAAAAAACTAGCTGTATCCAATTCTTTCCCACTTAAACTTTCATTCAAATCGTGAAGGGGGAACATTACGAGGAAATCCACGTAATAATGAGCCCTGTAAAGGCTGTAAACGTCCGTAATGCCTTGGAGAATGGCGGAGAGGGGAACCTCCACTCACGTTGGTAATAAACTATGCGGATGTATGTGGATAGATCCTATACGAGGTTGGTAAATAAGTGGATATGTATCATTTGAAAGAAATTCCACGATTATAGAGGGTACGTAAACGTTCCCCCTTGTTTTTTAAAGTGTATTGAATTTAATATATTGCTTAGTCTCATGTAGGCTCATGTCAATTCAGTATGGTGTCTCTAATTTTCGTGGACGATTTTTGACGGCAGAATCAAAAACTATGGTAAGTAAAGCTACTATAGTACCTAATCATAATAAATCTTTATTTATCTCAACATCATATTACAGGCACTGATTAATAGAATGCACAATCGCAAATAGAGAAAGGTGTCTGAGATAGGATGATTCCGAGTTACAGATCACCCGGCTTTTTTAAAAAGGACATGTTAATTTACAAAACGGTTAATTCTATAATAAAAGTTTAAAATTGCAATTATTTATAAGCAGAATCTACAAAATTAAGAGAAAAATCCGCCAACCTGCACTGGGCCCGCGTGGCGGATTATGGCCCACTCCCTCTCACAGAATGGAGGACTCTGTCCCAGCAGTGGGAACATTATAGGCTGATTATGAACTGGCACAAAGGTATTACAAAACCATTCATTACTTTGCACCGCGACACGACACCAGACCAAATCAATGTAATCCATTTCTCTGAGACAAAACACCAAGAAAACAACTTGAACTAGTTTCCCGTTACGGCTATTTATGTCAAATTCATAAACACCGAAGCTTTTGTTCTGAACAACCCACTTTCGTTCATGTTTGTAGAAATAATTGACATTGCCTCGAGAAAGGTGAGCGTTAATAACAAAATTTAATTATTATCACTTGAAAGTGAAGAGATAAGGTTCGGAATTGCTTGGCATTTGCGTTTTCACATGCCATAGCACCATAGTGTGGGGTCCCATGTCCGGTTGGTTATCTGACTACCCGTTTCCTTTATTCATTGAAGCGTGCACTTTCTTATGAAGTTTTTAATAGTGATTCTGTACGCTTGATGCATTTTTATTGTGAATATAATTTATTATAATTTATTTTTTGTCTTTATGAGAATAAATGATTTAAACCTACTCGTAGTTATGACGTAGACAGCTTCAGTCACATTTGATTATGACAAATGATTTAAAAACCCTAATGCTGTTAGAGGTCTCCTAAATGCTAGAATCTTCTATGTCTTGGTGTAATGTGAATTTTGAATGTGATGTGGTGAAAATAAGGTTCATATACATATATTGTGACATGTTTATGCAGCTTAATACTTCCAAAGTATGTTTTTTAATAGCAGTATCTTAATACCAATAGAAAATTAAAATGTACTTGAAAAAACGCTTAATGGCAACTTAAGGAAATCTGTTTTCGTATTTCCGTAAAGGTCACGACGACTCACGATATCCACAATGATCAAACTTCGGAGAAAAATCCCATCTTAATAATACAGACCTTTCAAAAATCGGGCCTGATCCGAACGAGTAAGTGCTTTATTTTTAGGACGTGACACGTTCACAGGTCCCGGGAAAAAAGGGCCACATTTTATGTAAAGAGGTATTTAAAAATGTTCGGAAAACCATAAATATTGGATGTGATTCCTAAATCTCGCCCAAAGTTACGATCGTTTTTATTGCGAAAGTGTTCAATCACAATTATGCGTAAGAGAGGCATATAAATCTCGATCTAAAAAGCATTGGAAAGCTGTGAAACGATTGGAACTAACGTACGCATGAATAATGTATGCAAAGTCGTATTAGATCTCTTGGGGATATGTTTTTACATTGTTTCTCTGGGTTCCTTGTTAAATGAAGCGCGTATAGCGGATTTGATATATATCTAGAAAATTTGCATACTGTGATGAAGGGAACTCTGAAATGTTCCGAATTGTGTGCCATGTGATAAAACGATGTTGAATAGAAAGAAGATACTGCGCCGACCCCAAATAAATTGGGATAAGGGCAAGACAACCATGATGACGTAAAAAACTATAAGGCCAGAAATAATAAAGGGAACGAAGGGAATGAACAATTCGTTCATTCAATTTACAAAACACCAACAACCCACCTACATCTAACAGAATTTGGAGCATAATTTCCTGCAATAAAGATAGCAGGCTTGCGGCGAGAGTACGGTACAGCGACAGCGTAAAATAGGAAAAAAACCGCAAGCGAAGTCGCGGCAAAAACATGCGGCAACTGAGAATCGAACGATATAATTGCATCGATTTATTGCGTTGAACCTAGTTCGCTCGTGAGAATGTATTTTTCTATTTAAATGATTAGTTAAGTAACGATCTACATTTTGTCGTGTATTGCAATCATGGGTTGTTAGCTGCCACGGTATTTCACGTACATGATTTCCGTTCGTTAAAATACCTTGATGTTTGCACTTTCGTTTGAGGAGAATGCCGTGAGACTACGCGTCGATAGTAAATTCTACACGCGTTTGCGAAAGAACATTGGCTAACTTTTTTATAACAACTATGATTCAGATGAGTTGAAAAGTAGAGGATATCATAGAAAGGTAACTTGTGGTATAAAATTGGTCACATGCAACAGCTACTACTCGTAATGTTGTTGATCATGATATGGAAGATGAAAAAGGATAAAATGTTACTAAATTTTTCCTTTCTTTTCTTTTCGTTTTTGTTCTAACTTTTTTTTATATAAGTGCCCTTTAGCTAGTGTATACATTAACAGTTGCGTATGGCAGTAAGCTGAAAGCAATACGCAACGCTGTGTAGGATTCCAATGTGGGGATAGTGCAACGTGCATTCGTAACATTAGAACAATAGATTTCCCTCGATTCACTTGTACTACTAATTACTGACGTGAACTAGTTCTACAGCGTATTAAATATGTGCTTCGCCTTATTGGTGAACAAGAAACAGGGTTGCAATTCTAGTTTCCATTTCCTTATCAAACAGAGGATCTGATAGGGTTTCATTTCTTTCATGAGTACTGATTTTTCAAATTTTGTTACATTCAAGTCTTAAATTGTCATCATTAGTAACATGTCTAAAATAATGTTAGTTTATCAGCTAATTCTATGTCTTTGATAATCTAATTAGATTACAACCGACGACCGACGATCTTAAAAAGGTGTCTGAGACAGACTGGGTGCGGAAGGCGGCGGACAGGGTGTTGTGGGACACAGACTGGGAGAAGGCTATGTCCAGCAGTGGACTGCGATAGGCTGAGTCAATTGAACTTAATTAGTTTCGTAATTAACTTTATATTCTTCTAACGATTTAAGGCCTACGCAGACCGCGACGGCATGGCAAGGGATTTTGCCGTCAGTCAGCGCACATTAGCCGCTTAGATACCGCGGCATTCCAGCGCCTTGCCACGGCATGCCACGGCGTGTCGCAGCACGACAAAGCACGCCTCGGCAGCTCTTGTTGCCCGATACACTTTTAGTCTTTAGTTGCGTTTGATCGAGTGTTGATGTCACTCCGCGGTATGTCAAAACGAGCTCCGGAGTCCTTGGCCTGCCGTTGCCTACCGCAGTACGCCACGGCATGCCGCCACGGGAGCCCCAGGCGCGTCTTTCAATGCCGTGCAATGAAATCCCTTTCGATGCCACGGCATCATTTTAAAGCATAGCAATTTATGTCGTATTTCTATATAGATACATTTGAATGTCCATTAGTAAAAATTTAAATCCCTTGCCATGCCGTCCCGGTCTGCGTAGGCCTTTAATACTATTGTTATTTAATAAGCATTCTAATCAATCTTCATATTTAACAATCGATTCAATATATATATATAATAATTATCTCAGAACACGATGCTCGACTTGAAATAATTTCAACTTTGTTCTCGTAGTTCAACAAAAGTAATTTCCAATCCTGATTTCACATTTATTCGTGCGTCAAGTTCACTTGGGATGTATTGACAGTCAATTTAGTTTGCGTCTTTGTTGATGCTAGATTCCAATCTTAATCTAACATCACGCCTCTAATCTGCGGAAGGGTTGGTAGAGACCTACAGTTGGTTAATATCCACATTTCACCAGGTAACGTTTTTGATTAGACAAACGACTAACGATGCTGTCTAATAAGTGAGATAAGGCCCTGATTCCCTTGTTCACAAACTAAACTAAATTTAAGTTCTGTGCATCTTTTTCTTTCGATTTCATTAAGAAAAGGACAGAAGATAAAATATTAGTTTACTCCTGTCAAATTAAGATACTCCATAGACAGATTAGACGTGATTAAAAACATGGCTGCTAAAAATACGTCAATTTACGTCAGGCGCTGACTAGTTTGACAGGACTAAACTAATATTTATCTTCTGTCCTTTTCTAAATTAAATAGAAAGAAAAAGATGCACTGAACTTAAATTTAGTTTAGTTTGTGAACAAGGGAATCGGCGGCGGGAATTATTTGATGCGTAGTTACATCAATATGCGTGATATTTAGGAGAAAGAACATGTTTGTCATGCTAAGAACTAAGTAATTACTTCCGCTATGAAATGAAATGGATTAGGAAATAATGCGATTAAATGCTATAATTTCTGATAAAACGTGATCAGAGACAGTGATATTTTTCCAAATGCTTGGCGCTGTAAATTTTTATTAATTCTTAATCCTTAATTAATCACTCGGCGTTAATCCTGCTATCTAAAATAAAAAAAAAACAAACACAAAGACGGACAGCTGTCCTCGTGTCTGTATTTTGCATACAAAAACACGTTACAGTATATTTTATTAATAAGTACTGTTACAGTTGATTGAGGTTGTAAACACAAGAATACATTATTATTGAGTTTTAGCTATAAGTAAAGTATTCCTAATGACAGGTAATTCCATCATTTATTAAATCTAGGAAAAGCCTATGCTATGTTTACATAGTTTGAGACTAGTTACCTATCTTATTCTCATACCTACTTCCATAATAACTAGACTTTGTTCTACTACCTCTGAAGATGTATATGGCTAACATTACCAAAAATATGATAATTTATTACAATTATTTATTAGAATGACCCCCCTTTTCTGATAATTTGGTATGCCTTAAAAGACCGTGTCAGAGGAAACATTAACATTGACTGGTTAAAAAATATAAGCCTTTGGTGTACAAAAACTCTTCTTGTAAACTAAACCCCAGGCTTCTAACTGTTGCCGCCGGGGCTGCGGGTTGTTCGAAAGAGATACCGTGGCCCCTGGCACAGGGAACTGAAGGAACACGGGTGGGTTTTAGTCAGTAAAAGTCTGACATGCCCTTCCGCTCAGCCCAGAGCGGGAGAGGTCATTTGATAATTCCCACCCAAAAAAAAAAACAAAGGCTTCTAACTGTTCAACCAAATCCATGATAGAAGCTCTAAACCTAATCTCGAACAAAAAATAAACAACACTACCACTCATTATTCCATCTAAGGTGCGAGTCGACACCAAATAAACGACATCGCGAATGAATGACCGAACGAATGAATGGTTCTATTTAGGCGCGTTCATTGACAGCGAAATATTCGCCGCTCGTGTGTAGAATACACAGAATACTACATAACCGCGAACGTTTCACGTACCCGACATACTTTGTACAAAGGTATTATTGCGTAGGTAAGTAGCTTTACTTTGATTAGCGTATATTATATGCCCATAGAGGTTTGTATATGTATGGGAAACCATAGGGAAAGTGTTTCTTCGCGTTCAGAGGCCCCAGCACGAACGCGTCGATCGCGAAACGTTTCAAAATCATTCCTAAACATAGTGGTTTAGGCATAATTTTGAAACCAAATTAGCTGTCGTGATCGCAAAATAAATTCGAACGATTTTTGAATCAAACATACAACTATCCTGTAGCATTTTGATTTAATTTTCTGCGACAAGCACAATAATCTAGTTAATGTTATGTGCGAAATGAACATATTCAATATTAAAATCATTCAATTTTATGTTACTTTGCGTGGTAAGACCACAGGTGGCGGTTGTTTGTTATAATTGTTTGTAGAATTGTAACAGTTTATATGGAACGGTGTCGTTTCTGGTTAAATAACAACTGTGTGGCAATGATGTTTCAAGACATCGACCCATAGTTTGAGGATTGAATCTACATAAATGCTCAAAAAGGGTTGTGTTTAACGCGAATGTAAGGATTCGACAAAAGCAATAAAAACTGATGTGTTTTCAATAAAAAACAATGGAGTAGGTGCGAGAACCTAGTTAGAATTACAAACACGTCAAAACCCCATTGACTAACTGACTGTATGGTTACATGCAACACCCTAATTGCGGAACACACTAACAATCACAATGTGAATCATTTTGAAGGATATTGCAAATCCATTGCTTCGTATATTCGAAAAATTTGTCTGCTCTACTACGTCAAATAACGCAATGAATGTTGTTGAACTGTCAAAATGAAAGCCATTGCTACTGTTAGTATGTTACGCAATTACCCCGCAGGATGTCAAACTACGGTAATTGGAACTGAAAAACGTAGCAAAACTCACTCGAATAGATCCGGTGTTAGTTTTCAAACGTGCTATTCGACACAATCTGATGCAATACTATATTTTTATATTGGTATTGGCAAGCGCGATGTGGGTCACCCACCAGCTAGATGGATCGACGACCTTCAAGAGGTGGCTGGGACAGACTGGATGCTGAAGGCGGAGGACCGGGTGTTGTGGCGCTACTTGCGGGAGGGATGTAAGAAAGAAAAAGCATTTATTTGCGGCAAACATGACGCATAAAAAAAAAGGACATAAACACACAAAAAATAACAAGTTGGGGGTAAACATGCGTCACATTCACGCAAAACGGCCATCGCTCAGCATAATGCTAAGACCCTATACGAGACAGAGCCCCAGCGCTGGTTTTCAGCGGCAGCCGGCGCTGACGTGATGACGTTAACCAGTGCAGCATGCAATTATACATAAATAAATAAAACAACAATCAAAACAAGAAATAAAATAAACCATTGCAACATATGATGGAGAAAAAAAAAGAAATAAAAAAAAATAATGAGAGAAAATTAATGGATGCAATAGATTGAGTAAGAAAATATTTTAAAGATGCTTCAGTTGATAATAAATTATTAGAATTAGAAATTAGGGATGTCAGGCTGCGCCACAATACCCTGTCCAACAGTGCCTAGGTCCAGCAGTACGTGGATTGCGGAAAGCTGAGTTGATAGTGGTAAAAGTATTAAAAAGAAAGGAAAGATAGAAAACGCTGGTGGATTTTCAACACTCGGCTCAGCGCAGAAAGTCAACATTTGCTTTAATTTAAGCATTCATAAAGGTATCGCCTTGTGTTAGGGAAAACGGGCTTCGTAGGAAAGCAATTATGGGATTTATTCGTTTCACATCAAGACCCATCTTCTCAATACCTTCTTATCGTTTATTGCATCCTTTATTGCATTCCAAAATGTGTACTTAGATGGTGACCTATAATTTTGTGAGATCATTGTGGAGAGTTGTCGGGCACTATTGATGTACGGAGACTAGACTCACATGAATCTTTCGTCACCTTGTTGTGTTGTATGGTAATCGATACTGGTATTCAGCTGCTCGAAAGTCCGACTACCGAGCTTTAGGATATCGATATTAACTAGAAACTAGGTAACGGAGGTCAGATGGCACGTGCTTCGTACTAAATGCTGATATTCTCTATCTATTTCGACCGAAAGCCGATTCCAACATTGTTTCCAAAGACAGACAAAACAATAAACACTAACTTCTGTGTCCGTCGCCTTTCTAAAGATAAACCCTTTCTAAGGGGTGCAACACACTTGTTCGGGTCGGCACATTCGATTCGGCTATAGATATAATAAGAGGATTCGGCAGTATTTGTAAACAAGAAAGCCGACCCGAAGTAATTACTACATATATTCGGCTTTCATTAAGCTCGTGCTGATCAGCAAACTCCATTCTGTATCTACCATCACTAAATGATGTTCGGTTCGACTCGGAGCGAACGTCAGGATCGCCGGACCAAGTTATGATTTTGAATATTGAATAGTTTAAATAATTTGTACCTAAGTAATTGGTACCTCTTATCAAATAATTGGTACCTAAATACTTTTGACGTACAGACGCCAGCAGGTCAAGCTACCCGAAACTGTCAAATTTTTCCAAACAACCTTGAACCTTAATGATGCAGCGATAAAGATGAAGATCTATTAAAGAAATTTGACAGATTGTAGTAGCTTGATGTGCTGGCGTCTGTACCAGCATTTTCAAAGTGGGACACAAACCTGACGTCTGGATGTCGGGGCCACTGCCAGTTGACCAAGTTCCTAGGCTGGCTGTGCCGAATCACACCAACCCGAACAAGTGTGCAGCACGCCTAACAGAACAGTTGTTAGGAAATATTAGTATTTTCCCATTCCTTTCGCCGACCTTGTTAACTAAGTGTTAGGGCTTGGTTGAGCCTTTTCGAGAGCTATCAGGTATCCAGTGCAGATCGGACCGACTGTACATCGTGGATCCAGTTCGTCTTATCACGCTCTGAGAGACATGACACTGCGCAAGTAACGTGTACAGTTATCCATCCAATGGATAGTTTGACTACGCCCAGTGGTGGTGATTATTTATGTAGTAGATGGGTGACTTCGGTACCTACTCGTATAAGCGTGGGTACACACACGTTTATCTTGCCGTGAAAAACTACGATTGATTCGCCGTGTGTAGGCACGGTCGTCAGTGTTGTATGGATCACTGTAGAAGCTTGTTGACGGACACGTTTTTGAGGTGACAACGTCTTATAATTCGATGGAGCCGGCTGCACGCACAAAAAATCATGACGCATGGGCGTTACCTCGCTCTGAGGCGTTCCATCAAAATTTTCTTTTGAAAAATGAAACCATTCCATCAGTATTTTCTTATGACGTTGTCACGTTCAACTATCGTCAGTAAACTGACTTTACAGACAACCGATTTTTTTTTTCTACGGCGCGGTTTAAAAGAATATCTAGCAATATCTAATCTAATCATCAGCATAATTCTGTATGCCTTCTTATCCCTATGTCTAGGGCCAACGTAACAAATAATAACGATTATGCACTCGTTACTATTTGACGTACGGCAAGGCCATAATTTTGAATTTGTAATTTGAAACAACGCTTTCGCGATGGTTAGCGCCATTTTTGACGTATCCGCGTACATCAAGTGGACGTGAAAGGTGAAACCCGTCCTTAGTGGTCATCTCAGAATCCACTTCCTCCATCTTTTCGTTGGTCTGCCTTCTTTCTAATAGCCATATTAGCCATCCACATTCATAATTTGTTAACAATTATCGTATAGTGTATTAGTTTATGTTAGATAGGTTCGTCGACCCCGTCTATACTTAATAGGTAATATCGTTGGCGCGCAATGTATTTCCATAGTAATAAATTATTATTTCGATGTTGTATAATTTTAATTAAGCTCAGCTTGTTAAAATGTGAAATATGTTTTCATACACATAATGATATAAGTACCCACCTACCAACTTACAACATGAGTTATTATTTAATCTGCGGGGTAATTTCGAACACACTATCAGTAGCAAAGGCATTTTGACAGTTTGACAATATTCATTGCGTTATTTACATAGTTGAGCAGACAAATTTTCCGAACATATGAAGCAATGGATTAGCAATATCTTTCAAAATTATTTTGATTGAGATTGATAGTGTGTTACACTGCCTACTATTCTAATTAAAACACAACAACAACACACAACATGCTGGAATAATTTAAATAAATATTAACTGCATAGTACCTACGGCAATTAATGGAAGTTGAATGGCGTACAATAGGAGAGGCCTATGTCCGGCAGTGGACTGCTATACGCTGATGATTATGAGGGCAATAAATGTTTGGTTTTATTAAAGTCATTTACTGATGTTTTGCTTCACTTTCTTGCTAAGTATCATAGTAGACCTCGTAAGGCCCGTTGTACACACACGTTTTGCCGTGAAAAACTACGGTTGATTCGCCGTGTGTAGGCACGGTCGTCAATGTTGTATGGATCACTATGCTTAAAGACACGGCGGCACTACGGCACGTCGTCGCCGTCGCCGTATGCGTCGCCACGTTCGTCCGGAGGGTTGCCGTGTCAAATATAAGCTCACACGATTACTACGGTGCAGTGCCGCGGTGTGGCTAGCGCGCTGTACCGTAAAGAAACCGTGCCGTGTACAACGGGCCTTATTACTTTACTTGTAAGTCGCATTCAGCCTTAGTAAAGCAATTAGGTATGTGGTCATCTCTACCTAGACTGCGTTCGCAATTTTGTTTCCAAAAGTGTAAACAAATATGTATGTGTTTTTGGACAAATAACTGTACTGCCCAAACATAAAGTTGCGTTTGCACTACAACTTCAAACATTTTTATGACTTTTTCAATAGTTCTAGTTATTCAGAAATCAACTTAATTGACACTGAAATAAAGTTAATAACCTATTTGTTTATGTGGAGATAAAATCAATGGAAACTAGAATTAAAATATGGAATAGACGTCTTTTAGTTCCGACTCGTCCTCACAGAGACTACTTTCTCATAGGCAGCAAACATACCTCACAGTCGCGTCTACAGCATCACTGAGGTCCGTAGAATACCGTTAGGAGCGATCTCCGAACCGCAAGAGTCCGATTGGTTATCTAATGCCACATCGTGCAAGGTCGGGCATTCGCGATAATAACCATTATTACTGACTATTTGCTTTGTTGTCTTCTTTTTGAGCACTTTTGATACCGGTACTTTGGTGTATGGAGTCAGTGGCTTGTTGGTTTTTAGGTTTGGCATTGTCTGTGAATTATGCATCGTCAGTTAAGTACTGGGGAGTGATCATAGAATTATTTTCGGAGGCTACTAAAAGAAGTGTGCTGCTCGGGAGTTTGTTGCGCCACTTTTTCCCAGCGAAAGCACTAGGAAGTGGTGAAGGGCGGGCGTTTTGGGGGACTGTCTTTTGTAATTTTGAAGTTCGGAAAGTGCTGATTCTCAGCCTAATTTGAATAAATGATGTTTGATTTGCATTTTGAAGTGAAATGCTGCCTTGTGATATTTCCGGCTGACAGCGATGCGGACGAATTTTTCGATGCTCTATGATTCTTTACCCTTGTTTTGTTTTATTTACATATACAGACGCCAGCACATCAAGCTACCCGAAACTGTCAAATTTTCCCAATCAACTTTGAACCTAATGCTTCAGCGATAAAGTTGAAGATCTATTAAAGAAATTTGACAGATTGTAGTAGCTTGATGGGCTGGCGTCTGTACATATCATTATTTTATGTCTGTTAGCTTATACTATATAATATGTAAAGAAATGAATAATTTAAATATATATTAAAGTATCTACGAGTATAGTCATGATCATAAATACCCTACAGTTAGGCAATAGTGTTTTATGTGAAATAAAAATAGCAACTTTGAGACCCATTTCTGAATAGTTACCCTTATCCCAATTCATTTAGGGTCGGCGCAACTTGTCTTTTATCTACACATATTTACTATGTTTTCTATAATACTATGTTCGTAACACCAAAAAAAAAAAAATGATAATATACGCGTCGACTTGAGAACCTCCTCCGTTTTTTTTTCGTCGGTTAATAAAATATCTGTAAATAGTTGAAGATGGATGAATTGTGTAAGGGATGATATGCAAGAGAAGGGACTGAATGATAGCGTGACAGGGGTGAATGGAAGAAGAAAAGGTGTTGCGGTCGACCCCATGTAACATGGGACGAGGGCATGAAGGTTATGATGATGGATAGTTAAGAAGAAAATCGCTTTTGAATCTTGCGTAAGTTTAAGGTATTTATGTCCTTGACTGTACCTTATTGTTTCCTGGGCATTGAATTTGTTCATCTCCCAATTTTTCCTCCCAAGTTTACGACGACACGGTTGGCGCAGTGGCTGAGCGATCGACTGTTGCGCTGCGTGTCGCGGGTTCGATTCCCGCACGGAACATATATTTGTATTGCCTACAGGTATTTGTTCCGGGTCTGGCTGTTTGTGTATGTGAGTTTAAATGTTTGTAAACGCAAAAAAAAAAATTAACGCAAGAAAAACTTACCTAAAAAAGTCAAATGCCAATATTGAAAGGTTATTGAATTTGGAGTTGATTAAATAAAACCTTTTCCGATTTGTTTAAAGGTTGACAAATGAGGATAGGTAGTCAACCTTTTGACTTTTATTTAGCTGTTGAGTCCTTTAGGGATTCCACGCACCACTGGCTTGGACCCTAAAGCTATTGCAAATATAAAAATAAGACCAGCGGTCGCCCCGTGGTAACGTCTTCGACTTACGTGGTTCGAGGGTTCAAACCTAGTCCAAGCTTTACTTTGTGTAATGGATTGTCATCACCACTGCCCTCAAAATGGTGAAGAAAATGTATCGTGAAGAAACCGGCACCTAAAATTTCTCCTAGCACCAAAAATTCAAAGACATATACTTATGTGACATCTACCCGTGGGCCCACTTGGTGGACAACGCCCGTTCTCTGTCACAGGGAAGAGGCTGGCTGATTATTATTAATATACACACGCCTTCTTCCCATGGGGGTAGGCAGAAACAGAACGCAACCTGCTACGATCCATAAAGTCATATCTACTCATTTTTGCCTCGCATTCATCTACGGGGTAATTGCGTAAAACAGTATCAGTAGGAAGCAATGGGTTTAATTTTGGCGGTTCATCATCATCATTCATTGCGTTATTTACGTGTTGAGCAGACACATTTTTCGAACATTATGGAGCAATGGATTAGCAAAATCCTTCAAAATGATTGAAATGATGAGAACGCAATGAATGTTGTTGAACTGTCAAAATGAAACCGATTCCGATTGATTGTGTGTTACGCAATTAGGGTGCATACACGCACGCCGGTTGTGTGTACTACGCATCTGCCCTTTCTGAACAATTATATTATTTATATAAGTATATAATATCTACGTTAGCATTTCTCGTCATGTACACATCAACATGTTGCGTCTGGCATATTGTATTACAATATCTAATATGAGAACAGATTTTAACTACGTTATCTAAAAACAGGTTCTACGAAATACAATTTCAACTTCATAGCCATACTTGCTTTGACTAAAATACAGTTTATGTTCCCGTACATAACATTCGCTTACTCTGATTCTGACATAATTATAATCAGTTTTACATTAGAGGGAAGTTGGAAACAAGATTTTCCTCCAGCCATTAATCGATCCTTATTCATTAGCATTATGTTCAAAATGGTTTCCCCCGGTATACAGTCTTTAGATAAAATATTTGGAAGATCCTTCAGAAACACTTTATCGTGACGATGACGAAGATGCCAAAATTATGAGAATCACTCGAGATTTGGAGCGCCCTTGTAACTTTACCAGAATTCTTGGCACACTTGATTCCTTGGAATTTGATGGAGGTATGATAGGTGTACTGAAACGGGCAGAACTTTGAAGAGTTTTGTTTGTTTACTGGTTTACTTAGAAGTTTATTTTTATTAGAAATATAATGGTAATTGTGTTTATAAGGAAAAGAAGCAAGAAAAAACACGGAAATGTTTACAAAAAACAACATCTCAGCAAGAATACTATGGATTTATTAGCAAGACCAAGATCAAAAGATCTAAGGACTTAACGGGAAAAATGAAATCCTCGGTTAGAAAAAAACATTTTGCTTGAAAAATAGCTTATTCATAAAATCTCTAATTACAATTATTAAAACCTACATTATTATTTAACTTTTTTTTTCATTGCTGTATGGGCCAGCTCTTGACCTCGATCACGCCTGATGGAAAGCGATGGATGAGGTCTATGAGGGAGTGAATATTTGTAGTCATTCCATGGCGAGACATGGACATCATGCTTAACCCTAATATTGAGGCCATTGTTGTTCTTTACATGTTTTAATGCATAATTATCCAATTCTATTTCAAACTCAAACTCAAACTCAAATCATTTATTTCAATTAAACCCTTTCAGGCACTTTTGAATTGTCAAAATTAAATTGTCGGTCAGTTAGTCAGAAAATTGAAGCTAGTTGCCCATTCCAAAACGTAGATCTCTGTGGAGAAGAACGGGCAAGAAACTCCACGGACACTCTTTTAAATCAAGATATTATTACAAAATCCTGGGTACATTATTTTTATTGCTTCTATATGTGAGAACAATGTAAAAAAAACTAAACAATTTAAAATATAAAATTCAAAAATAAGCCCTGGCAGTTAAGAGATGACCAGTCTCAACCGACGGCGCCCGTTCACGAACATGACGCGTGGATCAGCACCATCCAGCTCAACCATTTCGTAGGGAACCGAATGATCCAACACACGCGCCACCACCAGTGAGACATTTAAGTGAGCATGACATATTCTTAACTGCCGAGCTCTGTCAAGTCAACATCAAAATATCGTAAAAAAAAAGAAACGAATCCATGGTTCTTACATTTACAAAATTTAAAAAAATGCTTCTAAATTATACAAAACTATAGTTTGCAATTTATTTAAATATGAGAAAAAAGAAAAAAATACTACCAATCGGGAAGAGGTATATAATATTGAAGTATATTAAGAATTAAAACTTGAATGAATGAATTATTCTATTATATACCTTTTACCAGTCTAAGAAAAAAGAACGCACTCGGAAGTGGCGAAGGGCGGGCGTTTTGGGGGCTGTCTTTTGTAATTTTGACGTTCGAAAAGTGCTGATTCTCAGCCTAATTTGAATTAATGACTTTTGATTTTGTATATTCACTTCTATTTAAATTCTAAAACCCACACTATACACTTTTATCAATATTCCCATCAAAACACAAGCGTGGGTGCAAATCAATTGTGTTGCTACTAAAAATCTAATTCGCTATCGAATAAGCAAACAGTGGGCCGGAAGCGGGGAGCGAGCGACGCAATCAGTGTTCAGGAAACGACAATTTGGCGACAATTTCTCGTCGCTCGCCCTCGCGCCCTCGCGCGAATTAGCGCTTTCAGTGTGGGCTGGGACTAATTTCGAATGAGTGGGTGTGTGTGTGTTTAGGGCCCGTGCGGGGTCAGTGGGGTGTGAGTGTGTGTGATTGGAAGTGGGTGTTTTTGAGTGAGTTAATTCTGTAACTGGCAGTAGATATGGATGGGATACGTTTAATTGAGTCGTGTAAATATAAAAGGATATTATCAGTTCTCATAAAAATTAGCCTGTGCTAGCTTGCAGTTAGTGATCATCGAATTACAACCACTTATTTTGCTATCCCAAACAAGAGAAGTTTTCTATGACATGACATAAATTCTTTGAGTAAAATTAGATTTTCTTACTAAATATGAGTAGGTGAAATAAATGATCCAAAATTACCTAGATAAGAATGTGGGTAAAGTTAGCATCCTGAATATTCAAGACATAATCTAATACAGAACCACATCTACTTGTTAATAAATTAACGTATAGACCTACTCCTCTCGTGCTGCTCCGTAAATTGTCGGGAAAATTTGTGTTCAGTGTTCAGGAAACGTCATTTTGTCAACATTTCTCGGGAACCATCGCATGCCGACGGTACTTCAAACGGGCATTGTGAGCTCCCGGAGCTGTGTCGACGGGAATTATGCCTTGTTTCTGTTTTTTGAGAAAATGATTGATAGGACGAAAGAAATTGAGGCGAAAGGAAAATTTTAATCGTTGGTAGGGAGGTAAGTACCTCCCTACCTGCCTTGTTTAGTTTCGGTTTGATTGTTGATAATATTCTCTTTGTAATATTATTTTAGATTATATTATTATTATTATATAGTTTAGATTCAGTCGCTCTATGTAGAATACTGGTACTCAGCTGCATCCGGTTAGTTGGTTCCGATTCCGACCCCAACCATTTTAGAAATTAAGAGACACTTACTCATAACCCTATTCCTGGAACAATCAGCAATGATTGCCGGTAAGAAAAACTAAATTCTTGGAACGTAGGTTTAAGCCTTCCAAGAATCTACCCACACAAAGCTGTAAACTTTAGGAGGCTGCTGTCAAACAATTCCCGTTTACATACATTTCTATGACTTTTACGCGTAAAGGCGTGAACACGTGAAAGGTACCTCCACATCCGTGTCACATGCGTCATAAGCCTATATTTTTTCCCTATAAGTAAACATTGATACATCATTGTATTTATAGGAAATATTATGGGATTCTTGTCGCGATTCTACTTGGCGTTTGATATTATATGTACGCTTTATCGAACAATGAAGATTGACATAGCCTGGAATAATGATTCAAACTCAAATTGTGGTAGTAGTACCTATGGAGAAGAACGGCTTAGAGACTCTACAGACACTCTTTTAAATCATAAAATTGATACATTTGTGATTCATACATAATGGGAAAATCATTGCGAAAATCATATCGAAATGATATTTGACTGATCCTCTAAAAACGTCGACCTTCTTCAACTTCTTCTTCTTTTTAAATTAAAGAGCCTCTAAAAACTTTGTGCGCCTCTAATGACGCATACTTTTGTAACCTCTTTTTAGCTTTCGGGTCTTTTCTGACATTAAATCGTAGTTAATTGTGAATTGACTGCGATCTACTAAAGTTGTCAAAAAATATAAGGCCCGTTTTGACATTGACAGTTCTAGTAGTTAATAAAGATCAAACTCGCAAAACACGTATTCGTTTGTATGAAACTGACAGGTGTCAAGAACGCATTCTCAAATATCAAAACGGGCCTTTTATTTTTGATAACTTTAAGTACCTATCCAAACGAATGATTTATTAGCACCCCAAAATAGGAATTATTTGGGGTTCGTTCAATAATATTTTAGGAGCATTTGTGCTCCTAAAATATTATTGAACGAACCCCAAGCATAGCATTAAAGGTTCGATTAAAATCATCATCATCTGCCTAGCCTTTTCCCAACTATGTCGGGGTCGTTTTCCAGTCTAACCGGATGCAGCTGAATACCAGTGTTTTACATGAAGCGACTGCCTATCTGACTTCCACAACCCAGTCACTGGGTAATACGATACCCCTTGGTAAGACTGGTTGTCAAATTTTCGGGCTTCTGACGACCCGTAACGACTGTCAAAGATCCACGAATGACAGCCGGAACCAATAGCTTAACGTGCTTTCCGAGGCACGGACGGGTTGGATTAAGAATACATGCCTGTATAAAATCGAAAAAACAAAATGCAAAAATTCTAATGACTTTAGCAAGTACCGGTTACTCCATTTTTTCTTTTCAAATTCAGTTACCATCCAAAAAATTTGAATAACTATAGCGGATTATGACATCATAATCCTTCTAAGTATTTAATCAGGTAAAGGATTAATGCTTCAACGCCATTTTTACAACTTCCTTCCATGTGTTATGATAACATACCTCGTTACACATTAAATAAATATAATTATATGAATGAATCCGTGACTTAAATAATACAAGACTAATACCTAGGGGTATTATCGATATACAGTATTACTACTTCGATAGGTGTAATAAAGATGGCGCAGGAAAACCAAAAGTTGGGTTTTTGTTGTTCATTTGTCTGTCGTCGTCTGTAGAGTTTCTCTAGCTAATTTGATTTAAATAAAAATAAATGAATACATTTCTTTATTCAAGTAACAAGGACTTAAGAACTATGTTAGTTTACCTTATTTTATTTTATTTCATCCCATGGGAGGTGAATGCAGTGATTGATGTATACTCGTATGCAATCGAGCCTGCTAGCGATCATTTTTTAGGTTATCGTTGGAGCAGGCCCCCACTCTGCGCACCAGGGATTTGACACTGTTTATACAAACTTGAACAATAATGTCCGTGTTATTAAACGCCCATCGATATCTAACATTATCGCCCTGAATAACATCAAAACAAGAGCTGCAACAATACATGAGGACGTCAATAGAATCCCATTTCCGTACCTTTGCTTACGAATAAAATCAGCATCTCAAAGAGTGAGAGACCGCTTTATCTACCGCCATCATTTATTCAGTCTTTTCATTTCTAAGGGTCGCTGTTATCGAAATCGATAAGGAGGACTATTTATACATATATAGTTACTTACGTAGCTAGGCCATCTAGGAAGATATTAAAGAAATGAGTACGTAAGAGGAAGTCTGGAAGTGGCACCGGTAACTAAAAAGTTGTGAGGAAATCGGTTGTCATAGAATGAGCATGTGATACAGGAAATAAGGACTTCAGCAAAGTTTTGAGTATGAATGTCGATGGCTATAAGAGTAGGGGAATATCAAAGAAACGATGGATGGACTGTGTGAATGATGATATGGTTAGAATGGGGGTGACTACCGAGTTGACGACTAATAGAGAAGTATGGAAGAAAAAGACATGATATCCACCCCAAATAAATTGGGATAAGGGCAATCTCTTGCCCTTATCCCAATTTATTTCGGTAGTCACCCCCTTTCTAACCATATCATCATTCACACAGTCCATAGATCGTTTCTGATAGCTAGGCACCCTATTTCCCTCCCTATTTTAGATTTAACCCAATTAACGGCTAGATAGATGTCCTCCATATCGTCTTGCCGTCATTAGTCGGTATCACGGTACTAATGAGGTTCTGTGCACACAACTGACGAGCTCTAAGACGTCTCTATCTATGTATATATTACGGGTTTGGTTTCTGCATTAGTCCTTCAGGGGAACCATTCTGCGTGGGCCATGGCGGCCGTCGGTGGTTAGTCCCACCAGCCCAACTCCCTCCAGAAGCTTATTAAGTCTCCTGGTCTAACATCTGGGTGTTCTGAGGGTTTCTGACCTAATCTGGGTGACGCCTGTGCACTTAAAGAGCACATGCGCGATGGTTTTATCAGCCTCCATGCAAGCTCTGCACAGGGGGCTGTCCGATATGCCTATCGCGTGGAAGTGTTTGTTTAGTGAGCAGTGTCCCGTGATGGACCCCGTCACCAGGCGCAGGCCTTTTCTGTCCAGGCGTAGTAATCTTTTGGTTAGCTTGCCATTTAATGATGGCATGGCTTAACACGCCTCTGTCTTTGGTTTAATTGATTCTCTATATCTAATACTGCACTGATTATATTTAGATTGAAGGCTTTAGAAGCTTTGATATTGTATTTGAATCTGTTGTGACTATAGCTACTGACTGAATATGTAACAATATAATAGCTAATACTTATATACCTTTTAACTATAACGTGTACAAGCCGTGGATGGTCCGTGGATGGGTGACCATCTTTACATACCAACCGTGGATCTTTGACAGTCGTCACGGGTGGTCAGAAGTCCGAATGTCTAACGACCAGTCTTACCAAGGGGTATCGTATTACTGGGTTGTGGAGGTCAGAAAGGCAGTCGCTACATTTAAAATACTGGTACTTAGCTGCATCTGGTAAGACATGAAGCTGACCCCAACATTGGGATAAGGCTAGGCAGATGATGATGATTTAGATCAAGTGCTAGTATTTTGGTAACTGAAGAACAAATACTGGTACTCCAAAACTTTTGACTAATTTCAGACTTTTAGACCAAGGTAATGGCTGCTAGGCAAGCTAAGTGTCTTCGCCTGCCTATGAGATTAATAACTGGAATATTCCACGCGAATAATTGGCGATGTATTTGCGTATATAGATAGTACCTACCTAAGATTACAATTCTAAGCTAGGATAGAAACCGTAATTACAAACCAGTACCTAGGTATCTAAGATATTTTGAACAAATACCTGACACCTAAATTAGTTATCAAGTACCAGTAGAGCGATTCTCACATATCTCGCGTTCGTTATTGACGTTCGATTCGAACTTTTCCCGCGACAAAATCAAGCCGAGCTATTCTCACCATGACGATTCGAGCATTTCACGCAGGAAAGACACGCGACATGCCTTAGTTTACATGCGGCATGCAAAGAGTAGTCATGACCAGTCGACACGTGACGTATGATCTGTGTCGACCACCGTACGAACGTCAAACAGTGGATAAGTCAATCATGTTTGTGTCAATTGCGAAAGAAAATAATAAATACCTATATTTTAACAAAATGTGTTCATAAACATCTTAGAAGACTCTACGACCATCACCAAAAGGAAAAACACACGAAGAAAACTTCAGGCTTCCGCCAAAGTTATCAACTGTGGATAATATAGTTGTTGCTTGTGTAGCGTCGATGAATGAGACATATGAGATACAGAAGCGGAAGGCGCCGGATTTAAAACCAGTCAATGGACAAGGACGGCTTTGCCAGGCTTTACTCTGGTTGAGGGCAAGAAAGGTCGATCGCGCCGCAACCACAATAAACGCGGTACTACTCCTGCAAGCGAGGATTTTTGAGCTGTAGTGCCCACTTTGCTCCCGTACATTTCTCGGTTGGATCGACAGATATCGAGAGAGAAAGAGCCAAGGTCTTAAGTGCCGAAAGAAGTTGCAGTCGAACTAGACTTTGAATTTTGACCGGCTGGAGTTGTGTATAGATGTTACAGAGAAGCATGACCAAAAGTAAACTCCCATGTGTGGTGGTGTGATAATAATTATGTTTTTGTGGTTTATACTTGGATGTATACTGAATTTATTTATTAGTCTGTAAGGTATTCTTAAAAAGGTACTTTTGTAACTAGAAATAAAGTGGTTCAAATGCATTTCAAACAATAAATATTTCAAATGTCTTTATTTTATTTTTTTCAATGTAAAACTTAGATAAGTAACAAAAATAATATAGGTATGCAAATAATTGAAGGGCTTTGTAGTTAGGTTGCGCAGGCCGTTAACAAGTTGGGTTAGGAAATAGAAACACACAAGCAAAGTTCATACGTATAATCCTCACTGGGTTACAAATTTACAATAGGTAGGGTACAATAGATACGTAGGAGTAGACTGGTCGCGGGACGCCGGTAGCGCGTGGATAGGTGTGCGTGCAGCGCAGTGTCAGTCAAAAACTGCGCTTTTATTTATACCCGGCCTACGTTACTTTGAAGCGAGCCGTGTATTTTGAGCCCTTTTGGTTGTTAATTTTCTGTCAAGCCCCTTTTTATTAATTTTTTTAATGTTATATCTTTACAATTTTGTTATATAATCTTCGTTACATAATCCTTAAGCTAATTAAACCTTAGTATATAACTTAACTATGCACAATAAAAAGTTTCTAGAAAGAAAACTGTTACAAAAGTGAGTTGGCACATTTTGATTATACAAAATCCCATATAATTTCTAAAGTTATGGTCCGATTTTTACAATTTAAACGGAAATATTCGTTTTATATCTAGACCTATCCTTTACAATAAAAATTATTAAAATCTATCCATAAACAAAAAAGTGACTTTTCCAAGTTACGTAAATATGCTTGAACAAAACTACACTTATAAGAATCCTTTTAAAAACAGTCTTATTGATCCGTGCAGCACAAGGACAGTATAATAATCACTGGTTTATACGAAAGGTCGGCGTGATGAGTCAAGCGTTGTCCGTGAGCTTAGGAATCGGCGGACCACTTCACGTTTCGCCCAGTCTTCATGTTTGTGAGGCACTTTGACCACAAAAAAAATTGAATTCGTGTTGTGACGAGACTCCTAACGCGAGCCTCAGGGTGAAATCTGTTTTCGCAAGGATTTCCCGACAGTCTTTTGGGCCTTTGTAAAGTAATGAAGCCAGGACACGTAGGTACAGCACCCTAGCGTTCGTTGGAAAAGCATGTAGCAGGACGGTCCGGTGCAGTACAGCACTCTTTAAAACAACAATACTTCTCCTCTTCTTCTCCATCTTGATAAACTTTTATGTTATTGTGCTGGTCATCAGCTTACTTACAATATCATTAGCTCGTTCTGTTTTATTTAATTACCTATTAATATGTAGACCAATGTAAACAAACAACATAAATTGTATTTTGACTTTATTTTGACGTGACAAATATCTATGACATGACTTGACAAATCAACATGAGCTATGCATTCCGTAGTACGGAGGTCTTATATTAATGTTAATAATAAAATAAAAATGGAGTTACGAAAACAATAATGATTATTAAATTGATAAATGTTAATGAAATACCTTTATAATGCTGCTCAAAATATGTTTTTGCCTTAAAAATCATTTTTAAAGATGGTCAAAAGTACATTAACGATTACGTAAAAAAAATCGCATCGTTATGTGGAAGGGATTACTTCGTGGGACGCATAATGGCAACATTATTGTCCCTAGATTCGTGATTTAAGGTCGACTTGTAGTGAGAATAGCTTTTTCAGGATATCTCACCGTTTTATAAGCGACATACGGAGACGAGCCGCAATGACGTCATGCGACACGAACGCGAGTTTCCGGAGAATTGGGCTACAGTTCGCTAGCAATCAAGTACTTTGTTCATTATGACACAAAATGTAATAATATCGAGTAACATTTAGATAAAATTCCTCAAATTAGAATATATTTTACGTGAAATAGGCTGATATATGTTTTGCTGTGATTACAGATTAAGATAATGATCGATCTAAAGGCAATATCGTTCCGTATGTTAATTTAATTGATATACGAAGTTTAGATTGTAAACAAGGTAAGCTTGGTATGTCAAACACAATTCGAAATATCGCCACTATTCCAATTCCAACGACCAATTAGAACAACGTATTAAAGGAAGAGCAAACTAATAAGAGAGATATACTCGTAGATAATTATATAGAGAAAGATATCAGAGAGAGATGATGATGGTGGTGATAATGAAGAGATATTTTATAACCCATAAACCTGTATCATGCAAATAAATGAATTTGAGCTTTTTGCGATTTCTCTTTACATCCAATCGACTATAACAAGCTCAAATGAAAATAAAAGCGTGAAAACTTTAATTCATTTTGAAGCTTTAATAATATCCAACCCTTTCATCTTATGAAGGGCAAATCGTCCCTATTTTTCAGCTTAATCGGATTACTGACAAAAGAAAACCCAAAAAAGGTGACCTGAGAGAGATAAACATTTTTCAGAGTCATAAACTGCATTAGTCATAGACTAGAACGCGAGGTTGATTCACAATGGAATCCGCTACACCCCGTGCATACCGGATTTTATCTCTGAAATACTTGCTCCTGTAAGGACCTAACCTCCACCTACATACTTTCTCCCTCATTCCTTACTAAAATCACGTAGTGTGAAAGAGATGGTGGATTTCACGGAGATTTAGTCGCATTTCAGCTGGAATATAGTATTGTCAGTGGATGTTTTACGTTTCATTTTACGTGTATTCGCATTATTTCGGTTCAGCGTTATATTACTGGCTATTTTATTAGTGCTGACTACGATCTAATAAAATCTGTGATCTGAATTTTATATATCGTGATTTTTGCGCAGAGGAGTAAAGTTTTCATCATATCTGTCAGTCCTTTAAAATTTCATTGCTTTTTCATCTTCAACCGGAAGGGTAATTTTACACACTATTGCGTTATTTACGTTGTTGAGTAGACAAATTTTTCGAATATATACAGCAGTGGAGTAGCAATATCCTTCAAAATTATCCAGATAGAGATTGATGGTGTGTTACACAACTAGGGTGCTGATGTTAATCTTGTTCATAATCTTGTCCTGTTCATCGTATTTTGGCTACAACACCGGACTCTCTTTGGAATCAATTCGTGCGTTTTTGATAAGGAAACGGCGAAAATATTCCAACCTGATTGAGAGTTATATGTTCGAGCCGTTTGGGGTTGAAACACTAGGGCCATGGGGTCCGAGTGCCCACTTGGTTTTTCGAGATATCGCCAAGCGGTTAGTCGACTCTTCACGTGATCAGAGGGCTGGCCTGTTTGTTGGCCAAAGAATTAGCATCGCCATACAACGTGGCAATGCTGCCAGCCTTTTGGGCACTGTTCCTGTTGACAGCGATGCGGACGAATTTTTTGATGCCCTATGATTCTTTTGCTTATTTTTTCACATGTACATATGTAATTTTAAATGTTAGCTTATACACTGTAAATAAATAAATTCCTTTATAATTAATTATTTTTCCAGTTCAGTTGTCTAATATCGGTCAGTTTCTTGAGTATTCATAAATTTCCCGACTAATGCGCAAGAAATAATGACATTATACAGTTTGACGTGGTTCGCGTGCCCGCCCGCTGTATCAAAACAGGGCTGTTACTTCCAAGCTTTACATGAAATAAATTTCAGGTGAAACAAAAATGGAATGAAAGCAAAGCTCTGTTGCATTGTCTTGGGACGTAATAAATTACTGACTAAGTTAAAGAAGTGACTCCTTATGCAAGGATTTTTAAAATGAAATTCTTGGTTTTGAAAATTCTACGTGAAAATCTGGTGTTTTCTTTTGGTATTGTTTTTATCTTTATATAAACAGCTATATATAATTGTCACCACGGTTTGAAAGACAGATTCTTTTATTTTTATTATGCATAAACAAAACGAACATAACAAAATACCTACACATAAAAAGTAGCCAAAAGCCTCGTACTCAAACAATAAAAAGTTTGTCAATTAGTTAGTTTAGCCCTTAGTTATCTCTAGTTTCGTGGTTTCGTTACCAATAGTCTAAATATCCTATTATTATGCATTTACACTCATGCCCAGAACCATATCGGCTCTAGGAACACAAAAAAAAAATCCCATTCATTGATTGACTCCCACCCATCATCATCTGCATAGCCTTTTCACGACTATGTTGGGGTCAGCTTTCAGTCTATTATATATAATAGTATTTTTTTATGGAGCGACTGCCTATCTGACCTTCACAACCCAGCCACTGGGTAATACGATACCCCTTGGTAAGACTGGCTGTCAGATTTTCGGGCTTCTGACTACCAAACAAAGATCCATGAATGACAACGTGCTTTCCAAGCTCCCCGAGAACCCATCCACGGTTCAACTGCGGCAAGCATAGCTTAACCTGATCGATCGACCCGTGCGGCTGTTATTACTTAGCCACAAGCCCCTCTTTGACTTTGATTGACTCCCATCCATACTGCAGAAATCAAGTTAACCACTAGGTGTAGTGGTATGGAATGTGGTTGGTAAATCATGCTGATTCAGCATTCAAGCTGTGGATGGCAACACTTATCACTTTTGTCTCAAACAAATACCACATTATCATCTGAGAAGAATAAATCCCCACAACTTAGAGGTGCCTCCCCTAATGAGAGCGGGCGATGACTCGGCGCGATTAGGCAGCACGCCACAATGTCCTAATGCGCGTAAATTAGCTTTTTATTTAGAACACATTTACTATGTGGGCCAGTAATAACTTGATGGTTGTGTCCTTGTGCTTAGTTATTATTAAACTTTATATGGGTCATCGATTTGAACCGAAGAATATTCTTTAAGAATCTAGTTGTATCTTCCAGGCCCGCTCATGATAGTACAGAAGGAGAATAGGAGTCCGACATAATCTCCATTCTCTCAGACGGAGGGTATCCATGAGGAGTACCCCACGAAAAAAAGGGATCATTTCAGAAAAAGTTTAGTAACTGAAAGAATTTGAGGTTAATCAAGAAAAATAGGTAAGGATCACACACAGGGCACATCGCGTTTTTTAGTCTACCTACCCCAATGGGAAACAAAAAGAGTTCATCTATTTATAGGTCCCATACTTCTATAATATATATATATTTTTTTTTTGTTTACACAGGTTCTGTGTTAAGATGACTATTACTGCGCAAGAATAATCACAAAATTATCTTACTCCAGATATTTTATTTAAATCAAGCTTATATTTTTCTTCACTACATTTTTCCTAAATGAAAGCATAATACTTACACAAACAAGGAATCTTAACGATGAGTTTCAAGAAGGCAGACATGAAAATATTAAGGAAAACCTCTCCAAGATTTCTTGACGCAAAGATATATTTCTCTGCGCTCCTACGTTAATTACCTTCCTTGTATTATTTACCTACACAGACTCACCTACATACATACCTGCTATACATTATTTATGCGTGTATCTTACAGCGTGCGTGATTTAACTGAGTGCCAGGAATGAGAAATAGCGCAGAATATATGCAGAAGTTCTACTGCTTGACTGGCCCCGACTTACGAGTTTAGATCTACAATTTTAACCCAGTCAGGCGCTTAACTTTTGTGAAAATAATTTCATCGCCACTGCTCTCAAAATAGCTAAGGAAAACATCGTGAGGAAACATGTCCTAGAACCAGAAATTCGAAGACATGTGACATCTACCAACTCGCACTGTGCCCGCGTGGTAAATTACGGCCCACTCCCTCTCACGGAGAGGAGGTCTGTGTCGCAACAGTTGGAACGTTATAAGCTGATTATGCTTATGTGCAGATTCGATACAGGAAATCCACTAAAATAAATATAAGAACTATAAATAAGCGTGCACATGATGAACGAAACAAGATTATGAACAGGTTTGTTTGCCTAGAAATTGGCTTAATTCAAAATCGAGCATCGGTACATAACTTTCTTGTAGGTGTTGTATTTTTTTTAATGTTATAAACTAGTGTTTGACTGCAATCCCGCCTGATGGAAAGCAGTGATGCAATCGTTGATGGTAAAGCGCACTAATTTATTATGAGCCTATTCACTCTAGCCTTGAAGACACTTAAGTTATAATCGGAGGGAAGACCGCTGCTGGCAAATTGTTCCAATCCTTCAATGTACGCGGTATAAACGACGAGGCAAAACGCTTCGTCCGGATCGCGGCGGTGTCAACAACGTAAGGGTGGACACTCGCCGTACGACGGGTTGTCCGATGATAGAAGGGTGATGGCAGAATAAAGTCATGTAATTCCCGCGCACACTCTCCAGAATGCATCCTGTAGAATACTGAAAGGCTGGCTACCTTACGCCTGTGCTCCAGGCTTTGTAGATTGGTCTTAACCAAATCTGGATCACCAATTAGCCTCTTCCCACGCCTCTCCACCGCTAGATGGCATTTTGCAGCACCAGCCCATATGTGGCTGCAGTACTCCACACACGATCGGACCTGCGCTTTGTATAACATTAGAAGCTGTCTCGGTGTGAAGTACTGCCGGACCTTTGCAAGAACGCCAAGTTTCCTAGCAGCCATCTTGGCTTTGGACTCAATGAACAGCCCAAAGTTTAGGTTTGAGGAAATTTCAACTCCCAAGAGCTGAAGGCGGTCGGTGCACTCCAAGAATACATTCTGAAAAGCAGGAGCCAACGTGAACGGGTTCCTTTTGGCGGTTAACAGACACGCTTGTGTTTTGGCGGCGTTGGATCCCACAAGGTTGGCTTCGCCCCACTTGGAGACTGCCTGAAGTGCGACATTCGTACGCTCTACCATAGCCTCTCTTTCGGACCGGATTACTTCCTTACAAACCGGAGCACTCGGCAGGTATCTCTCTACAACCGTATAATCGAATATTTACCTATGTGGCGAAACTTGGGGCAGGTCTATGTTCAGCACGCGATGTTCATGACTGTGGTAGGTTAAGTGAATCCACTTAACCTACCACAGTCATGAACATCGCGCGGAACAGGATCAGGGAGCTTACCTATCATATACTCTGATAGCAGCTGTACACATTTCACCGCGAAAATTATGTGAAGTGAGCTTGAAGTGAACTGTCAATAGTGCCAATGCCTTCCTTAAGGTAGTATGACAGCTCACTTCAAGTTCGCTTCACCTTTCAAGTTTTCAATCCTTCAAGCAATCAATCAATCTTTATTTGTAAACATAGGTTACAATAGTGTGCAAGATGTTACAGTCATTGTTATACATATTATAGTTTCTCTATGTTTTGACGTACAAATATACATTTAAAAGAGGATTTACATTTCACGGTGAGATTTTTACAGAATAGACCCGCCGGTCAATATTAGACGCAAAGAGAAGTACCATGCGATTTTAAACCTTGTGCAGCAATATTTTACATACCCTGCAAATGATTTTGGAAGGGGTCCCAGCCTTCCGTCCCCCACTGTATATTGGCAATGCGTAACAGAGGCGCAGCAATTAGCCAGCTCGGGAAATTGATTGCGATCGTCGCTTATGTCGAAATAATTGTTACTCACTACTGTTTTATAGCAGACATATCCTGGATAGTACTCGTTCACACACACACACTTTACCAAAGCAATGGTTGATCATAAGGAAATTAGAGCGCCAAGTCGGAGTATAGCTAGTGAGGGTGTCCGGTTTGGTATAATATCAGCTTTGGTGGAATCAATTATTGTAATATTTCTTGGAATATCGACGATATATAATATAACACAAGCATTAGGTTGCTTAGCTTGGGACTAGATGGCGCTGTGTGAAATGTCCAGGGATGTTATTATTATTATTATTATTTATTATTATAATGACTATCCTCTGCAAAACATTGAGTTTGTGTGTATTTGTGGTGTGACAGCTCCAAGCCAGAAATGTAAGGAAATAAGGAAATCGAGTTTCAACCCAAGATGAACTAGAGAATCGAGATGAAAGCCTTGTTTAATCTGAGCCAGATAGCATGCTGCATTCAGATCTGATGCACGTCACAAATCTAACCAGAATAATATACGTAAAGTTCATTAAAATTCGCAAAACGTTATACAGTTCAAGTTAATCTCCAAACGGACTGCGAACTCGAACGGATGCAGCTAAATCAAATTGCATCGCAATACGGTAGCGGTAGTGACGGTAGCACTTATTACAGAATCTACTCGACCAATGAACGTGCACGGATAAACGAGGAACACTGAACAGTGGTACGTGCGAGGAGCAACGGGTAACACGGGAGCTATTAGTTAACCGCATAGCGAATGAAATACATTGCGTGTAATAGGAAATGGTTGGTTTAAGAGGGATGAGCTGACTAGGAAGAGAAGGTAAGTAAATATGGGTAAAATTATTGGAGGTTTAAGAGTGCTCCATAGCCATACCTACCCAACTGCTATAAAGGACGTGACATCCTTGAGGTGTGTGAAAAATGTCTAGGTGTCAATCGACAAAATATGATTAAAATTAATGAAGGTAGAAGAGATTACTCCATACCTGACTGTCGATTTCGGCTCGACTTCAACTCCATTCACCTGATGACCCTTAACTTATATGAAACGTGCCTTAGATGTCAATGTTCAAGTTCGTATATTCTTACGAGTTTACTCTGGGAATGGACGTTGTATGCTACAGAACTGCCTATTGCCTAGCATCTTTTTTCTTAAGGATTTCTTTCTTTATATTTCTTTCCATTCCTCCTCCTCGCATAGTCCTCGTGTCTTAGACGTGTATCCTCAGTTAAATCTAATTTTATTATAGCACTTATTACTGCAATTGCTTGAATGGCAAATTGCAGTTGGTACATGTAGTACCTACATCGTAGAGTGCCCGCGTAACATCAGAAGCGTGCAGTTTGTTACCCGCGACGATGTACATCGAAATTAACTAAATGCAGTAGGAAAACTGCTTGATTGCTGGCTGTGAAGTACGAGGGCTCTAGATTAAAATTGTAATGCAAAGGAAAAAAATAACCTACTAATATTGTTCTGAAAGGAACAACAAAAAATTTTGGAAGTATAACTTTTATGTTTTTGTCATCGTCCTTCGACGCAGTATGTCTTTTGGTCGTCATCAGTAGCATAATCAGCCTATAATGTTCCCACTGCTGGGACACAGGCTTCCTCTCTGAGTGGACCGTTCCCTCACGATGTTTTCCTTCACCGTTTTGAGAGCATGCATCAGTATCCCAAGCTTTATTATTTTTAAAAGCACCATCATTCAGCTATATCGCGCTTGGTATTCTTCTATTCTTAATAAAACTACAAAACTATTTTGCAGTGAAATGTTGTTTTACAATCCAACATGTATTAGGATTTGTTCGTCTCTCTCGAAGTGTACGAGTAACAGCGGGTGCTTGCAATTTTAGTTAGCCTTTGTAATGTGCAACTACAAAATATACTGCAGTAGGTACTGTTGAGTTTGTACTTATTTGGTGCTTACATGCAACCTCTGCGAGTTCGTTAAAAGTTAATAGCAAAAATACGAGACAAACATACGCTTAAATAAAAAAAAAATACAGATAAACAGTAGAAGTCAGATTAGCTGACTGACAACGACAAGCCATAAGTCATATAATAGAAACAAAAATCAAAGTAGAACCGTTCTTAGGAATAATTATAGAGGTTATTCGACAAACCCTCGTTTAATTTATTCATCCTGGTTCCACGAGCTCGTAAAGGGCTCACAGCTCTCTAGGTACCTAGTAAATGATTTATTGCGATCAGTATGTTATGTCATATAAGTAGGTACAGTCACTTATGTGTGTTTTAGATAACTTGGAAAAGGAAGTCTTAGTGACCCTTTGGTACCGTTGAAAATTTTACCAGATTTTATTTCATCATCTGCCTAGCCTTTTCTCTACTATATTGGGGTCGGCTTCCAGCCAGATGCAGCTGAGTACCAGTATTTTACATGGAACGACTGCCTATCTGACCTCCACAACCCAGTTACTGGGTAATACAATATCCCTTGGTAACAATTGTTGCCAGACTCTCGGGCTTTTGACGTCCAGTAACTACTGTCAAAGATCTACGAATAACAGCCGGAACCAACGGCTTAACAGGTTTTCCAAGGCACGGGGGGCTCTTTGTGTATAAAGATGGTCACCCATCCACGAATCAACCGTGGCAAGCGTAGCTTAACCTGATCGATCGACCCATGCGGCTGTTACTTGTTACTAGGTAAAGCAACAAGCCCCATGGGCCATTCAGGGCCATGAAATAAGAACAGATTTATTTTCCCTATTTTTTACGTCCTTAGTCATAGTGTTTTATTAAGAGATTTAAGCACAGAGAAGTAAAACGCACTGACATTTTGATGGTTACAGGCACATTTACCTATTTCATGCTTATGTCGCACTAAAGTGCAAGAAATTCACTCGCAAAAGTTCTTTTGAAAGATCTAACATTTCAAATGTTTCTTGAACTTTATTATGTAGGTATACCGTCTGGCCGGTTGCACCACGAACACTTAAGACGAATAACAGTCCCACCAGCAATATCCATTTACAAACATTCCAAACAATATTAATACGTGAATAATAAATTAAATTCACCTGTAATGGCCGCGAATGGAGGCAAGTAGCGCCACCTGTCATGTTGTCCATGAACTAAGCGCTCCAATGGGATATATTGCCAACGTGCATCACGACTCACGCACACGGATTTAATATCTTTGTCTGTTATGGGAGAATGTTGGAGAGTTTATGGTGCTTTTGAATTGGGAAAGAAACGTGATGTTGGTTTTGGATTATCGTGCCAATCACAAAACGTATAGTGTGATTATCAAGTAAGGGAAAGGTTAACCGTCTTTTACACGGGAGATTGAAATATGTAGGACTAAGTTCGCAAAAACCTACCTATTGGATACCTTTAAACCCCAATGTCGAAAGCGAGGAAATGGTAGGAACACCTACTTAGGGTATAATCATTCTTCATCCGAGCCACGGATATCGATCGACTATGATCCCAGCTTTATTACATCTCTAACTGTCTGTCTCTCTCAATTAGGTGAATACTTATGTTTAGCGCCACTTATTAAATAAGTTTTATTTTACTTATCACGCGAATATTTTAAAAAAATGCCATGTCCATTTTTAATTTTCTAATTCTAACCTCTATGATAGTTTACCCCAGGAAGCTGTAAAGGCTATTAACATGCGGATGCGCGTGCGCAGAGACGCGAGATGACTCCTGCTTGACCGCCTGACATGCCTTACCTGAAACAAAATGATACGAAAGTTAGATGAGATAGTTACAAATCAAAGCGTTATATAGTCGGTAGTAAGTAAGCAGAAACAATTTGTCGAAGTGGGGATTACTGACCCATCCAATACCCGGTGCGTGTGCGGTGCCTCTAATCAGATCATGTCCTACTTACTGGAGTGCCATAGAGCCCCGTTCGGCTGCACATTGGATGACCACATGTCACTGATGCCGCAATCAACATGGCCACCTACTGGGCTCAAACAATATAAAACATCGAAGAAGAGTACCATCGACACGAAAAGAAGAAGTAAATAGTAATAATATCGTAGGTAAGTCGATGCATCAGATACTTTCCTTCCGTTCTGCTTCTTTTTCATCGAAGAATTATCATAAGGAAGTAGATCTCAATTGGTAAAGCATCGAAAAGATGGTATACCGAAAAAACCATAGAAAAACGTTGAAAAAACAAGAGTAATATTCATTACTTTTACTTTCAGAGCAGCTGAGTAGCTAAACGTCTCGTAAAACGTAAAACTTGTAGAGAAACATGAGATATTCGCAGTGAAATAATTAATTAAAATGTACTATTGAAATACAGCGCGGAAGTTCAACTCAACCATAAATAATAATCCCCTTTATTCCCCGTAATAAAATACTAAACAAATCCAAGATCCTCGTAACAGAATCTGAACTGTACCTCTGACAGCTCCCTACAGCTTCCTACTGTTAGTTGTTAGAGATGAGCTATGACGGCGCAAGCGCAGAGAATTAAGGCCCGGCGCTCATGGCACGGCATGGCAAGGTGAAGGTTTATCGTAAGCGGAAATGATTTTGAATGTTATTTTCATACTCTTAACATTCACATTTCGTTGAAAAGGGAATGACTGTTTTCATGAAATGAGAGTGATATTGATGATTCTAAAGATTATAATTCTGTAAATACTTATTTGTTGCGGTCACGAATCATATTTTGATCAACACACAGTCTGCGCTGACCTATAAATAGTAAAAAATGTCAGAAAAGATTTCGCGTGCATCCCCCCGTGAATGCGCGCGAAATCTTTTCTAACATTTTCAAAGTAACATTTTTGACACCATGACGCCTAGTGAGCTCCAGGTAGTAAACTGTGCGTAGGAGTGCTCAGTGCTGTCTCGATGTTATTGTAGGGCTTTAAAGGAAGCTTTGAGTTAAATGAGCGGACGGGAATGAATATTGTCGGTATTAGAGGTATATATAAATCTTGATACTCGATGTCAAATTAAATTGGTGCTTTAAGTTTGTCTCTGATTCCAAAATCATTTTGTCTTTGGTATCGGCACCGACTTAGAAGTTGTAGGTCGTGGGTTCGAATCCGGGCAAGCGCTTTACTTTGTTTAAATAACCACCACTGTTCTCAAAACGGTGAAGGGAAACATCGTGAGGAAACCGGCATGTCCTAGAACAAAAAAAAATCGAAGACATGTGAAGTCTACCAACCCGTACTGGGCCCGCGTGGTGCGCCATTCCCTGTCGAAGAGAGGAAGGCTGTGTCCCAGCAGTGGGAAGATTATAGGCTAATTATGCATTTATAACTTAGTAGACAAACATGGTATCAGTTTTAGGGCTTATTGCATCCAGAGAAGGCTGAACAAACGTCTCGGGAGATATCACGAAGTTTTTATCAATTGTCAAGAAGAAGGTAATTAGGTAACAAATCGTTTTTCATTTATTATTTTTATCCTGTAAAAATATTGGCATTCTGGTACCCCATCCTATTATCCTCAGGCTAGGTGGAGCGACGCCCTTCCCAGGATGGCTGGTAGCAGCTGGATGAGAGTTGCCGAAAATCGAGTTGAACGGCGTGCAATAGAAGAGGCCTATGTCCGGCAGTAGGCTAATGATGATGATGATCCTATTATCATATTATGTTATGCAGAAATTATAAGCTATCCGACATCTTTTCTGATGCGCACAGCTAAGGAGTGGAATCGTCTGCCTGCGTCTGCATTCCCGAGTTCATACAACCCCAATCTCTTCAAGGCGAGAGTGAATAGGCTTCTTGTGGGCAAGCTCGTTCCACCGTAGATGTCATCTCATCCCTGCCTCTGGGCTGGATTGAGGTCAAGAGTGAGCACATTGTCAATAAAAGAAAAAATATCGAATATCATGCAAACAGGCAAATTTATACTTATACAAAGTCAGAAGGCTAGGTTGTACTTTACTCGTAACATTCCCTAAAGCGGCCATAGGATACTGTCCGGGACCGCCCTCTTAAAAGGTCATAAGTAAATAACGGTTCACAATAAACCACACGTTCTACTCAGCCTCATTATCTTAAGGTCGTAAACATAATGATGCATCTTGTAGTTCAGTCGACGGCCGGCAGGCGACCCCGCGACCTCTACTTGTATGCAAATGTTATGAATTACGCCTAATCTGCATTAACAATAGACTTGAAATCATACAATTATTTTAGTTAATTGTTTTATAGTTGTTGGTTGTTGTGTTTGTTCTAGGACAATATTTAATTATAGGCGAGTTGATTTAGTTTGTTTTCATTTGCATTAGTTATAAAGTTCCCAGAGTAGTTACGGAGTGTTTTGTAAAAGTTCATTTTTAACCTCAATGTTCATTCTTTGATACTGGATATGCAAATAATTAAATTGATTTTAAAAATAAGCTTTTAGTTAGAGAAGAAGAAAAAGGAAAATGTTACGAGAAATCTATATTCTATATATATATAAAAATCAATGCCATTTTTCGTTGTAATTTTATAACTCAAGAACGGCTGAACCGATTTGGCTGAAAATTGGTGGGGAGGTAGCTTAGAACCAGGAAACGGACATGGGATACTTTTTTTTATTTTACTTTTATTTACTTATAGGAGTAGGGTAGGAGTAGTGTAGGAGTAGTGTAGGAGTACGGTAGGAGTGGGTAGGAGTAGGGTAGGGGTAGGGTAGGGGGTAGGACACAGTAGCGCCGAGCAGCTAGAAATAATTTATATGGCAAAACAACGTTTGCCGGGCCAGCTAGTTAATAATAAAGCTGACGAGTTAGTTTGTAAGAACGCGCTTATCTCTGGGACCACAATTGGATTTGAAAAATTATTTTTGCCGTTCATAGCCCAATTCTTGAGGAAGGCTTGGAACCTTTAGGAGCCAAACAAAAAGAAAAAATTCAGAAAGAACGGTAAGCGAAAACGAAGTAAGCAGACGATGCGATGCGATGGGTGGGTCGGGAAGCAAGAAATTTCACGCGGACGAGTCGCGGGCAGAAGCTAGCTAGGAAGTTATAAAAACGTATACATTCAAAACTCACATGAAAAGTGTGAACGGTGATAAACTTGCTTTTATTCAAACAGTAAAGTGTTGATGTACTTATTTATATTTCCCTACAATGCGTGATGATGCAACTTGGAACCCTGAAGGTCGTGCTAGAATGGATAATTACTTGTGTCTCATTACTCAAGGTTTGGTGGGTAAAATAAATGAGCATTTTGTTAATTTTAACACCATATCGTGCTAACATCAAAGAGGAAATCCTTCATCATCATTCTCATCCCGTTATTCCAAATTATTTGGGTTTGGCGCAACATGACTTTTTCTTCCAAAATTGTCTATTCGTCTTCATTTCGTTAACCAAGTCACCCCTTTCTTGTCTACAATAACCTCAAATAAACCCCACAGAAATTTTCTTTACACACACTTCAACCCTTCCATTTCCAGCTCTTCAAGAATATCGAAGGAAATATAAACCCTGGAATACCATAAATGTGTTCGCTATTAATTCTAACAGTTAATATTACGGGCATTGGCTCGTGTGAGAACCAAGCTTTAATGATTTAGTGGACAAGTGCTGTAATAAAAGCTCTGTGATTTAAGCTGTTGCTATGCTTTCTAAGGGCATCGTGCATAGAACTTAAAAGGATTTTAGGAATTTTAATTATGGTATTAAAATAAGGGATACTGACTGATGCTGGTCGGTGTCGGAAATGAAATAGTAGGTACTATCTCCCGGTGGGAGTGGCACACAAGTGGCGCTACATTTCTATAAGCACTGAAATAAATTAACTATTTTACTATTTGTTTCAGGACAAAAAAATATACAAAACCTTAACTATTACTGCACAAAGACAGAAAAAAAAAATAAAGAAAAATTGTGTATGCTGCAAGAATAAGACACATAACAAAAAATTTATATAAAATACTCATAACGGAATGTAATTAGTAATTACTGTCAAAGATCGTCACTCACTGGACACCTGAGGGAGGACGTCGCTCTCGAGGTACACCACGGCGAAGGTGGTGGACGATCTGATGACGTTTGAAGGGGCAACATGGCCAGAGATCGCACAAGACAGGAAGGTTTATAAGAAAATAGGGGAGGCCTTTGCCCAACACTGGGACACTATACAGGGTGGCAGGGACATCGACGCGCAAACTGTAACCATGAATTCAGCACATGAGTTTAGACTCCATAGCGTCGAAATTTTTCGTCGGTTATTAAAAAAAAAATATTGCTGTTCCATACATTTTGACCGCGTAGGTATTGCACTTTTCTATGAAATTCATTTTTTTTGATAATTGACGAAAAATTTCTACTCTATGGGGTTTAAACTGCAGGGGGTTTTGCTAGTAAAAACCAGAATTCTGTGAGCATGTTTACATTGATACCAATATTTGCTTAGCCTCAAAGTAGGTTGTATTAATTAACCTGGCTAGAACTCATGCTTCGAAAAAGAAAAGAACTTTTAGATACTACTGGGCAACTGACAAAAGTTCTGACAAATATTACGCATTAGTGTCCAAAATTAGTTAGAAATATTTACAAACAATGCATTTACCTTAATTAAATATACAGCGAGTATAAAATCAACATAAATATTTAGATTAAAATTAAGCGAATGCAGCTGCACCGTTTTTAAAAGCATTTAAATAGTAGTTCCCTATTTGAAATGCATGTTTAAAATGCTATTAAAACTGTTCTTAATTGACAGTTATTTTCACATGTAACGCGACGAAACTCAGTAACTGAGCCGTTACTGTTTATTGCCAGTTAAACTGTTTCCTCGTTTGCATTAAAACATAATTTCCTGATCTCTTGACTCTTTGAACTTTAAATAGAATCTAGTCCTCGGTATGTTGTTTAGCTTTATTGCATTTATGGCTTTATTATCTGCAGTTAAAGTTTTACCCACGGTAAGCTAAACACGGTAAACACGTGATTTGTTTTAGCTACTTTTTTTATGAAGTAACTTTTATTTTCCATGACAAGCGCGAAATAAGAACAATTAATAAAACAGCCCAATGCCCCAGAAGCATAAGCATAATCAGCCTATAATGTTCCCACTGCTGGGACACAGGCCCCCCCTCTCGGTAAGAGTGAGTGGGCCTTAATCCATCACGCGGGCCCAGTGCGGGTTAGTAGATGTCATATGTCTACGAATTTTTGGTTCTAGGACATGCCGGTTTCCTAACGATGTTTTCCTTCACCGTTCTCAGAGCAAATGTATAGAATTAAAAAAGAAAACCAGTGGAGTTGAAGTATTAATCAAAGTTACAGGATTTCGGCAAGTCTATTATTTTTACACGCTGCAGCAGCCACATTGCATTGGAGTAGCCTTAATTAAACAAATTATTCAGTTTTAAAATCGCAAAAAGCTAAGTGTGCCCCGCAAGTGCACATGCGGGGGCTATGAATTTTAATTAGAGCTTTTTGGCAAGTGTAGAATTAATAAGCCGGGAATATTATTTCATTTGGTAGATTAAAAAATATATATCAAAGCAAAGAAAAATGGATGCCTATTGCATAATTATGTCATCATCTGCATCTTTCTAGCTTTTTCCCAACTATGTCGGGGTCGGCTTCTGTCTAACTGGATGCAGCTGAATACCAGTATTTTACATGGAGCTACTGCCTATCTGACCTCTACAACCTGGTGAGACTGGTTGTCATACTTTCGGGCTTCTCACGACCGGTAACGACTGTCAAAGATCCACGAATGATAGCCGGTACCAACGTCTTAACGTGCTTTCAGACCAGAGGTTGATACGTAAAGATGGTCACCCATCCACGGACCAACTGGGACAAGCGTTGCTAAACCTCATCGAACGAACCGTGCGGCTGTCATTACTTAGCCACAAGCCCCTCTTATGTAACTGTAATAATTTGCCTAACGATTGACTCATACGATAGAAAGTAATTTTCCTTATGCATGTAGATATACGTGAAGCCTATATTAATTTAATTAAGCCTATATTAATATGACGGCACGGTTGGCGCAGTGGTTAAGCGACTGACTGCTGCGCTGCGTGTCGCGGGTTCGATTCCCTCACGGAACAAATATTTGTATGGCTTACAAGTAGTTGTTCCGGGTCTGGCTGTTTGTGTATGTGAGTTTAAATGTTTGTAAACGCAGCCACGATACAGGAGAAATTCCTAGTACCTATGAGGCAAAGTTTAAAAAAAAAATTCTTTCTCTCTCCGTGGGACCATCAACCGTCATGTGGCCTAAATGCATCCGCTTTACATTTTACTTTACTCTTTACTTTCTGCACTTTAAATGTTTCAGTTTATTTATTTATTTGTAGTTAAACTATTGAAGCGTGTCTGTTTTTCATGGTTATCCATAACCCCATCAAGTTATGACTACTAAGGGTCAATGATTACCTCATAACTGTAAGTTTGTTTAGTACACAATTATATAAATATATTACGTAATTTTAGAACCCACAATGAGTAGTTATTGAACAATATATCCAACGGTACCTAAACCAAATATCATTACAGCAAAACCGGTATAAAAAAATCCGATCTGCGTTCCATTTCTTTGTAAAATTCTCCGATCACCGGTGCCTATTAGATCCCAATGTGATAGCGGTCGGACCAACACGATTCACGATTCTCATTCCGGACTATAAACGAGAATTTTGGGAACGGAAAACCCAATTACACTTTTGCAGAATTTGGGACTCTCATTCAGAGATGGACTTCACTTGAAATCGATTTGTGTAAAGCTGTATTTGCTGTGTACCAATAGTAATAAAGACTTCTTATCGTTAATCCGTTTATTTCCGTGAAAGTGCACTTAAAGTTAAACATTAAACGCAAACAGCGTGTACCTATAAGAAATTGGTTTGCGACAACCGAACCACACAAAACGAGACCTAAGGAAGCTACTGATAATTGTATACTCATAGGTTAGTTCTGCCGGTCTATTGTGAAAAATCGCACTGTGAAAACTTAGGTGAAGTGAGCTGTCATTGACACTATTGACAGCTCACTTCAAGAGGCACGTGCTGCCGGTATTTTATGTAAAAATCTAAATTTGAAACCTTAAGTGAAGTGAGCTGTCATTGACACTATTAACAGCTCACTTCAAGAGGCAAGTCCTGCCTACGGTGAAGTGAGCTGTCACACACAGCTCATTTCACCTAAGTTTTCACAGTGTGATTTTTACAGAATAGATCAGCTGGATTGTTACGGTTTTGCGATCGCTTTTTGTTTTATGAAAAATAAAACCAAAAGCACTCGCAGAAAAGAGAAAAGTACGCTTACGCGAACGCGATACGCTTTTGTTTAAGAATGTCTTCATTCTTAAACAAAAGCGTATCTCCGAACTATGGAATGAGATCTAATCTAGAGGACGCTGGCCTGCACTCAGTCTAATGCCATCAGCGTCGCACTCAATCAACTCTGTTTGTAGATATAGATAGGTATCGTTAATCACATTAGTGTGCTACGAGGCTAAGCTGCTTGCGGTCGCCACTGGTTACTGGTTACTGGTCACAGACGTCAAACAGTATTGTATTAATTAAGAAGCTGATATATTTGCAAGGATAACTTTTACAGGGCCAAATTAAATTAGCCGGGAAACTTGCAGACGTGATGGATATATTTTAACACGATAAAATAAAAAATAAAAATTATTTGATGTTTTTTTTTGGGGGTCATCGACGGGTGGTGGTTTTGTTACTTGAAGTTTTAGTTGAAAAAATCTTTTTTGTTGTTTGACGTGTTTATACATCGAAACCCATCACGTTTGTCAATTTTACAAGTGGACTAGAAATAGGGACCAATTAGTTCAAACAGGTTTCAGACTGGCTAAAGTAGACTCATCCTTCATGGGGTACTGTTTAAAATGTTACAATAAAATTCCTCCCCACATACTCCAACTGAATGAAACGAAATTTAAATCTTGTATTAAACGCACACTATGTAGCCAAGCATACTATAAGTTAGGAGATTACATCGCTGACAAAAATGCTTGGCTCAATGCTGGTCCTGCTCCACAGAGGCGCATAAACTAATTAACATTCGGAAACAATGTTGGAGCTGCTGAACATTGGAAAAGAAAAACTATCATTGCATTGTATAAACTCAATTGCTTAGAATTGTATAATTGCATAGCACACGTGTGAGCACTATGTACTTTCTATAAAGCTACCATTTACTGGGTACGACTTTCATTGACTTGAATGTGCCCTGGCAGCTGTGAGTATGTCATGCTCACTCAAATGTCTCGCTGGTGGTGGCGTGTGTGTTGGATCATTAAGTTCCCTCCAAAATGGTTGAGCTGAATGGTGCTGATCCATACGTCATGTTCGTGAACGGGCGGCGCCAGTAGGGACTGGTCATCTCTTAGCTGCCTCGGCTTATTTTAATTTTTAATTTCTGAATTGTTTTTGTTTTTTTATAACGGACGCTTTTAACTTGCACGTATTTCTACATCGTTCTCACATGGTTAATTTCAACACGAATGATGTAATAAAATATTTTGTAACAATTTTATGATTTAAAAGAGTGTCCATGGAGTTTCTTGCCCGTTCTTCTCCATAGGTACCTACGCTTTGGAATGGGCAACTAGCTTCATCTTTCTGACTGACCGACCCTTTGACAATTCAAAAGTACCTGTAATTGGTTTAGTTGAATTAAATGATTTGAGTTTGAGTTTGAGTTTACACAAAATAAAAACAGTTTTTTTTTAAACTTGTATTTCAAGTGACTAATCTAACAGCGGTTGATGAAACAGCCACAATAAAAAAATCAAATTAATATATTTTTCGTTTTATCATGTTTAACCCATCACCTCTGCAGTTTCGCTAGCTAATTTAATTTGACTCTGTATACTTTATGGTAAGCTGGAACGCCCTCAGGCTAGGTGGAGCGATGATCTTCGCAGGATGGTAGCATCTGGATGAGAGATGCCGAAAATCGAGTTGAATGGCGTGCAATAGGAGAGGCCTATGTCCGGCACTGGACTGCTATAGGCTGATGATGATGATGGTACTTTATGCTATGACACTATGACATTGTCGGTATCTATATTTCGATATATTTCATCTAAAATTTCAAAAAAAAAAAAATATTAATAATAATAATTTAATAATATAATTTTTAATTTTTTTTAATTTCTGCCTCTTAGTATTCTTGTGATTAATGCTGCTATGGGTTCGTAGTAATCGCTGTTGATCTAAACTTCAGCAATACTAACTAATATTGAATAACATAAATTGTCTCAAACTCAAGCATATAACACATGTTGTTGTACACGTGGAAGCTTGTAATTAGCAAATGTCCCTACTTATGCATGATATTTGACGGCACGGTTGGAGTGGTTAAGCGATTGACTGCTGCGCTGCGTGTCGCGGGTTCGATTCCCGCACGGAACAAATATTTGTATGACCTACGTGTATTTGTTCCGAGTCTGGGTGTTTTTCTATCTATAATATGCATGTATTTACAAATAAAAAAAAAGTATATAAGTAGTTTATCAGCCATCTTGTTACCTTAACACAAGCATTAGGTTGCTTAGCTTGGGACTAGATGGCGCTGTGTGAAATGTCCAGGGATATTATTATTATTATTTAAGTTTTTTATTAGTCTGTAAGCTTTCTTTAGTAATACTTACGAATAAATAAATAAATAACGTATTCATGTGTATTTATTATGTACTTCACAGGCTTTACAGGCTGACGGGGCCCGATAGGGCCGAAGCCTGCCAGGGTAGCGGGATCGTGCGAAAGGGTTACCGCTGCCCTGGAACATAAAGGACTAAAGAAGGAACACGGGTGGGTTTTAGTCAGTAAGAGTCTGACACTCCCTTCCGCTCCACCCAGAGCGGGAGGGGTCATTTGATGATTTCCCATCCACAAAAAAAAAGGCTTTACAAGCTTCTAGTCGCAACTTCGTTCGCTTGGAAGTCGTAAGACACTACATCATCATCTGCCTAGTGTTTTCCCGACTATGTTGGGCTCGGCTTCGTAAGACACTATAATATACTAAAAAAATATAGTCCATGTTATTCTCTGATAATATAGCTTTCTATAGGTGAAAGAAGTTTTAAAATCGGTCAAGTATTTTTTGAGTTTGTCCATTACAAAAAAAAAAAAAAAACAAAAAATCCACTTTTTCTATTTATGTTATTAGTTTAGATTTAGCCAACGCTCGAAGTCACTATAAGGTAAGTAGTAATTATGCTAATCCACACAGTCAAAGCTTTTTAACTTGGGTAACAATACTCATACTTTGGAATTGCTAAACCGCTAAGTACACTTAAAGTAAGTTACTTGGGAATTAGGAAATTAACGCGAACGAAAGTGTAAAGAAAGAAAAAGAAATAAAATACTTTTATTTCGCACAGACTGAAAGGCACACAACATCACACATTATACGCCAAGTGTAAAAAATAAATAAGAAAAGATATAAAAAGTTACACGTTTTATTTGTTTTCTTTTTTATCTTTCTTTTTTTGTGTGCGTTGTGAGATTTCTTGTACAGAGGAACTTGAACCAACACCATTATTCACACTTCCTTCCACTAAACATACGTATCATAGATAACAGTACAGTCAGCGGACAATCAAACACTACATCACACTACCCTCATTCCACAGCTCCCGCAATTCACCAATAAAAACTAACCAGCCGTAGCCCGGTTCACCATAAACGGACGGCAGACGGTACGGTTCCGCTCTTATTAGATAGCTCGATAGTTCTGCAGTGGAGCTTATTGCCTGATAGTATTTAGTGATGCTACATAGCCTGAAGATCTTCAAAGTGATGATTAACATACATAGATACGAGTGAGAAATTGAGTTCATTTCCACAATTTTTTTTAGAAATAACGCGACTAATTCCCCATAACTAGGTTGGCTAACTAAAAAAAGAAATAAAGAAAGAAAATACATTTATTTTGCTCAGACTAAAAGCATAACATTACATCACGCCTTAGGCAGAGGCACCCACATTTCGCCAGTTATGATTAAGACCTACTAAAAAGTCTTCACCTCAGGTTCACCTACTAAAAATCCAGTTAAAATATTAGCAAATAATTTTAAATCAAATTATTCTATGTAAATATTTTATTTTATAAGACTTTTATGTAGCTGACTGTACATAAATACATCATACTTTCACGGTCGAGCGAGTTGACGAAAAAAAAACAGGTAAAATCGGAAGGTGTTAACTCGCGCGCGGCTCGCGAGTTTGACACTCACCAGTTGACGAACAAGTCAATTAAATAAAGTACTCCTTCTTTCCAAAAAATAAATAAAAAAAAACTGTTTAGTTTTTTAGTGTATTTGGGAGAAATAGGTCTTATCCAAACATTGTAACACAGGCCCTTGAATGGATTCACGAAGCTTATCTATCATGATAAGAAAATTATACAGATTTACATTTCAATCCACAAGATTCAACGCCTCTATAATAAACCACTAATCATAAGTTTACTCGCTTCAGAAATGAGAAGCAGGCAGACATCGCCGCGGGGCGAAGCTAGTGCAGCATAAACTCAGTTGCGTCTCCTACTGTGCTACGCAGGTAATTATTTAATCTTCAATCAGTCACGGAAAGCTTAAATATAGTCTGAGAGGTGTAGCGTAGGAAAATCAGAAGGCTTAACCCGTGCGCAGACATAGCACTCACACCTTTTGTAAGGCGATAGTTTTAGAGTAACAACATAAACATAAGCATAATCAGACTATAATGTTCCCACTGGTGGGACACAGGCCTCCTCTCTGTAAGAGGGAGTGGTCCTTAATCTACCACGCGGGCCCGGTGCGGGTTGGTAGATGTCACATGTCTTCGAATTTTTTGTTATAGGACAAACGGGTTTTCCTTCACCGTTTTGAGAGCAGTGGTGATGAAATAATTTACACAAAGTAAACTGCCTGCCCGGGTTTCGAAACTACAACTCACAACTCATAAGTCGCGGCCGGAAAAAGGAAACCGGCAAATGTAGAACTAAAAAATTCGAATGTGACGGACGCATGGGTCCGCTAGGTGAATTACGGCTACTTCCTCTCATCGAGAGGAGCCCTGTCCCAAAAATAGCTGATTATGAATCACTAAATCACAACCACATCTCTCTGCTTATTTCGAAAAAGCAACAAAGCAAGACGTGCCACAAGCCACAACACCCCGTTTTCCGCCTTTCGCGGCACACTTCACCCCAATAACCTTAAATCATTATTATTTTCGGTTTGCTGAACGTGCAAACAAAAATAAAAATACTATGCGGTATTCTTAGTTGCTAGCAAACCCACGCAGGTCGTAAACCTCAATACAACTGTGACCCGAATGCCTGAAGGCCCTGAAACAATAATAGTGCAATAGGGAAAAGTTTTCCTTTCAATACGACTTTGTTCTTGAACCCGAATGAACCGTAAAATGGAGACCTCAGGGTAAGGTCGAAATGTGACAATGTGACAACACTTTCATGTTTATGGTTGTTGTTGGTTTTACATCACATGTTCTAGAATTAGTGTGCATATACACGAGCGGCACGCGTCAATGGCAGTGTTCTCATACACGAGCGGAAAATTGTCGACGGCAGCCGCGGACGCGTTGACGGCTGCCGCCGACACGCGTTGACAGCCGTGACACACTCGTCGACGGCTGTAGTTGCCTCTGCCGTTGACGCGTGTCGCACGAGTGTATAAGCACTCAGATAATTATAGCAAAATATGAGGTAAAAACTGAAATGACGACTGATTGAGATGTATAGAAGAAAAAGACATGCTGCGAAAATCCCAAATAAATTGAAGGGAGGGCAGGAGGATGGCGATGTTTCAGAATTACCAGACCAGCGACCATTCGTTAGCGTAAAAAAGACAAACACAATAATGTAAGAAGATTACCACTTTTAAGAGCCAAAGCCATAAGTTAAGACCATTGTTTTACAAGGTGGACCACCCCTTTATTAGGCACTGGGTGCCGAGGCACGTCCCAATACGTGTTGAGCCACGTAGTTATTAGTTTTCGTTAGGTTAGTTTGTAAATTTCACTAACATAGTTTTCAAGTCGTTACTAATTTACTATAATATGGTTTATGTGTGTTACCAGCAATAAACGAAATATGTATATGATAAACACATCGTAGGTGCTTAAATATCAACAAATAACCTGAGGGCACGTCATTTAGCCAATTAACATAGGGGCAAAAGTCGGGTTAGCTGGTGGTAGGCCAAGGTCGACCGATATCATACCAACAATCGGATATCCGGCCGAACACCCCGTATTCCACCGGATCTGACATTTGCGGTTGCCTTTTACTCGTATAAATCCCTGATATGGGTACCGTAACTCCGGAAATCAGATCAGCTATATCGGTCCGGAATTCCTGCGGTTCGGTTAAAGGTGAAAGAAAAGTAATGTTAATTGCTTGGCGTGTAACAGTTTTGGGGGATGTTAAAGGTTCTGTTATTGTTTGTAAAAAGTTGTGCTAGTAATAAACAGATATTTTTCATTTTCTGCTCTTTTTGTCAAACCCGAAGAGACATCGAGTTTTAAAACTGTTATCTTGACAATCTTCTGTTGGCACAAGCTAAACGATTTTAAGCCGTGGTACAAGGATTAGCGAGTACGCCATATTCCTACATCACTCTTGCGTAACTAATTTTATAAACTCGAAAGTTTGTATGGGTGGATCGATGGATGGATGTTTGTTACTCTTTCACGCCAAAACTACTGAACGGATTTGGATGAAATTTGGCACACCCACCACATAACCAGGATTAACACATAGGATATACTTTTTATCTCGATATCTCCACGGGATCGAAACTTATGCGGCTAAACCGCGGGGCGCAGCTAGCTCTAAATATTTTCTATGGTTTCGAAAATGCTATGTTCGTGAAACTATAAAATTTCTCGTGACTGTCTCGTGATTTCTTGCAGCTATCTCTGATTTCTCGTGACAAGAATTAAAGTTTTAATTCCTCACTATGACTTCAACTTCTGCGCCACATTTTCCATTGGCCAGATGAATCCAACCAAGCGTACGCTACAACCGTAAGGCGATGGTCAACAGAATTAATTGCCGCGGTAAATAATGCTCAATGGCCGTTCAGGTGTGTTGGCATCGGTATTTCCTAGAGTTCGCCATTTTCTCGGCAATTACAGATGAACGCTATATCGGCAAAAGCAATATCGGAGACATTTGACGTGTTATGAGTTTCCCGTTATGGCGTAAGGCTTTTGTAGTAATAGTGTGTATCTATACGTGTGTTGTGGTTATGTATAAGACATGAAAGGCTTCATAAAGAACCTTTTTACAAGAATTTGTATGTTGTTTTTTTTATTTTTATTTTTTTAAATTTTTCATCGGTCATGTTTAAATTGTTTTCTGAGATTTTGCTTCGTAATAGAAATCTTAAATTAATTTATTCACTGACAGACAAAGTACAGTCTACAAGCATTACATTTAGCACAAGACTTTCTTTATAAAGGAACAGTGCCAGGGGTAGGGATTTTTCAAAATTCATCCCTAGAGGGATTAAATAGGGGATAACAGGAAATATGGATTTTTTTCATTTTTGTCGATGGGAAATAGGACGGCTTGTCTACTCAAGAAAAACCAAAGAGTGTGTGTGTGCCTGGCCAGTTCAGTTCAACAAGCAACCTCGTTTAAACAGCCAGCACATAGGCTTTAGAATTGAGAGTTCAAAACTTGGCTGGCTATTCCGAAATATACACATAAAGTTCTGTTAACCTCACGTATACGAGCTTCACTCGTGTTCAAAACTCAATTTGCGCTATTAGAACGAAACAACCTTAATGTGCCTCATTAAAGTTGTACTGTACGATAGATAGGTCCAGCCGATCGATTCTGTAAAAATCTCACCGTGAAAAGTTAGGTGAAGTGCGCTTAGAGTGAGCTGTCAATACTGTCAATCCCTAGCATTAGTTGGAATGACCGCTCACTCCACGCTCACTTCACCTAAGTTTTCACGGCGAGATGGTTACAGAATCGCTCTGCAGTTCGGGGAAATATTTGTTAAACAAATTGACACCCTATGTCAATTTGCCGTGTTATAGCCATTTTATACAACTGTCAAAGAATAATAGTTGTGATTTGAATATCATCATCATCTGCCCAGCCATTTCCCAACTATGTTGGGGTCGGCTTCCAGCCTAACCGGATGCAGCTGAATACAGTATTTTACATGGAGCGACTGCCTATCTGACCTTCACAACCCAGTTACTGGATAATGCGGTACCCCTTGGTAAGACTGGTTGCTCGATTTTCGCTTCATCTTCCTCTTTTTAGTTGCCAGAGTTGCTTCTGACGACCCGTAACAGCTTAACGTGATTTCCTAGGCACAGAGGGGTCTTGTTATGTAAAGATGGTCACCCATCCACGGACCAACCGCGGCAAGCGTAGCTTAACCTGATTGATCGACCCGTGCGGCTATGATTTGAATGTATGGAAATTTTTAAGTCAATATTTAATTTGAGAAACAATTTATTTACCTGACTTTACTTTAGATAGGTAGGTAGCTTTAAGAAAGGCATTCGTAAAAGATGAATGGTGTTGTTCATCTACGCTGTTTGATTTGCAGACTTAAGGGGAAGCGCTAAGGTAACCCGCGAAATTCGAATTTACTTAAGTTTTTTGCAATGTGATTCGAGATCGTAACAAATGTGGCTTTACCCAATTATAATCATGAGATTAAGCAATTATAACTCCTTAAGCAATAATTAGCCTTGGCATGTGTCAAAATTTCTTGAAATAGTCATTCAATAGGGCAACATGAACTTACAGAGTTAGAAAATAGAAATAGAAAATATTTATTGTCCCATAATACAGTAAGCAGGTTCACTGGTTAAAAGCAAGTTAAGACGACATGACTTGCTTAAAATACTATCTACAGTTACAAGATGTTATTTGCTAGTGAGTTGTATTGATTTTTTTATGATTGGACACTAATCCTACTAATATTATACACGCGAATGTTTGTATGGATGGATGGATGTTGGTTACTCTTTCACGGAAAAACTACTACACGGATTAGGATGAAAATTGGCATACAGATAGTTTATAACCAGGATTAACACATAGGATACTTTTTATCCCGATTTTCTCACGGGATCGAAACTTATGCGGGTAAAACCGCGGGGCGCAGCTAGTAATTCTATAAATAAATGTTCGTTACGGCCGCGAATCATATTTAGACCAACATACAAACTGATACTGACCTGCAAATGGCAAAAAAAAGTGCAAAAAATAGAATTTCGCGAGCTACCCTGACGTTTTCGCCTTAACACGAAGATTTATGAAATGTCAAGATTCCCTACATACCTACAGTATGCGCAGCCATTTTTATAGAAATTCCACTTTCCCTTTCAATGATTTTAGTGTAAACATACAGAATTGATTAATAACTGTGCCGAAGACATAATCCAAAGTGCAAACACTTGCTACGATACCAACAAAGTAGGGTGACCATATACAGTGGAATATATTGGGACGGCGAAATCAATAGGAAGTTGAAAAAACGCCACAAAAACATTTTTGTTGTGTTCTCAATCTTTAATTGGCAATTTTAATTGGTACTTTGGTTCACAAAAAATGACCTGAATTCCTGATTTATTATAACAAGTAAAAAAAATTGTCCGTTTGTTTGAACGTATGTTCCGGATTGGCGCGAAAACAGTTGAATGGATTTGGCTGACATTTCGCACACAGATATTTTTAACCTGGATTAACATATAGGGTACTTTTAATCCCGGTAGTACGTTCCCGTGGGATATTTTCCGACATCCATGTGAGCGAACCCGCGGTCAAAAGCTAGAGGCAAAATAAGGAGTTATTTTTGGAAGTATTACACTGGTACGTGTTTTTCTTAAGGAAAAACTTGACGAAAAAGCATAATTGGGTGACGAAGTTTTGATCAATGGGTATTTTTATAAAGGGCACTTGATTTGTTGTAAATGACATTGGCACGAAAAATTGCTTTTTTTTATTATTTTATAATGTGAATGTGTAAAGGTGAAAATCCGATAAATTATTCTTAAAGGTAAAAGCTTTGTTACGCCTCATATCTTAATTAAATTAGTTTCATTGTTTTCTCCCAAACAAAGTTCTATGAAAGAGTTCCCTTCATCACGATTTTTTGCTTCTAATTCAACACATTCATTCCGGATTTTAATACTTCAACTTTTCTTGGTTTTTCCTCGTTTTTGATGAAAGTGATTTCTTTGTGGATTTAATGAAGGCTGGCTTGCAAAAGATGGAGTAAGCAGAAACTGCAGATATTTAGTGAACTAGTTTCTGAATTGATTTTTATGACAGTTATAATATTTTATGCCATGCGATCTGCGCTTTATGATGTAATATTAATAAACGTTTATTGGTCTTGCGAAGTTGTGACATATAGTATATTGGTTTACTTCGAACAATTATTTATGTGATGTGTTTGCGGAAAGTGGATGATTCTGTTGTCATTTCAGTGAAATGAGTATATAGTAAGAAGAAGGAAGTATATGAATCATTTGTTACTAATGTAATTGACTTTTACTAAATACCTATTAAAAAAGAAATGCAAGAAAATTATTAAGCAATATAAACAAGAGTAAATTATATTACAGATACTCGTCTTCCTCTTAAAGCAACATAATTCAGTTACAAACAAAATAAAAGACTTAACAAGTTCAAAGTGCTTCCCCGCATTACCTCCTAAGGACCGTGTTTCTTCGTCCTTGAACTCAAAGGATCCTGTAATCAGCCTTGGCCTTATATAGCCCACGAAGGTCACCGACATCAAACACCGTTCCTTCGCCATAACATGTCAGCTGAGCATAAGGCGCACTTATGAGCACGCTAACTGTCGTCTGGCCCCTTGACCGATACTCCGCATGTCGGGCGTTTCTTGCGAGTTCGAGTTTGTGGTGCAAGGGATTGGATAGAGCGGATAGTTACGAAATTTGTGAATTTGAATTTGTTTTGAGACATACCTATATAAACTTACGCTTTTTTTGTGTAGCGACAAGTAAATCCTAACTGTAACCTAACCTAAAGAAAGTAAATTTAGAAATAAATAAAAAGGTAAATTGAAATCAATTAAGGATATGTTTACATATAAAGATGGAGATGGACTGGCAGTGGTGTACAGAATGTGTAGGTAGAGTAAAGGTGAAGATATGTGATAGGTGGAGATGGGGTGACGGAAGGGGAAGACGAACACAAATCACTAAAAAATGTCGTGAGACGCAGGTGGAATCGAGCACGTGGAGGGTACCCGTGGAAGGCCCCACGCAGCAGGACCAGGACTACGGAACGGCGGGACTTCTGAAGGGACGCTGTTAGCCCGACATGTGTGGCGGCTTTCGGATGAGGCGCGCTGATGGCCCGACAGGTACGGGAAGCCTTCAGATGAGGCGCGCTGATGGCCCGACAGGTACGGGAAGTCTTCAGGTGAGGCGCGATGATGGTCCGACAGGTACGGAAGCCTTCAGATGAGGTGCGCTGATGGCTCGTCAGGTACAGTAAGCCTTTAGATGAGGCGCGCTGATGGCTCGACTGGTACAGGAAGCCTTTAGATGTGGTGCGCTGATGACTCGACTGGTACGGGAAGCCTTTAGATGAGGCGCGCTGTACAGTGTTCCCAATGCAGGTGGGTCTGGATTAAGCCTATTATAAGTTTTCACTTTAGTGGTGAAACGTGAACTGACCCTAGCTCTGCGTGAATTTATAATGTAAACTCGTAGAATAATATCATGTCGATAATATGAATTTGAGATATGTCAGTGGCCATGTACAATTTTAAAGAAGTATGAACGTATAATCAGCTAAAAAATAACAGGCCATCAATAATTTGAAAGTAAAGTTGTCATGGTAACTTAGTAAACAGTGTTGTCAAAACTGTCATGATATATGTTGATAATACAATGAAACTAAAGTTATATTGTGTTAAAAAGTATAGTGAATATACGAAAAAATGATATCAACCAATGTGGGTGAAATTCCCAGCCCTGTGATGTCAATGAGTCGTCGTAACCTTGTGTTAATGTTGAGGGCTGTGTCTGTGTACTGTGGATAAATAACGTGGCCTGGTGTCGTGAAAGATAATCAGAACAGCGCCTAACAGTAACGAAATGTTTGTTCTGACCTGCAGGAATGAATGAAAATAAATGTGAGTATGTACATTACGTTACAGGTTTTTATCCGTTGCGATAGGTAGACACAGAACGACGTACTACTACGATGGCACCTACACTTTTTTTGCTAAGTCCACTCCCTGATGACAAGAACCTTCGAAAAATACCAGTAAAGTAAGCAGTAAGTACTATTATCAGTAAATTCTTTGCAAATCGCATGGTTGGTTGCATAGGCCCTTTGGCCTCGTATAGGACTTTCTGTTGTTTCATTTTTCTTTTTGTTACTTTTTCTTTATATAATTTGTGTTTTTTATTTTATTTTGATTGTGTTTAGTTTAGTTTTATGATCTTCCTGTACTGGTCACAATAAATACTTTTTCTTTCTTTCATAAGGCAATCAGTAGTTCTTATTACACAGACTTTTATAGATTCTTAAGTAAGTCAAAGCACTGGATAAATCGAACATGACAGAATTCTGGCACGAATTTTTATTGACTGGGATTGCATGGCAATGCATGCAAAATAGAGGTTGAACACTGGCATGAAACTTTTTCATTCCGCTACCCGCTTACTTCTTAAACCAACAATCATTACGGCGCAACTTTTTGCGAGCTGCCACCGCGTACGGTAATTCAGTTATGCCTGTGACTTCATTGATTGAAGCCTCCTCGCGTTTAGCGGTCACTGGGGAGCAACTGTTCATACCGGCCTTCTTGAGGGTAATTGATTACCGGCGATTGAACTGAACCGAATTATTCTCTAGAGGAATAATTATTTGATTATAGGCACTCAGGTGTTAATGTGCTGAGATGGATGGACTGAACAATAGCGGGAGAATAGTCACTTTATTACGGAACGGGACGTCTATTACGGAAGAAGGCCTCACACAAGGTTGGAAGTCAGGAATCGGCTGGCAGCGAAAAAACACAGAACCGGTCGAAGTGACGGTGCTTGGAGAAGGCCTATGTCCAGCGATGGACGTTTTTTGGCTGAAATGATGATGATGATGATGATACTTATTGATACTTTATTGTTAATTAAATGAATTCGTTCAATTTTAAGAGTTAAGTTGTCTTTATGATTTATGTTGACTTTCATTGAATAACCGTCATTGTCATCAGATATTATTTGAATAAACCATTCATATTGTAATAGCGGATGTGGGCGAGGGATGACGCAGTTGTACTCAAAGTTAGGCTCTATTTTTATTTCGTAGGTACTGAATAAAACGCTCCAACAAAATAATAAGCTGATAAAAAAAGAGAAAAAACCGGAGGGGAACGTGAAATAAAAATGTTTTTCAGCCTCCGAAACCACTAGGACAAAGTAGTGTGCTGTACAGTGGTTCTCTCATACAGGATATCACGTATGTGGCTTAGAATCGCGCCTTGCCAAGGACCTTTGACAAAGTAATGACGGAGCGCAGACAAAGGGCCCAGACCCTCCCCCCTCCCTTCGAGGTACTTGTCTCCCTCCCATCTGAAGGGTGGCTCAGCCTAGGGGCAAGGGTATCTATGGTTTGAGAGGATAAAGCCCCGTTTGAAGTACGATTCTTGAAAAGGTTTTTGTATTTTTGGTTCAATTGATTCTTTGTTCCATGTTATTAACTAACTGTTGAGGTTCGGTCTTGTTCAGTGGAAGAGATTTTTCCATTTTGTTTGAATGATTCGGGTCTTTTCAGAATTTTCTGGTATTAAAAAATTGTCTATACAAGAAAATGGACTATACAATATAAGCCAGTTTACTCAAATAGAATTGTATAGAAGTATTTCTTGGTATACAGTATAAATATGAGTTTATTTAGGGTTTTTATTCATGAGACACCGAGCACCTAATTCCAATATTCCTAGAAGATTTTAGACAACAACAAATACCAGCAAATAAAAAATAATCCAGAAACAAAAAAAAAACATGTCCTAAAATCACCAAGAATAAAAGTCGCCCTACAAATGCAAGTGCCACCCGCCATTACAGATCGCACGTTTTGATTCGACGTGTTCTCGACGTGACGAGACTGGCTCAAGTGACGCCTGCGGCGTGGTAACCCTACTGCAGGTTATCTACGATGTTTATGTGAATAATGTAGCGGTTAGGTAACCCACTGCTCACTGGATTGTGGGATTATGAAATCTGTTATGTATCGAGGGAAAATTGCAGTGGTAAGGTTTGGTGTAGTAGTGTTGATTTTAGCGTTTGACCTTTGGTCCTTATTTATACATGTAGAACATCTCTAATATAATTGCAGCTTTTATTGTATTATTACAGCTTTTATTGTTCCCTCTGCTGGGACACAGGGCTCCTCTCTTCGAGAGGGAGTGGGCTATAATCTAAGACGCGGGCCCAGTGCGGGTTGGTAGATGTCACATGTCTTCGAATTTTTGGTTCTAGGACATACTGTTTTCCTGATGATGTTTTCCATTACCGTTTTGAGAGTAGTGGTGATGAAATAATTTACACAAAGTAAAGCGCCTGTCTGGGTTCGAACCTAAAACCTACAACTCGTAAGTCGCGGCCATTACCACTGGGCCACCACTGCTCGTCAGAACAACTCTATGCCTGACCGGAAATAAATGGAATCCTTTTTGAAGACTTTAGTTAAAGCCTCAGTTTGTACACACCTTTAAAATATACAGGGTGTTTTGTGGAGCAATGTCAATGCAAAGGTATGTCTTAAAAGTAAAGTAAAAAGTGTTTAATCTACATTTTTGTATTGTTTCTTACTTTTCTGCATATTTTATTCGGATTTTGCACCTTCTGTCTTGTTTTGGAGGTGCCTTTTTTTTTCTTTTTTTTTTTTCAGGATGGGAAATCATCAAATGACCCCTCCCGCTCTGGGTGGAGCAGAAGGGAGTGTCAGACTCTTACTGACTAAAACCCACCCGTGTTCCTTCCTTAGCCCTTTATGTTCCAGGGCAGCGGTAACCCTTTCGGACGATCCCGCTACCCTGGCAGGCTTCGGCCCTATCGGGCCCCGTCACTTCTGCTGACATCTCTTTGAGGCGCACGTGGAACACATACGCGCCGTCCGGCACGGGCCTGGTCCTGATCGGACGGTGAGTTACCCATTACTCACCGCCCGCAGGCCCGCGCCTACGGTGGTGCCTACGATACTGATAAGAGCAATACGGCGATACCGTATAGCGCCTGTCTCTATGTCTTAGGCTAGAACATAATTTTCTTTACTTTTCCTAACTGAACAGTCAGCTGCGCTACTGGGGAGTTTGATGCGCCACTTCTACTTCCCAGCTAAAGCACAAGGAAGTGGTGGGGCGGGCGTTTTGGAGGACTGACTTACCTAATTTTGACGATCGAAAAGTGCTGATTCTCAGCCTAGTTTTAATAAATGGTTTTTGATTTTGGTTATACATTCTATACAAATCAAATAAAATGTGGATGAAATTAAGAAGATCCTACTATTCTACTAATATTATAAACGCGAAAGTTTGTGAAGATGGATGGATGGATGTTTGTTACTCTTTCACGCAAAAACTACTGAACGGATTTTTATGAAACTTTACAGTAATATAGCTTATACATTAGAATAACACATAGGATACTTTTTATCCCGATATTCTTACGGGATCGACACTTATGCAAGTGAAATCACGGGGCGCTGCTAGGAGACTCATAAACTGTTAAAGTTCACCAAAGAATCTCATATACGCAATCATAATATAAATTATGGCCAAGTACATTATACGACAGAACCCATAAATTGTGAATTATTTCTATCATCTCACGTCCGCTTTACAAACATGTGGGAAATAGATTCGCTTTGCAATCAAAACAAATGGCCGCACTTGTTTGAGTTATTGCCGCTGGGTTTTGAAAATTTAGTATTACTTCTGTTTTAATGGCGGGTGGTAATAACAAATGGATGCGGATACGGATATTTATGGACTTTTAAACTCTATGTATATTTGAATTAAGTGTTTGATATAATTTTCAAGGGAGAGAGAGGGCTTGTGGCAAAGTAATAACAGCCGCACGGGTCGATCGATCAGGTTAAGCTACGCTTGCCGCGGTTGGTCCGTGGACGGGACCATCTTTACATACCAAGACCCCTCCGTGCCTCGGAAAGCACGTTAAGCCGTCTATGTAAAAAACTGGTACTCAGCTGCATCCGGTTAGACTGGAAGCCGACCCCAACATAGTTGGGAAAAGGCTGGGCAGATGATGATGATATTCAAATCACAACTATTATTCTTTTACAGTTGTATAAAATGGCTATAACACGGCAAATTGACGTAGGGTGTCAATTTGTATAACAAATATTTCCCCGAACTGCAGAGCGATTCTGTAACCATCTCACCGTGAAAACTAAGGTGAAGTGAGCGTGGAGTGCGCTGTCATTTCAACTAATGCTAGGGATTGACACTATTGACACACAGATGATGATATAATTTTCAAGTTATGGAACAATAAACTGAATGTCATAATTAACAAAGTCCAACTTTAAAAAAAACCATTGCAACCAAAAACTTATTAGGACCATTTTGTTACAAATGGTCACTCAAAAATCAAATTAGAGTTCATTTCACTAAAGTAGATAACCGATTAAGTGGCGATGGAATATAAATTATCTGAGATTATGAACAGTGATATAGTAAGGACTAAGGATAATGATGTCCTCTGGCTCTAATTTCAACCTTTTTGCTGGCGCCCCTTTGGACCAACTAAAGTAGGTCAAAAGACATTTATTCATTTGTTTATGATAGGTACAAAAATAATGGTAGATTTTTCACACGGGCGAAATCGCGGGCACAGCTGGTTTTTATATAAAATTAAAAATGACACGTACGTGTTTGTCTTTTAGAGTTAGTATTGATGGCCCATAACTAACGAAATTTTTACTAAATTACCCTGTAGATGTCCCATTTCATCGTCTATGACAAATGAAACCCCTCGGGGACCTCGAGGTGGATGGGGATGGGGGATACATCGGTTAATTAAGAAAATATACCCCCAAAAGATTGAGTGGATCCTTGCTCCAAAGAAACAAACTAACTACTAACTAAAGTAATATGAGATGAAAACAATGAGGTGGTAAGTATATTTAACTTACTTGTTTAAACACCGTGTTTTTCAAGTTATCCATAAACTTTGGCAAACGCTTCGTATACGTTTTAAAAATCAAATCTAACAAAGGAAGTAGTAGTACTTAAAAAGGCTTCGTTACAAAGATATTATTTTGTAATTTCATTTAATGAAATTTAATTGAGCTATGCAGTAAGAAAGGGTCGTCATTTGGCCTATGTTGCCGCTTAGTGCAGTTAAAATGATAAATCTATCAAATGCTTCGGATAAAGAGATAAAGAGGCATGCATATCGGGTCATTTACGTCGAGGTATTTTGGAGTAGTTTGTATGAAAATTAACAAAAAAAATAAGAATTCATTCATGTGTCCATAATGAAAAATGCTTATTTTCATGGTCTGAACATCTTGTCGAAGTTTATGTTATATCGTCCGGAACACGGTGTAATAGACAAGTAAGTGAAATAAAGAGAAAAAAAGAAAGAAAGTGAAGAGTGTGTAAAGAGGTACAATTTGTGAGTACTTTGGAACTACTAATATGATTCCGAAAATTTTCCGATTAAAAAACGATAGGTATTGCCGAATGGCGTGATTTCACGCGGACGAAATTCACGGGCAGAAGAAGTTAGTCAGTAATAAAAGCTTTACTAGGAAGTAGCTTGGAAATAGTAACTGATTAGTTTACGTACCTACCTGTCAATTAGTTTTTAATTTATATTTAAACTCATTTCACAAATTAGAACCGTAGTAATTGGTTTAAGACTGTGGTTCCCAACCAGTGGTCCGCAACAGCTAAACTATGGGCAGCGAAGGTTTAAGATTTTATCGGTTTAAATGATTGATTTTGAGAATAGTGGTGGTCCACTGGTAACGGCCGCGACTTACGAGTTGTAGGTCGTAGGTTCGAACCCAGACAGGCACTTTACTTTGTGTAACTTATTTTCTTCACCACGGGCTCGCGTGGTGGTTTACGGCCCACTATCTCTCACCGAGAGTCCCAGTAGTGTGAACACTATATGCTGATTATGAACGATGCAGTTTATTATCAAGCGTATGGGTAATTTTATTGATGAAAACCGAATTTAATATTCGATTAAGAATGCTTTGTTTATTTCAATAGTAGGTACTGTTAATAAGTTTTGATTTAAGTTTATTTTAGATATTTAGACCATGGCCCTGATTCCCTTGTTCACAAACTAAACTAAATTTAAGTTCTGTGCATCTTTTTCTTTCTATTTCACTAAGAAAAGGACAGAAGATAAAATATTAGTTTAGTCCTGTCAAATTAAGATACTCCATAGCTAGTTTAGACGTGATTAAAAACATGGCTACTAAAAATAAGTCAATTTACGTCAGGCGCTGACTAATTTGACAGGATTAAACTAATACTTATCTTCTGTCAACAATGAAGTATTCAAATAGGTCCCTGCCGATGTATTCTGTAAAATTCTCACCGTGAAAACTTAGATGAAGTGAGCTTCTAGTGAACTGTCATCCTATCCGATGACACTATTGGATTGACATTATTGGCAGCTCACTTCACCTAAGTTTCCACGGTGAGATGTTTTACAGAATAGCACTACTGATCGAAAAGGTTGGGAGCCACTGGTTTAAGACTAGGTCAGTACAGATACTAGATTAGTGTCATCATAAGGAATTTCATGCAATTAGTTGACAACCGTAACTCGAACGTTAGTCATAGAAAGTGTTGCAGTTACACCTAATTAGATTATTTTAAAAGTGGAGGTGGGTTCGAACCTTCTCTTTTCAGGCGTTTTACATTGTGTAAATTATTTCATCGCCCTGCCCTCGAAACGATAAAGGGGGAAACCGGCATGTCTTAGAACCCAAAATTCGAAGACATATACCAACCCGCACTGGGCCCGCGTGGTGGATTACGGCCCACTCCTTCTCACAAAGAGGAGGCCTGTGTCCTACCAGTGGGAACATTATAGGCTGATTATGCTTATGCTGTACGTATGACTGTATTAACCTTTTCGGGCAAGAAGAAAAATAAGAATTCTTGTAAAATGGATAAATTGCTTGAATACTCCGAAGGAAATCATCCTACAGAAATAATTAAAAAAAGAAAAGCATCGTGATCGGTAACATAATTATTAGGCGTTGTGATTGATTTCAATTTCTTCATGTCGTTATAACTTTTTTCGGAAGCACATTTCTGTTTCGCTGTCATACAATGAAATGATAAGATGACTATGGCCCTTCGATTAACATAGATTTTAAAGTGCTACAAGGGTGAGACGGTAACCATACATTTTGAGCATTTTACTTTAACATTCGTCTAGGACTATTTTCGTATACTTGGTATAGACGCCAGGACATCAAGCTACTACGATCTGTCAAATTTCTTCAATAGATTTTCAACTTTATCGCTAAAGCATTAAGGTTCAAGGTTGATTGGGAAAATTTGACAGTTTCGGGTAACTTGACCTGCTGGCGTCTGTACATAAATAAAGCATCTAACTACAAAGTTAACTGAGTTATCTTCAGTAATTAAACAAGATTTAGAGCTACTAAGGATAACCTTTACAATGTATGCTTTGGGTGCTCATAAAAAGCTTGTTTTGTGAGTATTTTGTAGCAAATGCCTCGCACTGATTGAGCGCCTGTGAAAGTTCAGCCAAGTTTGACTCTGCTTTATAATATAGTTCGTATTGTAATAATACCAAACATAAAACTATCTAATTGCAAGGCAATACCTCTTCTCATACAGAGAAGGAACTATCATTGGAGCCTAAACCTCGAGGAGTAAGAAAATATCACCCGAAAGTCTGACAACCAGTCTAATATTACCCAGTAACTGGGTTGTGGAAGTCGGAAAGGCAGTCGCTCCATGTAAAATACTGGTATTTAGAATAGAATAGGCGGTCTTACGCTAACAGTGATCTTTTAAAGACAACCTTTGGATGAATTTAAAGGAAGAAGAAGAGACAATACTGCAGGTAATCTGTGGTGTACAATTTACTTATACAATAAAGACATAACTTAAAGTATATAGCAATTAATATATATTGAATAATGATGAAACAAGAGCTAAGCTGCATCCGGTTAGACCGGAAGCCGACCCCAACACAGCTGGGAAAATGCTTAGCAAATAAGTAAGAAACGGTTTACAATTTATTTAAATAAGCTTTTACTTAAACATCCAGGTCACTGATTTACATACCTACTTTGCATAGAAACTATTAGGTAATTTATGCCCTTATTTATTGCCGAAACATTTCCACTATCGAATCTTGTAGACCTTTGTAATAGTCAATTAATGACAGTGTGAATACAGATTGTTTAAGATAACGATATTTTAATAACTCCAACGTTATTAAAATATCGTTATCTTAAACTACTACTAACTACTTGTGTTTGTTTGACGGGCCCTGTGGCTAAATAATAACAGCCGCACAGGTCGATCGATCCGTTAAGCTACGCTTGCCGCGGTTGGTCTGTGGATGAGTGACCATCTTTACATACCGAGACCCCTACGTGCCTCGGAAAGCACGTTAAGCGGTTGGTCCCGGCTGTCATTCGTGGATCCTTGACAGTCGTTACGGGTAGTCAGAACAGAAGCCCGAAAGTCTGACGATCAGTCTTACTAAGGGGTATCGTATTACCCACTTACCCAGTAACTGGGTTGTGGAGGTCAGATAGGCAGTCGCTCTATGTAAAATACTGGTATTCAGCTGCATCCGGTTAGACTGGAAGCCGACCCCAATATAGTTGGGAAAAGGCTAGGCAGATGATGACTTGTGTTTGTTTGTATTTAAAGATGTTGATCAATTGACAGGCAATTAGCACCTGTCTACTGCCATAGAAGATAGATACTGAATTTTTAATTTGAATGATTAAATATTATATTTTATTTATAGCCTTATTTCAGTGATAATAAAATTGTAATTCAAAACGTGTTTTGATTTTCTGTGTGCCCGTTGGCAAAGGCCTCCAACACCTTCCAATTCTCCTTGTCCCGTCCATGTCTTTCCAGCCACCCTCACCAAGTCACTCTTCCATCTTTTCCAGGATACCATCCCTACGGTACCCTGGAAAAGACAGAAGAGTGACTCACTTCACAGTGACACACACTGAGTCACTTCACAGGGACACAGTTCACTTTTTTGTTCCATTTCTCTTCAGATAAGAAATTATGGATTAATTAAGAATAGCTTTATTTCGGCTTCCTTTATAAATACTTACGTATGGTAAAACTAACAAGGGTTATATAAAAGGTATTATAGCGAATGGAAACGTTGAAGCGTGGTTGTTTTGGGGTTGTCTTAGGTAATGTTCAACGTTTGAAAAGAGTTTACTCTCGTTTAGACCTTGTTTTACAAGATTTGCTTTAAAACATTTTTTTTTTGTATTTTCTTTTAAACTAGTAGCTTTTAGAAAAGCTGTTGTAGAACTAAAACACAGTAAAAAAATCAAAATATTTTATTTCACTTAAACCTACATGGCACTTATGAAACGTCAGAAGCTGGGTGCACAGTTCCAATTGGTCGTTTCCTATGGAGAAGAGCCGGCAAAAAACGGCACGGTTACTCTTTTAAAAATAAATTGGCTTTTACAATGTTTTCAACTTACAGAACGTAAACAAGAAAAAATTAAGAACGTGAAAACATCTAGACAGCAGTATTGAGATGGCACAACTTTTATTATATTGAATCCATTCAATAAGCAGTTTAAGTAATCGCTCCTTGTAAATGTGGTTCACTCACTCTACTTTCTGTTTTTTTTTTTTTAAATTATGTAATTCCATTTCATTGCAGATCAAAATCATATGTACATTAATAACAAGTTATACCTCATCCTAATATTATAAACGCGAAAGTTTGTGAAGATATATGGATGGCTGGACTTTTGTTACTCTTTCATGCAAAAACGGATTTGGATGAAATTTGGCACACAGTTTTAAATCAGGATTAACGCATAGAAATATTTTTATTCCGATATTCCCACGGGATTTGACGGGATCGACACTTATGCGGGTGAAACCGCAGGGCGCTCCTAGTTAATTTATAAAAAAAACTACTTAATATCCTAACTTACTTAACTAAATGTAAGTTTTGAAAACAATGGTGAAAGAGCATGAATGACAAGTGGGAACTCAAACTTGACCGGTCTCACTACAATGCCTCCGGACCTTAAACAAGCCAAATAATTGTTCCGAATGGACCGGTTACCGATGTTATCGTAAGATTATTTAACCGTGGGTTTCGTCAGAGCAACCGTTAATAACTGTTTATGCAACGACACCTACTTATGTGATGGCGTTTAAAACTGTAACTTGATGTAACGGAATAATAAGTAAGTCAGCTGTGATTTTTAACCGACTTCAAAAAAAAAGGAGGAGGATCTCGTGTCGGTTATATTTTTTTTACGTTTGTTGTCTCAGAACTCCGTCATTTATAACTTCGATTTGATTTCTCAAGTTATAAATGATTTGGGTTGCACTTACCTACTAGGTACTTGACCTAAACACCTAAATATGTACCTACCTAACAGGTGTAAAAAAAAGCCAAGAGTCACTTGTTCTTCCTGTTTTTGATTATGATAACTTTTTGTACTAGACTGTACCTGCAGTGCGATTCTGTAAATAATTAATTCTTTCTAATAATTAATTCTGTAGATAAATAATTTGTCGTGTAGCGACAAGGAAACTAAAGTATGGTTAAGGAATAAAATGAAAAAGGGAGATAGAAAACAATTAGAGATATATTTACAGTAAAAGATGAAGATGGTCTGAAGAGTGGTGTGTAGTTTGAGGGCTCCTCCATCTACTAGGCCGCGCCTCACCCGAGGGCCGCCTCACCAGAAGGCCGCCTCACCTGACCGCCGCCTCACCTGACCGCCGCCTCACCTGAAGGGCTGACAGCGTCTCCGCCGTGCCTCTCTCTCCTGCTGCCGTGCTACGTCCTGGCCTGTTGCGTGGGCCCTCCTGTCCTCACCTGAAGGGCTGACAGCGCCTCCGCCGTGCCTCTCTCTCCTGCTGCTGTGCTGCGTCCTGGCCTGCTGCGTGGACCCTCCTACGGGTGTCCTCCGTGTCGCTACGCACCAGCAACTGTCCTCACCTGTTCCTGCTCCTCCTGTTTCTGCTCCTGTTCCTGGACCTCCAACTGTATCTTCACCTCAGCCTCTATCACGCATCGTCACTGATACACCCCACCTCCACAAACTACACACCACTCTTCAGACCATCTTCATCTTTTACTGTAAATATATCTCTAATTGTTTTCTATCTCCCTTTTTCATTTTATTCCTTAACCATACTTTAGTTTCCTTGTCGCTACACGACAAATTTAAAACTTGTTTTCGAATAAAAACGCCAAAAAAGGTTAACCATCAATATCTCCGTAACTAGAAGGTGCCCAGCCGATCGATTCTGTAAAAATCTCACCGTGAAATTTATTCGAAAACAAGTTTTAAATTATTTATCTTAACGTTAAATACCTATACACCCACAATCCCTGTACCGGTGCGATCAACTATAATAACACTAAAAATAAAAGTCATTTCCCAGCAATTATTTTTGCACGAACTTACTTAGCTTGATGTACAGAAAACGTAGTTCCTGATGGGTCTTTTTGCACCCTGACTGAAAATATCATCAGGAAACCTGTTCCAATTCATAAGTCCGACGATGACACTAATCACTCAATACAAGCACTCAAAACCAGTAGCAATCACTAATCAGAGATATGAAAAGCTAATACCTAATCAAGCGGCAAGCGGTGAAAGCTGGCTAATTAGTTAGTGGTGTAATTAGGTCGATGAATGTGCATAAGCTATCGATATGTGGCGGGATGAAGTGGAATGGAGTCAGAGGTCGCGTTGCACATCACTGACTGCGCTTTGATAGTTTTTTTTTATTGTTGTCGGAATTTGTGAGCTGAGGTAGAGTATAAATACTTAGGATAGGATTTTTTTGTACGGAATAAGGCAATATCTATTCATATAATAAAATAGAAATGGAGCCAAAACTGTGCATTGAATATTTATAAATAATAAATATAAAATTTATTATTTATAAATATATTATATTATATATATTTATTTATATATATATTTTATTTTTATATGTATTTATATTTTATTATTATTATTATATTTATTTATAAATAATAAATATAAAATTTATTATTTATAAATATTAGTTCAGCTGCATCCGGTTAGACTGGAAGCCGACACCAACATAGTCGGGAAAAGGCTAGGCAGATGATGATAAAAGTTATTATAAAGATTGGTATTTGGCAGCTCTGGACAGAGTGAAGTGAAAAGAGAGTAGGGAGGCCTTTGTCCAACAGTGGGACATTAATGGCTAGTAAAAAAAGTTAATGCTACGAGAAGATATAGTTTTTAAATTTTTTGTCCGTTTGTCTGTTTATCTAAATGTATGTTCCGGTTTGGCGCAAAAACGGCTAAACGGATTTCGATGAAATTTGGGACATACATAGTTTATTACCTGGATTGACACATAGGGTACTTTTAATCCCGGTAGTAAGTTCCCGTGGGTTTTTGTTTTTCCGACGTCCACGTGGGCAAAAGCTATTAGCTTTTAGTGTTAAGCGATTAGCTTTTAGTGTTCCAAAACTGGATCGAACCTACAATGACCACGCAGCGATAATCAGTCCCATTTAGTAATCATTTAATTGCATGGCATCTTAAGATCTTTAATTGAAATAGCCCCGTCTGTGGGCTGTCTGGTTATGCTCTTATTAATGCCTGGAATCCCTATTAGGAAGGAATGGGAAGCACAAACAAGTACAGGGCGTCATGTTTACATGAAACAACTAACTTCGCTGTTCTTCCATCAAATACAGAATTATTTAACCAATGAACTTCTCTTCCAATGGCAGCTTTTCGCAATAACCGGTTGAAAGTAGAAAAAGAATAACAGATTTCCGCATCTAAACATCAGTGATAGGAATAGGTAGTGTTAAGTAGTATTAAGATCAACAAGCCATTTACAAAATGATCTCCAAAAAAAAAATTCAGAAAATTTTATGGTTCTAACGACTGTAAACGTTATTTATTATGTTATGACTAGTCGCAAACTTTAGGTAAATATAGACGAATTGGGTACTTATTCCAAATAACATATTTTTTTATTGTATTTAAAAGTGTTGTCCCGAATTTCGGGACAGATGTCCCGGAAAAAATTTAGTCCTAAGGAAGTCTCCGTTTCTTGTCTCTGTTCTTCGAAGTTTAGGCAAATAGGCACTACCTATTCCTATCACTGCTAAACACACACAACCCCACGCAAATATACCCCGAAGCGTTATGAAGAGGTGTACTTATGTACACTCACATTTTGGAAGTTATGTTTAAGTTCCATGTAATGGAGGACGGGGCTATTGCTCCAGATTCACGCATTTAAAATATTGTAAGAATTGTATAACATAACACACGCAACAATAAAATAAATAAAGTGATTAAATAAAATTACCCATCACATGCGGTTTCAACATCCAGTAACTGATGATAATGATGATGAATTTAATTTAAACCCTCTTCTTATTGACCAACGAATAATTTGCAGACATTAGCGGTATTGGTACATGAGTAGATATCTTACAGAGAGAGACCAAGCTTGCAATAGATACGCTGTGTATTCAATTTTATGTTTCAAATTGATGTTATTTCAAGTTAAACAAATATCCAATTTATTTTCATTGTAATTAAGTTGATTTCAAAGTGACTAGCACTATTGAAAAAGTTTGTTGTTTGTTTGAAGTTGTAGCGTAAACTGCACTTTATTGTGTAGGAATTAAAGTTATTTTTCCATAAACTCATATTTGTTTACATTTTTGGCAAATAAGTTGTGAATGCAGATTACATACCCCTACTATGCTAACACTACACTATGACAGAATCGTATGTGTATGCGGTATCATCTAAACCGCACGTAGGTGGATGGTTGTTATATATGTAAGACCGATGTAGCCACAGGATAAGTATTTCGGCGACTAGACCTAACTATTAAAGTAAGTTCCATCTGCACTAACAGAATTTGAATAGGGACAACCACCATAATATTCCCGTTTAATGTTCATGACGCTACCCGATCCTGTCTTGTAAAAAGGTCTAAAAGAAATGCTTCAAATATTTTACAGTATCACGTATGCCAATAGAAATAACTCCAAAAGTGACATCGGATAAAGTAGCCCTTATTTCCACATCTCAAATTGCAATAAGTAGTTACCCCGCGTCATGTAGTAGTGTACTTACGGGGATCAATAAAAGGCGTATTTTGTAATATACTTGGTTATTATTATATTTCTATAAAAGAAACTACTTTTCTAAATCAAGACAGGTGTTGTCGGTCCGTGCTGACTCCCTTCTCTTTTTTCCTGTTGTTTTGAATATATAAAAACTTTTTTGCAAAAAAAAACAACCGACTTCCAAAAACGACACTACAAAGTGAAAAATAACTTTAATTTCGGAAGTCGGTGTCGTTGGGTTCGCATTTTCGTTGTTTGCCACCGACTTCCGAAATTAAAGTTATTTTTCACTTTGTAGTGTCGTTTTTGGAAGTCGGTTGTTTTTTTTTGCAAAAAAGTTTTTATTTTTCACTTTTTAGTTGTAATTTTGGTTTAAAAACCAAACTATTAAACCGTTTTCGATGAAATTTCTATGGGACCATTTGGGAAGTATACCCTTTCCAACAAAAAAAGAATTTTTCAAATCGGTTGGCAAGCGACGGAGTTATGCGCGAACAAACATAAAAAAAAAAAATACAAACATCCGAATTGAGAACCTCCTCCTTTTTTAGAAGTCGGTTAAAAATAGTGTTTGTCTCTTAAACATAACATTACATAATCAGCCTATAATGTTTCCAATGCTGGTGCATAAGCCTCCTCTCTTTTATCTCTTAATATAAACCAAACTGGTCCCCAAGATACAAGCGCCACCTAGTTTGAGGACCGCCGTAAAGATCCAAATGATGACAGTTACAGACCGACGTTAAGTTAATTATAAGGTAATAATTATAACATTGGTTCAATAAATTTATTATTATTACTAGCTTCTGCCAGCGGCTTCGCCCGCGTGGATGTCGGAAATTATCCCACGGGAACGTGCTACCCTAATAAAAAGTATGTCCTTCCCTAGGATGCCATCTATCTCTTTGCCAAATCAGAAGTTCAGTGGTTTACGTGTGAAAATGTAACATATAGTTTCAAGTTTAAATCCTCCCCTTAAAAACCGAATTACCCCTTTTTGCCCCGTCAGGGATCAATTTTCGACTACTTTACATAATTATTATTAATTGTTTTCTGTCAAAACTATTTATACTGAGTTTCGAGTTAATTGGACCGCGCATTCAATTACTTCCACACAAACTTCAAGACCCCTATATCCCCCTTTGAGGGGTAATTTTGAAAAACTTATAATAATAAACTTTATTACTTACTTTGGCGAGTATTCTTGCCAAGTTTCAAGTTTATTAACCTAATAAAGACGATTTTTCATATAAACTGTATCCCTGCTTTTTACCCCCACAGGGGTGCAATTAAAAAAAATCGTTTGGGATGTATTTATAACTTGACTTAAAGATTATTTATACTAATTTTCGAGTTAATCAAGCCATGCAGTAAAATCCTCCCCTGTAAAATTGACTACCCCTTTTCAGCCCGTCACTGGTAATTTTCGAAAAACACTGATACACATTATTCTTTACTTTCGATCGTAGGTATAAATAGTGAGTTTCGAGATAATCGGACCGCGCGCTAAAATTCTTCCATACAAACTTTGAAACACCCCAATCCCTTTTTAGAGGGTAGTTTAGAAAAACATAAAATGGCAAACTTCATAATTTACTTAGATTAGTATTGGTGCCAAGTTTCAAGTTTATTAACTCAAGGAATAAGATTTTCCATGCAAACAAAATACCCCCATTTCACCCTCTTAGGGGTGGAATTTCGAAAAACCCTTTCTTAGTGGATACCTACTCTTCACTAAGAATACACCCTCCAAATTTCATGTCTCTAGGACCAGCGGTTTAGGCTGTGCGTTGATATATCAGTCAGTCAGTGAGTCAGGACTTTGAATTTCTGCCAGGGTGGCGGGCTCGTCCGAAAGGGTTACCGCTGCCCTGGAACATAAAGGGCTAAGGAAGGAACACGGGTGGGTTTTAGTCAGTAAGAGTCTGACACTCCCTTCCGCTCCACCCAGAGCGGGAGGGGTCATTTGATGAGATCCCATCCTCAAAAAAAAAAGGACTTTGAATTTAATATTAGATTTTAAATCTAAAGTTACAGTCTTAAAACATATTCAAAAACCAATAAGGTAACATAGAACGTATTAATCAGTCAGTAATTAAGCTAGGTAGTAGCTAGCAAGTAGGTTCTCGTATTAGGATGATCGGCATTGCCGATTAGTCGGCTAGTTGATTAGTCGGCTAGTCGGTTAATCGGCAAATACTATATGTAGTCGGCCCATCTCTAATCTTAAGATAAAATATTACAGTATCATAGCCGTGTGCAGAACTCCACTGCGGGTGACATAACCTACGACAAACTTATTATTTGCGGTTGGTACAGTAATTGGGTCTAGGGATCGAACCGCAAAATTAAGTTTGTTTTTTATTGTGTATACTTTTCCGGGATAAAAAGTATTCAGTGTGGTGCCCAGGATATAAAAGAATAATTATACCAAGTTTCATCGTAATTGAACCGGTAGGCGTCGAGCGTGATTCAGTATTCACGCGCGATGGCTTATTATTAGCGTATTTCATGTATAACTTTGGTGTTTCTATACCGATTTCTATGATTCTTTTTTATGGAATAGTTAATAATGTTAACTTTTTTAATTAGGGATGACTGAGAGTGTTATAAACGTGAGAGTAGACAAATATAATCAGAATGCTTCAAACTGCTAAGCTATCGGGAGTTACACGTGTTATTGTGAGTCAACCATAAAAGATAGACATATGCTGTCGTGGGATATTTTTTATATAATTTTAAGGAGAATATTTCCGTCATACATTATTTCTGTGTAGCTTTAACCATTAAGGTTGCACATGCGACGGAAGCTTAAAAAATGGAGTAACTTCTCCCGTTTTCCCAACATTTCCCTTCACTGCTCTGCTCCTATTGATAGTAGCGTGATGAAAAGTATACTATAACCTGCTCAGGAGTATGAAAAATAATTGTACCAAGTTTCGTTAAAATCCGTCGAGTAGTTTTTGTTTCTATAACGGTTATACAGACAGACAGACAGACAGACAGACAAAAATTTTACTGATTGCATTTTTGGCATCAGTATCGATCCCTAATCACCCCCTGATAGTTATTTTGGAAATATATTTCATGTACAGAATTGACCTCTCTACAGATTTATTATAAGTATAGATAAACATTCCTGGAGGCTGGATTAGAACACCCTCTAGGATAGAACGTCTACAGTACGTACTGTAGAAGTTCTACCCTAGAGGCTAGCCTAGAGCCTAAGTAATCGCAGTGAGATTGTATGTACAAAGCTTAGTCTCTGACAAATATTTACTCCATGTGCTATTGATGCAATGAGTGACAGATGTGTTGAGTGTGTTGACGGACATGCAATAGTTTCCTCAATAGGCAATTTATTTGCACTTTGTGTTAGAAAATTGGTTTCTATTGACTCTCCTGTATTAAGTTTAATCTGCTGCTTTTATTAATGTTTATTACGATCGTGTGTTAACAGATTATGTCTATTGCAAGATGTAGCTACGGGATTACATTAATCTGGTAGACCAATATCCTCATCTGCAGGTATTAGATGTGTTACAACATAGATACTGAGTTATTGACAATTTCACAAAGTACATGCGACCATGCGTATGTCCTGCTTACATTTGCAATATCTAAGTAAGATTTAAGGAAAACATCGTGAGGAAATCGGAATGTCCTAGAACCAAAAATTGGAAGACATGCGATATCAACTAACCCGCACTGGGCTCGTGTGGTAGATGCGTAGAGCAGCCCACTCCCTCTCAAAGAGCTTCCTTTCCTGTCCTCTCAAAGGCTTGTGTCCCAGCAGTGGGAACATTATAAGCTGATTACGCTTGCTATGCTATTTACTAAAACATACCAAACCACCAAGATTGGTCATTAAATCGCTCTCCAGTGCATCAATATCACACCGATTTTCATACAGAGATTTGCTAGCCCAGTCAACATACACCACTCCATTTAACGGATTTTCCGGAAACCATCCACATTTTCACAGCAACCGGCATCATAACATAGCTCACATTAAGGCATATTCCTAAAATAACAGTGTTCACCACTCAATCCCGTACGAACACGGAAGTAGTGACCGCGTCAATTTCGTGCGATTCCCAACGATTCCGAGCGGCACCGCGCGGAGTGTTGCGGTTTCACGTCATTACCACATGCTAGATGGAATGATACTACGAATGTGCTTTAAGATGATTGCTTGTTATTGTAGACCGTCATGCTTTGTAAAATGAGCTGGAATTACGAGTAATATGAACAATAAATTACTTAAATGCAGGAAATAGTCTCTCGAGATAAGTCATATTCATTATAATGTTTAGGGCTTTAGAGCATATTTAACATAGTTAGAATCCCCTAAACATGCAAAACATGGGTTTCCCAAAATACCCATAATGGGGATATTGTTGTTTTGCTTGCAGGAACCTGTTGGATGCGAGAAGCACAGAACCGGTCGAAGTGGAGGTGCTTGGGGGAGGCCTGTGTCCAGTAGTGGACGTCTTTCGGCTGAATGACGATTATGATGGTTGCCACACCTGACATTTTTTTTTTGATCTAGCAGTCATGAGGATGAGGACACTGTTCTCCATATTCTTGTCGGAATTCTTATCTTCATATTCATTTATTGCCTTTCTTTTATTTTCATTTATTTAATCATAGGTTTGGTATCTCCATCATAGTTTATAAACCCTCTCCCATTGACTAACAATGGGGATATTAGTTTTAATTTTAACCACACCTGACATTTAGGTTTATGCTCAAACAGACCTGAGGACAATGCTTCCCATTCTTCTGGCATGTTTCTATGTCGCATTTAATGCTAAGATATTATCATCAACATTTCAGCCGAAAGACGTGCACTGCTGGACATAGGCCTCCCCCCTCCCCCAAGCATCACCACTGCAACGGGCTAAAGATATGGTAGTGCCGTAGTGGAAAATAAGAAGTGTAACCTCTAAATTGAAGCCAGACACGGAAGCATTCCACACGTGTATTAAAGTAAACGTTTCCCCCGTATTATTTACACAAACACAACATTACCTACAAAATTACGTACCCCCGGGAATTCCTCGCTGAGAGAGAAAATCCAGCATTTCCTAGCATCCCTGAAGGCTTTGTTTACCAAGCTTTAGAGCTTACACAGAAATGCAATAGCGTGAAATCTGTCCAGCTGGAAGACAACAGCTTCAAATCTGTCTCAATCCCCGTCTTTGTGTGTCTTGACCTTTTGCTTAAGCTGCTTGCTTTGACGAGGTTTGCTTTCTTCTTCTATACAATAGAACATGACGTAACATAACGTACATAATCCCCGACGGGTTAAGCAGGGGTGCACCTAATACACCCACATTTTGCCAGTTATGTTTAAGTCCCGTGTAATTCTTCTGTATCTAATATTATAATCCATCCAAAGGTTGTCTGAACAAGATCGCTCTAAGCGATAAGAGCGACCGCCAATTGTCACCCTTTGTAAAATTTCTATATAATTTACATGTGTAATTTATATGGTGTGCATCTACATGGAACTATGGATCTATGGTGTCATCATGTAATTTGTGATTTGTGTGTGGTGGTGTGTGTGTGTTTTATATGGTGTGTGTTTCTATGCTGTTCTATAAACAGGTACAGTTTGTGTACAGGAGGTAATCTTTGAAAGTAGGTTTTGATGGGATTTTAAAATATTTCACTGATAGAAAGCTTCATATTGCCGAGTGTCATAGGATTGAATATTTAATAATAGATACCTTTAACATCAACGTGGACGAAGCCGCGCACAAAAGCTAGTTACAAATCAGCTAGTCAGAACTGGCTTCTTTGTTTATTATAAGCTAAAGTTGGTCTTTGATGAAGACAAAACTATTTCCTTTGTTTATTAATAAATAGGTTTCTGAATTATGAAGAATGCCTGTTAACTTGCTTTGACCACTCAAAGGAACTTGGGTTCTTGCTAGAATTTGTAGATTTGTGTAGATTTCTGCTGCTTGCTTTTCAACTAAATTATTCAGTCGACTACATGCGCCATACAGTCAAAAAGGATTATTGATGCTGAGGAGTTGATTGCACTACTTGTAGCTCTTCCTATCTTCACAGTTTATGACTTGTGACTCATCTTCTTTGTGACGAATATTGGAAAAAGGCCTTCTAGAGTATCTATTTAATTGATATGTAAACACCGTCTCATTCACACAAACAGGGTAACTGCTGTCACTAATGTCATCTGTCAGTCATGAGGAATGTCGGGAAACAGACAAAGTGAAGCAAGCTATACGATGGCGCTTGGTGTGGAGCCAGTGAAATGATATACAGGGTGGCAGGGACATCGACGCGCAAACTGTAACCATGGATTCAGTACATGAGTTTAGACCCCAAAGCGTCGAATTTTTCGTCGGTTATTAAAAAAAAATATTGCTGTTCCTTACATTTTAACCGCGTAGGTATTGCACTTTTTTATGAAACAGACGATTTTTTTTTTGATAACCGACGAAAAATTTCTACGCTATGGGATCTAAACTCATGTGCTGAATCCATGGTTAGAGTTTGCGCGTCGATGTCCCTGCCACCCTCTATTTAACATAAATACAGAATCAACAGGATTCTACAGGCCTATTCCCAAGAGAGGACTATAAGGGGCTAATAAAAAATATGTCAATAGGAAATATGTTTTTAAGCAACAAGCAATAGAAAAAAGAAAGAAAGAAAAATTGTTTATTCTGCACAAACAAAACGCACATTACAAAAAAAAAAAAACAAAATATACACATATAACGTAGTCAAAAGCCTCGTACTTAAGCATTTTTGTCCATTGCTTCTTGATAGTTAAGTTGAACTTTTCATACATTTTTCGGGTTAATACAAGCTGTTGTTTTGCATCGTCGTCAAATTTTAGGAGGCTGTTATGAAAGACATAAATAATCAAATATAAATTACGATCCTTGGTAAATAATGAATACATACTCTCTCTGACGGCACGGTTGGCGCAGTTGTTAAGCGATTGACTGCTGCGCTGCGTGTCGCGGGTTCGATTCCCGCACGGAACAAATATTTGTATGACCTACATGTATTTGTTCCGAGTCTGGGTGTTTTTCTATCTATAATATGTATGTATTTACAAAAAAAAAATGTATATAAGTAGTTTATCAGCCATCTTGTTACCATAACACAAGCATTAGGTTGCTTAGCTTGGGACTAGATGGCGCTGTGTGAAATGTCCAGGGATATTATTATTATTATACTTGTTTTTTTTTAGTTATTTAAGTTTGACAGTATTTCAGAATACAACACTTTCAGAGAACAGAATCGCGTTATGGTATCGTATAAGCGGCCGCGTTTTTATGTGTGTGTAAAAGGGCAGTTACAGTGTGGTGTGATACCGCACTGTAACTGCCCTTTTTAAACAGGCCGCGTTTTAAAATGCGTGTCCCACATATACCGATTTCCGAAAATTAAAAAAAAAAAACCTACTTATTTATTATTGATTCGTGTCGAGAATCAATAATTTGACGAGGATGCCAAACGACACCTTGTATATTACTGTAATTTATTGATAAAGTGAAATACCCATAGGCTTAGCAGAGGCTGATCATTTTTACCATCCCGTGGAGAAAGTTGTTCAGTTTGATGGTCTGTACCCCCTTTAATATGACACACCTTTCTAATACTTGCTGTTTAAAAAGACATATTGAATACAAGCAAATTCCTCGCTAACAAGAATGGCTTTCTAATGAATGGTTTCAAAACAATAACCAGCGATTGAATTCAAAATGTTAATCAAAGAACAAACAGTGGACTTAGGAATGAGCCGTCTCCTTTGTAACGAAAGGTTGGAAGTATCAAAATTAGTTTCCCAGAGGTAAACGTAGAGAGGTTCAGTAGGAACATCTCAATATTGTTCAGCATTACCATATTATTGGAGTTTTGCTTGAATACTGTGGAGCGAGGTTTTAACATAATGTCTGGGTATGTAGGACGCGGAGCTGTCTTTCTGTTTGTATACTAACTGTACGTATTAGGGCAGTTAGTGAAGACGGTGAAGGAAAACTTGTGAGGAAACCGGCATGTTCTAGAACCAAAAATTCGTAGTCATGTGATATCTACCAATCCGCGATGGGCCCGCGTGGTAGATTACGGCCCGCTCCCTCCTGGCCTAGGCCTGTGTCCTAGTAGAGGAACATTATTGGCTGATTATGTAGTGAAGACGAATTTGATTTACAGATGTCACGATGAGTTTAGATTAGCTGCAACAAAATGTCATCGCTATATATCTACGTAGATATGGGATTAAATATTTCACCATCGACATCTTCCACCCAATATCAAGGTCTGCCAAGCCAAGAAGATCTGGAAGCCCACGCCAACATAGTTGAGAAAAGGCCTTTATCCAACTATGTTGGCGTGGGCTTCCAGTGCAGAAACAGAAAAAAACTAGCCACGTTATCAGATGCAGTTACTTGGTAGTTCAAGGTTAATATTTTCATTTTTTTTTTGGTTTATTAGCATTCGATATCCATACTCCTAACATCTGTCAAGTTTAACCAATTCTTTTAATTAGACCTTTCATTTGATTTGTATCTAAAAGTTCATCGATCAAAATTACGTTTGTTTACAAACGTGTCTAATAATAAGTATTATTTCGTAAGCAATTTATTATCATGCCTCAGTCAGTCCTTTAATATTCCTTGATTCTTATTGCATACAGAAAATGCAATATAATGCTATTAAATGATACCTTTATATTTTTACAACGCCTTTATGTAAAGGCTCTTATTTAATACTAGCTTCTGTCCGTGACTTCGGTCGCGTGGAAGTTGTAAGACACCAAAATATACTGAAAAAAAAATACAGCTCATATTACGAGTCCGCGTATAACTGGTCAGTTTCCCTCAGTCGTCAGTTTAATTCGCCAGTTTGGTTGATTAGTCAGTTTCACTGATTCATCAGTTTTGCCGATTAGACAGTTGCGTTAACTCAACAATTTTTTTTTTATTGATATTAACTAGTGCTTGACTGCGATCCCGCCTGATGGAAAGCAGTGATGCAATCGTTGATGGTAAAGCGCACTAATTTATTATGAGCCTATTCACTCTAGCCTTGAAAACATCAAACCTTGAAAACAATTTCCAGTGTTTGAAAGAATTTTTAACAAACAAACATGAAAAAACTCAAATCCTTTCTCTATAATATTAGTTTAGACGTAGTAGATCTACTGGAACTTCCAGTAGATCTAAAATTTTATCACAAAATCTGCTTACAAGTAAGTACTAGAAACCTATGTCTTTCATCGAGTTTTGGTACTTGTCAGAGCTAAAATTAGTCAGGTGTCAAAATTATTTATCGGTTATGATCATATCGAGACATAGTCCACATTGTTATTTGATTAGACACTGGCTAGGGGTAATACAATCATTCGTGGAATGGAGGCCGTAAATCGTTTCGCCACCCTGCGACTGATTTGAATCGGAGTGAATGAAAAGTGGACGATTGTATCGCCTTGCTGAAATATTGAGAGACTGCAGACAGAACTTAACTATTGTCTTGTGAAATGCAGACTTCAATTTAGAAGAAACATTAATTTTGACGATATTATGCAACAGATGAACGATATTATGGTTTGAATTATACTTTATTCTTTTTACTTCACCGTTTTTAGGGCTGATTTTTCTAACGCCAGATAATTTTATCGGAGAGATAATTTTGACTTTTTGACAGTTCTACCATACAAAAACTGTCAGACGTCAATATTATTCCACGAATAAAAATTATCTGTCGATTGAAAAGTTAGCCCTTACTATAATCTAGCAAATGTTTTAATTACATATAATTACTTTCAACGACACTTTTTCATGTGCTTGTCGATTGTAACAATAACAATCTATCAGTATTTATGTAATGCCCATTTTCATACGGTAATACCACTCAAGGACTCCTGACACAGGCCCGACCTAGTGTGGAGTTCATAAGCAAAATGCTTCCTTTGCGTCTTATATTTTTTAAATATAATAAATACTAGCCATAATGTCCTATCCTACTAATATTATAGACGCGAAAGTTTGTGAGGATGGATGGATGTTTGTTACTCTTTCACGCAAAAACCATTAAACGGATTTGAATGAAATTTGGTACACAGACAGTTTATAACCATGAATAACACATAGAATACTTTTTATCCGTGTATTCCTACAAGATCGAGACTTATGCGGGTGAAATCGCGGGGCGCAGCTAGTAGACTATAAGGAAATGTAAAGCACTGTTTTTGGCGAATAAACATTATTATCATACAACCCTTAAATATTTGGGCACGAGCGAAAGTAAAAAGGCCCATTTCTGTAAAAATATTTAAATATGACAGGAATAAACAAGATATTCTACCTATTGAAAAACAAACGTAAACGAGACGAAATATTTAATACGAATACTCGTAGTGTTGAAGTCAAACTTCCGCGAAACGAAAACATTACAATACTCAATCAAAATTTTCCAACGCAAATCTCCTTTGAAAATCTCAAGACAGAACCACTATATCTTAGTCTTAGATTCAATTAAAAATTCACGACAGGATCAGGTTTCTGTTCACTATCGCTCATAATTTATTCCTGACAGCCTTTCCAGTGGTACTTAAATCTTAGTTAAATATCCTTCAGCGGAGAGGCGTCATGCGGTGACAGATAAATGAGGCTCGGAGAATATCTTAATCGATACACGGTTGTTTGTTTTGATATTGGATATTTACTAACAACACTAGAGATCGTATCTCAGATCGAATGAATAGATTCCTTCTAGCTTAATCAGCCTATGATGTTCCCACTGCTGGGACACACGCCTTCGCCCAGTCAGATGGACGTAATACACCACGCGGACCCAGTGCGTTGTGGTAGATGTCTTGGATTTTTTGGTTATAGGATATGCCGGTGTCCTCACTATGTGCTCCTTCACCGTTTTGAGAGCAGTGATGATGAAATCATTTACACAAGATAAAGCGCCTGACTGGGTTTTTAGTTACTCAAAGGGAACTGACTATACTTTAGCTAGAGAACGGTTTAATAGCCTAAATAAAACTTAGGTTCCTCTAGGTAGGTATAGAGGTTTTTGGGTTTTGGTTTTTATATGAGCAAAGTGTAAAGTATGAATACAACATGGCGCTACAATGGCGACATTAATTTAACACACGGGTAGGGCTAGTGGCCAGTAATCATAAAAATTATAACAACATAAAAAAAATCGTAACTTGAAAACTTCCACCTGCGCCGCTCGCCGACATAGGGCTCTCTGTCTTTCCTTCAATTCACCTTCTCTTTGCACGATAATTGTTTTAATTACATTGATGGGATGTTATGATCCGTGACCCCGGCAAATGACCCCTGCGCTACAGTTCTTTAAATCAGGTTGCTCTAAGATGCTATTTTAGAAAATTGTTAATAAATAAATAAATATTAATGTTTAATTAAATTAAAACATATTCATAGAACTAAAACGCGAAACCGTTTACGTGTGTTAAATTAATGTCGCCATTAAATCGCCACGCTGTATAGATGGTTATACGAATAGGGGAAGACCAAAGGAACGATGGATGGACTGTGTGAAAGATGATATGGTTAGAAAGAGAGTGACTACCGAGGACGATTAATAGAGAAGTATGGAAGAAAAAGACAGCGCTGACCCCAAATAAATTGGGGCAAGGGCAGTAGAATGGGTAGCGGGATTGTCCGAAAGGGTTACCGCTGCCCTGGAACATAAAGGGCTAAGGAAGGCACACGGGTGGGTTTTAGTCAGTAAGAGTCTGACACTCCCTTCCGCTCCACCCAGAGCGGGAGGGGTCATTTGATGATTTCCCATCCTCTACAATGATGAAGAGGTATAGAGACCCTAGAAACGTATATTAACTTCACAGTAACAGCTCAAACGATGCTAGTTAAACTTATTCTTCAGGCTCTATAAACATCGCCGGCTCAGCTACATATTTCATTAGAAAACAATCAACGCATACTAAGACTTTTCTTCCACATAAGGGGACCAATTATGACAGCTTTGACGCTGCATCCCTAAGTATTTTAAAAAAGAACATTACGCATACGTCACCGTACGTCATCGGACCATACTTTCATCCCAGCACTAGGAATCTAAGAATTTGTTACCAAATACGTCAACGCAGTACCTTCCGAAGTACTAAAAAGAGTACATTATGAAATGTTTCATCAAATCATTGAATACCTAGCTTTTAAGAACAGTTACAGACGGACTAAATACTTTTAATCGCAGTTAATGACGCGAACAGACCGGTATTGAACTCAATCAGTCAAGCAAAGAAGCGCATGCGATTAATCGAATCGTTGAGAATCGATTCAGTTTGTATTTTAGAGAATGGTGCTGTTAATCTGGACTTGGCACAGATTGTTGCCTATAAGAAAATAATCGAATCAAAAGAAATTAATCGAAAAAATGCATTAACAATTCAACTGATTCAATTACAATGGTTTATCGTTATTAAAACATTAGCATTAGTTGGCTGCTAAAACATAGACAGCCAATGTGACTGATCATATTATGCACGGTAAACTCCAAGGATGATTGAATCAGAAACAACATCATATGTTTTCATTAAAGTTACAAGTTTATATTTTCATTCAATTATATCACTCATGTTAACCAATAACTCACAACGATTCGATCAATCCGAGCCGTTCTGCCTCACAAGCACAACACACATATATCATGCAACTGATTTTCGAAACACCAATTTATGACTCAAAGATTTATATACCGATTAAGAGAGCGAAGCAGCGGGCGCAGCTTGTATTGAATAAAATATCAGTTTATAGTTATTCGCATTGAGAAAGACATACCGAAGTACCGGACCTAGTAAGGGACCGCAAAAGTGCCTACTGTTAGCGATAAGATCGGCATAACTCTGTTAAAGTGGTTGAAACGCGGTGTAAGGCCGGGCTACAACGGTCAAGTGAAGCTTTCGAGCGAAGCGGTTTTGCGTGAGCACTGCGCCCTTAAGTATCGCTTGTTCTACGTCTGTGTGAACCTGCTTAAGTATTTAATAAAACCCCTCTTAAAATTGTGCGTAGGAGCCTGACGGGGGATTATTTGGTTTAAAATTTACATAAAAATTCTAAACTTTGCATAAGAAGTGACTTATATTTAAGTTCCAACAGACAATTTTATTTGCCTATAGAAGCTTTTTATTTTCCATTTTGAAATAATCTTTCACGGAAAATAAATTATATAGGCACTGAGAGCGTAAACGTAAATATTGAAGAAGCGTAAGAGTTGAAAAATGAAATGAAAGCGTACAATTCACGGAATTCCTTTCATTGTGCTTTTCGCTAAGGGGAATACTCGTGCAAACATGAAAGATTTATTGAGGAAAAGTTAAAATGTTTTTCAACTCCCCCATACATATTACATTGCTACATAATTAAATAAAGTGCTACAATCTCAGGGCTTTTATCTAAATAGTCGAATTATGTAGCTGAGAGCTCTCACCGGTCAAATTCCCTGGATTTAACTTCAATTTATGACATTTATTAAAATTTTTGGGTTTCTAATAATAAATTGGTTGAGGAAAAAGGATTTTTGAAGTATTTCCTTATATTCTACGCCCATATATTTATTTTTATTTTATCAAACGTTTTCCTTCCTGTTGCTAAAATTTTTGAATGAGTTTCTAATCTATATTAAGATTTCATCCATCTTTTTTTTTAAGTTTTCTAATACTTTGTAGAAGGAACGGAAAAAAAAAGTTAAGAAAGTTGCGCAAAAAATTAGAAAATTTAAGAATTACACTTTTACGCTAAAACAGCTGAACGGATTTAGATAAAATTTGACATATGGGTAGACCATGATCTGGAGAAGGACATAGGCATAGACATACTTTTCATCCAGGATCGCAGACGAAGTCGCGAGCAAAAGCTAGTTAAATATAATTTTGAATTTGTGATTTCAACTCTTTCATACCTTCGGTCGATTTTCATCAGACGTTAAGTGACAATAAACCGAATAACATTGAATCATCAGCTGCCTTGCCTTTACCCAACTATTTTGGGGGAGTATTTATATATGCCCCTTGGTATGACCGGTTGTCAGACTTTTGGGTTTTTAACGACCTTTGACGTCTGTCAAAGATCCCCGAATGACAGCCGGGACCACCACGAAGTGGTGAACATGGTCACCCATCCACGGACCAACCGCGGCAAGCGTAGCTTAAACTAATCGATCAACCCTGCAGCTGTTCTTACTTAGCAACAAGCTCCCCAGCGAATAACATTGAATATTAATCAATAAACAAGCTATAATTTTGCTAATTAATATCGAATACAAGCAAAATCTCTCCCATATACACCAGGCCGAACCCGGCACCACTTCCTAAGTCTATAACATACTTAGTTAATACCGCTCTTAAGAATTTTAAGTAAGTATAAGCGTCCTTACTGTTTTCTTTATGGGATCCTGGACTTTTAAGCGAACATGTTTAATTAAGCGACATACTACCGTTGTGCACTCCGCATTATAATGAGATGATAGAATGATTGTATAAGCTTAACGAAACTGTAAATTGTGTCCGATTTGAGACTATTGTTCTGGTTTTAATTATCATAATGGTGTAATTATGTTGGTACCGAAGGCAAAGGCAGTTTTTTAAGACTATTTCTTACCTTTATACAATTTCTCCCAGCTCCCTGCGACGAGATTTGCTTCTGTAAAGAATAGAAAAAATGGTTAGTTAAAAGTTTTTCAGGGCTTAGAGCGGTTTTGCACTACGTCCGATCCGAATCCGAGAAATGACGGTCCGAAGTAGCCATAGTACGCACTATTTGTATCCTCATACAAATACCCCTCAACCCCTCGGTTGCGGACTACACCCGAACTCAGTCCGTCCGAATTTAGAACATTCCCGAATCAGATTCAACTCGGATCTTGAATTCGGATTCGGATCGGACGTAGTGTGAAACCGCTCTTAAGGTTCATAAAATAGACTCATTGGGCAAGTCGAAAAAAAATTGAGATTTACGATAAAACTCCAGTTTAGCACGATAAAAAATAAATAAAAAAGATAAAGTTAATGACTACTTCAATTAACGGACATCAGGGATGGGGATTGTGCCAATATTAAATTAAAAAGTAATGAAATCGTTTAGTTCAAGATAATACATGTTCACAAAGATACCTCGTATCGCGAGGGCTGGTTCGAGGTGGCGTAGGAAAGGATTTCCTGAAAAGACTTGAGGGAGGCCCGGCAGTGGCAGAGTATAAGCTAAACAAAAAAAAAAAAAAATACAAAGCTAATGTAATAAACGTGCAAACTGTAACCATGAATTCAGCATATGATTCTAGACAACCTAACGTAGAATTTTTTAGTGGGTTATCAAAAATAAAAAAAACTCTTGTTTCATAGAAAAGTGAAATACTTACGCGGTCAAAATATATGTGACACATCTTATTTTGATTTTAATAACCGACGATTTTCAACGCAGAGGAGGAATCGGAATGATGTACTAAATCCGTGGTAACAGGTTGCCCGTCGATATCCCCGCCACCCTGTACAATATCAATATCTCCTGTGTCCCTTAATTAAACGTAGTCATTAGCTTCTTTTTTTTATCATGATAAAGCTGGAGTCTCGCCGTAAATCTCAAATGTTTTTCGATTCGTCCAATGAGTCAATAAAGCCAATAAGCCGTATAAGTCAATAGAGCCAATAAAGAAGAAACCAAATTAATTAATTTAATCAATTTAACAAAAAATTAAAAGAATATCTAACACAAAAATGCTTTTACTCGGTCGCAGAATACCTAGAACAAAATAAATAGTAGTTACAATTAAAAATTAGTAGAAGTTCATACCGCCAATTAAAGTTGTCTTTACTACTTTCATTGAAATTTCTTTATATTTTCTTAACTTTTAAGCCTTCTTTGTACAAATATTTCAAAACCAAAATTAGGCAAATCGGTTCAGCCGTTCTCGAGTTTTTGTGAGACTAACAAACGTCAATTCATTTTTATATATATAATAATAGATAGATTATGTTAAAATTATTATTATGTTGCCGTGCCCTAGCCGGGTTTCATGTTGGAACTTACTTATATTGTAACATCGAAATGTACACATGAATGCAATAAAGAGTTTGAGTTTGAGTCTATTTTATAAACTTTAAGGTCGCCAATAATAACTTCTTCCTCCCTGTATAATATCAATATCTCCTATTTATTATTATACGAGTATAAGGTATACGAATTTCTGATCGTTTAAAAAATTACACCCACCTTCTCTTTTCAGGAAAACACGAAACTACGTATTGATCTACGTTTGAACACAAAAAGTTCTTTATTAACTAGCGCTAGAATATTCAAAAGAAACATCTCGTTACAAACTGTTTCAGGCAACCATTTAATATTTACGTAAGGACACGAATGTTTCAGCCGATACTTCAAACTTGCTGGTGAAAGTCTACATTTCGGTCCCTATCACTTTGAAAATAAGGTCTAAAATCGCGTGACTTTCGTGTTCATAATAGCCTAGTCCTGTGGAATGGTATTTCAGCGTGTCCCGTTTATTGCTCGATAACTACCCATCCTCGGGGTATGCTAGAACTCTCCCAAATTTCGACAAGTTCTGTCCTGTGTTTATTTATTTGTCTATAAACTTTTGTAGGGGGTTTTATTATAAAGGCTCCTGCAGACGGGCGCGACGAGACTCTAGTAGAACCATTTTTATGAAACTTCATGGAAATTGTTCTACCAGAATGGCGTCGCACCGTCGCGTCGCGCTTGTCTGAGCCTTGAAATGGATGTAAGACAGTTATTTAATTAAAGTTGTCATAGAAGAAAAAGATTCTCGGGATCCTAAAGGTGCTCTTGTCCGTTCTAAAAATAGTCTGGAATCAGAATACTCCCTCAGCTCTTGAGGCACAAAAAATGTGCCTTGTCATGTTAACAAAATTCCCAGATATTTTGGTATAAAACGAACGACTTAAAAAATGATGAACTATCTATAAAGTTAGGGGTTTATTTATAAACGATGATTATAGTTAGGTGACGTCTAAACATTAAAAACGCATGGTTAAACAGTCGCTAATCACTACTTATATTTTTTTTAATATTTCAAGATTTTTTTCAGGTTCCCGTGCATTTCATTAGTCATCTATTTCTAGCTCCAGAGCGATGAGCAGAGACCCAAAAGAATATGTATTTTTCCTTGGTTTTGTCATTTCAAAAACGGTGTTTTATCCTGGTCTTATGTTTTTTTGTTCTCTGCTATATTACGATGGAAGAGAGTACTATTGTAGAGGAGTCAAGTAAAGCCATATTCATCAACATCGTGCTTAGAAACAATCTACTAACTGTATCTATTATTCCCAACGAGGATAAATAAGTAAATTCTGTAATACAGACATAATTTGCATATCTAATCTGTTATAGTCTGTTCAAGATAAATAACACAGCTATGTCAATGGGACCCTATTCCTAAGCCTCCGCCATCCGTCCGTACGTCCGTCCATCCATCCGTCCGTCCGTCCGTCCATCCCTCCATCCGTCGTTTCATCCGGCTATCTGTCAGCAGGCTTTATCTCATGAACCATTATAGCCAGACTGTTGAAATTTTCACAAAGTGTATATTTCTATTGCCACCATAACAACAAAAATAAAAACTTTTTTGAAAAAAAAACAACCGACTTCCAAAAACTATTAAAGTGAAAAATAACTTTAATTTCGGAAGTCGGTTCGTTGTTTGCCACCGACGTTATTTTTCTCTTTGTAGTGTCGTTTTTGGAAAACGGTTGTTTCTTTTTTCAAAAAAAGTTTTTATTTTTCACTTTTAAGTTGTAATTTTTACCAGTAGGTAATTTTGGTTTAAAAACCAAACAACTGTACCTACCGTTTTTGATAAAATTTCTATGGGACCATTTGGGAAGTATACCCTTTCCAACAAAAATAGAAGAAACAATTTATCAAATCGGTTGGCAAGCGACAGAGTTACGCGCGAAAAAACATAAAAAAAAAATACAAACATCCGAATTGAAAACCTCCTCCTTTTTTAGAAGTCGGTTAAAAATAAAATACAGTTAAAATTAATCCTTTTATTTTTTTTACTTTATTTTATTCTAGGTCCCGTTGGCATAGCAACAATCAGGCTAACAGTATCCTGAACATTATTCCCAACGAAGATAAATCAGTAAATGTGGTAATAGAGTGACATAATTTGCATATCTAATCTGTTACAGCCTGTTCGAGATAAATAACACAGCTATGTCACAATGATCACATTCTTTGTCGATCATTATTAGGCAACTATTAGTGCTGCCAAATTTATTGAGCACATTACGTCCTGGACTACAATGTGGGGCCAAGTTATGAGCCATGAGCGATTGTAAAATATAGTTGAGCGCTTCGAAAAGATAGAAAACAAAGTTCCAAACAAAGATTCTTCCTTTCTCGTCCGATCCTTTCCTAACTTTACCCATCAACCATTACTTAAAATGTTGTCTCAAACGAGAACATTAGAGTACATAGATTGCTACAGCATATAGCACTATATATACAGTAGTGGTAGCCACTGTGGTGGATCTACAACTCGTAATTCGCGGCCGTTACCACTGGGTAACGGCCGCGAATTACGAGTTGTAGATCGTGGGTTCTAAGTTTCTAACCCAGACAGGCGCTTTCCTTTGTGTAAATTGTTTCATCACCACTGCTCTTAAAACGGTGAAGGAAAACATCGTGAGAAAACCAGCATACTAAAACCAAAAATTCGAAGGCATGTGACATCTACCGCAACCTGAGACCCAGTGCGATTCTGTAACCATCTCACCGTGAAAATTTAGGTGAAGTGAGCGTGGAGTGAGCTGTCATTCCAAATAATACTAGGGATTGACACTACTGACAACTCACATCAAGCTCACTTCACTTGAGTTTTCACGGTGAGATTTTTACAGAATCGACCGGCTGTATCCCAGCAGTGGGAACAATATATGCTGATTATGCTACAGCATAATACCTAAGTGCATATCTAGGATAGCTGAACCAGTTGTAGGTTGACTTGTGTTTTTCAATACTATTGCTTTGTAGCAGTCAAAGGGACCTCATATTATGTTCAAAGCTGCGGGTTTTTGGAGCAACGATTGATTGTCACATAAGTGTTAGCCAGTTTTTGCAGTAAGTTTTTCATAAGCACACTGCTGTAAGTACACTTCTAGACCACCACGACCGAGTCCTTCAGAATTGCGAATTCTTACAAGCTATTCAAATCGCTTTCCTCTTATCAAGAGTACCACAGACCATGCCAAACGCTGAAGTCATTATTTTAGCCGCAAAGCTGTGGCGCCACTGCGCTTGCTGCGCGCAGGCACAATTCTGGCTAACAATGTATATTGCACTTTATATTAGTCGGTACAATAAACCTCTAGAAGTACGCTATAATTTTCTATTACGGAGCTTAACTTTGGCAGTAAAGGTTGAAAATTGAGTGTTTAACTACTATTAAGATTGTACAAGAATTTAAAATTGTAATCTATACAAATAAATAAAATTGAAGTGTCTGTTTGATGTCAAAATAACAGCTTTTTACTAAATGCATATGAAAGTATATACGGTATAGTTATAACAAAAAATCAATTTTGAAATTTTTTGTTAGTCTGTCTCTCTGTTTGTTCCGGCTAATCTCCGAAATACCTGGACCAATTTTGATAAAATTTGGTAAGGGGATACTTTGAACCCTGGGGAAGGACGTAGGCTTTATCAACACCACGCAGGCAAACGCAGTGATGTCACAGCGTTTGCAGTTTTATTATACAGGGTGGCAGGGACATCGACGCGCAAACTGCAACCATGGATTCTGCACATGAGTTTAGACCCCATAGTGTCGAAATTTTTCGTCGGTTATTAAAAAAAAATATTGCTGTTCCATACGTTTTGACCGCGTAGGTATTACACTTTTCTATGAAACAGACAATTTTGTTTTTGGTAACCGACGAAAAATTTGGACGCTATGGGGTCTAAACTCATATGCTGAATCCATGGTTACAGTTTGCGCGTCGATGTCCCTGCCACCCTGTATAATAGATACGGAATATAATATGATGGAAATTTAGCTAGATACTTCTAAGGCATTAATGTAGTATGTGTGATATTAACTCGTATATTCTCACAACAGTGCTGTGTTTAAAATCAATATTGAAGCGCAAAAATGGAATGAAATTCCCATCATATTATATTGCGTATAATTTTCCCAATATTCCTGGAAATATCACCTGTGACGGAAATGTATGATTAAAACCATATAGGTACAGACATATCGCCGCGCTTAGTATTGTTCAAATCCTCCTATTCGCCACTTCTTCTTCCCAGCGATAGCACTAGGAAGTGGTGAAGGGCGGGCGTTTTTGGGGGACTGTCTTTTGTAATTTTGACGTTCGAAAAGTGCTGATTCTCAGCCTAATTTGAATAAATGGCTTTTGATTTTGATTGATTGATGACCGTGGGATATAAGGTTGCCAACCGTACTATATAATATAGTATCCTGCTATATTAGAGGCGGTTAGAGGCTTATATACTTTTTATATATATAGTAGACGAAACTACTATATTTTAATTTCAATACAAAATGGCGAGATGAGCACAATATGGCCAGTATTAATCTCATAAAAGCTAAATTAATTAGAGTGTACTATAGTCCATTTATAATAGCATTAGAAAAAAGAGGCTCGTAGAAGCAGGAATGCAAAACATTTTATTTCAAAGTTATGATAAAACAATTTTAAGGGAGATGCTTAAATTCTAATTTTCTTGCGTTTTTTGCAATTTGCAGGTCAGTGTAAGGTTGTATCTTAATAAAAATAATATGATGCGCAACAATGAGAAATATGTAGGCAATAATACAATTTTAACCTTAAAAATCATCAATACATCCCTTTAAATTAGAATTGCTCCGAACTCGTCTGATTTCGCGGGCTACTGCAGCGCATCCACCTTAATTAAAATAAAATTCGGTAGAATTATAGTGAAACGAATAACGTTCCAAGTATTGTTCATCCCTGCTTCTTTTAGGTTTTTAGCATTGACACTGTAATTTTAAATTGGAGTTATATAATATAAATAAATTAAAGCCACATAATTTCATAAGATAAATAGTTAAAATGGTTACAATTAAGTGTGACAGCTGCTGTAAAAATAGATCATAATAAATTCGGCGTCTATCATAATGTAACAATGTTTATTGTATTTTTGTTACAAAGTGTGCATTAAAAATAACCTTTTTTAACTTCTTTCTAATGCTATTGTAAATGGACTATAGGTTATGAGACATGAAGAAAAACCTCGTTCATAAAGATTTAAAGTAGGTGTTTTTTTTTTTTTCAAATTTTGTAAATGTAAGAACCATGGATCCATTTTTTTATGATTTTTTGATGTAGACTTGAAAGAGCATGGCAGTTGAGAATATGTCATGCTCACTTAAATGTCTCACTGGTGGTGGCGCGTGTGTTGGATCATTCGGTTCCCTACAAAATGGTTGAGCTGGGTGGTGCTGATCCACGCGTCATGTTCGTGAACGGGCGCCGTCGGTTGAGACTGGTCATCTCTTAACTGCCTGGGCTTATTTTTAATTTTATATTTTAAAATGTTTCTTTTCTATATTTGTTCTCACATATAGAAGCAATAACAATAATGTACCCAGGATTTCGTAATAATATCTTGAATTAAAAGAGTGTCCTTGGAGTTTCTTGTCCGTTCTTCGCCATAGAGATCTACGTTTTGGAATGGGCAGCTAGCTTCAACTTTCTGACTAACTGACCGACTATATAATTTTGACAATACAAAAGTGCCTGTAAATGGTTTAATTGAAATAAGTTTGAGTTAAAAAAATACGCATTTAAATCTAAATTATTTTTTTGCCATCTACTGACTAAATATAATTTCACAGGCAATGGTTTCCAGTCTAACCGGATGCAGCTGAGTACCAATATTTTACATGGAGCGACTGCCTATCTGACTTCCACAACCCTGCTGCTGGGTAACACGATACCCCTTGGTCCCTTGGTAAGACTGGTTGTCAGACTATATAATTACAAACGACTTACTTTAATTTAAACGTTAGATCGCAAGCCGTTAACGTTTATCAACGTCTATGAATACGGGAGTAACAATGAAATGAAATGAAATTGTTTATTCTATGCATAGGATAATGGAATCACTTGTCACGTCATATTATTTTTTATTAAACCGGTCAAGTGCGAGTCGGACTCCCGGAGCAAGGGTTCCGTACAATTTGTAGGTACGACAAATTTACGGTTTTCGGATTTTTTTCCTTTACTTGTGCTACATGACATTGCTTCTTGCCAAATTTCATGATTCTAGGTCAACGGGAAGTGCCCTACAGGTTTAGATTCCCTTACGAGTATCAAAATATGCGGCATAAACGGAACATAAACGCCCGTATCTTTTGATTGCGTTTGACTTAATAGTTTGATTTTTTCACTGCTTCATGGGATTTCAGCCTTGAGTATTTGATATTAATTTCAACTTGATACCTAAACGCGTTCCTGGGAAAAAGGGTCTTGATAGACGGACGGACGGACAACGAAGTGATCTTATAAGGGTTCTGTTTTTCCTTCTAAGGTACGGAACCCTAAAACAGAAGCTAGATGGCCTCGATATTTCCTATCTGACTATATTTCCTCGATATTTCCTATCTGAGAAAAAATGGCGAAACAAACTCAAGGGTCAAAGTCTCTTAAAGTGCAGACATAATCTAGGTCAGACAAAAATTAACAAGTACTTAATCCTTACATGTTCTTAACCATGATAACATCATTAACCCAGACAGGGAGTACAAGTAGATCTATTATAATTTACCCTTGTACTTAGGTACATGGATGTTTTGTTCTCATAATATTACCTCCATATGAAGCCTTACACTGTAAGCCGAGGTTACGGCTGAAACCTATAATGTAGTATGTGTGTATGTATGCGTATGTGCGTTATATTATGATAGGTCAATGATTTAGGAACAGTCTGTTTTGTACAAATTGCTGGTTCAACACTTGACATATACATAACATAACATCACGCCTGTAATACCCGAAGGGTCAAGCAGAGCTGTAGGTACTACAAGTACACCCACATTTCGCCAATTATGTTTGAGTTCCATGTAATATGGAGCGAGCCATCGTGGACAGTTTGACCCTGGTTATCTATAACTTATTGGTTAGTAAGACACCTGAAACGGCCGGTCTGGTTGCTATTATTATTATGTCAAATTAAATATTGAATCATCCGTATCTATTAGGCTGGACAAGGTTAGGTTGATGTATTGTTTGAGTCCAGTACTGTAGCTGGCCACGTTGATTGCGGCTTCAGTAATATTCTTAAGGTCACCAAAAGTGCAAGTGAATGGGCACCTAGGACACTCCGGCAAGTGGGACATGGTTTGATCCGAAGCAGTCGCACTGGGTGTTGAATGGGTCATTAATCCCATATTTTTACTTCGTGGTAATCCCTCGTGCTAAATTGTATTTACAGCGGCCTACTTGTGTACGCAATCGATTGAGAGCATAGGTTGATTATGTTATGATCTATCCTACTATAATATTATTTATAAACGTGAAAGTTTGTATGGATGGATGGATGGAGGGATGGATGTTTGTTACTCTTTCACGCAAAAACTACTGAACGGATTTGGATGAAATTTGGCACACAGATAGTTTATAACCAGGATTAATACATAGAATACTTTTTATCACAATATTCCCACAGGATCGAAACTTATGCTGGTGAAACCGCGGGGCGCTGCTAGTTAATATTTCATGTTAATCCGATGTAAGGAACACCATATCACAAAACATCGGTCATCAGACAGGAGTGCAGTAGCACATGATACCTCTCAATTGTGGTCATTACAACTATAACTCGCTCTCGCGTCCGTCCATTACTGTCCGCCATACTTTATGACATCCGCCATTGAAACTTATCATCGGTTATTAAATTAAGTGTTTTGAAACAGAGTGTTATGAGATTTTGAGTGTCAATTAGGAAGTTAGGGGTCATTAATTAATTAGAATTAATATAGGGGCTGAATTGTTGTTTGTTTAAACGTAGTTTTGTTTGGGCATTGTTTGGAAAAGGGATCGTTTTCCCCGGCTGAGTAGCCATGATCCGGGTACAAAATATGTTATATGTGGATGTATAAACACAGGCGATATCTAAGGTCAATAGAACCACAAAATATGAAACCGTTTTCAAAACATTGTTAAGCAAATTTTCTCCGATAAATGTTTTCCTTTACTGTCCCTATAAAATAATACTTTATGTATTGTGACAGACCCAGGCGAAGGCTGTCCAGCCAGGCAGGCTGTCTGTCCGTCTGTGTTGAGTGAACAAAGGAAAAGAAGGTCTTTGCCCGATAGTGCTGAATTAAAAATTCTGACATTATTTGCTAAGGAGGGGCTTGTGGCTAAGTAATAACAGCCGCAGGAGTCGATCGATCAGGTTAAGCTACGCTTGCCGCGATTGGTCCGTGAATGGGTGACTATTTTGACATACCAAGACCCCTCCGTGCCTCGAAAAGCATGTTAAGCCGTTGATCGCGGCTGTCATTCGTGGATCTTTGACAGTCGTTACGGGTCGTCGCAAGCCCGAAAGTCTGACAACCAGTCTCACCGAGGGGTATCGTATTATACAGTAACTGGATTGTCGAGGTGAGATAGGCAGTCGTCCCATGTAAAGTATTCAGCTGCATCCGTTCCATAGACTGGAAGCCGACCCCAACATAGTTGGGAAAAGGCTCGGCAGATGATGATTATTGACCTCTACCGTGGAGCAATTTAAAGTTTCTAGTATCAAGATCCTAATTTAAGATTAAGTTATAACTAAATATTGAATCAAACTGAAAGCCGACCCCAACCTAGTTAGGAAAGCCTGAACTGATGAGAACTCCAGATAATGAAATCATATTTAAATCCATTTTGTATACGTCAAAAGTTTTTGACTAAAGATGACGTCAAATGGATTCTCATTTAAATTTAGCATATTGTTTAAGGGTATTCTGATGATAAATGATCTGTTGGTCTGTTAGGCACTTAATTGATAAATGATCTTGGCCAATTTAAAGATTCATTCATGAATCAGTAGATGGATACCTCAACAAATTTTCATCTCCACTCCAAATTATAAAATATCTAGGTAGACGTAAAAAGCTTTTACGAAACCTCAAAGAAGGAGGAATTCCTGGAAGGAGATTAAATCAGTTTTCGATTGAAGTAAAGTAGGATCGAAACTTATGAGTTCTTTCACCTTTTACAGCATTCTTTCTCGATGCCTTACATTAAAGAAAACTTATAAAAAAGTAAATGTCGTAAAAAAAATAGTGAAAAATATTAGGATAGCCTATACTTTGTTTAAGGCTACGCACGCACTGATAGGTTGCATGATTAGCGCCTAGAGCCTAGCGAGTCACTTGGCGAGTAGCGAAGTGAAATGAACGGAACCGAATTGAAGTGAATCTTCGCAACTGGCCGCACTCCACGCTTGGCGCTTTCGCTAGTCGACTAGCGTGCATCGAAGGCTGTTAAGTCTCTAGCCTAAAGGCATTAAGCAAGCCACGTGCAGTGCGTACGTAGCCTTAGAACGGTTCTGCATTGCATCCGATCCGAATACGGAAAATTTCCGTCCGAAGTAGCCATAGTACTATTTGTATGAGGGGTTGCGCACTGGATCCCAACTCTGTCCGTCCGAATTGCATTGTGTCGTGACATTCCCAATTCGGATTGAACTTGGAACTTGAATTTGGATTCGGATCGGATGCAGTAGAGAACCGCTCTTAGCCTTTAGTTTTTAATCCGTCACATTATCGGTATCTTAAAAAGTGCAATCCTAGATTACTAATGGACCATTTTACCATTTCTTTTACGGCTTCTGCATTCATTAATACGTCTATAAACTCACGCTTTTCCGCATGGGGGTACGAACCACATCTCTGGCAAACAATTTCATACAAATTAATATCTGCCTACTTTTACATTTATTTAATTACTAGCTTCTGCCCGCGGCTTCGCCCGCGTGGATGTCGGAAATTATCCCACGGGAACGTGCTAACAGGATAAAATGTATGTGCACCAGGATGCCATCTATCTCGCGGGCCCTTTGTGGCTAATTACAATAGAAAACCAATTGTGTCTCATTAATGGTGATTAAGAGGGTACCTATATGATATCTTTACCTAAGTACCTACCTAATTAAAAAAATAAATAAACTCAATAACAGAAAATAAAATACCTACCTACCTAAATAAACCTATTTATGACGATAACTAATCTAAACTCAATCATCATCTGCCTAGCCTTTTCCCAACTATGTTCAGGGCCGGCTTCCAGTCTAACCGGATGCAGCTGAATACCAGTATTTTACATGGAGCGACTGCCTATCTGACCTCCACAACCCAGTTATTGGGTAATACGATACCCTTGGTACGACTGGTTGTCAGACTTTCGGGCTTCTGACTACCCGTAACGATTGTCAAAGATCCACGAATGACAGCCGGGACCAACGGCTTAACGTGCTTTCCGAGGCACGGAGGTGTCTCGGTATGTAAAGATGGTCACCCATCCACAGACCGACCGCGGCAAGCGTAGCTTAACCTGACCGATCGACCTGTGCGGCTGTTATTATTTAGCCACGGGCCCCTCAATCTAAACTCAATAAATAAGCAAAATCTCTAAAAACTAATATCTATACGAATGACTATCCTACCTAACAGTATTATAAAATAACCTACGGTCACTACGTACACTATCAAATATACTACCTATACTTTAAAATTAAAATCTATACCTACGACTTATATAAAAATAAACCTAAATAACTCTAAAAAGTAAAAGGAATAAAAATGAACTCCACTGCGTGTGACCTAACCTACGACAAACTTATTATTTGCGGTTGGTACAGTAATCGGATCTAGGGATCGAACCGCAAAATTAAGTTTGTTTTTTATTGTATATACTTTTCCGGGATAAAAAGTACCCAGTGTGGTGCCCAGGATATTAAAGAATAATTATACCAAGTTTCATCGTAATCGAACCGGTAGTTTTTGCGTGATGCCTGAACAAACAGACAGACAGACAGACAGACAGACAGACAGACAGACCGACAGACAGACAGACAGACAAAAATTTTTTTAATCACATTTTTGGGTTCGGTGTCGGTCTAGTAACACCCCCTGCCATTTATTTTTTTGATATTTTCAATGTACAGAATTTTCACTTCTACAGATTTATTATAAGTATAGATATGGTAGATACTTCGAGCAAAAGCACTCAGAAATAAAAAAATGGGCCGCTATTTATATTCAATCGATGTCCTACGCGCGTCACTATTATTTTTATGAGTCACTGGGTTTTTCAAAAAAAATACACCATTTTTGTCTCCTATGACGGAAAAAATCTTTTAGGCCCTCAACTGCATCATTATACAAATTTTATTATACTTAAATATAGTGCATAAATAGCAAAATGATAGTCAAAGGTACATCGAAACAAGTACTCATTATTAAAAGGCTTTTTTCTTCAGTTTTTTTATTTTATTTTGAAGCCTGTATATGTCAGGAGTGTGTCGTTAGGGTAGATAATAAGCTGTTTATAAAAGCTAGCGTCATTATAGCTTACTGTTGCGGTCGGAACAGCACTAAAATAGCTTCATCGTATAATGATAGTGTTGGGATGAGTTGTGATCGATGGCGAAGTGAATATGGGTTGGTGAAGATTGATATTCATCACTTTATTACTCTTTTATGTCTATCTATTATAATTAATACCTATAGACATATCACGTATTCTCTTGCGCTACGTGTACGGATACAGTAAACATTTCAAAAATGAATTTATATATAGTTTACCTGTTCAGTATTTGAAAAACAAACGATAAATAATATCTATAATAGAATACTGTACTTCGTACCGTATTTTTCAATTTCCCCTGAGGATGATTAACTTTTTAAACAGTTCTGTGTTAGCCATCTATGATCAAATATATATCTGTAATCAATCTCAATCTGAATCATTTTGAAAGATAGTGCTAATCCTTTGCTTTATATGCTCGAAAAATTTGTCTGCTCTACAGCGTAAATAACGTAATTAATGTTGTTGAACTGTCAAAATGCAAAATTACGCCGCAGACAACACTCACTTTTATTTACTAAGGAAATGGAACAAAACTAAATTCATGTCTAACCTAGCCAACAAACCTGTAACAATTGTACCTAGTTCAGGCCGCATAGCAACCAAAAAGGTTAAGAAACATAGCGTTCAGATTTTTCGCATACCGCACATCCCTAGCCCATAGTAATAAAATTACTTTATACACCGTCTCAACTTTTTTATCACGTCAATATCGATTTTACATCATTATAAATACAGTTGAATTTCACTTGACAGCTCGAAAGCTATCGATGAATATGCGACGACACGCGGGTTGTAAAGTGGACGTGCAATTTTTTTTTTTTAATGTCCTTTAATATCTTCGAACATGTCCCGTGCTCTATGCTGCCAGTGTGACAAAGTTGCTCAGTGACTGAATTCATTGGAAATTGGATTCTATAACTTATGAAGTTAGGTTTATTTTCGAATGTGTTGATGTGAGGTCAACGTTTTCATAAAGTCTAGTACTTTTTTTAAAGATTACAGTTGACTGATTCTCGAATGCAATTCAATAAAAAGCGGCCGTGAAGCTCGTTTGTATAATGATTTACGAATTTATTTTATTTTTAATACTCTTCTGTAAGAAATTGCAATTAAAAATACTTGGTGGCGTTCTTTAGAAAGGTATTTTATTTTCAGAAGCGTCGTAACGTTTGAAGTCGTTTTGAACAAAAAGAGTCGCTCGTTGAAATCCTAAAGACAAAAGTAGGAAAAGATTTTGCCTTTACATTTTTAAAAGTTATAAAGGATTGTGTCCTTGTGTGTCACTAAGTATTTGGGTCATTTTAAATTTTGACTCAATTTTTATGAATCATGAAAGTAACCCTTTTAGAACTTCTATAAAAAATATATTTCAAAAACTTTCACAGTCTTGGTGTTAATTCGTCAAATTCACAGATTGTTACAATAATCCTGTTTCGTAATTTTTCCAGAATTGAACAAAATAAATCTTCGATAAAATTGGGGTTGCTGCAGGGCCTTTTCCCAGCTATGCTAGGGTCGGCTTCCAGTCTAACTAGATGCAGCTGAATACCAGTATTTTACATGGAGCGTCTGCTTATCTGACCTCCACAACCCAGTTACTGGATAATACGGTACCCCTTGGTAAGACTGGTTGTCAGACTTTCAGGCTTCTGACGACCCGTAACGACTGCCAAAGATCCACGAATGTCAACCGAGACCAACGACTTAACGTGCTATCCAAGGCACGGAGGCAAACCGCGGCAAGCGTAGCTTAACCTGATCGATTGACCCGTGTGGCTGTTATACCTGAAGAAAAGTGTTAAAAAATCTCATTCGTGCACATACCTAGAACATAATCTAAGTGTCTCGCCACGCTACAAATTTACTTAGGTAGTTTTGATTGAATTAATCCTTTATGTTTAGGCATAAGAGCACTCCCAAATATCGATAGCAACATACGAGTACTCTTATCATAACCATTAAAACCCTGTGCCAAATGTGTAAGTCCTATGCTCACCATAACACTATGTGTGTGATCTGAGGGGTAATTCTCGTAATGTTAAGAACGTTCACAGTCTGATCTCAGTCTCAATCTGTCAAAAAATACCTCTAATTTCCCTACATTTTGACAAGTTTTTGACATTTGTTTGTCGCCGAGATGAGACTGCAACTAGATTTTGAACGTTTTAAATTACGAGAATTGGCTTTCTGATCTTACATAAGCATTGCATAATGCATAACCCTTGAAATGGGTTAAGGGTTTTGGGACCTGCCCTCGATTTAGGTAGATTGACACAGATACAGTTTTTATAAATGATGTTTTAAGGGAGCAGTGGACTCCCGGCCACCGTAGGCGCGGGCCTGCGGGCGGTGAGTAATGGGTAACTCACCGTCCGATCAGGACCAGGCCCGTGCCAGACGGCGTGTATGTGTTCCACACGCGCCTCAAAGAGATGTCAGCATGAGTGACGGGGCCCAATAGGGCCGAAGCCTGCCAGAGGTAGCGGGATCGTCCGAAAGGGTTACCGCTGCCCTGGAACATAAAGGGCTAAGGAAGGAACACGGGTGGGTTTTAGTCAGTAAGAATCTGACACTCCCTCCTGCTCCACCCAGAGCGGGAGGAGTCATTTGATGATTTCCCATCCTCAAAAAAAAAAAAAAAAGGGAGCAGTGGTAGCACAGTGGTATTGGCCTTAACTTGCGAATGAATTCGAACCCAGACAGGGGCTTTACTTAGTGTAAAAAATTTCATTACCACTGCTCTCAAAACGGTGAAGGAAAACATCGTGAGGAAACCGACATGTCCTAGAACCAAAATATCGAAGACATGTGACATCTACCAACCCGCACCGGGCCCGCGTGGTGGATTACGGCCCACTCACTCTCACAGAGAGGAGGCCTGTGTCCCAGCTGTGGGAACATTACAGGCTGATTATGCTACATCTTATATGGAGTATCAGTGATTGGATCGTGTGGTCGTGAGGCAAGACAGAAAAGTTATTTTCTAATATTACTTTCTCAATTCATATGTACTTTCTGAGTTTTTTTTTTTTTTAAAGCACACTATTGTTTATTTCACATACACTGATTAATTACTATTTTTACAAGCTAACACTAAAATATATAAATATAATACGAAAAAATATATAAAAAGGCAGGAGCTCATTGGGTATCAAAAAATTTATCCGCATCACTGTCAATGGGATAAGTGCCCAAAAGGCTGGCAGCATTACCACGTTGGATGGCAATGCTGATTCTTTATAAATACTTTCTGAGTTTATCGTGGTCATTACTGATATTGGTGAAGGAAAAACATCGCGAGGAAACCTGGATTTATAGTTAACTAGCTTTTACCCACGACTTCGTCCGCGTGAAGCAAATCAAAAATCAAAATCAAAAGTCATTTATTCAAATTAGACTGAGAATCAGCACTTTTCAAACGTCAAAATTACAAAAGACAGTCCCCCGAAAACGCCCGCCCTTCACCACTGCCTAGTGCTATCGCTGGGAAGAAGAAGTGGCGCAACAAACTCCCCAGCAGCACAGCTGTCTGTTCAGTTAAAAAATACTTGATACTTGATTGTAGTGATTAACATTACAAGGCACAGAGATTAAATTACTTGCCATATGTCAGCTAGCCACGCCAATATAAAAGCAACTTTTTTAATTTTTGTTTTCCGTAAGCACCTTCTACAAAGTATTAGAAAACTTAAAAAAAAAGATGGAAGAAATCGGTAAAGTCGTTCTCAAGTTATGGCGAAAGGGAAATAGGGCTTCATTTTTATATATATACGAGTAGATATACTAGCTTCTGTACGCAACTTCGTCCGCGTGAAATTTCTTGTTCACCCGTCCCACCCCGTTGCGTCGCATCGCCCGCGCTATTGGTTCGTTTTCGCTTAGTGTTCTGTCTGACTTATTTCTGTTTGCGCGGCTCCTTAGAGTCATAGCTGTTAAGTAGCCTTCCTCAAGAATTGGGCTATCAATTGTAACAATAATGTTTCAATTCCGATTGGTAGTTCAAGAGAATCGCGTGTACAAACAAACGAACTGTTCAGCATTATTATTAGTACAGATAGATAGATAAGTCTGAAATCGCCAACCCGACGTGAGCAAGCGTGGTGATCAATACTCGTGCCTTGTCTGTATGAGAAGAGGATTTTGCTCTGCAGTAGAACAATAAAATAGGCTGGATATTATTATGGAGTAGGTATCTATAAGGAAATATATTTCTGCTACCTTGTAAATAGTCAATATGCCACAAAACTATCGTGGATATACATAGATATTTGCCATCGCCCACAAACACACATGTTTGCTCTAGATTGGATCTTTTGTTTTCTTTGCATTGTTTCATATCGGTAACTCCAATTTGTATAGACGAAGGTTGCTTTGACAATATTCTTTGCAATCAGAAATGCTTTATATCTTTATTTTTTCTCTCTCTCTTCACAAAGGTTTGTAGCGGTATCTACAACGCCACATGCGAAGAACGCGTAATACTGACGTCACGCAAATCCTGCATCTCGCAAGCAGAGTTTACCGCGCAATTAGCATACATACAAACTTCCCGACATCAGACGTTGGGCAGTTGCCCGCCAGACATAACACCCGTCTGGTTGGAGGATCCTCCCTTTTCTTTGGAAGATGAGTGAACTTTACACCCTGTTCCTCATACCTCTATAGGTTCACTTAATTATAAACATAGAGACAAGACTTGTAAAGTTTTGACAACAATGCGCAAAATATGATCCTTTGTCTGGCGTCCATACCAGGGTGCTCTGCATGAGGGATCACCAGGCTCTCACCCCGAATGAAATCTAATTAACATTACAGTGGTCAATTTTCAAATTCTTAACAAATTATGTATACTGTTGTACTAGTATGTTTTTGATAACCTAAGGAAGTAAACAAAGTGACATTCTGTCAGCGATAACGACGATGGAAAAGCCAAAATTGTATTGGATTGATAACTATAAGCTACCGAAAAGCTTATGTCAGTCCTATTGAAATTCGTTGTAGAAATACGAAATGCTTTGAAAGCGATTGCCACTTGTCTAGCCCTTCCATCTTCATCCGTTTGACTGAAGGCTTACCAAAGATTACCCTGTAGCAGACAAAAGGAAGCTCCTGCTTATCTGCTTGTCGTTATTATAATTTAAGTAGTTTTTCCGACACTCAAACTTGCCATATGACAAGTTACATAACACCAGAGCGGTAATTCTCGTATTTTTAAAAACGTTCGTATTATAATATCAGTCTAAATCTGTCAAAATACCTTCATACATAAATGATATTGTGACTTGAATTTGAACGATTTTAATAACGAGAATTGACCTTCAGATTGACTGCCTCGTTGATCTAGAAGTCACAAGTGCTGCTATGCCAAGCGTGCCATGAGCTCCTGGTTTCGATTCCCGGGTTGGTCAACGGTATTGGGTGTGTCCACCAGGTATTTCTCAGTATCAGCTGGGAGTCTGAATGTGTGACCGGTTGATGACCACAGGCTCCCATATTACATGATGGGACTTAAAAATAACCGGCGAAATGAGGATATACTATAGGGTACAACTCTGCCTAACCCTTCGGGGATTACAGACGTGGAAATATGTTATGTTATTGATGAGAGGCATTCAGCAACCAGTAACACTAACATAACATAACAGGAAACTGTTAACATAAAAAACAAAACAAAACAATCAATTCATCATTCAACTCTACACAATAGTAGCAAATAGGAAGTGTAACGAACCAATAGGAAAAACTCATAGATTCTATGAAAACTTCGTTCCCGTGGGATTCCTACGTCCCAACGCAATGGGAAAAATTAGCAGACAATAACCCTGCGATGTTCACTGGAACACTTTGACTTTGTGATCATGTGGACGAAGTAAGTGAGGGTTAAATGTCAGAGGACAATGTATTGTAGGTTGTGTGTGAAGATATTGAAGATTTGCCCTTTTACTAAGATTGTATGATGAAAAGTCTGAGTGGGTGGCGAAGCGTTCTCATTCTGTGTAATCACAATTTTTTTTTTTTTCGAATTACGATCCTGTCAGAGCTGTATTCATTCATCAGTTTAATCAACTGGGATGAAATGGCAGCATCTATACTCGTATATGGTAGGTAAAAGCGCATTCATAGTTATTGGACTAAACGGTTTGAGTCAAATTCAGTCGCTGCAAAAAACTGCTGTTTACTGACAGCAGTCATGGCGACGCCGGCGATCGCTACTGATTAGTCACACACACCTAATATGGACATAATACTGTCTTTCTATCACGTATACTTCAATAACATTGACAGACTCCAATGTGACAAGCGACAAGCCTATCCTCATTATCGGGCAATGATCCAACCCAGACTTAATTACATGACCTGACGACATTATACCAGAAGCATGGCATATTCTTGGCTCATGCTGCATCCACGTACCACCGATATATCATGTCCTAAACCGGTAGTTATCGTCTGTTACGGTTCTAAAGACATTGTAAGCTAATGAGGTACTGTTCTCACAGTATTTCGTGCCATTCGATTGATGTAAGCGATAAATTCCGATCGTAATGTGGGGAAAATGCATTGGTTTTGTATTTTATCGCTGTATGATACATAAATTAATTCTCGTGAATGCAAAATTTACTGTTATAGTTAACTGCTTGTGGTATATCAATCGAGCATGGTAAGTTATTGCTTATGCTGTGGGGAATAGATTTGCTAGTCAGGAGGGGTGCGTATGTATCTACTAGGATGTGAGATCAGGGCAGGGCCGATATCCTCGAAACAACCGAGGGCTAAGGGCTAAAATTCAAAATTATTCCTCGGATAAAATTATCTGACGTTGGAAAAATCAGCCCTATGCCCTAGTCTGTGTTAAATAAATGTATTTTGTTTATTTCATTGCAAAACGCCATTGCTATTGATAGGCACGGAAGACAGAGAATTTCCACACCAAAATGGATAAGTAGCGAGGCTTACTACCCAGAATGGACAAGAAAAATCTTTTTCTTTCTTTAATATTGTTAATTTTGGACGCGATTTTAATGCCTACATCCCTAATATTCCATTGTAAGTCTTCCTGTCTTTTAAAATAAGATGCAGATACACCACAACGTTAAGCGATTACTATCAAACCTCAATACATAGTAAAGTAACTTTACATCTATGACATCACAATCCGAACCTCACCAACTCGACAAAACCTTTAGATCCAACACAACAACTTCTTCTATGTTTTCACATACATCTTTATTCGTATTCAAATAAGGTTCAATACCCATTAGATCATCGGTGCTATACATTTTGTGGTCAAATTCCTCACATAGTTCTCTATTTCTAACACGATAAAGTTCAATATCCGTTAAATTGACGGTGTTATGCATTTGTGGTCAAAGTCGTCAAGTGGATAGTCGACCACAAACATACTCACCTCTTCCTCCCTCGTGGGAACTAACTTTGTATCCGGTGATTGCTTGCGGGATCCAAACGTGTTTCAAATTAGTGTTATAGTTACATACATTCAAATCTTGTGTTCTCACGTTAATTGAGTCAGTGGGCTTTGGTTGCTTGAAACATGTTACTGAAGTCAATAACATCAAATGCCTTAAAGGTGTCGAATGTATTGTGCTGATTTTGATTGTCAGGAACCAAAATCTAGAATACTGAATCCATGGGAACAGGTTGACCGACGATGTCCCTGCCACCCTCTATATCTTTAGTCGTGTTAGTGAGCACTGCTCTCCTAGCTATAACCTAGCTGAAAACCTGTGTTAAGAAGTTAACATTAATTTGTATACTTTCAAGGAAAAGCTCTGAAATATTTTCAACTAAACTTCAGTTGTATTTTTATCGACGTGAACTGCAAACGAAGTAGATGGCAAATAATGTAGATCTTGGAGGATAACTAATCAGAATTGGATCGCATTGTTTGAGTAAAATAACGTGAAGGTAATAATCATGATACAGAGAGGCCTTGCGAAATGGGAAGATGTAACTCTTGGAAAAGTGGGACTAGATCGAAGGAACGGCAGTAGGGTGTGGTTGTGGGCTATGTCGCAAACCATTCTTCATCTCCTATCCTGCCCTCTATGTCTTAAAACATGCAGTCAAAGTGACTTCTGCGCTGCCACCGCCGATACCGTGGATGTGGAGAAGTTTTGTGCCAACAAGATCTAAAATACAGTCGTGGCAGCGACACGAAGAAGAAGAGAGAGGCTTTAGATGTGACGTAAACGTAACGTAAATTCGAACGATCGTTGAACCGAAAATACAACTATCTTATGGCATTTTGGTAATTTTTTTGGGAGACTAGCACAGTATGGTATATATATATATATGTATAAAATCTTAAAACTAAGTACCTACATATTATGTGCAAAAGGAGCATTTTAAATTTTGAAATCATTCTAAATCAACAGTCATTTATTCAAATTAGGCGGGAGTCAGCACTTTTCGAATGTCAAAATTACAAAAGGCTGTCCCCTAAAACGCCCGCCCTTCACCTCTTCCTATGCTATCGCTGGGAAGAAGAAGTTCGTATTTATTTTACGTTTATTTCGCGCTCTCGTAGAGAGCGGTGGTGGCCCAGTGGTAACAACATTGACATACGAGTTGTAGGTCGTGGGTTCGAACCCAGACAGGTGCTTTACTTTGCGTAAATAATTTTATCACTACTTCTCTCAAAACGGTGAAGGAAAACATCGTGAGGGAGCCGTCGTCATGTCCTAGAACCAAAAGATCCTATGTCAACTGGCAAATTGCTATTTGCCAGTTGTCAGTTGCCAGTTGTCAGTTGTTACACTTGTTTGATTCGACAATAATCGTTTCGGGCTCGGATTCGTTCGGCAGGCGCTTTGTACCGATATTAACGTCACGATTTTTTTTTATTCTTGCCAAATACGATTTCAGGGTTGGTCCCGTAGTAAAAATTGTCCATAATAATGAGTACAATGACTCATTTTAAGGATTAAAACGATCAAAATTTGACGGTGTATCTCAACCTACGAGTATTACTTGATACAGAATTCATTTCCGAAAATTCTCCGAAGTATCTTAAGGCGTATTCCTTTCGCATTAGCGCTTCCGAACGTCTTGTCCTTCCCTTTGTGCAGGGTCTGTTCAAAGAATTTTCTTTGCTTAGTTGCTTGTGAATGTATGTTAGGACTAGCTTCTGTCTGTGACTTCGTCTGCGTGAAATTTCTTGTTCCCCGTTGCACCGCATCGCCTACCGTGCTTTTACTTCACTTTCGCTTAGCGTTTTTTCTGAATTTTTGTTCTTTTTGCTCGGCTCCTACCTACGTACCTTAGCGTGATGTTATTTAACATCACGCTAAGGAAGACGGCTATAGACTATTAAGTCTATAGCCTTCTTCAAGACGTTCTCCGACTGGTCGTTTCGGTTTAGCCCGTTCAGAATAACAAAAAAAAAAAAACCAAACAAACTCTTGACTATTCAGTATGTTATATTATATTTAAGTAATTGGTACTTATGTACCTAAAAATAAAAAGCACTAGTAGGTTCTGCCACTACTTTCATTCTACTAATTGTTTCAGCTACAAATCCGATTTCCTTAAAACCATTGTTACCACTACTCGCAAAACATTAATTCCATGAAAGCTTTCATATCAATTCCATAAACTGTTTCCACATAAATCCTCAGCAAGCGAACCATTTCAAATTATTAGTGCGACCTACAAACTTAGTTCAATATATTTTTTTCCGAGCAAAAACAAACGGCCATTTTTCACGTACGCGGCAAAAACATGTACAAATACAGGGTTATTTTAACGGGCGGGTTTGAACCTGCGAGCGTGTCACGGAATATTTTACAAGTCCAAACAGCTCGGACAAAGTTCAGGGGAACTGGTATGTTCAACAGTTACAAGTTCCACGGTTTAGTTTTGCTGTGAAGCCCTCGTTTGATAGTAGGGATTTGTGGAAGAATGTTATTGAAGCTTCCACAGGGATTTGCGCATGGTGTCATCGTTTAGTGGAAAATGATCAGAAGACTCTTTTTATCTTGGTAAGTAGGGTAATTAACTGTTGCTAATTAAAAGATAATTTGGATTCGGGAATAAAATAGTTGACCGATTGAGACTGAGATCAGACTGTGAAGTAAGTAAGTAAGTAAGTCATTTATTTTGCAAATATGGGTACAATACATGGTGATAGAGTGATAACAGGTAGGTTCAGCCACATTTTACCAGTAGGCATGCAAAAATTATAATTTGAAGCTAAAAATACTGGAAATTAATACTTAAACATATACATTGAATAATTTGACGTCATAACTTATCTTGATAAAGATTACATAATAATATAACAATATGCAGAAACCAGTTACAATTATTATTGAAAACACAATTTAGAGTCAATTAATAACAATAAAAATGTCATATAATACAATTTCAAATATGGCGTCAAAAAAGTGTAAAAGAAAAAAATCAAATAAAATAGTAACAATAATAAAAAATAAAAATAAAACAGTTTTATCTATTCAGATCACTACATATTATTTCAAAATTTTTCTCAGTAAGGTATTCGCGAACGTTATTAAAATTACGAGAATTGCCCCTCTGTTCTATATAACTTCATAGAGAGCAGTGAGAGCTGTGGGAACGTCCCCGACTTACGAGTTGTGTGTCGTAAGGTCGAACCTAGGCAGACACTTTACTTTGTGTAATTTATTTCATTACCACAGCTCTCAAAACGATCAAGGAAAACCGGCATGTCCTTGAATCAAAAATTCGAAAACATGTGACATCTAAAAATCCGCACTGGGCCCACGTGGTGGAATATAGCATACTCCCTCTCGAAGAGAGGCCTGTGTCCCAGCAGTAGGAACATTATTTGCTGATTATAATGCTTATGTTTACAGTAGAGAAGAAGAAGAGATGATGAAGAGTAGTTACAAGGATAAATAGAAGGAGATTAACAAACAGAAATTATAAAGAACTCTTGAAGACAAAGATGAGTGAACAGTCACGAGCAAAAGTATGTATACACTCGGCTTTGTTCAAAAGCGAATTACTCCTTTATTTTTTAATAAAATTGTATGTTGTTACGCACATAGCATTTTCGAACCCATAAGTTTATGTAATGTGTCGTTTTTCAACGTTTCATTCGTTATTTCACGAAAAAAATGCAATCAACAGTTGCCAAGTGTTGACATATTGGAGCTCGTGACTGAACATACTTATCTACCGTAAGTAAAAATCGAAGCACGCACCGTAATATTATTTTTTCATTCATGCCCAAATAATGTCCAACACTTGATCGTGTTTAACCCATTATTTTATCTTTATTCTTAATAAATTAGTTTGTTCTTCGCATTCTTGTTCTATCCATTTATATGGTCGAGCAAAGAAAATAAAAACAACAAACCGTCTGCTTCTTCCCACGCTATTGTTACAGACAATTGAAGCAACTTATTGGGGAGAGTTACTTATTGGTCCTAACGCCCGTTTTCGTTAGCGCACTGTTGGATTTTTAACCTTCGGCGCTGAGCTGGGAATGCAAAATCTAACAAAGCGATCCTATTTAAGCATTCGTTTAGTTGGCACCTAGTGTTAGTGAAAACGCGCATGAAGCGGCTAGCAAATATTACTTACTTCTATTTAAGCCGTCGTTTAATAATTCGAACCAATAAGTATACGAGAACGGAGAACGAGTAAGTAATTGAACTTTTCCACAACAAAGGATTAGAGCAATAGCCGATATTACTGAAAAAGAAAAGTTTACTTATAGAAGAACAATACACAATCAGAAACCTCTTTGAAGACAGAGACGAAGAATTTACTAAACTACATAGTCTATCTTGGTATTTATAGCGAAAAATAGATTTACAGTCGCTTTACCAAACGCAACATAATTTTTTTGTCCCTGTTAAGTCACTTTTAGGTGCACCTATAGAGGGATGAGGAACGAAGTGTAAAGTTCAGTCATCGCCCATAGAAAAGGGAGGATCCTCCGACCAGACGGGAGTTGTGTCTGGAGGGCAACTGCTCGACAATTGATGTCGGGACGTTGTATATGTGCTAGTTGCGCGGTAAACTCTGCTTGCGCGATGCAGGATTTTGCGTGACGTCAGTGTGGTGCGTAGTTCGCATGTGGCGTTTTAGATGCTGCCGCATACCCATAGACATATCTTATATCTATGGGTGCATCTATGGTAAGGATTGGAGACTTAAGAACTTCTTAAAGTTGCGTGTAATTCCAGTTTCGTCATTCAATATCTTTACCTGCTTTTACTTAACTTTGCCCCTGGTAGTATAGTAAAATATCAGATAGGCAGTCGCTCCATGTAAAATACTGGTATTCAGCTGCATCCGGTTAGACTGGAAGCCGACCCCAACATAGATGGGAAAAGGCTAGGCAGATTGAGTATACTCGTAGTAAAATATCAATTTATTCATTGGTAGAAGAAAGAAGAAGTATGTATGTAAGAACGTATATGGTGAACCTTTGTCCACTTGAGGCCCAAGTAACAACATACAATATAACAACAATGTACAATATGTAGACATAACTCTTTACAAGACATTAACCATGATTCACTAGTTAAAACATAATTTAATTCATCTGATTGGTGTTAACAAGACTACGTTGTCGGCTTTTATCATATGGTACAGACGCCAGCACATCAAGCTACTACAACCTGTCAAATTTCTTTAATATATTTTCAACTTTATCGCTAAAGCATTAAGGTTCAAGGTTGATTGGGAAAATTTGACAGTTTCGGGTAGCTTGATGTGCTGGCGTCTGTACGTACTATGTCCACAGGGTCAAATTAAAGAATTCCGCACAAAATGTTAGTGTGTAACAAAGTGTAATACAACTCTGCCTACCCCCTTAGGGTATACAAGCAAAGAGTTAATATGAATTGAAACTTGTGATTGCTTTGTGTTTATTTTAGCAGTCTAACATAGAAATGATTTTCATGACTTGAACATAAAACTGGCTATGTCTCTAAGACGGGGCATTTTATGTTTATTTAATGATTTTGTCTATCACACAGTGTGCTACTTGCATTAAAACGTGGACAAAATTATAAGAAATATTTTCGATTTTTGTTTCGTTTTCAAATATGCTTTCGCAGGTTAAAGTCATGTTGGTGTTGTGTGTTGAACTGTAGAACCAGTACCGTTTCAATGCTGTGTTAGTGTGTTAACAATGTGTGGGGGTCGACACACAGCTATTGTTTACTTGACAGCATTATGCACAGGCATGCATGGTATTTACCGTGATGGCTTGTAAGTCAATTCATACGAATTTTCTCGCCCAAAAAGCGCGAAGCATCACTTTTAAATAATAAGTATTATTTTTTCTATAGGCGACTCTGACGAAATTTATTTATTTGTAAATTTTATGCAATGAAATTATGAAAAAAGTACAAATATTATATTTTATACAATTAAACACAACCTTACTCTTAATTTTGAATGAAATGTTTCCAGGCAAACTGAAAACGGTTTTGTGCATAGTTTCAAGTACAAGAATTCTGTAAACTCTTCATAATCATCATAATTCGATGATTATGAATTAAGATAAAATAAAATAAACGTTGCTTAAAGGTAACTTTAAGCAATTTTTATGAATAAATAAATTATTTGACCTATTATCATTATTATTGATAATGCCTCACACAATTTATAAGAAGGTAATACTTATTAAAGGGACTTTCCGACTTCAAATTCACGTTGTCATTACAAATGAGCAACAAAAGCTAATGCGTCTATTGACGTGAGGAAATTGTGAATGGGATGAATCCATTGCCGAGCCAACGAAGTGAACCCAGTCGTGGAACAAACGTATTTAGCTTTACTGAAGAGCTTTGCAAACATTATATTGAAGGAAAAGAGATTTTGTCTTTAAAATGTGTGAATTCAATGTAGACAATCGATTTAGTTGTAGTCTCTGGTACGATTAATAAGCAAATGAAAAAATCAGGAATGAAATTATCCGGAAAAGCACATAGCTTGAAACTGAAGTGGCAGTGGGCACCGATAGCCGGTGGAGCAGACGAGTCCTGAAGTGGAGACCGCGTATCGGCAAGCGTAGTGTGAGACGCTCCCAGCTAGCTGGACCGACGACCTAAAGAAGGTGGCTGGGACAGACTGGATGCGGAAGGCGGAGGACCAAGTATTGTGGCGCAGCCTGGAAGAGGCCTATGTCCAGCAGTGGACTAGGCTGAGTTGAAGTTAAGAAGATTACGTACCTACAGCAGATTATACAAGCAATTTCCAGAAGTACCTCAAAGGACATCAAACGGTTTATGATAGTTAATCCTCCTATAGATAAGCTTTGACTTGCAGCAAGAGGATTTAGATAATTAATCCGATCTACGAGGTGATAATATCTTAGATAAAAATCTCAAAGGAGGCATCAAGGAATTAACATACACAATCCTGTTAATTAAATCTTAAATCACTGACAGACAACGCACAGCTTAAACCGCTGGCAAGAAATTTTGCACAAGAGTTCCATAACTATCGGAAGTGAGCTAAGGAAAGAGTTTGTTGCGCCACTTCTTCTTCCCAGCGAAAGAACTAGGAAGTGGTGAAGCGCGGGCGTTTTGGGGGACTGTCCTATATAATTTATGTGTGGATTAACGTTGGAAAAATGCTGATTCTTAGCTTAATTTGAATAAATGTCTTTTGATTTTGAAGGATTTTTTAAAATAAATCCGTTAAGGGGAAAGCACCAAATTAGTCCGCGAAATTCACATTTTCTTAGATTTTTCGCAATTTGCAGGTCACTGTCAGGATACAACCTGAACAAGATATGATTATGATTAATATGTATATTATTCGCGACCATAACAAGTATGTATTTATAGAATTCATCATCATCATCTGCCTAGCCTTTTCCCAACTATGTTGGGTCGGTATTTTACATGGAGCAACTGCCTATCTGACCTCCACAACACAGTTACTGGGTAATACGATACCCCTTGGTAAGATTGGTTGTCAGACTTTCGGGCTTCTGACTACCCGTAACGACTGTCAAAGATCCACGAATGACAGCCGGGACCAAAGGCTTAATTAACGTGCTTTCCGAGGCACGGAGGGGTCTCGGTATGTAAAGATGGTCACCCATCCACAGACCAACCGCGGCAAGCGTTGCTTAACCTGACCGATTGACCTGTGCGGCTGTTATTATTTAGCCACGGGCCCCTCTGTATTTATAGAATTATAATCATTAAAATAAATAATATCACCCTCTAAGTTCATTTAACCCTGCATCTGCATTTCAAACTATGTTGGGGTCGGCTTCCAGTCTAATTGAATGCAGCTGAATACCAGTATGTTACATGGAGCGACTCTCCTATCTGACCCCCACAACCCAGTTACTGGGTAATACGATACCCCTTGGTAAGACTGGTTGTTAGACTTTCGGGCTTCTGACGAACCGTAACGACTGTCAAAGATCCACGAATGACAACCGGGACCAACGGCTCAACGTGCTTTCCGTAGATCTTGGTATGTGAAGATGTTTACACATCCACGGACCAACCTCGGCAAGCGAGCGTAGCTTAACCTGATCGATAGACTCGTGCGGCTGTTATTACTTAGCCACAAACATCATATAACCCTATAAATTTGAACGAATGACAGTTTGTATGAAACTTTGTCATTTTTTTTTTTATTGAGCTCTTAACCTCAATCCAGCCCAGAGGCAGGGATGAGATCTACGGTGGAACGAGCTTGCCCAGAAGAAACCTATTCACTCTCGCCTTGAAGAGATTCGGGTTGTATGAACTCGAGAGTGCAGACGCAGGCAGACGATTCCACTCCTTAGCTGCGCGCATCAGAAAAGATGACGAGAAGCGCTTAGTGCGTATATATGGTATATTAACCAAATTTGCCGATGGAAAAATCCCATCGAGCGTACTGCGTGTTATTAAAAAGAGACTTCTTCTTTTTTTTTTTTTTGAGGATGGGAAATCATCAAATGTCTCCTCCCGCTCTGGGTGGAGCAGGAGGGAGTGTCAGGCTCTTACTGACTAAAACCCACCCGTGTTCCTTCCTTAGCCCTTTATGTTCCAGGGCAGCGGTAACCCTTTCGGACAATCCCGCTACCCTGGCAGGCTTCGGCCCTATGGGGCCCCGTTAAAGAGACTTCTTACTTTGATATCAGAAGGCCAATTCTCGTAATTTAAAACAATCAAAATCTAGTCGCAGTCTCATCTCGGCGACAAACAAATGTCAAAAACTTGTCAAAATGTAGGGAAATTAGACTATTTTTGACAGATTGAGACTGGGATCAAACTGTGAACGTTCTTAAAATTACGAGAATTGCCCCTCTGTTGCTTTGAACGAAATATAAGTCCGTTCCCCTGTTATATGCCAAACACCTACATACCAAAACACAATTTCTGTAAAAATATTTATCTACCCTTTATATTCTATTCTCCCATTTGAGTCAGCTCAGTGGTTCGAGCACATGCATTGTTGTGGCATATCGCATTTTTTTGTCGCCATAGACACGGCGCGACCCTCTGTGCAATACTAATCGATATCCCCATTTTCATTCATTATTTATGACATGCGACCTTAGGGGGAGAAAAATTGAAAATCTTTTTTTGGGTTTATCTGATTTGTTTGATTTCTGTTTGAGAGTGTGAAATCGAAAAATATTTGTGTATTTTTAGGGATGTCGGGTTATTTTTTTAAAAACATTTTATTTTTCTTTGCATCTTAAAACGAAAAATAAAATGTCCCTCGTATCTTTTTTCCTGTGGTAGAAATACAGGGTTTTAGGTTAAAAATATATATTGTTTTAGAGAGTGAAGTATTCATGAAAATAAAAAGTTTACTCTGGAACCGACACTGAAACATGAAAAATAAATCCGCTGTTCCTAAAATGGAACACCTACGCCATCATTTTTTTATTCAGCAATCAGCTATGTAAAGGTGAAGCAAGCCCAGGTTGTGCAGGACGTATATAGGGTTAAATTCAATTAGCTAGCGAAACTCCGCAGACGTAATGGGTAATATGGGTAGATTTGATGATTTTTGGGGTTTATTTTGTTTTGTCGTGTTGAGATATTGATACCCATCGAATATGCGAAGTGAACCAAAAAAAAAACTGATTTTCTAAACTCATACCTACTTCAAAGTAAATACAATATTTGCGGTCGTTGGCCCCAAAAAAATTTCTAACTATATTTTTTTCGTTTTATCAAGTTTAGATATCAATACCCAACACGTATGCGGAGTATTCCTAGCTAATTTAATTTGACCCTGCATTTATGTCTCATCATTCATCACTCGTAGAGGCTATTCTAATGAACCCCTTTTTTTTTTTTTTTTTGAGGATGGGAAATCATCAAATGACCCCTCCCGCTCTGGGTGGAGCAGAAGGGAGTGTCAGACTCTTACTGACTAAAACCCACCCGTGTTCCTTCCTTAGCCCTTTATGTTCCAGGGCAGCGGTAACCCTTTCGGACATAATCTAATGAACCCCTTAGGCCGACTTTGCCCATGATTTTACCATCACTGGCTATAAAATAAAAGACATGACCAATATCGCCCAGACTATTTGACAGCATTCAGCAGCAGCCTATAAATGTCCCCACTGCTGGGCCACAGGCCTTTAGCGGCCAGGCAGTGGGCTATCCACCATGCCTATTGCAGGTTGGTGGACTATTTGACTAAAACCAACCCACAAACTCCCAGATCAACCCTAGCTCGCTCATTACAATATCCATTTCACAACCCACCCACAATTACAGTTTGTGTATACAAACAAAATGGCAACACGTTTACAGAATTGCATCGAGTTTCAATAATCCAATAACACCCACGTAGTTCCAGTGTGCAGTCAGGTGTCAAAACAAAGAAATATGAGGTGATTGTCATCGTACCGCGAAGTGTTCGGTTCAAATTGTGCTGTAAGCGTCCGATAGATGATACTTTTTCTACACTACATGCTGCATGTGGTTGCGCTTGTTTTAAAAAATCTTTTGATAGTGATCATTATGGGGTTTATTTATAAACGATCATTGAAGTTAAGTGACGTTCAAACGTCAAAAATGTATGATTAAACGGTAGCAACTTTTATGAATAATAATAATAAATAATAATAATAATATCCCTGGACATTTCACACAGCGCCATCTAGTCCCAAGCTAAGCAACCTAATGCTTGTGTTATGGTAACAAGATGGCTGATAAACTACTTATATACATTTTTTTTTGTAAATACATAAATAAAAAAAAAAATAAAAAAAATGAGTAATAAATGAGTTATTATTTATTTTTCAGAAAATGGAACATTATACAAGGTTCGGAGACGAAAATACGACAGTAAATTAAACTGCGTATGTTTAGTGCCGTTCCCAGCCTGCAAACGAAAATTCAATCAAATATATCCAATAGTTTAGTCACTATAGAAAGTTAAAGATTGACTGCTGCGTAGCGTGTCGCGGGTTCGATTCCCGCACGGAACAAATATTTGTATGGCCTACAAGTAGTTGTTCCGGGTCTGACTATTTGTGTATGTGAGTTTAAATGTTTGAAAACGCACCCACGATACAGGAGAAATTCCTAGTATGGGGCAACGATTTAAAAAAAAAAAAAAAAAAGAAAGAAAAGAAAGAAAGATTGGCAAAACCCATAGTTGGCCCATGACTATTATTTAATGTGTTTGATAAAATGTTTTTTTTTTTTTCCATGCTAAGATTTTTTTGGTAGTTTCAAAATACTCTTCTACCTATGTAGCATGTTAAGTTCCACTGCTGGGCAAAGGAAAAAGGGGGCTTCCCCTTTATCTTTTCCACACACTTCTGTCACAGATTACTAAATAGTTACTACACTTCTGTCCCCTGCCATTGCTAGCCACAAAATACTCTTATGCATTAGTAATACCATAGTATACAGTTATTGCCGTATTCTTGTCTCCTCATTCTATATATAATATGGTCTTAAGTTAGGTCAATGGTCTCATCATATTCTGCCACGTGTGGCGTGCAAATATTATTATCACAGGACGAAGATCAGGATCAGGGATCGGGGATCAGGTCAGTAATAACATTATTGATTGCATAATCTAACAGCACAGAAGGCCTATTCTCGTACTTAAAAAACGTTCAAATTCAAGTCGCAAGATCATTTCAGCGACAATCAACGTCAAAAACTTGTCAAAAATGTAGGGAATGATGAGCATTTTTTGACAGATTTGGACTGAGATCAGAAGCCCAATTCTCGTAATTTAAAACGTTCAAAATCTAGTCGCAGTGTCATCTCGGCGACAAACAAATGTCAAAAACTTGTCAAAATGTAGGGAAATTTGAGATATTTTTGACAGATTGAGACTGAGATCAGACTGTGAACGTTCTTAAAATTACGAGAATTGCCTCTCTGAATGCGATCGTTCTTAAAATTACGGGAATTGCCGCTAAGATCAGATTATGCAATCAATAATGTTAATACTGACATAATAATGTTAATTCCTGATAAAAAAAATAAAAAATTCTTCATTAATATTCCACCAAAAAAATTATAATCGAAAAACACCTTTTTTTTCAAAAGTTCGAAGTTTTTTCTAGTTATGACGCTGACGGTATAAAAATCATAATCAATTCTACACATAACTCAAAATTAAAACAACCAAGTACTTCGTTACCCCTCAATGAACATAAAACAACACACAATACATATTTTGTCCACTCGTCCCGACGGGCTGCGCGTAGGGCATTAATAGAATGCACAAACGTGCACTCTTCCTATCCCACATACATTGATGGTCCATTTGTATTCTAGTGTGGTTTGTAGTGAACTAATCAAGCGGTGCATCCTATTCTCCCCGGAGGCCTGAGGCCTGGAGGCCTCCGTCGCATATTAAAGGGGATGGGACAGGCCTCAGGCTAGACAGGCGCGGAAGCGGCCGTAAAATGTTGTGAATGTTTAATACTGCTTGCATAGTTGTAATATTAAAGAGTATTGAATTTGTGGTTGAGGAAACAGAGGGAATTTGTTTTGTAACTTATAGGAGGGGTTGCAAATATTTAAAGCTTGAGGAAAGCCTATAGGTAAGGGTTGAGTTGGCTTAGACACTTGTTGAATCTGTGTCTTACCTCGTTTTTGAAACATAATAAATGTACAGACGCCAGCAGGTCAAGCTACCCGAAACTGTCAAAATTTTCCAATCAACCTTGAACCTTAATGCTTCAGAGATAAAGTTGAAAATCTATTAAAGAAATTTGACAGATTGTAGTAGCTTGATGTGCTGGCGTCTGTACCATAGTATAAAGAGAGGAAGTAGGCTATCTCCGGCACAATCCGCGACATAATTGCCTACTGTCTTAGGGTTGTCACTTTTTGTTAAATTTTAATTCAGTGCCAATAAATGGGCAAGGGTCGGGATGTTGTATTTTTTACTTGTATTGTCTGGGTACCTAAACGATGATGAAACCTTTCACGATGAAAGAAAGAGCGACGGGCCAGCAGACGGGCGGCGCGGGGCGGTGATGAGCACGAGTAAACGGTAGGTTACTGATAGTACTGTCACTAATTCATTAGTTTAAAGCCCGGCCCTTGCCAAAGATAACACATATCTCTGTATAACTAATTCAGTGATCATTAGTCAATAAAGTTCAAATTGTTGAACTTTATTGACTACTTACTTTATTGACTTTGTTATGAAAACCATTGGGTTTTCATAACAAACACAGAAATTTATTCAAGATTCATAGCAGTATTATTTATAAAAAAAAAACATCGTAAAACAACATAAAAAAACTAACGCCTGTCTCTTAGACTATAATCAAATTTTTATTCTGCTGTTATGATTCGAACTTTGCTCTATTTATCTGATTCACAATTAATCAATTACTTATTTTTTAAGTACGATTTTATAACTGTAAGTAGGTACTTAGTTACTATACCTACAATAGGTACTGAGAAATCGGCATGACTAAACATAAACAAAGCAATAGCGGCAAATCAATTGACGATCAAAAGTACCTAGTACATTCTAGTGGGAAATTAGGCCTACCTACTTCCTCTGTCTGATAGAAAACTAATACAACAAAAATAAGTAAGTAGGTAGGTATCTCATCATCAAGTAAAAATGATATGCTAGAAAAAGTGACTTTCTTACCTTTCCTGTTCAATGGGTAATTTGAACAGAGACAATTCTGGAATCGATAAATTATTAAGACACCCAAACACACAGCAATACGTTCTCCTGCGATTATCACACATTTTTCATTCATTTAGCGGTGCCGAAAAGCCGTGACGCGCGAACCTCGTGCGATGTTAGCCCCGTCTGGCGCGCTGCGAAACCCGCCGAGATTTGTGTAAGTGTGCGTGCGGCGACGCATAGATACTTTGGCGCACACATACAAGCCGCGCGCGGTGCGTTTGTATGAAGATAACGTACTTCCTCTCTTTATACTATGTCTGTACCAAGGCCTTGTCTAGTCTGAACCACTATTTAAACACGGTTTGTTGCTGTAAGTGGTTTCATGGAATAGGTATGGTGTGAGATCAACAAAAACAGACATATTATATTTGCTAGCTACTTTGACTATGTGTTTGGATTTTTGTTTGTGATTTTTAACATATCTATCTATAACTAAACATGTAATTAAATAGGTACCTATACTGCATTTATAATAGCATTAGAAAAAAGAGGCTCATAGAAGCAGGAATGCAAAACATTTTATTTCAAAGTTATGATAAAACAATTTTAAGGGAGATGCTTAAATTCTAATTTTCTTGCGTTTTTTGCAATTTGCAGGTCAGTGTAAGGTTGTAACTTAATAAAAATAATATGATGCGCAACAATAAGAAATATGTAGGCAATAATACAATTTTAACCTTAAAAATCATCAATACATCCCTTTAAATTAGAATTGCTCCGAATTCGTCTGGTTTCGCGGGCTACTGCAGCGCATCCACCTTAATTAAAATAAAATTCGGTAGAATTATAGTGAAACGAATAACGTTCCAAGTATTGTTCATCCCTGCTTCTTTTAGGTTTTTAGCATTGACACTGTAATTTTAAATTGGAGTTATATAATATAAATAAATGAAAGCCACATAATTTCATAAGATAAATAGTCAAAATGGTTACAATTAAGTGTGACAGCTGCTGTGAAAACAGATCATAATAAATTCGGCGTCTATCATAATGTAACAATGTTTATTGTATTTTAGTTACAAAGTGTGCATTAAAAATAACCTTTTTTAACTTCTTTCTAATGCTATTGTAAATGGACTTTATAGTAAAGTAGATTTTTTATCCGTTTGGCTGGATGTATGTTCCGAATTCGCACAAAAACGGTTTAATGGATTTCGATGAATTTTGGCACACAGATAGTTTATTACCTGGATCACAAAGGGTACTTTTTAATCCCGTTAGTACGTTCCCGTGGGATTGTCCGACATCCTCGCGGGTAAAGCCGCAGTCAAAAGCTAGTTTGTAATAGGGATAACATAGACAAAAAAATATGCTAGCATGTCTTTACGTCCACGATCTCATTGCAGTTGTCTTATTCAACAAACCGCCCCAGTTTAAGGAAAGAAAAGAAAGAAAATAAGTTTATTTGACCCAGGTTAAGTAAGAACCCAGCTTTCAGAAACCTCTATTATTCTAACACTATTACTAACTCCCTCTTCTTACACACATACACTACCCTCCCACCTATTAACACTGTAATTTGAAAACATTGTAAAAGCAATTATTTTTAAAAGAGTAACCGTGGAGTTTCTTGCCGGCTCTTCTCCATAGAAAACGACCAATTTTTACAAACATACAAGTCAGGCATGCAATTCTAACCAACAGAAAACTTAGACTGATTTAACAGCGGATCCCAAACTAGGCACAGTCTGTATCTTGGTGACCCAAACACAACACAAGGTTAATAATTGAATGGTTTCGGGAACCATGAATTGAAACCGTGCACCCAGCTTCCTTTTTTTTTATAACCACTTACCCGCTCCGCGACATCTCAAGCCACAGCCTTATGGACGCAGGCATCCGCTGGCGGCGCTGCTGGCGACACATGTCGATAATATCTTGTCGCGACCTTGTCACTGCGCATTGCTGAAGGCCTTACAATGTAATAATATCACACTACGAGAATTGATAAGTGCTATGGTTCTTGTGGCATACTGATAGACGGAGGATGTATTTTTGTGGTTTCGGCGAAGGATTTTAAGCTGTATTGAGTATCTACTGAGTTAGCTTTTTGTTTATTGTGCATTAAATGTTGACATTGTTATTGCTGTAATGTTGTATCTTCTGTCTTAGCATAGCGTAAGATAATCAGCCTATAATGTTCCCACTTCTGGCTTCGAGAGGGAGTGGGCCATAATCTACCACGCGGGTCGAGTGCGGATTGGTAAATGTCACATGTCTTCGAATTTTTTGGTTCTTGGTCTCTGGGCCATGCCGGTTTCCTCACGATGTTTTCCTTTACCGTTTTGAGAGCAGTGGTAATGAAATTATTTACACAAAATGAAGCGCCTGTCTGGGTTCAAACCCACGACCAACAACTCGTGACTTCCTAGCCATCTCTGCTCTTCTCAATGCTCAATTTTTGGTTATGTCGTCTGTCATCTTTTCTTAGTTTAACAGGAAATGAAAGATGCATTCTGCAAGCATTTCCTCATAAAACTCCCTCAAGAGTCCTTCCAAAAGAACTAAAGCACAATGCGATGGATAATAAATACATATAATATAGTGATTTGTGGAAAATGTTGTGGCTAGTATATTTGTTAAGTTTAATTTTCAGACAACACTGTTTGTGCTTAATATACTACTGTTTGTTTTACAAAAAGTAATAAATAAATAAATAATATGAAATAATAAAAATATAAGTTTACCTACTGTATATAAGTAATAGGAACTTGTACTTGTTCTGTACATAGGACTTTTGGAGAAACAACTATATAGTAGAAACCGAGTCGGAAGTTGGGGCAAAGGCTCTTTAAAGGCTAAAACTCATTAATAGTCAAAGAATATTCATCAACCGATTCAGAACGGAATATGGGCCAAGGCCCGACCCTACTTAAATATTCAGCGTCGAGAGGAATAATAGATGAGATGATCTCTCAGCAGACAGATGGGTATACGACTACATCTAGTACTATGACTTACCTATTTTGTGGTCTGAGTAAGCATTTGTCAGACTAGTTATTGGCAAATTAACTTTGACTGTCCGGTCACGTGGTGCAAGCGCGACTGTTGATCGTTGGGTCTTGGATTCAATTCTCAGGTCGGGCACAGTGTTATTAGGTTTTTCAGGTGTCGGATTGCCATTCCATCGGACTATGAGAGTGAGGACACAGTCGAGATAGCCCGATAAATTGCAAAACTTAAGTGGCAGTGGGCAGGGCACATTGCTTGCAGAACAGATGGCCGATGGGACCGTAAGGTTCTGGAGTGGCGACCGCGTACCGGAAGACGTAGCGTTGGAAGGCATCCCACAAGGTGGACCGACGACCTTGTGAAGGCCGCAGGAACCCGTTGGATACGAGAAGCACAGAACCGGTCGAAGTGGAGGTGTTTGGGGGAGGTCTTTCGGCTGAAATGATGGTGATGATGATGAGAGTGAGGGAAGAGAGAGTGCACTTGTGCCTGCGCACAAACTTGTGCACTATAATATCTCCCGCACCAAAGGTCAGAAAATGTAGGTATTTATCTTATTTTCAAGGTAGTTAAAATTAGGATTTATCAAGCTTAAGAAGATACCTAAGTCTATAAATAAATCTCCATAAATCTCTTAGTAAAAGTTTCCACCTTATCAGTTCGAAACAAAAGTACCTCCTGGAAACTCCTGGAAGTAGAATCGATTGCATCAAACTCTGCTAAACTTCGTTAAATTCTACAACCTACACACCAAACTTTGGCAGCTGATAATTGTTTAATTAACATACCTATCAGGTAAAGATAAACGCAAGAGAATATCGAATTCCACAAAGTTTGTAAGTGATCCTGTTTCCCGGGCAAACAAAATGGAAGATGGAAAAAAGTTTCGCAGAAAATCGATTCCACATCAAAGACTCCAAAATGTTTATCAATATGCTTAATTTATTCTAAAGCAAAATGTAATTTTTTTATAATATTTAGTACAATAACTATTTACACTAGGTACTAAATTAAATATCTAACTAGTTTGTCCGATGTTGTAATAAATACTTAGGCTACTTTTATTTTAGAAAAAAAAAGGAAAAGGCAAATTAATGTCACGTGAACGAAGTCGCGCGCAGCCGCTTACTGTTCCGAAGAAACCGAGGGCTAAGATCACAATTTCTAAGTGAATATTTTAATTAAAGCAATAATAACTACACTTCGAAAGCGGATTTAATCATAGCAATACGAGAGAAAACACCATCAGAATAAAATGGCACCTTTCCTTCAACTATTTCAGAAATAGCCTTGTTTTTGTCCTTAGTTATGACCCTAAATTAGTAGTTTTAACTCAGAGATTAAATAAAATAAGGTGCATTCAAATAGTTTTCGCTTGTTGTAGCGACTCTTGATCCTGGGCAGTCAGCGAACGCGAATGGTGAATGCTCTACATAAGTCGGCAATTATTATGTTTTATCTCTTAATCTCGTTTATTATGACGTAAAATAGAAAACAAACATCAATATTTTCGTTAGATAAATGAAACTAAAAAATGTTTTGTTTTCAGGAAACCCATTATCTGAGACTTGAAACAATCGGTTTGTTAGTTTTTAGCCCGTTACGAAAATGAAGTATGTAGGAGGTAAAACAAAATTGGGGACGGAATCTATAGTCACACACAGCTTCTTGAATGTGTTCGACTGTAGGGTCTTCCATGGTAGAAGTTGGTACTCATCTAGGAAGTATAATTAGAGTTAGGTCCCAGACTGCTTGGATCTAAATCCACGGCTCTGCCCATCGTTCTTTACCATTATTTCATCAAAATGACATCTTTATCACACAATATCCTACATTGCTCTACTCCCTTACTTCATGATACAAAATTTAGCCAAGCTATGAATAATTTAAAAGCAATTCAGCTAGACACAAAACCCGGGAGCGCCTGTAGTTACAAATTATACAGCTACCGCCTACCGCCTTCGCTTACCGGTGCTCGTAAATAGAACTTCTGTTAATGGGAATATAATCGATTCTATAAATAATCTTAATATTTTCTATTTGTGTTTGCGCTAAATTGAATAGGTTGTGTTTGCACGGGCTTGGGTATAATCAGAGTTGTTGCAATAACTTGCATGAAAGGATATGAAATGCAAATTCGAGGTGCGTTACCGTACAGTCCACGCCAGATATCTACCTACCTCTATTTTTTTACCAGTCTTTGTTGGAATGTTTAACTACATAGATAGGCATTTCTATAGTTGTTTCTGACGAACTGACAGGGTCCGCTAGGGCCGATGCCTGCCAGGGCCGCGGGTTGTTCGAAAGAGATACCTTGGCCCCTGACACAGGCAACTGAAGGAACACGGGTGGGTTTTAGTCAGTAAAAGTCTGACACGCCCTTCCGCTCAGCCCAGAGCGGGAGAAGTCATTTGATTATTTCCCACACAAAAAAAAAAAAAGACTGCTAAGTGTGGGGTCCTGGATTCGATTCCCAGGTCAGGAAAAATGTTATTGAGTTTTTCCTTTAGGATTTTCTTAGTAACAGCCCGGAGTTTGGAAGTTGGCGGTGTGATACCCTCGTGCCTCGAAAATCACGTTAAGCCTGTGTTTGCGCACACAGTTGTGTACTATATCTCCCGCGCCGAAGGCTAGACTCGGTTGAGTTTGGCCGCCACGGCCGAAATATAGTCTGGAGGACAAGTATCGGATGAGAGTGTAAACAAACCCTGCTCATGTTGATATCTTACGCAAACTCACTAAAGGGATTATAGTAACGTATGTACCTTTCTTAATACGTTTGTTTACATTTTCCTCTATACTTTTGGAACAAACCATACGTAGATATTGAATCATCGTCCATTGCCCGACTTCACCCACAGCTGGGCATAGGCCTAGAGAGGCCTACAAGAAAAGAGTTTCTTGTTCCAATCCTGGCAGTTCATCCAGGTTTTGCCCGCGATGGCAACAATGTCGTCTGCCCATCCCGACCGACATCTCGTCTTCCAGTCCTTGGATGCCACTCTATCACAACCTTACTCCACCTGTCATCACAGCGCCTTGCCAGATATGAAATACCTCCAATGAAGACCCATTTTACACATGATGCGAACTCTATCTTCTACCTGCACTATGTATTTGCCAAATAAACACAGTAATCAATCATCTCGGACTACAATAGCTTACTCTCAGCAAAGCACTCTCACATTCTGCCACAGAATACGCTTGTGTCTACCTCAAATAGATACCTATTAAACATCAGACAGGCATTGTCTCCTGAGATACTGGTAAAGATACAGTTGCAAAGGCAAAGCCCCTTTGTGTTGTACATAATATTTAGCTGTCGATCTATATACTCGAATGGATCAACATCAAAAGGCTGACAGCTTTTTGGGCACATTTCCTGTTGACAGTGATGCGGAGAAATTTTTTGATGCCCTTTGTTTCTTCTCCCACTTTTTTATAAACAAGAAGTCTGTTAGCTTATATTGTCATTCTCCTGCGCCTGCCCCAATTTATTTGTGGTCGGCGCAACATGTCTTTTTCTTCCATACTTCTCTATTAGTCGTCATCTCGGCAGTCACCCCCTTTCTAACCCTATCATCATTCACACAGTCCATCCATGATTTCTTTGATCTTCCCCTTTTGTTATAGCCATCGACATTCATACTCAAAATTTTCCTCACGAAATTTTTCTCATTCCGATTTCCACAAAACTTTTCAGTTACCGGTGTCACTTTCAGATTTCCTTTTATGTTGAGTACACATTATTCTAACCATTTGTGTAACATCACACATCCCTATTAGCATTCTCATCTCAGCTGCCTTTCATTCATGTCAGCTTACATATTACGTAAATATGTAATATTATCCCCAGAATTTGCAGGCTTCTTAATAATTGCGATGGATCAATTGATATTTTTTCCACATCACTTCAAAAATTCAAGCACCAAGTCCATAAAAATTAACCAACACAATTGACTGTTTTTTTTCCTTCTTCATTTTGTATTTTTTTTTTCCTTGTCATGTTTTCCAAAACTACCCACTAGTGCTGTAAGCGTTATTTCTGCACAATTATTACAATTTTATTGATGTTATAATTTTGTTTTTGTATGCTGTGTCTATCGCATCATATTGTACACTATGCTTGTATTCTCATATTGCTTGTATTTTAAGGATAAACAGTGTAACAATTGTAGATAGACCAATAAATAAAATAAAAATAAAATAAATATGTAATTAGTCTTTAATATAGTAAATCTATGGGTATGATATCAAAAGTGCACATTGCAAGATATAAAATAATCTAACAACGGAACTGAGCAATAGAGCTGACCCAGGCAGTGCAAGCACCTTATTGCAATACGTACAATAGTAAATCAGAGCTCACTTCAAACATATAAATTCAAAAAGACTGAATATTGAACTGTACATAAAGAACGGGATAAGTTCCCGTAACCGACAAAATCCACTATCAATCTTTCTCGAGGCGCAAGCTTTGTCTAGAATTTTCATTCTATTTTTCATTACTGCACGGTGGTTGCAATAGATAAAATGTCATTTTAACAGTCGTCGCAACAAATATTCACTCGTTCTTCTCATTATCTTCATTCCCTGAATACAACTGCATGCACAACAGAAGGTCACATCGACAATCTTTTGTAGAAAATTCGTAGCACTGACAGATATTTATTGATATTTCCAAATCATAAAGATCTAATTAAAGATTCTGTAATCGTTTTATCATCACAAACTTTGATAGCTATATCTACTATCTACTCTCAACTTTGAGAAGATACGTATGTTATCCTTATCGTAAATGGAGTTATGCATATTAAATCCCTATTTAGTGTCGGTAGGTATGGTAATGGCTCAGACTTAATCCTACTAATATTATAAACGCGAAAGTTTGTGAGGATGGATGGACGGACGGATGGATGGATGTTTGTTACTCTTTCACGCAAAAACTACGGAACGGATTTTGATAAAACTTTACAGTACCTAATGTAGCTTATACATCAAAATAACACATAGGCTACTTCTTATCCCGATATTCCCACAGGATCGACACTTATGCGGATAAAGCCGCGGGGCGCTATTATAATATTCAGATACCTAGCAACCGACTGATAGGTACAGGACTTTTGAAGTAGTTAGAACCACGAACGCTACAAAAATTGCGTGTCGCAATCGCAAAAGACACATTGTATTCAGAGAATAAATAAACGAGTAATAAATAATATATAAAACCAAACATGTACTATTCTTAACAAAAGACAGAAAGGATAAATATTTAATAATAAGGAAAACCATAAAAGTGCTCTTCCTCTCTCCTACTTATTTAAAATTTTACTGTCGACAGGGTCCATAATTATTGATTCTATTGTTTGTTATTTACCACCTGAATTGAATTAAATAATAAGTAATAAAGTTTATTGATTCATAAACAAGTGTTACAATGTTTAGGTATAACACTGGATCCCACACTAGGATACCCTGTGTTGCAGGATCCAGTTGAAAGCTTTTGTTTTGACAGCATGTCAATGTTCAATTAATCTCTGAACATTTTATCAATAAAACCGCAATTGGCTTAAATCATAACTCAAATGACACGAAATAATGACCACACAATCAATCTTTACACAATCAAACCCAATCATAGATAGGTTAAACACAATGAGGAAGCGAAAAACGCAAACGATGCATAACGACCCTACCCCCAAAGACGAAAAAAACGCACCCATCCCTCATACACAGTACCTAACCCTCCAAACACAAGCCTTATCAGAAAAGTCCATTAACATGCAAAAATAACAAAAGTAACGATTAACCCTTTTCTGCCATCCCTGGGGCACTTTTAACATGAATACGCTGAGCTCGTAATGCTTGTAAAGCAAGCTTAATGCTACACGTTTATAAACTTAAGCTGGGTTGTGTATGATTTGATGGATGGGGTTAATTTTAGTGGTATGAGGTGGGGGTGGTGGTGTGGTGTGTGGTATTAGTGGTGAGTTGGAAGTTGCTTAATGTGAAGGCTCATCTGCTTCAAGATTATTATAAGCCAGCTTATACCCGCGATTTCGTACACCACGTCGTATCGCATCGCCTGCTTGTGTTAATACCTTTTTTTTTTTTTTTTTTGAGGATGGGAAATCATCAAATGACCCCTCCCGCTCTGGGTGGAGCAGAAGGGAGTGTCAGACTCTTACTGACTAAAACCCACCCGTGTTCCTTCCTTAGCCCTTTATGTTCCAGGGCAGCGGTAACCCTTTCGGACAATCCCGCTACCCTGGCAGGCTTCGGCCCTATCGGGCCCCGTCACTCATGCTGACATCTCTTTGAGGCGCGCGTGGAACACATACACGCCGTCCGGCACGGGCCTGGTCCTGATCGGACGGTGAGTTACCCATTACTCACCGCCCGCAGGCCCGCGCCTACGGTGGCCGGGAGTCGTCACGCGGCTCCCGACGCCCGGAGCGTCTCCCGCGGCGGCTGAGGCGTGAGGTGCGTTCCCTCGCCCACCCCGCCACCTCCTTCGCTAGCATGACTGCTTCGCAGAAGGAGGTGACTGCCTCCCACTCCCTCTCGCCCCGGACCATGGCTTGAACCAGGGCCGGACGCGAGAGGTCGCCGCCGCTGCCGATCGCCTCTACGAGGACACGGCGGTGCTCTGCCCAAGCAGGGCAGACCTCCACCGTATGCTCCACCGTGTCCTCTGGGCGATCCTGACAGTGGTGACACCCGGGCGTCTCCTCCCGCCTGATTATGTGCAGGAACCTCCCGAAACATCCGTGTCCGGAGAGGACCTGCGTCAGGCGGTAGGTGAGAACGCCGTGACGTCTCTCTAGCCACTCCTCAAAGAGGGGTCTTACCGCCGCTATCGTGGCGTGCCCTGCGCTGGGTTGCGATAGTCGCTCCTTCCATGCCGCCATGAGATCGCGCCGGAGGTTCGTCCGCTCCGCCGCAGTCTGCCGCGGATGCGGAGTTTCCCCCCGGCGTAGTGCCTCCGCGCGCCAATCATACAGGCGCGCGAGCACTATCGCCTCCAGATCCCAAGGCGGCAGTCCGGCAAGGAGGCTTGCTGCCTCGCCCGAGATCGTGCGGTAGCCCCGGATTAGCCTTATGGCTACCACCTTTTGGGGCGCGTTCAGGTAGTGTGCGGCTCGTAGCCGCAGTGAACGCGCCCATACCGGGGCCCCATATAGGGTGTGTTAATACCTCGTTTTCGCTTAACGTTCTTTCTGACTTTTTTCTCTTTGCTCGGCTCCTAAGGGTCTTAACGTGATGTTAAATAGCCTATAGCCTTCTTCAAGAATTATTAAGGGCTATCAAATGCAAACATATTTTTTTAACGACTGGCTTTCCAGAGGTTAGCGCGTTCAAACAAACAAACTCTTCAGCTTTATAGATAGTTTTAGGTATAAAATAACAGCGTGCGTGTGCAGGCAAATGTGTAGGTATACTCTACATTTCGCCGGTTATGTTAAATTCCCATGAAGTCTATTTTGTAAATATTTTAGTACTAGATGGAATAGGAGGCATTACTAACTTTCGACAAAGATCCAAACTCCAGAATGCTACAGCATGTCTTAATAGAGAACCCCACGTAACATTTTACAAGACCTGGAAGTCAATGCCAAGGATTTCACAAGCTAGACCATTGAGGTAGTCAATTACTAAAGAATCACAATTTTATTTAATTAATTACCATTTATGTAGACACATATATAAACAGACAATGAAAAACAGAACAGAAAAAAATAGGTACAGAGGTGATGCTTATTTCATAAGAAATCTCTTCCAGCATACCTGAGATAGGATAATAGATACAGAGATGTAGACAGCGTGCGATAGAGCAAAGGAGACAAAATATAATACATATAATCAAAAAACAATTCACTTCAATTTTCTTTTTTTTAAATACCAAACTTTTCGATAAACTCAAAAACCGAAGAGATGTGATCGATAAACATATCAGCATTAAACATAGTACTTTCTCTTTCGACTAGGGTTGGCAACCCTACTATGTAATATGTATAATATCCTGCTACATATATTAGAGCTAAATACTACTTTTTTTTTTTAATATATTAGTAGGCGAAACTACTATATTTGCAATTTAATACAAGATGGCGAGATGAGCGCAATATGGCTAGTATTAATCTCATAAAAGCTGAATCAATGGTATATTTTAACCTTAATTTACAGAGTAAAAATGGATATGAGAAATTAAAAAAAATTGTTAGTAAAGATCCAAAGTAATTTTAAGCATTTAAATATAATTCATAGGCCTCATCCAGCGGAATATCCATCAGACGTGATCAAGGTCAAGAGCAGGCCCATTCAAAAATAACAAAAATCGAAACATACCTATATTTTTACAGGCAATGGCTTCGAAAATACTTTATTCTTTATATAAAAAAAATGGGCAACCCTACATTCGATCGTTCAACTTGATCGGTGCAATTTCGCGACCCATCTATCGGGACCCATCCACCATTAATATCAAACCTTGGAACGAACAGAGTTGGAATAACCTATTCATATTCATAAATATGTGCATATTTTAAGGCATGGTTATTGATTCTCATCCCGATTTTGTCTAAAGGAAATATATAATGTAACTGTGGTTAACTGTTATATATTATGTCACGTATGTACTCTTCTACAGTACTTGGCTTGTAGGTTTATGAATATATGAATGACTAAGCGAAGTTATCATTCCAGTTGGTAACTACAGGCGAATTAAAGCATCTAAATACCTATTACCTGAGAAGCAATATACATAATTTCGAAAGCATTCCGAGTTTTATAGACAACATTAACACATAGAAATGATTCGAAAAATTATACCCATTTTACTCTCAAATTGGTCCCTTTTGAATAATTTCGCAAGAAAGCTATTCCACTAATGTATGGTTTTATAAAACCACTCGCGAATAACTCTGTTACCCAGTACACCATTTTCATTTTAAGTTGTTTAAGAAATAACTAGAAAAACATGTGTTATGTTAGAGATTAGATGTGTTAGAGATTTTTCTACTACTGTGGGACCTGGACTAGGTACCATGGTGCCATGTACGAGTAACCTAGCTAAGACGCCAGATTCAAATATATATAATTTGTTACCCTTTTAGTTTTACGGTTGATCCCTAATTTATAAATTTATATTTATATGTATTTATTTTTACTGTAATGGATCTTCGAAATAAAAAAAAAATGTTATTAAAATGTCCTTATATTACAATTAAAAAGGGGTTTAAAGTATGCGGGTTAATTGCGTAACACACTATCAGTAGCAATGGCTTTCATTTTGACAGTTCAACAATATTCATTGCATTATTTACGTTGTTGAGCAGACAAATTTTTCGTACATATGAAGCAATGGATTAGCAAAATCCTTCAAAATGATTCAGATTATGATTGATAGCTTGTTACGCAATTAGGGTGCAGGACATTAACTTTTCCCATAAATTTCATGGCGATACGAGAGCAGAAGATGCATCACATACTTATTTTCAAACAATCATCATCTCTTATCAAACACATTTACGTAATACCATTCAAATGACGTCATTAATTCTCAAGTAGATTACGGTGTTAATCGCGTTTCCATGTCCAGCACCTTCGAATCCAGGACTATAACAATAACATCAATGTTACAAGCGACTCGTCGAACAAGATAGCTAGCAGATAAACTTCATTGGATAACAACATATTTTATGGATATAGGTTCAAACCTATGAGCATTTTGATTGGATGAAAGAATGTGTTTGAGGAGACGAGCTTTCTTTTTGCTCGGCTCCTAAGGGTTATAGCGTGATGATAAAAAACCTTTAACCTTGCTCAAGAGTTTGGCTATCAAATGCAAAAATAATTTTTCAAATGCAACTGGTAGTTCCAGGGATTAGCAACTTCAAACAAACAACTCTTCAGCTTTATTTTGCCAAAGTTTTGGACAGAATGTCGCAGTTTGACCACAAATGTTTACAATGACTATATCATAGTATTCTCTTATGTTTTCTGAAACACGGCTGGCTGAGGCAACTTTTACATAATCAGCCTAGATAACGTTCCCACTGCTGGGACACAGGCCTCCTCTCTGTACGTGGGAGTGGGCCATAAACCACCGCGCGGGTCCAGTGCGGGTTGGTGGATGTCAGATGTCTTCGAATGTTTGATTCTAGGCCATTTTCCTCACAATGTTTTCCTTCACCGTTTTGAGAGCAGTGGTGATGAAATAAATTATACAAACCCTGGGTTCGAACCCAGGCAGGCAAATTACGTGCCTGTCTGGGTTCGAACCCAGGGTACGTAAGTCGAAGCAGTTACCACTGGGTCACCACTGCACCAGGTAGGTTTTGTTAGGCATAAATTACAGAAATTATCATAAGTTAGAAAATTGAATTGAATTGCTTTGAAAATATTATCGAGGAGCTAAGGCTTTATTAAGATAAAACGAAATTAAGTAATTACCTATTTCAAAGAACTCCTTCTTAACGTGTTTACCAACAGCTTTTCTCACGATTCTGAATAACATTATCCTAAAATAGAAGCATTCCAATAATATCTATTTGAGGCCTCTTGGCTATAACCTTGACTCACGAAGACTCAGAATACCCAGAATTGGAAGACGATCGAAAAATAATTTGGGCCGCACGAGATCAAATAAGCAATAGCCGACAGACATGATGATGAAAATAACATAAAAAGGACAGACTAATTCCAAAAACATCAAAAAGGATTTATCCTAAGTGAAAAAACTCTGATGCCATAAGTAATGACAGCACATTCAAAATAAATAACGAAAATAATAAAAATAAATAAGTAACGTATTAAATCTTTAATTGTTGCTGTAATTAACCAATTTCAACCAGTTAAATCATTATAAAATCCAAAAATAATCCCACTACCAAAATGCTGTTAGAGTATCACGTACAAAACATTTTTAGATCAGTGCACTATCACTATAGTTCACACCGAGGATACCACAAAACGGTTGATTGATGCAGTGGAAATGTATGCGGATATGTTAGACGATTTGGGACAAAAGCTTTTAATAAAATTCGTAATTAATGGTCGCTTATCTGAGAACGCAAAGCTCCGTTTATCGGATAACTATGACACCGTTTCTAGCTTAATTCAGGATTTAAGGAAACATTTATTAACTACAAAATCTTTTACCGCTATTCAGTCATACGGCCGACCGTTACCATCAATTTGTACTAACTGCAGATTGCCAGCGTATGCAAGCGGTAGGCGTGCAGAAGTAAACAATTGCCGGTCGACATCACCCCCTGATTGACGTTATAGCACGGCCGCTGTGGGCTCAGCACGAACGCGTGGAGCACACGTACTTTAGCGTAGGGCACCTGTTCTGTCCCACTGCCGACGACGAAGCGACAAGCAAGAACCATACAAAAGATGTAGATGTAGGTCCCGTGTTAGTAAAAGAGATATGTACACATAAGATTCTGGATTTTATTTCATCGCTTCCTCTACGCTACCCGTCTCTCCCCGAGGTCTTTGTGGGTTGCGCCCTACACAACACGCATTCAGGGGTGCGTGGAGACGTGCGCCGCCAGCGGGTCACTCGTAGGGAGCACACGTCAACAATATTGGGAGATTGTCCCAGGACGACTGCGGGTGCTGGACGCGCCCCTGCCGTCCGCTACACGCCGACTGCTCACGCCCGTTATTACACATTCGTCGCAGCGACAAAATCTATCAAAATGAGTACTCTTTCAACGACACTATCTTGGCGGGCGCAGAACACTCGCTTAGAGAATCACGCTTCATATGCATACCAGCAAGTAATCGTTCGTCGCTGTCGCACACTCGCTGCTTCTCGTATATCGCCGGAGGTCAGATAGGTGCCTAAATTCCAAAGATTGCACGTAATATTGACATAGTTTTAGGACTTTATACAAATCTATGAGTGATAATAATTGTGCTTGTCCCAAAAATGTAAACCAAAACGCTATATAGTTGTATTTTCGATTCAAATCGTTCGAATTTACTTTAAGTTTACTCCGTGCGTTCGTGCATGGCCCACGGATTAGCTCCCGTAATTTCGATCGACATTTCGAATCGACATTTTGACCGACACACGGCTAATATGCTGCATCGGTGGCTGCTATTTGACCGATAGAACTTTGCACATATGCTGTTTGTTGTGGTTAGAAGTTTAGCTGGTTAGTTTGACTGGGTGTTTATTTCGTTAAACTAATGAAAGGGTAATTTACTGTCGGTCTTATTGAAAACAAACAGGTGAATTTGGTTTTGATGGGAAGCGAGATACTTGTAACTTTGTCACGCCTTTGATCAGCAAAGATGTTTTTGGAGTTGAAAGTGCAAAAAATGCGTTGATTGGCATCACACAAAATGAATACACCTTAAAACTATAAAAACAGAAAACAAAAATTATAATGCCAAAAGGGCCTCAGCTAAGCATAACGTCAGATGACAACACAAGTGTACCACCTGACGCTGATTTTCAGCGGCAACCCACAAGTGCCGTACGCTGGAATAACAAACACTTAGGGAAGTGTGTGTCCGTTATAATAAATTGAGAGAATTCATTTAAATGCTAGAAATTATAGAAAAGCTCATGCAAAATCAAATAAAAATGTCGTCACATATGTACATGTACGAGTATATGTGTGTGTGTTGTATTGTAATAAATGAAAAACTAAAATAAATACCCAATATGTGCGTATTACCTACACAAAAAAAATTAAATAAATACTCGTAAATCTAGAAATAGAAAGTACCTTAGTAATAGAATAAATCTAGAAATAGATGGTAGTGATTGCAAATCATAACACAAATCTTAATACTGTAAGAACATAACCAGCCTATATTTTTCCCACTGCTGGCACAAAGGCTTCTTCTCGGTGAAAGGGAGTGGGCCGGAATCCACCACTCGGGCCCAGTGCGGGTTCGAAGATGTCACATGTCATCGAATTTTTGGTTCTAGGACATGCCGGTTTCCTCAGTCGATATTTTCCTTTTGAGAGCAGTGGTGATGAAATAATTTACACAAAATAAAGCGGCTGTCTAGGATCGACCTTGGGCCAACACTGCTCTCTCTGTTAAACAAGACTGTTTGAACCTAGACATTAATTGTTTTGTGATACCTAAACAAATTGGCAAGTCTGTTCTATTATTATATCATATATTAGTATCTTACTTATTCTATTTCAAGCCCATGTTTGCGGCATACGAAGACAATAATCTCAAAACTACCAACGTCATGATAGAATTTGTACCTACAGAGGATAAAGAACATTAAGACACGAAAAAGTTCTCACCCGTAAATATGAGCTTTGCAGCAAGTCGTACCGTATCGTAGTCGTATCGTACTTGCAGTACTGGTGTACTGCCAGTACACGCCAGTCTCACTCACGAAACGACAAATGTCTAGCAATATGTCGCGAGCGCTATCGTGCGACAACTATACAAATGTCGCCGTGTCTTACGCGACACTGCGACAAGGCGCCGCATATTTACGTCCACACTCGCTAGTCACGACGACGTTGTCTGACATCAAACGGTGCAGCTACAGACAGAAGTAGGGAAGGCCAACCTACCAATGTTTAAAATGATTTCATGTTCTGTTTTACTATTTGTAAGATAACGCCAGTTTTTTTTTTTTTTTTAGACGTACCTACCTGCCTTCTTGGTGTTGAGTAGAATAAAGAAAATGAGGCCTTTGACCTGCCTTGGGTCAACCATAGATATATGAAAGATGGGGTCAACTTAGGCTGAATTATTATTATTGTATTTAGGGGATAGTTTAGAAAAACATAAAATGGCAAAGTTCATAATTTACTTAGATTAGTATTGGTGCCAAGTTTCAAGTTTATTAACTCAAGGAATAAGATTTTCCATACAAACAAAATCCCCCCATTTCACCCTCTTAGGGGTGGAATTTCGAAAAACCCTTTCTTAGTGGATACCTACTCTTCATTAAGAACACACCCTCCAAATTTCATGTCTCTAGGACCAGCGGTTTAGGCTGTGCGTTGATATATCAGTCAGTCAGTCAGTCAGGACTTTGAATTTTATATATATAGATAAATAGATAGATATATATATAGTAGAATAAGTATACATTTATCACCCTAAACTACCAAGACTGTTTTAAGGAAACAATAAAAATGCAATTCCGTTCATTTCCATACACACGAATCTCTCCCAGAGGCGAATAACAGTCTCCTAATGGTTCAATGATGAGATTTTTTCATACATTTTTCAAAGAATAGGACAAGTTCTAAAACGCGGCGTTGTATAATCATAAGGCGGTGTGTCGACACCCTATTTTTACTTTTAGGGTCGAGGGGAACTTTTGATTTAGACGTGATTGTATTTCTACGGTTTTGTACTTTTTGGGTTTATTTAAATTCATAAGGATGGAATTTTAATTCCATAGAATGGATTAAACTTTTAAAGCATTCATTTCATTTTGGCTGATTAGGTTTCGTCCGTTTTTATGTAGAACAGTGATTTTATTTTTTTACTTTTCAACTATCGAGGGATAGTTGAAAAGTAAAAAAAAAAAGTTTCACGTTTTTTATCATTTTGTATAAAAAAATATTTAGACATTTAAAACTTGATAGTCCCTCAAGCCCCCATCAATGCAGGGTTAACCGATACACAATTAAGTCCTGATTATATCATCATCATCTGCCTAGCCTTTTCCCAACTATGTTGGGGTCGGCTTCCAGTCTAACCGGATGCAGCTGAATACCAGTATTTTACATGGAGTGACTGCCTATCTGACCTCCACAAACCAGTTACTGGGTATTACGACCCATTTGGTAAGCAAAACCAAGTCCTGATTTTATACCTACTAGAATTTAATCCACATTTTAACGTTCCTGGTAGAGCTCAATTTTACAATTTAGTCGGCAAACCCCATCATAAATCGTGGCTAATCCTTTAATTTTTATCACAATAACCCTCGTTTACTCCTGGTTAATAGGAGGATAATGGTTTAATTCGGCACGCCGTGCACCGCCCGCAGACGGTCAAACACCGTATGATTAGTGAGTTCTACCCAACATTAGTGTATTTTGGAAATACCAATTTTTTCCCTCGGTTCGTAGAAACTGATTAATTTTGTTTTACCCTTTTTTTAAACATGTTATCGTGTAAGAAATTATATGTTTGTGTACAGACGCCAGCACATCAAGCTTCTACAATCTGTCAAATTCCTTTAATAGATTTTCAACTTTATCTATAAAGCATTAAGGTTCAAGGTTGATTGGGAAAATTTGACAGTTTCGGGTAGCTTGACCTGCTGGCGTCTGTACCTAGCGGATAAAGGATAGTACGAAAAATGTGTACTTCATTAATTTTTAATGGCACGACGGCTCTGTAATTTTCAATTCTATGGGGAAAGATCATTACACTCTTAAAAACGTATTCAGATTTTCTGAACGTTTCTACCGCTAGTGTATTGTTAACAGTAACAGCCCTCCTGACAGGGATTGAAAACCGGTACGAATTTGGGTTCCGGTTCTTCATTTCGGTTCTTAAAAAGGTTTTTCTTTTCGGTACGGTTCCGGTTCAGGTTCCGGTTTGGTTCTAGTTCCAAATAAAGGTTCCAAAATACCGGTTCCGTATAGTATAAAATATAGTAGCGCACGCGTTGGATAAGCAACGAATGATGCGAATGATCTACAAAAGCAAATGTGCCCCTCTCCCCTCACAAAACTCCCACACGCGCGGCGGCCGCCCGTAGGTACTGTGGAGTCAAAATATTAATATTTCTGCGAAAATATTTCTGCGGGAGCGCAGCTAGTGACAAACCACACCCCTTCCTGGTTTCGCACAATTAGAGACATAATGTACTTGTGTGACTAAGGGAATTCGGATTTGCTCGCCGATAAAATAAAGGTTCTTTAAGGTTCCGGTTCCGGTTCGGGTTCTTGTACCCGGAACCACTAAATACCGGATCTTTACCGGTATTTTAGGAACCTTTTCAATCCCTGCTCCTGAATTCAAATCAATATATTGTATTGTATTTCATAAGAAAACCCAGTTCTATAGAATTCAAAAGTACCTAACCCTTAGCACGCAAAGTTCATTCCAATACATTTCTTACGTAACACAAGGACTTTAACGGAACCTAAACCTACAGGGTTGACCTTTAGACCTTTCTATGTTTGCCCAAAAATATCTAGATGTTTCCAAAACTGCGTAACAAAAATATTTGTGTATATATATGAAATCCGTTGATAGAGGAGAGATGGGGCATCCAAAACAGTGACAGCGCATGCGCCAAGCCTCCCCTAGTCTGTCTGTTCGTTAACCTCAGATGCAGGGTTGCTAGCTAATCATAATTTTACATATTAGCTGCTTTTTTCTATACGAGTGCAAAAAAGGGTGATACTTGACGTTTTAAACGACCCAACCCAACGCGATCTCTCTATAATATTTTATTTATAAACTTGGGCAAAAGATCAACGTACATTTCACAAGGTAATGGATTAAACTATTGGTAAAGTTGAAGCTAACTACCGCTTTAACTAAACCTAATTGACAAGAAGTCTACCGTAAATATCACTAAGTTGGTTATTCGTTTCAAAATTGTACCAAACGCCGGCGAATTATAGACATGTTAGCCTTTTAGCTTGCCTCACTAAATTCTACTTTTCTCACCCATATTAGTTTTAAAACAGTTCTAAATTCAAGTCCCTAGTCCATAAGGCCTTTTGTCGTAATTAAAAACGTCCAAAATCTAGTCGTAATCTTATCTCAGCGACAATCAATGACAAAAATGTAGGGAAATTAAAGGTATTTTTGACAGATTGAAACTGAGATCGACTGACGATTGTGAACGTTGTTAAAATTACGAGAGGTGCCCCTCAGATTTCGAACTACTCATTTCGAATTCCGAATCTCGTCTTCAAACGTCCATTTTGAATCCCCTATTGGAATTTGAAACAGATTTTTATATGAAAAATTCCGAGTTTCATGGGCCATGTTGGCAACCCTGCTTGGAGATGTGGCCATGCAGTAGCAAGGAAGCGGATTTGTCTCGAGCCCTGCAAGGTCGGTGGAAAGTGGGTGCGCGGTGGGGCGGGGGAGGGTTGCCGCCCAATTTTTTCTTTACCATTTATGCAACCGAATTGGACAGAATTATTACGGGCGCTTTGTAGTTTGTAGTATAGCGCGCAGGTGAGGGTTGATTCTTTTGTTTGATTATGTACTTATGAGATGTATAATTGAGTTCCCTTTTAATATTTTATTTGTTTTTAGAGGATTCGTTTGTTGGGGTCGGGTCGTACAAAGGTGGAATTTTAACATGGTCTATGAATTATTGATTTATGCTCGTATGTTTGCATTGATTAAATTTATTTGCACTTTTGACTGAGATGAACTAGCACTCTAGTATTTGCCAACCTTATAATAGCTTGAACCTTATTATCAAATTTTTGGCCAAAGAATTAACACCGCCATAAAACCGGACAAACTCAAACTTAAATCATTTATTTCAATCAAACCATTTCAGGCACTTTTGAGTTGTCAAAATTAAATAGTCGGTCAGTTAGTCAGAAAGTTGAAGCTAGTTGCCCATTCCAAAACGTAGATCTCTTTGGAGGAGAACGGGCAATAAACTCCAAGGACACTCTTTTAAATCAAGATATTATTACAAAATCCTGGGTACATTATTCTTATTGCTTCTATATGTGAGAACAATGAAAAAAAGAAACCATTTAAAATATAAAATTAAAAATAAGCCCTGGCAGTTAAGAGATGACCAGTCTCAATCGACGGCGCCCGTTCACGAACATGACAATACTGCCAGCATTTTGGGCACTTTTCCTGTTGCAGCGATGATGATGAAGAACATTCGGACGAATGTTTTTATGCCCTATGATTCTTTCCCCCTCTTTTTTATGTATAGATGGACATATTAATATATTTTTTTAAGTCTATTAGCTTATATTATATAGATATTTTCATTATTTATGTTTTTGAAAATATTGATGTTGTATTGTATTTGATTATTGTATTATTAAAGATTTTGACATAATTAATGGTGATTTTGACATTATTATTAGTCATTTTGATATTATTAATAATTGTTTTGACATTATTAGTAATTATTACCAAAATATGCCAAATGTATGTACAACTAGTGTTTAAGATATGTATCTATGTAATTACTAGCAAATTGCATTCTATAATCTGGATAAATACAATTATTAATAATAATTATCTTGTTTAAAAATAAAAATCATCGTGTCGTTCGTGGATCTTTGACAGTCGTTACGGGTAGTCTGAAGCCCGAAAGTCTGACAACCAGTCTTACCAAGGGGTATCGTATTACCCAGTAACTGGGTTCTGGAGGTCAGATAGGCAGTCGCTCCATGTGAAATACTGGTATTCAGCTGCATCCGGTTAGACTGGAAGCCGACCCCAACATAGTTGGGAAAAGGCTAGGCAGATGATGATGATGATGTTTAAAAATAAAAATCTCATCCCGAAATCTCTTCTTTATGAATACAACCAAGAACTCATCACAGCGGCGTAAAATCAATATTTTTAAAACGCTACACACAAGACGTCTCGTTTAACATTCCGTTTAAATAACACAGCTAATTAGCTCATTCGTCTCTTGAGTAATTAGTGTAACGTGCGTAAATAAATAAAGAATCAACTAATTCATAAATCAAGTCGACGACACAGAGAAGAGTAATATATTTCCACATTTATCTTGTCTGAAAGATTAAAGTTGTAAACAAAATTAGTAGATCTTAACTCGTAACATTAGCACTGTATAAACATATGAAACAATTTAAATAAGTTTTGTCATTATTATAGTAATTAAAAAGTAGAGCTCTTTGAGAATATGTTAGTCTCGGTTTAAACCTAATAGATTTAAAAATAATCTCCCAAATCTAAGTTTATATCGAAACGGAGCATCAATCTTACTAGGTACTGACACTTGGTTCCAATTTGAAATGGAAAGCTCTACAACACAGAAACATGAGGGTTTCAACTTTGCGACAACAGCAAACCCTATGGTGTTGTACCTAAATCGAACGATGGCTATTTTGCAATAAAATTACGTTAAACATTATGTCCGAAACACCGATCTATTCTGTAAAAATCTCACCGTGAAAATTTAGGAGCAGTAAGCTTGAAGTGAACTGTCAATAAAGTGAATCCCTAGCATCAGCCGATCGATTCTGTAAAAATCTCACCGTGAAAAATTAGGTGAAGTGAGCTTAGCATGAGCTGTCAATCCCTAGCATTACTTGGAATGACAGCTCACTCCACGCTCACTTCACCTAAGTTTTCACGGTGAGATAGTTACAGAATCGCACTGCAGGTCGAAAGATATCTCACTTCAAGCTCACTTCACCTAAGTTTTCACGGTAAGATCTTTACGGAACAGACCGACTGTACCAAAACTTCAAATCAACAAGATGACAAGCATGTCGCAATAGACATGAACTTCGAAAACTAGAGTACACAGGCGCCTATCAAGTACACGCCACGTGCCAGAGACGTGTAGGGTTAAGAGATCACAACTGTATCCGAGCACTGACAGGTTGATAACCCATCCGCTGCGAATGCCGTTCAAACCAGAAGAAGTTTGTGGTTTTTACTCCGATTGATCGTGTCCGGAAAATTAGGGAGAAAAATATTTGCTCTTCGATTTTGTGTTGGAGAATCGTGCAAGGGAATTGGAATTCATGGAAAAATCTTTCAAAAATTTATACATTGACCAGCAGCACCCCCCGGTATGACCCGCTTAAGTTTCGATCCCGTAAGAATATCGGGATAAAAATTATCCTATGTATTAATCCTGGTTATAAACTATCCGCTTGCCAAATTTTATCCTAATCCGTTTAGTAGTTTTTGCGTGAAAGACTAACAAACATCCATCCATCCATCCATCTATACAAACTTTCACGTTTATAATATTAAGGGTGACAAATCAACATCGAGCTATGCTGCGCTGTACTACGCTGTGCTGTGCTGTGTTTCTTAAGCTACGTTTTTTTAACAATCAACATCAAGCTGTGCTTCGCTTTGCTTAGCTCAGTATTAAAAGTAATCAGCAGCTCGTGTAGTCGTTTATCTCGTCAAAAATGACTTTATTTAAAAAAAAAATGTAAACATAACATAGCACAGTTCGGCACAGCGCGGCTCAGCACGGCGGGTAGCGCGCCTCGGTCGAGACTACTGCGTTTTTAAACAGAGCGTAGCCTCACACAGCGCAGCACAGCATGGTTTGTTTGTATCCTCATTAAAATATTAGACGAGCGGGTTGACCAAACATAGCACAGCGCAGCATAGCTCGATGTTGATTTGTCACCCTAATATGACAGTAGGATGGTAAAAAAAAAATTGTCATAGTTTGGAACCACCACGACATCACTGAATCAAAGACTATCTACCATAGTCTTTAGTAAAAGTAATAAGCAATGAGAAGTTTTTTTTTTATTTGCTTGAATATAGGCTAATGTTTATTGACCAGTTTCTTCCTAAATATCTTGATGCAAGATACCAAGTAGGTACTTGCTATTATGTAAAACTTATTATTATAAAAGGTTAAGCAGAGACGATCCTTCTCTCCTCCTCATTATATGATTAAATATAATCATATCATATCACATTTATTTATTTCAATTGGATTGAAATAAATGATTTTTTAATTGGATTTCGCCAATACTCGCCTTATAACAGTCGATAAACAACCACACATACCAAACTTCTTTACTCACATTTCAAACTGGCACCACCAAAGACAATAATGAAAAAAGTTCTGCCCATTTCCTCAGGGTTGCCACCCAATAACTAAAAGTATTTACGGTCAGTCTCAATTAGTCCTGCGTAAACAAAGCTAAAGCTTCCTGTGACACGGAAGAGGATGCCATGGCCTCGACTTTCAGCAACTTGAAAGGGTCCACCCTAATTACATATACGGTTCACAAACGTTAGATTTTGTTTTATTCGTTTTTTAAGGTCAAAGGGTTCGACGAGGTTTTTGTAATAGATAAGAAAGGTATGTTTATTTATTTGTACCCAATTTGTATTGTCTTTTCTACTGTCGGGAGAACTGTAATTGAAAATTAATACCTTTACAAACAAACTAGTCAAGTCTTATATAGCTTAGCTTTTAACGAAATACGATACAGGAGACCTTGTCATCTTATTCAAAGACACAGTGAAAAGATTTCCTGGCTGGAGGCCTTAATTTGTTAAGTCATTAATAATTAACAAAGCAAGAGTGAACAGGCATCTTCTGGGAACGCTCGTTCCATCGTGGACGTCATTCTCTTTCCATTAGGCGTGATCGAGGTCAAGAGCAATAAAAATTAAAAAAACAAATCGTACTATGGCAAAAAGAAACTGTTGGTCCATCCCTAACGCAAGAACTTACTTTCTAAGTATAGTTAGGTACTTACTTCCACAAATTAACAGATGAACTCAAATCCCACCCCATTCACCGGCCACCACATTTCCTATTCAATAATGCACCAAGTCACCAACTAATAGGTGTAAGTCACGACGCCATTTCTCGTGACATCTGAGGCACTCGGTCCGCATTCCCAATGACCTTAGACATAAGATGCAATGCCGTCGTCAATGGAAGGGTCGCTAACCTCGGTACATAACTTATTTAATATGCAGTTTTATTAGCATGCATTGTGCATTATTGAGAGACGTCAAGCTGTGTCCAGGATGAATTATGACCCTCGATATTCTTCAGTATATTCATAGCACCTGTCATTCAGTGAAAAATGTTCTTGTGAGAATTATAGTCCTTTGATGCCTGTCACAAAAATGAAATGGATTAGGTGATGCTTGGCCCGTGTCGACCTTTTCTTGTGTCGGCATGAGATGTACGAGAAGTGGTGAAAAGATTACCCAATCAGCATGATTTCTGGCGGACTGCCCAATACGCGGTTTTTAGTGCCCCAAGTGCAGTTTTGACGAATATGTATAGGACATGACACATGACGAAATCTGTACCATTAATTACTCTTCTCATTAACCATGCTTGCTCAAGCTAATGTGACGAAGAAGTCCGACCAATAACCAACAAACCAAGAGAGAAAATAAAACCTAGACTAGTACTAAAAATCAAAGAATATGTAACATGTAAGTTCGATCTGCAGTTTTTCTTCCATTTTCCGACCAGCTGGCCAATTCCCAAGTAGCCATAGCACACGACACTACGTTTATCACACGTACAGCATCCCTCAACTTCCTATCGATCGGGAAATCTTACGAGATGCTGTCTATTATGATAAAATACAGCAGACGGTTCTTTTAATACATGCATGCAAGAAATGCTAATTACGTGATTATGAAGCGTTACTTTACGGATTTTTCACCCAAGCACGACCGTTGACTTAGATTTAATCGAGCCAGAGAAAATGTATGATTTAAATGCGGAAATTCACGAGTTCCGTCATGAGTAAATACTAAGTTAAAGTCCTTTTTACAATCGTCAAGAAGATCGTAACACATACTGCAGTATTAACTTAATACGACCACTCGCGCACGTGAGCCGTATTAAAGTAAACGCTGAACATTAAGCAAAAACACACGCAATAATCATACGCAGTAATTAAACGAGGCACGCGATACCAGAACTTAAGGGCTGATCTGTTTATCTGCACAACACTTACCTTGTTAACGAAATATTCAGGCGAACTAGTGCGGCTAACAATCCAACATGATAATGCAACACTCACTAACGATCATGTTCACAACACTAGCTGACTCGAGGTCCACAATAGGGGTTTATTTTTATTTTCGTTTCGATATCGGCAACGATAGCGAAGCGAACGCGCTCGGGTCTGTCTCGCGACTGGCCGGTATCGAGCGGGCGACCGGCGACTCCCCGCGCCGCTCTAAACCAATTTATAATACATACAGAGGCGCAGCATCCCCTGAAACCTCTCCATCCGAAACGGAACCTTACCCTCTTCATAATAAAGTTAGATTTGATTCGCATCCAAGATGCCGCAGAGGCAAAAACGTCGCCAGTCCTCGCAGAAAAGCCAAGGGTGCGAATTGTGTACGTTTCCTTCGTTTATAATTGAAATCAACGTACAAGGAAGGCCTTTCTGATTGAATATTCATAAAAAGGACTAAATTAATTGTCACTGTAGTTTTGTGTAACTCTGAGAAGTTTCAATAGTCAGGTATCTTCGAGATTCAGATCCTATAGAGATGAACTGAGAGTATGACACTGTACTTTAAGTACCCTCATATGTATATTTAATGTTCCGCATAATTAAGGCTCTACGTCATTCTGCCGACAGACACGGGAGATGAAAATAACTTGTTATTTTTTGTGTGTTTATGTCCTTTTTTTTATGCGTCATGTTTGCCGCAAATAAATGCTTTTTCTTTCTTTCTTTCTAAAATTATCTTTCCATATTATACACGTTTAGGAAACTGGTTTTATTGACATCAAAAGCATTTCTAACACTTACAATGGATCGAAACGCATTAACCTGGAAGTATTGTGTAAAGGAACTCAAGGAAAAAGTAACAACAGAATATTTTATTTATATTTGCAAATAAAATTGGATCTTAGCAGTCATGATTTTCTTGGCAATAAAACAAAACGGGAAAAGACTGTAGCATTGTAGCGCAGATGAAATGAACTGTTTTTTATTGAAGCGCGTTAAATTTAGCGACAGTGCTTGAAGACATTGTATAGGGTGCAGTAAAAGACCCTCTGCGGGTGACGATATTATAAATGATCGTCCACCTGCTGACAGGCGAATCTATTTACCAAAGCATAAACTATTTTGGTAAAACACTCTATTGCAGAATATAATTACTGTCCATCCCATAATTATATTAGACTAGCTGACCCGGCGAACGTCGTACCGCCATATTTAAAAAGATCTTTTTTTCTTTTAATTTTCTTCTATACAAACCTTGTCCATACAATAACAAACACAAAAAAAAAGAATTATCCAATTCGGTGCAGTCGATCGGAAGTTATGCGCGTACTTACATACATTTCGGTGATTCATTTTTATTTACATATAGATAGATTATAACGGGTGTAAAAACACAATAAACGAAGCCGAGAATCACTGTCCGCCGCCGCGCCGCCCCCGCCCGCGTCATTGTGATATTTTTTTTTTATACTGGACCATACCTGGGAACCTTCTGGTTACGGAGAAATTAATGTTATAACACAACTTTAAATACTCCCACGACTCCTGCACCGTTGCATGCATCCATGAGCACAATATTTGCGTGTGTTACATTGCGCACTACCGCAAACAGCAAATTTTTCAAGCCAAAAATAAAAGTCGTTCCCCTGCATTTATTTTTATGCAATGTTACTTAGTTTAATTTACAGAAAGCGTATTTGACGGCTATGTGATGGGTCTTATTACACCCTGTATAAATAGCAGATTTAGAGTCTCTGGACTTAAAGTAAGTAGGAAATGTGTCGGTCCTGATAAATTATGAACATTTAAGACAGATATACAAAAGAAGAAAAAACATTGAAGAAGATTGACAATATCTTCTCGTCATACTTCAATGCTGTCGCTATTAACATCTTCCAGAAGAAAAGAATAAGGAAAACAAGACCAAATCAAAATCAGTGAACACAGCAATCCTGTTTGTCTAAATAGTGCCTGAAATAAGTACGGTGGGTAGTCCATAGAATTGTTTTCAGTATGGGTTACCAACTCTTAAAGCCCAGCGTAGATTCAAAGTCCTTAAAATGTACTCCTAAACTAAAAAGATGAGATAGGTATCTAAGCAGACCCCATTCTTTGGACATCGCCTCTCTCTTCCGGGAAGGGGAATTAACATTCTTCCCCCATTGTCCCCATACATGGCAGGGAGCCAAAAGATCCTTGCTCCTTGTCCAGAACATTTCAACTATCCTGCATTGGCGAAAAAGGGAATTATGGAATCATTTTTCAAATTATTTCGACAATGTAGAGCAGATTGTGGTTATCATCAAATCTCAGCTAGATATTACTGAAAACTTATGACCTATTGAAAAGTTGCGTTTAATTAACCCCTTTATTCATAAACGCTGCTTAAAGTTAAGTAGTGATTAGCGACTGTTTAATCATACATTTTTGACGTTTAAACGTCACTTAACTTTAATCATCGTTTATAAATAAACCCTCAAATGTTTTACCACTCCTGAGACCAATTCCCGTATTCAAGAACGTTTGCATTCTAATATCAGTCTCAAATACCTCTAATCTTTATACATTTTTGACAAGTTTTGACATTGTTTGTCGCTGAGACGAGATTGTGACTGGATTTTGAAGATTTTTAACTATGAGACCTTCTGAGCTTTGTTAATTTGGCTTATATTTTTACATTTTCATAGAAATTCTATTTAATGTATCTGGTAGATAGTGTTGATCCGGAAATGGGCCGCTAAATTACCATTTTGACCGCGTAGGTATTGCACTTATCTATAAAACAGCAGTTTTTTTTTTATAACCGATGAAAAATTTGTACTCTAGGGGAGAATCTTTTAGAATCACGTGCTGAATTCATGATTACAGTTTGCGCGTCGATGTCCCAACCACTCTGTATTTTTATTTTCGAAAGGAGATCAATATTTTACATTACCTACATATTTTATGATTGTGGCAACCCTATGTTCTGATAAAGGATCACTTCCTGATGAGATGAATTTATTATCGTAAGCTAACCAACGTAATTTGTAACAGTCAAAGCAGATCCTGATGATTAATCCTCGTTATAAATACGAAATTAATTCTATCGTTTTTATTTAGAGGACCATTGCTGTGTTTATCTTACATGGAGAAGGATATAGGGGAGGATTCTTTAGGGTATATTACATTGCCTACGCGGCCTTTCATATAGCACAAGATATGAAGTTTTTGACCGAGTATTCACACATGTAGAGGGCTCAAAATATATTAAAAAAAAAAAACAACTAAAAAGAGTACCATAAACACGAAAAAAGAAGAAGAAGAATTGAGGGAAATTAATTGTTAAGCAAGTTGACACTCTGCGTAAATTTACCGCGTTCATCACCATTAAATACAACTGTCAAAAATACAGTTCTGATTTGAATATATGGAAAATTTATTGTGAAATTACACGAAATAGTTGTAAATTAGTAGTGGTTGCCACTTTGCATATCATTTCCCTGACCCCCCCCCCCCTCCTCCCTCTTCCTCCTTTCTGTCCCTGTTATTTCATGAGAGACGGATACGACACTACAAGTTTTATCTAAAACTTTTTGTGCCATAGTAGGTATGGTATGGTCGTATCGTTAGTGGTTTGGTCACAGAGCGAGAGCACGATTTGAACTATGTACTCGTAGTTCTCCGAATAACTAACTTATGTAAAATCTCCCTTTGAGTAAGAATAAAAAAATATGCAGAAGCTCATGAACACAAACTTCATCATCACGAGAATGTGGAGGCGATCCAATTCCTTGAAATGATTGAATTAGTGCGAAGACTAAAAAGGGAAAAACCTTTTGAGTTAGTTTAGTGTAGTGTGACTGAACTGAGCAGTGCGAATGCTGACTAAAGAATACATGAATAAAGTGTCTTCCCCTTAATATAAAGTGAATGAGAAAGATGTTATTGGACGATTTCTTAATGTTATAGTTACTTGGCAGTTTAAGTTATATTTAAATTACATATTAGCCAATAAGGTTAGATTGTCATGTAAGGGCTAATTTTTCCAACACCAGATAATTTTATCCGAGGAATATTTTTGAATTTTTGACAGTTCTTCCATGCAAAAACTGTCAGACGTCAATTTTATTCCAAGAATAAAAGTTATCCGTCGATTGAAAAATCAGCCCTAAATAAAGTCTCACTCACCGCGATACTTAATAAGGTAAAACAAAATTCGAGTCCGAAACATTCGGGTGCACTTATGTTAATCCACAAACACCCACACACCCTACCTGCATGGTAGCTTCACGACGGCTTCAAGATCTCCCTAACCATTAGAAGAAGACGCAATACACAATAACCTCGTCAACACGTACGCTTTCCTACATTTACCGACATAATCTTATTAAGGAACTTATTTAGGAGCTCCGGGCAGCTCAACACCACCTTAAGCTCAACATAATGAGAGAAGTTACCGGGAAATGAATGATGAGGCGAAAATGAGTTTATTTTTCGTCTAACTGAGTACGGCTAGCAGCAAAAGGTAAACGATATAAATAATGTTTGGGAAAGTGATTTTGTTGGTAAGTGAGGGATCGCTAATTGGTTTTTTTATTGTAAATGAGTTTATTTTTCGTCTGAGTACGGACGACGTTTTCTCAAATATTTTAATTGTTTTATTTTATCGTATTTATAATATACTAGTTGCGCCCCGCGGTTTCACTTGCATAAGTTTCGACCCCGTGGGAATATCAGGATAAAAAGTATCCTATGAGCTAATCCTGCTTATAAACTATCTGCGTGCCAACTTCCATCCAAATCCGTGCAGCAGTTTTTGCGTGAAAGAGTAACAAACATCCATTCTTCCATCCATAGAAACTTTCGCGTTTATAATATTAGTAGGAAAGAAGAAACTATACCATACCATCACGTCTGCAGAATTTTGCTAGCTAATTTAATTTGACCCCTCAATATTACATATTGAATTAACTATTTAAACGTACTTAAACGTAAAATAATCTGAATTTATATCGTGCAGTGATTTTATGTACATAACAATCACTGCACGATAAGTGGTGTTGCCAGCAGTCGTTAACATTATCTAGGTACAGGCACCAGCACATCAAGCTACCCGAAACTGTCAAATTTTCCCAATCAACCTTGAACCTAATACCTTAGCGCTAAAGTTGAAAATGTATTAAAGAAATTTGACAGATTGTAGTAGCTTGATGTGCTGGCGTCTGTACTATAGAATTTATTATCTGAGTTTTGTTGCTGTCTGTCCAGGCAATTTATAATATTTTGCGTTCACCGGCTTAATGTCGTTTGAAGTTTAATTTGTACTGTTAAGATGGAAGTTTTGGGTAAAATTAACACTAGGTAAACTTAACTTACTTACTGTCGTCGTTTGAGAATAAAGTCCCGCAGACAGGCTCGACACGACAGCGTGGCGCTACTCTAGTAGGAAATCTTCATGGAAATGCCTGTCTGAGGGAGCCTTAAGTCAAATTATTTCTGTCCTTGGTGTCATTCAACTATAAACTTATAACTTGTTTATACTATTTTAAACTGTGTGCAGTTTTTAGTAGGCCTGTTGCTGAAACCGTAATATCAATATATCATCGTGTGGTATCGATCATCAAATGATCGATACCAATAACGTCCGCAACAGACAGTTTCGCTAGCTAATTAAACTTGACCCTGTATACCAGAAAACATAAGTACAAACATCCTTTTAAAATAAACGAAGAAACTAATAAAAAAATAACAAAATAAATGACCTCAGTGCCGTAGAATGACACAAATCCCGAATAGATTCAGTGGTTTTACGATTATCCCTGACTGATAGATTCTGGGTGCTAGCGAGCTGGACCCTTTATTTTTCACGTTTATTCAAGCTGAAATATAAAAGTATCTTCTTTATCTTAAAGTTTCTTATCTACACTGAATTTTTGGGATAAATTTCCAATAGCGTTTTATGTAAATGAAAATGTATCAATTTCTGTCCGTCCCGTGGGAAAATGGCGGAAGTATCTTTTTATTTGTAAGTTATAGTATACTTACGAAAAAATATAATTATATTTGTATAACTTATAATCGAGGGGATTGTGGCTCAGTAATAACATCCACACGGGTCGATCGATCAGGTTAAGCTACGCTTGCCGCGGTTGGTCCGTGGATGGGTGACCATCTTTACATACCAAGACACCTCCGTGCCTCGGAAAGCACATTAAACCGTTGCTTCGGGCTGTCTTCTGAAAAGATTTTACCATCTTAAGATACAAGATGAAATTACAGGCATCAGAAACTGTTCATCTTTCTTTGTCTTTAAGGTTGATGATAACTTTACATAAATTATTACTAAAAAAAAACTTTTGTTGATGGCTCATGTAAGAAAAATGCGGTAAGTACCTACGGTCACGTAAAAAGACTTTCACAGACGAATTTACTCAAGAAAAGCTCTCAAAAAAACTTATCTTTCAGGATAAAGTTGACAGAAATTTCTTACTTGAACGTCTATAAATAAACTAGCAAAATACAAGCTGGAAACGTTTAAGAGTAGTTTACAAAACTGTCCCTATTTTATTTTCATTATTCTAAGTTCTACTATAAAACGTTGTCACGTAGTATCGACTGGACAATCCAGCAAAATACCGATTTTGTTCCCGAAAAAGAAAATAGCTCTAAAGTACTCACCATAGAGTTCAAAATTGAACATGTTACTCTCAATCAACAGCTTTCATTAAAGTTGTCCCGTTAATCCCTGTCTTTTTGCCTAATTAAAAATACAATTCGATTTGTTCAACAGTACGTTTTTATACGACAGAAGCTCTGCAGCATTTCACAACTTTGTTTTATTTTCTCATAGATTATGCACAAGTAGATCCAGAGGGGCAATTCTCATAATTTTAACAACGTTCACAGTCTGATCTCAGTCTCAATTTGTCAAAAACACTCTTTCTAATTTCCCTACATTTTTGACAAGTTTTTGACGTTGATTGTCGCTGAGATGAGATTGATAATTTTTAATTACGAGAATTGGCCTTTTTACGTTATCTGATAGTGTGGGTAACTAACTGTGCCACCGGCTGTGCTCACGTAGTGTAGTATCATACTTAAAACTAACCCTCGGGGTAATTTTACCTCTAACCACCCAGAAGAATTATAACAAAAATATCACCTTTATTGAATTTTTGGTTCTCCAGTTACCTACCGAGTATTTACATCAAGGTATAAAATATTGTTTCGAGCTTCGGGTTCATGACAATAAAAACTGCCGATAAAAATTACCAAAAGTTACACCTTAATTAAACAACACTAATAACAACTCAAACACACTAATTATAAAACACAATCGCTCTTAAGTCGCACTTGAAGATCGCTTTCGATGTATTCGCACGTATCGCTGATTGAAGTCTGACTGGTCGCGGCTTATCCCACCCTTATATAGTGCCACAGATAGTTCCAGAAGCTTCTATTGTAGAAACATCTAGAATGTTCGAGTACATACCGGCCCCGCCTGACCAGATGTCGATAGTTCTAGTAAGTTTTAGCTTCGACATTTCTACTCGTCAATAGTGGCGCTACTGACTGTTAGTTCTGCTACTCGAAACTAGATGGCGCTAGTGGTAACTAATGTCACCATCTACCAGGCATTAATTGTGGCGCGCAACAATAGTATATTTTTAGTTTTATTTATTTTATGTATTGGTTAGAATGTTAAAGTGCTGATTGCTTTTTCCTTTTTCCACATTGATTTCTGATGCTGTTTTTAAAATATCAAGGGTTTATATATCGATAGTTCTAGTATCGAAATTTCTAGAAGGATCTATTAAGTTCTGTTACTTGATACTAGATGGCGCTAGTGGTAAATTAGTTCTAATACTTGATACTAGATGGCGCTAGAGGTAACTAATGTCACCACGTACCACGCATTAATTGTGGCGCGCAACAATATGTAGTAAACGAAAGCACGAAAATTAAGGTGTAATTGTTCTAAAGACTAGTTATATTCAAAACTTGTCAAAAAGGTGAACAAAATTGTTAATTACTAAAAGCACCCCGCCGTTTCACCCGCATAAGTGTCAATCCCGTAGGAATATCGGGATATAAAGTAAGTATCATGTGTTATTCTGATGTATAAACTATATCACTGTAAAGTTTCATCAAAATCCTGTAGTTTTTGCGTGAAAGTAACAATCATCCGTCCATCCATCCACACAAACTTTTGCGTTTATAATATTAGTAGGATTATTAATTAATTAGTAGGATTGAGGATGTCTGAAATAACATCAATACATGTATGATACATGTTTTATACACGACATTTTATTAACAAGTCTTTTACAAGACAAGAGAAATTGAAGAAACCTACCTCATTTGTAGTTCTAACAAAACAACAACCACCAAATAATTGGTAAAGCTATGCAAATTCTTATTCCTCAATTCCCCTCTCCGCTACATAATCTATGCCGCTATCAGATTGCTATCATCGGTCGCGGCGCATTTCAAGGTGCGAACACATGAATTATTGACACGGTGCATCCCTTGCACGGAGATTATGTTCTACTGCTACGCTTTATTGTATTACCTATATACCTAGCTGGAGTGCTTCGAGCTGTAAGCTTTATCGAGGCTGAATCGAACCTTGTTAGAGAGGATACTTTTGAATTGTATAAGTTAAATAATTAATGATACGATGACAATATGTTCTATGTTCTAAAATTTTACAGAATTTGTTATGTTTTTGTGTTCCACTGTTAATTTTTTTTATTTTATTATGTATTTAATTTGTTAGCTTAGTTGTTCATTTTTTGTGCATGCTGTGGTTTCCTGTAATTGAAGGAGTAGGTACACCTACCAAATACTTTGTTGTCTATTAATTATATGTAATGTTTAGTGTTTAGCTTTTGTTGGACATCCTAAAATAAATAAACAATGTTTTTTTTTTGTAGGTTTAAGGGATAAATTGTAGAAAGTCATTATAAGACCTTTTGCAATAGAAGACGATCTTTCGCTTATAATGTATTCAACATGCTCTAGATCAGTGTTTTTCAACATTATTAAATACGCGACCCCTTTACAAGTCGCAAAATTATAGCGACCCCCGGCCATAACCAAACAAATTGATTTGAAAGACTACGTTTATAATTTTCTTTCTTTTGGGACTTATATTGAATAAAAAATCAATTACACTCTCGGCTGCTCGGCTCTAGCAAAACTAAAAAGATAATAGAAAGAAATAGGTTTCAATTAGAAAACGACTTGGTTATTATTAGCGTCTCAAAAATAGAACCAAGTGTTGACAAACTGTTAAAAACAACTGGCCCAGCCTTCTTACTGAAATTGTATTTTTCTTAATTAACTCAAACTCAAAGCATGTATTTCACTTTTGAATTGTCAAAATTAAATAGTCGGTCAGTTAGCCAGAAAGTTGAAGCTAGTTGCCCATTCCAAAACGTAGATCTCTATGGAGAAGAACGGGCAAGAAACTCCAAGGACACTCTTTTAAATCAAGATATTAGGTATTACAAAATCTTGGGTACATTATATTGTTGGACCTACAAACACTTGTTTTGTTCTTTTACCTGCGACCCCAACAGTAAGGCTTCGCCCCCCCAGGGGCCTACAAACAGGTTGAAAACACTGCTCTAGATGGTAACAGTCATCCAACAAGTACAGACTCTAGCACATCAAGCTACTACAATCTGTCAAATTTCTTTAATAGACTTTCAACTTTATTTTAGAAGCATTAAGGTTCAAGTTATTGGAAAATTTTTACAGTTTCGGGTAGCTTAACCTACTGGTGTCTGTATCTGTACTAACCTTGGTAATTGGTAGATCTTAATCACGTGTTATTAGGTAAGCCAGTTAACGTTAGTAAAATAAAGGAATTATTAAAAAAACAGGCCAAGTGCGAATCGGACTCGCACACGAAGGGTTCCGTAGCACAAAGCAAAAAAACGCCGGAAAAACACGTTTCGTGGTAAAAATTAAAGAGTCACTCTTTAATTTCTAATCTTATTTTATTATTATTATTTGTTGTTACAGCGGCAATAGAAATACACATTGAAAATTTCAACTGTCTACCTAATACGGTTCATGAGATGCCTACAGCCCGCTGACAGTCAGACGGACGGATAGCGAAGGTGCTTAGTAATAGGGTTCCGTTGGCATCGGTTGGGTACGGAACCTTAAAAATTATTTATTATTATCCGGAATTCTGTGTTCAAAGAAGCAGTAGGTAAGCTACATTCAAGGCCAAAGTGTAGACAAAGTCTCTTGGAAAACTATAAATTTTTCCACGTGTAAGTTGGTATAGATTTAACAGGAATTTCAGTGGTTGAATACCTTTTAACATTGATTTCTAGTCCGCAGGTCCTAACGAAAAACAATTTATTATGGAAGGTCCTATGTTCATTACAATGATTTTCATTAATTTACATTTTCTGTAAATGGCTGGGGCAGAATCTGGCATCTTTGCATTATACTTGCAGTACCTTGCCTTTACAGGCCTTTTTTATAAAGGCAATATGAAAAGAATGATAGAGATAGGACTTCAATGCTAAACTAGGAACTTTTGCAAAAAACTAAAATGTCATTTTAATATTCTCCAGAATCAAGCTCATGGTTGATCCTTTCGTCATGGTCATCATCATCATCAGTTCAGCCGAAGGACGTCCACTGCCGGACATAGGTCTCCCCCAAGCATCGCCACTTCGATCGGATCGTGCTTCCCGCATCCTGTTGCCTTCATAAGGTCATTGAGTCTTTAGTATCTTTATGGGAGGCCTTCCAACGCTACGTCTTCATCGTCCTTGATCCTTTCACATTCCTCTATTTATCATAGCAAGATTTTCGCCCATCTTCTTCGTATCCCTGGCACGACTGTATTTCAGATCTTGTTGGCCCAAAACTTTGTCACTTCTTTGGTGTCGTTGGTGGTCACTTTGACTGCATGTTTTGGGACAGAGAGGGCAGCATAGGAGGCGGGTCATAGTTACGACATAGTTCCACATCCAACCCAACTGTCTCTCCGTCTTCTTCTTCTTAGCGTGTCGATAGCAATCTAAATGGACTCGGCCCAGAATTCGGCTACTTGTTTGGCGTCATCCAGCGTCCATCAGTTCCTATAACGTGCAGCTGACAGGACACGCAGGGCACGATATTAAGTACCCCATCGTTTGTGGTGGAACTGCCTCTCTGTCGAGGTAGTCCTACCTTACCAGGATGGAGATACATCTTCCCACTTGTGTCCGGAGACGCTTCAGGGACTTCCAAGTGGACCACGAAAGGTTACACCCTGCATTTTTGCCCTATAGTCTCATGCCAAAAACTCGCCGTTTCTTTCGCGAGTTCTGATCGATAATAATTTTCATTTATACCTCGATTGTTTGTCAGAACATTAACTAGGTGGCGGCGAGTCGGTGTCGGCGTTGCGTGCGATGTTGCTGATAAGGAGCGGCGACCTTTGCGAGTCGGCCGACTGTTTGTTTGTTTTTAATCGTTTTTCATCGTATACATTTACTATTTACTGATTTATTGGAGAGAGAGATTGTGTGGGCAGTTGGTAGATATTGAAGCAATTAATTTCGTGAAGTTTAAAGGATTTTCCCCGAATCTGTATCATTAAAATTTGCAGACAGGAAATGCTGAAATCGAACTCGTGATTTACGAATCAAAAACCAATTGCCAAAGCCACATGGCAACTATAAAAGTGTTTATTCGTCGAACAAAACAAATACTGCATTTCCCATCTAACTTGTCTTGAAGAAAAGTCGCAAGGGAAAATTATCCAAGAGCCTTATGTTGGAATTATCTACATCTCATTGTATCATAATTATTACGTACTGCATACTATAATACGTCGTAGGTTTTGTCTCGTATGGAATCAGATACATTAAATTATTTGTTCACTTGAAATAGAGAGTACTTAATACTTATTTTTTTTATTAATCATCTTTAATTCAGGCTCGTTATCCCTTTAAATAATACTAACTAAATGTAAGTATTTACTTAAACTATTTTAATGTGTGTGTATTGAATTTTAATCTGTGTGTTTTAGTGTCTAAGACACTATTTACGTACTGATTGCTCAAAGCATCACCTCGTTACTATAAATAATCTTTCTAACATACTCAACATGCCATTGAAGCCGTCTCCCCAAGCCCACGCAAGCCTATCCTATCACAGATTACATACTACTTGATAAAAAGGTAAAGTTATTTTATTAAACAGATTAAATTGAAACTCAATACATAGGTATTGGGTAAGTAATTTAATATTTATCTCGGTTCAATAGAGACGGTAAGTTATGTTTTGATCTACACAACATATCGGTCTGATGATGTCCTCTGCGACCTCCGCTGAACACAGTGCAGTCGTTGATAAAGAGGGTCATGATCAGCATTTGGGTCCTTTTCGCAAACTGATTGGTCTAATGCTATGATAATGCGCCAGTACGTCCTCCCGATATACACTTAAATGCACTTGTAGATGTGTAATATGTAGAACCGTGTCAGCCTAGAAAGAACAAAAATACAATAAACATCTAAATTAGGCTGAGAATTACCACTCTCGTCTGAATAAAAGACCGTCTCAAAGAAACCACCCTTCACACTTTCTCATGGTTACTTCTCACTGGAACAATCTGAAGACCAAAAAAACAAACGGATGTAAAATTAAAAAAAAAACTAGTTAAGAACTATTCTCATGCAACTCTTAAGCATAGGTTAACCTTGTTGGAACGTGTATAGAAAATTTCCAGGAAAACCGCTACAAAGTTTGAATCATTAAAAAAATCCTACTCAATTTTCTATAAAGGTCATCCGTGCAGTTTTAATTCAGTTATAAATTAATCAAATTTAATTCAGTTATAAATTAATCGAGTGTATCTTCGTCCGGGGGATATTTTGAGTTATTTCTAACTACCTCCCACTCATACACCCACGTACAATCAAGGTTGTTTAATCAGTAGATGAACCTAATAGTGTGAAGCTTTCTGTTTTATGCTAAACTTTATATGATTTTTCTCTCGTTTATATACGAAAATAGCTCAATTTTTTTTTTGTTTTTACGTAGTTTTGTTTTTATTTCTTTATAGCACTCTGTGACCTGAACCCGTACTTAAGCACTCTGTGACCTAAACCCGCATATAAGCACTCTGTCACCTAAACCCGCACTTAAGTCACGCGCTATTAAGTCACACGTATCGTCATGTACTATTTTATTATTATATGTTTGTGTTTTAACACTTTGTGACACTCTAAACGCCCCCAGACGTAATAATTATAAAACTTCTATTGTGTCTCGTTCAGTGTCTGTGCTCTTCCTGGGGCCTTATTCTCTATGATCCAATGAACTAAACCGCGCGAAATGAACGCGAGGTTGGTGGGATTTGCCAAGAATTTTGAAAATCGGTCCACAATTGGCGGAGTAATCGCGTAACAAACACACAAAAAAAAACATACCGTCGAATTGAGAACCTCCTCCTTTTTTGAATTCGGTTAAAAATGGCTCATAGTCTATCAAAATGTGAGTCTAATTCGACGTTTAAAATTGTTTCTTTATAGCATAAGAACTGGGTTGAAGACCGCTGTTTGCCTTCCTGATTTCGTACTTATATAAGTATTTAAGCAGGTATAGGATAATCAGCCAGTAACGCTCCCACTGCTGGGACACAGGCCTCCTCTCTGTGAGAGGGAGTGGGCCATCATCCACCACGCGGGCCCAGCAGTGCGATTCTGTAACCATCTCACCGTGAAAACTTAGGTGAAGTGAGCGTGGAGTGAGCTGACATACCAAATAATGCTAGGGATTGACACTACTGACAACTCATATCAAGCTCACTTCACTTGAGTTTTCACGGTGAGATTTTTACAGAATCGACCGGCTGGGCAGGTTGACGGATGTCACATGTCTTAGAATTTTTGGTTCGAGGACATGCGATTTCCTCACTCCACCTCGGTAAGTAGGTATGTATGTAATTAATTAACGCACTTTAAAAACCCATTCGAACCCTTTTAATCCATGATAAATACTTACGCCCTAATTTTCCCTCCCGTTAATATTGGTTTCGTGTCCCTAATTACATAAATATTTCCATGGGCTACAAGGAAAACAGGCATGGCGTGGTAGTAACACCTATGTGCTACCAGTTCGTGTATTATGTATGTTACTAATTGCTCCTTAAGGAGTAGGGTATTGTTACACAATGGAGGGCGTGTGTATGTTTCGCTAAAAATAGTTTCGCTAATATTATTCTCTCTCCACTAGGTTAACTGTTTTTTGACAGATCAAACTAGTGAGCAATTATATTTTATTTTTTCTTCACTTCTTCTTCCCAGCGATAGCACTAGGAAGTGATGAAGGGCGGCTGTTTTTGGGGGACTGTCTTTTGTAATTTTGACGTTCGAAAAGTGCTGATTCTCAGCCCAATTTGAACAAATGACTTTTGATTTTGATTTTGTTTTTTGTCAAAACTAATACACTTACGGTATAATATCTGTAAGAAGTCATAAATAATACAATTCAATAAGATTAGGCAGTTTATATATTTATTTAATTACACATTTTAAAGTTAACTTTTACGTAATCTGGAATAGTTACGTTCTTAGGCAGCTGTCAAAAAACGTTTGTAGATGCAAACTTTTTGTACTTAGGTAGATGGTACTCAAAAAACTCAACAAAAATACCTACGTCTAGATAAAATATCATTCTATCAGCGATAATATTTTTTTTTTTTTTTTTGTAAAAAGATGCCCCACACTTTATATTTTTCCTGTATCGTGGGCGCGTTTACAAACATTTAAACTCACATACACAAACAGCCAGACCCGGAACAACTACTTGTAGGTCATACAAATATTTGTTTCGTGCGGGAATCGAACCCGCGACACGCAGCGCAGCAGTCAATCGCTTAACCACTGCGCCAACCATGTCGTCAACAAATGATCACATTTTACAATGATGGAAAAGCATGGAAAAGTCAAAAAATGTATTCGATTGACATAAGCTACCAAAAAAAATCAATGTCAATCCTGTTGTAAGTTGTAGAAATGTCGCTTTGAAAGCGATTATCACTTGTCTAGGCTCTCAGATTATCATGGTGTCTCAAGGAGTCCTAGATGAATTCCGAATATGTTGCGCTACCAATGTGCATTGTTCGTGCGCTACTATTGTAAATGACGTGTGTAGACCAAATCCTACAACGCGTTATTATTTTTTTAAGCTCTTAAAAACAGTAACGACACGCATTTTGGGTGCGGACTTCCAGAGTCGTTCCACACGACACGCAAAAATTTAAAATATATACAAAAAAAAAAAAATACTGTTCTTAATTTCAGGCATCTTACACACCAAACCAAACATAGGGAGAGCGCACATTATCTGTTGCCGCTCAAATGCCTCCAAGACCTGAGGCATCATGAGCAAATTTGCTCCCCAAAAATTAGAAATGATGATAACGTGTAGATATACAAAGGGTGGCGACGCCTGGGGGTGTTGGGGGTGTCTGACGATGTTGGGGGTAGTACGTCAATAATTGGCATCAGAGGGTCTTCAGCCGACTGGAAAGTCACGAGATGAGATAAGAACATGTTTCGAATCCCAATAACGTGTGTGTAGTTACGGTGTTTATCTAATTGTGACGTGTAGAGGCGTTGATAGATGGGCTATACGTAACGACATTGACGTTTGCAGACGCCGCGTCGTCATTGAGCATCCTTGCGATCTAATTGTCTTCTCGTCGCAGCAGACAATGATTTGTATCGTTCGTCTGAAAGCCCCAATAATCAACTCTTGTTGGTTAGTTGAGTATTTTGGGACACTTCTTCTTCGTGTCGCAGGCTGGCACGACAGTTTCAAATTTTGTCGGTTCAAAACCTCACCGTTTCCTTTTCTTTGGGACACTAAAATCTAATATTGCAAACGTCAAAGCAATCTTGATTTGTAATGTCAATTAAAATTGACAAAAAAATAAAAGGCCGGTTTTGACATTAACAGTTCTAGTAGTTAATAAAGACACGTATTCGTTTGTATGAAACGGACAGGTGTCAAAAACGCAGTCTCAAATGTCAAAACGGGCCTTTTATTTTTTGACAACTTTAATGTTTGTTGTCTTTGGTCCCTGGCCCTGACATCAAGCAATGGACAAAATTGTCAACATTTTATAGGCTTTTGAGTACGTTGTACACACGGCTACACATCGAGCTATACATTTCCAGTTTTAGCTGACCTCGCATTGCATAGATTTTTCTTACAATCAGAAGTCAGCTTATTCTGGTTATGTATAGCTTGATTTGTGCGTACTTGTATATTTCATGTCTTTTTTTTATTTGTAATGTGCGTTTTGTTTGTGCGGAATAAACTATTTTCTTTCTTTCTTTCATTCTCAGCTAGACATACGCATAATAAAATGACTGATATGATAGATAGATAGATAAACCATTTATTTGGCGCACACAAAAAAAGACAGCACAACACACAAAAGTGATATGATATGACCTCCCCCAAGGAGGGCTTATAATAAGCTTATAATTGAACCAAAAGCTTGCAAATGCTTCTTAAATCAGCAGTTACATGAGAAACTCCCATTATATAAGTCTTTTAATGTCTGGCACGTACTGAACAAAAATGGGTATTGGAAAAAGCAAAAGAAATCTCAAGAAAAACCGCTAAACACATTTCGCTAGAAACAGGCAAAAAGTTTGCACACCATTTTCCAGCTCTAACGATCCACAATAAACGCAAACAGACAATATAATTCGTATCATTTTTATTTTAGACCCTCCGTGATAGTACGGCGAGGTGCAATTACATGGATGTTACACTTACTGAACCGGGAAATGGTTTGATATTTGATGAAAAGTTGATAAAAATTGAGATAGGTTTTTTACACGTAGAATGCTTGCTATTCCTCGTGGGATGTGAAAAATTAGGAGGGTTACATTAAGAAAGAAAGAAAATACATTTATTTAGCACAGACTAAAAGACACACAATACACCAGATACATACATCAAATGAAAAAATATAAAAGATCAAATAAAAAGTGTAAAGTACGATAAGAAAAGTGTGCCTCACGACTGCGCCAAAAAGGCCCAGTTCAGAAAAAATGCCAGACGAGTGCCTGCCTGTGTGTATGCATGATTAAATAAAGATCACACTAGTTCCCACGATGGCCGGTCAAAGTGTCCAAACGGAACACCGGGGTTATTTTTAGTCAGTAAGAGTCTAACAGACCCCTCTTGCCCACCCCAGGGCGGAGGACATCCATAGTGATTTTCCACCCCGGAACAAAAACAAAGGTTAGTTTGTGGGCGGTTAGGTGCCAAGGGGATGAACACATGAACACCAGCATCCCGTTTTTTGGGTGCATAAAAAGGGGAAGGACGAAAGTAGAACAGAATATTTACTGTTTATTATGTAGATATCCGTGATGTAGACGCCAGCACTTCAAACTAATACAATCTGTCAAATTTCTTTAATAGATTTTCAACTTTATTGTTAAAGCAAGAAGGTTCAAGGTTGATTGGGAAAATTTAACAGTTTCGGGTAGCTTGACCTGCAGGCGCCTGTACACCATATTACAGACTAAATATAGAAATTTTACAAAGGGTGACATAATGGGCAGTCTTATCGCTAACAGAGATCTAAAAAACCGGCCAAGTGCGAGTCGGACTCGCCCATGAAGGGTTCCGTTACGTTACGATTTATGACGTATTAAAAAAAAACTACTCACTAGATCTCGTTCAAACCAATTTTCGGTGGAAGTTTATATGGTAATGTACATCATATATTTTTTTTAGTTTTATCATTCTCTTATTTTAGAAGTTACAGGGGGGGGGACACACATTTTACCACTTTGGAAGTGTCTCTCGCGCAAACTATTCAGTTTAGAAAAAAATGATATTAGAAACCTCAATATCATTTTTGAAGACCTATCCATAGATACCCCACACGTATGGGTTTGATGAAAAAAAAAAATTTGAGTTTCAGTTCTAAGTATGGGGACCCCCAAAATTTATTGTTTTTTTTCTATTTTTGTGTGAAAATCTTAATGCGGTTCACAGAATACATCTACTTACCAAGTTTCAACAGTATAGCTCTTATAGTTTCGGAAAAAAGCGGCTGTGACATACGGACGGACAGACAGACAGACAGACAGACAGACAGACAGACAGACAGACAGACAGACATGGCGAATCCATAAGGGTTCCGTTGCCATTTGGCTACGGAACCCTAAAAACGAGCGATAAAAGTAGAAAGACGAATATTTTTTATATTCACTTGCTTAGTAAGTTAATTAAATAGCAATGTTTTAAGGGCCATTCAAGCAGAATTTTAGTAATGTTTGACCTCCCCCACCCCCACACACCCCTTTAGTGCTTTCGTACCTAATACTGGAATGGCTCCTTGTAACGTGGCCATTGGAAGGTCGTTTCCAACAGTAAAATTCTAATTACAAGTTAATTACGTCGTCTAAAAGTACCGTAGAGGTACATTAACTTTTAAATTAGTATCATTAGATTAAACTATTCTAACAAATGCAAGACATTCACACCTGTAAAGTACGCTCTCATATAACGATACATCTGCTTCTCAATTAACAACTTTGAAACAAATAAATAGAGTTGAAAATCGCTTATTTTTCAAAGCTATTATCGATTACATTGTGGCTATGTAATTAGCGGTGTAAGCATTTGGTTTTATTGCTTATTAAAACGGATGGTGATCACCTTAGAGTGTCTAGGTTCACTATTTTGTTACTAAGTGGTAATAAAGTATGGATAAGTAAGACAGGGTAAGGTCGGGCTTTAGGTCGTAAGCTAGAGTTGTGGATATTTAGTAGGTAACAGTTAGTTAAGTTTATCGTGACCCGGCCTGGCCTGTGGCTAAATAATCACAGTCGCACAGGTCAATCGAATCGATCAGGTTAAGTTACGCTTGCCGCGGTTGGTCCGTGGATGGGTGACCATCTTAACATACCAAGACCCCTCCGTGCCTCGGAAAGCACGTTAAGCCGTTGGTCCCGGCTGTCATTAGTGGATCTTTGACAGTCGTTACGGGTCATTTGAAGCCCAAAAGTCTGACAACCAGTCCTTTGTCCTTAGGATTGTGGAGGTCAGACAGGCCGTCGCTCCATGTAAAATACTGGTATTCAGCTGCATCCGGTTAGACTGGAAGCCGACCCCAACATAGTTGAGAACAGGCCAGGCATATTATGATGATGACATTTAATTATAGAAGAATTAAAAGATTTAAAAGGTTACGGTACATCGCTTAGTTCGCTACAATCGCTTGTTTTATGGCCACAGTCCTGACTGTATTCAATTACAGCAGTGTCATTGGGTTCAGAGTTCACCACAAAAAGAAACGCCTGCGCAGACTACAACCAACTCTGGTCTAACGACACTCAGCTGATTGGCTGACACGAACTATTATTAAGTTAGAACTGCACCCCAATTACGTAACACACTATCAACCCTAATCTGAATCATTTTGAAGAATTTTGCTGAAGCATTGTTTTACATGTTCTAAAAATGTGTCTGCTCAACAACGTAAATAACGCAATGGATGTTGTTGAACTGTCAAAATGAAAGCCATTTCTTCTGTCAGTGTTTTACGCAAATACCCCGCAGTTAACTTGTACCTAATTATGGTGGTGGTCAATAGCTAAAGAAGGACATGGTTTCCATCTATCCCAGACTCCCAGTTCCCAGTCTTGTTCGAGATACCAGATACTTGCAACACTGGAAACGGCCAACAGGAAAATAAATGCATTACCGTATAAGCCTAGTAAGTACTCGTACGTACAGACGCCAGCAGGTCAAGCTACCCAAAACTGTCAAATTTTCCCAATTTACTTACCTTGAACCTTAATACTTTAGCGATAAATTTGAAAATCTATTAGAGAAATTTGACAGATTGTAGTAGCTTGATGTGCTGGCGTCTGTCTGTACCTAACTAAGTCTATGGTTTAATTGAAATAAATGATTTGAGTTTGAGTTTGAGTCTAGTAACTCTAATGCCGGGCACAGATTAGCATAATCAGCCTATAATGTTCCCACTGCTGGGACACAGGCCTTCTCTTTTCTAGAGGGAGTGCGCTGTAATCTACCACGCGGGCCCAGTACGGGTTGGTTAAAGATAACACCCGATGCCCGACCCTGATAATAAATTCGCCCAGTGGTTGTGGTAAATATTTTCAGCGTGAAATAAATTGAATGTTCGAAGCTCAATCGAACAAGGGGCTTGTAGTTTAATGATAACAGCCGCACTGGTCGATTGAACAGGTTAAGCTACGCTTGCCGCGGTTGCTCCGTGGATGTGTAACCATCTTTATGTATCAAGACTAATCAAGACCCCTTCGAGTCTCGGAAATCACGTTAAGAAGTTGGTCCCGGCTGTCATGTCAAAAGGTCATGTCAAAAGGTTTCGTGTTATCCAGTTACTGGGTTGTGGAGGTAAGACAGGTACATGGAGTGACGACTCCATGTAAAATATTTGTATCCAGGTGCATCTGGTGAGACTGGAATCCGACTCCAACATAGTCGGAAAATGGCCACGCTTTTTTTTTCAATCGAACTGAAAGAAAGGAAAAAAGTTTATTTGGACTTTAACTGCAAGGCAAACCTGACAAGGAATTCTTAATCATATCTAGCTAAGGAGGGTGCACTACATCTCCACCTAACTACCCTTTGGCAAATACTAGCGGGATGTTACGCTTTATGAAATACACAAATGTAATTGCCATCCCAACTTCAACAGTTGAATACCTTCACAACAGACACAAATAACAGTTCGTTTGAGTTCTCTGTGCTCATACAGCTCACTTAGCTCGGTTTGCTCGTTTCGCTCAGACCGGAAGTAGGCGTGAGCGTGTCGTGTGCACTTCTAGCGCAGCTCCCGGAAGTGGAACCCTTCAAGTTAGGTGAAAAATGGTTTATTGCCTGTTAGTGTTGTGGAATTTGCAAAGAAAAGTGAGGGGGACCGAGATTTTTTTTTACAACATTAATAATTATCTCTAACTCATCACCATCATCTGCCTAGCCTTTTCCCAGCTGTATTGGGGTCGGCTTCCAGTCTAACCGGATGCAGCTGAGTACCAGTATTTTTTATGGAGCGACTGCCTATCTGACCTGCACAACTCAGTTACTGGGTAATACGAAACCCCTTGGTAAGATGGGTTGTCAGACTTTCGGGCTTGTGACGACCCGTAACGACTGTCACAGATCCACGAATGAAAGCCGGGACCAACGGCGTCTTGGTATGTATAAAACTATGTATTGTAAATTATCTCGATTAAAAACTAGATTTGAGAGAAAGCATAAAAACTGTTCGAGAATCTTATGCATGTCATAAGATTTTCTGCCTAATGTAAAAAGTAAAAAGCACACAAAGTTGGTCTCTGTCTGAGCCAGAATGCTCACTTGGGATTGAATTCGAAATTATCTTTAGATAGAGTTGGGTGAAGTCAAATATGACGACGGTGTGAGCTTTCGGAAGGTTTATTCCAAAGCTATATGAAAATACCGCAGATGATTTAACTGCAGAGTAACTTAATCTTTTTATTAACACATTGAAACTGAGCAATTTAATTAGATAACATTAGTAATAGTGATAATACATGAATCTCTTCTTAATTACTTATAATATCGTAATGTTCGAGCTGAATGTTACAATTCGCATGTTCGAATAGATTTTAATATTTAGTAGAGAACCGTTGTCAATATCGCATACTAAAATGAACACACACTACTCAAAATTGAAATGAAACAGTCTGTTAATTGTTTAGTGAAGCCGACACTTACCTACATTTAATAACAGCCAACATTTCATTTCCCGACGAGTGCTAAACCATAGTATAAAGAGAGGAAGTAGGCTATCTCCAGCACATTCCGCGACATAATTGCCTACTGTCTTAGGGTTGTCACTTTTTGTTAAATTTTAATTCAGTGCCAATAAATGGGCAAGGGTCGGGATGTTGTATTTTTTACTTGTATTGTCTGGGTACCTAAACGATGATGAAACCTTTCACGATGAAAGAAAGAGCGAAGGGCCAGCAGACGGGCGGCGCGGGGCGGTGATGAGCACGAGTAAACGGTAGGTTACTGATAGTACTGTCACCAATTCATTAGTTTAAAGCCCGGCCCTTGCCAAAGATAACACATATCTCTGTATAACTAATTCAGTGATCATTAGTCAATAAAGTTCAACAATGGTTTTCCTAACAAACACAGAAATTTATTCAAGATTCATAGCAGTATTATTGCTGATAGAAAACTAATAAAACAAAAAATAAGTAAGTAGGTAGGTATCTCATCATCAAGTAAAAATGATATGCTAGAAAAAGTGACTTTCTTACCTTTCCTGTTCAATAGGTAATTTGAATAGAGACAATTCTGGAATCGATGAATTATTAAGACACCCAAACACACAGCAATACGTTCTCATGCGATTATCACACATTTTTCATTCATTTAGCGGTGCCGAAAAGCCGTGACGCGCGAACCTCATGCGATGTTAGCCCCGTCTGGCGCGCTGCGAAACCCGCCGAGATTTGTGTAAGTGTGCGTGCGGCGACGCATAGATACTTTGGCGCACACATACAAGCCGCGCGCGGTGCGTTTCTATGAAGATAACGTACTTCCTCTCTTTATACTATGGCTAAACCCTTGATATTTTAAAAACAGCATCAGAAATCAATGTGGAAAAAGGAAAAAGCAATCAGCATTTCAACATTCTAACCAATAAGTACATCAAATAAATAAAACTAAAAATATATTATTGTAGCGCGCCACAATTAATGCCTGGTAGATGGTGACATTAGTTACCACTAGCGCCATCTAGTTTCGAGTAGCAGAACTAACAGTCAGTAGTGCCATCCATTATCGAATAACAGAACTAATAGAGTCACTAGCGCCATCTATTGACGAGTAGAAATGTCGAAGCTAAAACTTACTAGAACTATCGACATCTGGTCAGTCGGGGCCGGTATGTACTCGAACATTCTAGATGTTTCTACAATAGAAGGTTCTGGAACTATCTGCGGCACTATTATAAGGCCGGGACTAGCTGCGACCAATCAGACTTGGTTCTGCGACAGAAGCGAATACATCGAAAGCGATCTTCAAGTGCGATTTAAGAGCGAATGTGTTTTATAATAATTAGTGTGTTTGAGTTGTTATTAGTGTTGTTTAATTTAAGTGTAACTTTTGGTAATTTTCTTATTCTCACGAACCCGAAGCTCAACTCACTATGGCTGTTATAAGTCTGTGTGTTTCCTTCCACATTAAATTTAACCTTCAATGCAAGAGTGAACAGGCATCTTCTGGGCACACTCGTTCCATCATAAGACCCCATCCATCGCTTTCCATCAGGCGTGATAGAGGTCAAGAGCAGGTCCATTCAGCAACAAAAAAAAATTGTTAAAACAAAAAAATATATTAATATACAGGGTGGCAGGGACATTGACGCGCAAACTGTAACCATGGATTCAGCACATGAGTTTAGACCCCATAGCGTCGAAATTTTTCATCGGTTATTAAAAAAAAATATTGCTGCTCACCGCACCGTTGTTTGCTGTTCATTGTTGCTGTTCGCGGTGCATTTTGACCGCGTAGGTACCGCACTTTTCTATGAAACAGATGATTTTTTTTTTGATAAATTTCGACGCTATGGGGTCTAAACTCATGTCCTGAATCCATGGTTACAGTTAGCGCGTCGATGTCCCTGCCATCCTGTATATCAGAGAAATCTAATCAAACTACTCACCAAAATGGAGGTCCACAACTCAACATTGAAATAAAGCAATCTGTTATTTTTCCACTGAAGCCGACACTTATAGTATTTTTATCTCATGACCCGACACGCGCTTTACTTGTGTTAACCAAGTGTACTAACATGCCGTGAATGTGTGCGTGACACTGACACGTGATGCATACTTCCGACTTCGCCATTGTCTCGGACGAACTGAGACCGAAAGCACCTGCGCTTACACATAAATTCACAGCGTGTTTGTACACTTGTTAAACACAAGTAAAGCACGCGTCGGTTCGTGAGATAAAAATATTGTACCAACATTTAATAACAGCCAACCTTTCATTTCCCGACGAGTGCCCGCCGAGCTACGCCAACGCCGCGGCCGCCAAACACTCGATATTTCAATAACAGCATCAGAAATCAAAGTGAAAAGTTTATCATTTTATATCCGGGGCCCGGGCGCTGCATTTGGCTGCAATATCCGCCCCCTCCCCTTCAAATGCCGGGAACGTCGGGACCGTCACCTTTCGGGAAATTATAGCCATTTCCCCCCTCAACGTGGAGGGTAGACAGGTGAGGTGCTTCCGGGGTTGAACGGTAATAAAACACGTGAACTGACCTCCTTATCTGTGAGTTATTAAATTATGGTAATAGGTAAATTGTTTAATTTGTGATTTATTTGTAGTAAACTGTCTTAACTAACACACCACGCTTGTATTCGGCGGAGGGATAGGCAGACGTCTTATAGTCCCGCCAATTAAATCAATTTTTTTTTTCACTCAATAATGTTTATACTTAGTATATTGGGCTGTCATATCACTTTCTAAGATCTGTTCCAAGCAACCTTGGAATGAACAGTGATTGTGTGGACATAAAATGGGGTTGTCATTGGTGCAAAATAATAAGTATATAGATACAATATAATCGTAGATACATAAGATTTGAAAATCACGTGCCTATGTCCTATACGCAACACCTGTAGGTACCCAGTATTATTAAAGCTTATACCAACAAACCACTAGATAATTCCATCGATCGTGAATCTAATCCCGAAAACGGGGCGTCACCTAAACCTTAACCACAATCACGTTAACAAGTACCAGAACCACAGCCTATAATAATGTGTTCCAATTTCCAGCATTCATTGCGGATGATAATTTCCCCTGGGACTACTGGAACTTAATACCTAAATCTTCAATATACTGTTATGTGTGAGAAAAAGTTACAGGACTTTGTATTGTATTCGATTTAATACAATATTTATAAGTAGTTTTTATAATCCCACTATATAATATATAATATCACACTCATATTATAAAGGCGAAAGTTTGTGAGTGAGTGTGTGTGTGTGTGTTTGTATGTTTGTTAGTTCTTCACGCTCAAACGGCTGGACCAATTTTGATGAAATTTGGTATGGACGCAGCTGATACCCTGGATTTACACATAGGCTTTTTATCCCGATATTCCCACGGGATCGAAACTTATGCGGGTGAAACCGCGGGGCGCTGCTAGTCCTACTAATATTATAAACGCGAAAGTTTGTAAGAATGGATGGGTGGATGTTTGTTACTCTTTCACGCAAAAACTACTGAACGGATTTTGATGAAACTTTACAGTAATAATATAGCTTAGACATCAGAATAACACACAGGATACTTTTAATCCCGGTATTCCCACGGGATCGACACTTATGCAGGTAAAACCGCGAGGCGCTGCTAGTACATACATCATCATCATCTGCCTAGCCTTTTCCCAACTATGTTGGGGTCGGCTTCCAGTCTAACCGGATGCAGCTAAATACCAGTATTTTACATGGAGCGACTGCCTATCTGACCTCCACAACCCAGTTACTGGGTAATACGATACCAATTGGTAAGACTGGTTGTCAGACTTATGCTGCTAGTACATACATATAATAGATAATAGCTTTCCTGTCACAATTTATAAGTTTGTTTGAATATAATTTATCTGAAATATTGCACTCATTGTTTATTACGAACACACACTATATCCACAAAATAACAAATTGGAAAACTATATATTTAATCTACCAGCAGACTCGAATTACTTTAACAGGGTAACATTTTACAAAATTGGCACGAATTAATATGTAGTATCGTTATCCTAATGATAACATGATTGTGTAAATACTGATAAGCAAATGACCTTTTTGGACCCAGTATTTATTTTTTGTTCAAAATCAATCAAAAGTCATTTATTCAAATTAGGCTGAGAAGCAGCACTTTTCGAACGTCAAAATTACAAAAGACAGTCCCCCAAAACCGCCCGCCCTTCACCACTTCCTAGTGCTATCGCTGGGAAGAAGAAGTGGCGCAACAAACTTCCCAGCAGCACAGCTGTCTGTTCAATTAGAAAATACTTGATTGTATACAATACTAGGTATTCATGTTAAGTAATTAACAAGACACAGGACATAAAAATGTTATATGTAGAGTCAGGGATGTAATAATAACAGCCGCAAAAGTCGATCGATCAGGTTAAGCTACACTTGCCGCGGTTGGTCTATGGATGGGTGACCATATTCACATACCAAGACCACTCCGTGTCTCGGAAAGCCAATGGTCCCCTCGGCTGTCATTCGTGGATATTCGTTACGGGTCGACAGAAACCCGAAAGTCTGACAGCCAGTCTTACCAAGGGATTTCGTATTACCCAGTAACTTACTACGTAGTAACTTACGTACTTGTGGAGGTAAGATAGGCAATCGCATATCGCATACTCAGCTGCATCCGCTTGGACTGGAAGCCGACCCAAACATAGTTGGGAAGAGGCTGATGATGAGTCAAATTGTTTGACTATTAATTTCTCTGACTTCACTTACTGAAAACATTTTATGTGTTGTTAGATAACTATGCAACATTTCAATAGCTGCAAGTTGATTACTCCATGTTAAATGGACATTGGATATTTGGTATTTCCGACGCAGTTTTGTTTCCCAAATCATTTGATTACTAGTCTGTCTCTAATTGGAGTACAAATACTTCCATGAATGCAGTTAATTAATTTACCGATAAATCATTATCAAGAAATTCTCACCCTATTATTATGTATTTTAGTTCAGAGATAATATAACATTGTTTTCTAGTAAATAAACAAAGTTAACTGCAAATGACACCTATTTTGATGATAACCTATGCCTTGTTCATAATAAATTGTTACTTAATTATTATAAACAAAATTTGAATACTCCTACCTAGATAATTATAATAGATACTAGGAGCGCCCCGCAGTTTTACCCGCATAAGTGTCGATCCCGTGGGAAAATCGGGATAAAAATATCATAAATGTGTTATTCTAGCTATATTACTGTAAAATTTTATCAAAAGCAAAAAAAAAGCGCGCGTGAAAGAGTAACAAACAACCATCCATCCATCCTCACTAACTTTCGTGTTTAATAATATATTTAAAAAAAAAAAGTTTTATTACCTTCAATTGTACATACAAAAACTTTTTTACAAAAAAAAACAACCGACTTCCAAAAACAACACTACAAAGTGAAAAATAACTTTAATTTCGGAAGTCGGTGTCGTTGAGTTCGCATTTTCGTTGTTTGCCACCGACTTCCGAAATTAAAGTTATTTTTCACTTTGTAGTGTCGTTTTTCGAAGTCGGTTGTTTCTTTTTTTGCAAAAAAGTTTTTATTTTTCACTTTTAAGTTGTAATTTTTACCAGTAATTTTGGTTTAAAAACCAAACTACTGAACCGTTTTGGATGAAATTTCTATGGGACCATTTGGGAAGTATACCGTTTCCAACAAAAAAAGAATTTTTCAAATCGGTTGGCAAGCGACGGAGTTATGCGCGAACAAACATAAAAAAAAAGAAATACAAACATCCGAATTGAGAACCTCCTCCTTTTTTAGAAGTCGGTTAAAAAACACTTATCTCAACATTATGCAGCTGTACAACTAGGGAACAGTGTTTTCGATGAGCTTTGGCACCCAATGTAAGATTTAACTTGTGTTTAGGGTGCCAGCGTCCTCGCCTAAGATTTGAACATGTAACACGACGAGCACAATACGTCATCATTAAATTACAAGCTAATGTTGTGTCCTATTTATGTAGCTGGGTGTGTGTATTTGTGTGTGTGAGGGGGACATACTCGTAAATATGGTGAAAACTTGAGTTATATTAGTATGCTAACACTTTTATACACCGAAGTAAATCTTCAAAATTCTCTTATTTTACTTTACAACATATGGAAAAAGGAATATTATGTATGAAGGGGCCAATTTCTATAACCAACTACCTAAAGACATAAAAGAAATCAAATCATCATACATTTACAAGAAAACTTTAAAAAAATATATATTAAAAGATCTTTCCCTGAAAAAAAAATAAACAATGATAGTCTACATAAATATATAAAATCATTATGCACAAATATTAACCCAAAACATAAAACAATTTAATAAATCGCTTATGTTTGGCACCGTGTGGTAGGCCTTAGTAAATACGCAACGACTGTTAAATTGCACCCTACCCTCAACGCTCAAAATTATGTTGTTTCTTGTGTGTAACCTACCCTCTTCTGTTTTATTTATTTTGTACTTATTATGCTAAAACGATGTATGTTATGTCGAAGTTTTTATTGTAATGTTAGTTTTAAGATACATACCTATTTGTTTTTTAACTACGCTTACTGGCAGATAACATTTTTCTAAACCTATTTATGTTTTTCTCTATAAGTGAATTGTATTCTTTTGAGAAAATAAATATCTTTAACCGTAACATAAGTACCTAAAACATAACATCACGCTTGTAATTCCAAAGGGGTTGGGCAGAGGTGTAGGTACCTGTAGTGCGCCCAAATTTCACTAGTTGTTACTAGGCCCTATCCTAGCTCCTAGCTGATCATAAGTTTTTTTTTTTTTTTATCGTTGCCCCACTAGGAATTACTCCTGTATCGTGGGTGCGTTTACAAACATTAAAACTCACATACACAAACAGCCAGACCCGGCACAACTACCTGTAGGCAATACAAATATTTGTTCCGTGCGGGCATCGAAACTGCGACACGCAGCGCAACAGTCGATCGCTCAGCCACGGCGCCAACCGTGTCGTCAAAGTCATTTAATGTTCTATGACTCGTAATGTTAATTACTTTGCATACGAACTATTCTATACATAGAATCAAGTTTTTCTAACTGAACAGACAGCTGTGCTGCTGGGGATTGTTGCGCCACTTCTTCTTCCCAGCGAAAGCACTAGGAAATGGTGAAGGGCGGGCGTTTTGGGAACTGTCTTATGTAATTTTGACGTTCGAAAAGTGCTGACTCTCAGTCTAATTTGAATAAATGACATTCGATTTGATACTCTACGGACAATACGGACCAAACTTAAAAACTATTTTGACATTACCTACTATAATCGAGTTGGACATTAGTTAAAACTGACTAGGAAATTAGGCAGGGAATGAGTAAAGAATATAATCGAAAAGCAATAAAAAAAAAGATTGCTGCAAGAAAAAGAACTACCAATGCCACCGGTCAAACACCTCCCAGTGAACGAATGAACGAATACTTCTATCTTTTCTATCCACGAAATACATTTTCCACTCTATCTAACTTAAAAGAAAATTCCATCTGGAAAGTCAAGGAACACACAGTGAATTCCGAACAGCTACTGCAGCTAGTTCAGTAAGTGGCAGTCGATGGCTGGGTCAACTCACTGCACTCGCTAAACCTAAGGAAAATTGCTTGAAATGTAAAGGTGAGAATACATCAATGTTGTACACACTATTATACAAGGTGTTGTTTTGCATCCTCGTTAAATTCAAGGAGGTAACTATGCTACTGATTCTCGACACGAATCAATAATAAAATAAGTAGGATTTTTTTTCTAATTTTCGGAAATCGGCATGTGTGGGACACGCATTTTAAAACTCGGCCTGTGTGAGACCGCACTGTAACTGCTCTTTTACACACACATAAAAACGCGGCCGCTTATACGATACCATAACGCGATTCTGTTCATTAAAAGTGGTGTATTCCGAAATACTGGCCCTGATTCCCTTGTTCACAAACTAAACTAAATTTAAGTTCTGTGCATCTTTTTCTTTCTATTTCATTAAGAAAAGGACAGAAGATAAAATATTAGTTTACTCCTGTCAAATTAAGATACTCCATAGACAGATTAGACGTGATTAAAAGCATGGCTGCTAAAAATACGTCAATTTACGTCATGCGCTGACTAGTTTGACAGGACTAAACTAATATTTATCTTCTGTCCTTTTCTAAATTAAATAGAAAGAAAAAGATGCATTGAACTTAAATTTAGTTTAGTTTGTGAACAAGGGAATCGGCGCCAATGTCAAACTTAAATAACTAAAAAAACAAGTATGTATTCATTATTTACCAGGGATCGTAATTTTATTTGATTATTTATGTCTTTCATAACAGCCTCCTGAAATTTGAAGAGGATGCAAAACAACAGCTATATACACAAATGCATCGCCTAAAAATGCATCATTCGCCTCTGCATCGCAAACTCAGTATCATTTCGTCTGAAAGATTTCATAACCATCAAGGTGGGAACATAGCTGGTGACTGTTACCTGACTGAATATCTAACTCGATAAAAAGTCAAATAATTTATTTCAAACTAGCTGCGCCCCGCGGTTTCACCCGCATAACTTTCGATCCCGTGAGAATATCGGGATAAAAAGTGTCTCTATGTTAATCCTGGTTATAAAACATCTGTGTGCCAAATTTAATCCAAATCCGTTCAGTAGTTTTTGCGTGAAAGAGTAACAAACATCCATCCATCCATACAAACTTTCACGTTTATAATATTAGTAGAATAGGATAGGATGTAGAATGGGCACATAAAAGGCACTTTTGAACGTCATAAATTACTTAAAAATAGAATTGATTCTAGTTGCCCCTTCCGAAACGAAACTAGTATGGAGAAGAATGAGCAAGAAACTCCACCAGCTCTTCTTCGCAGCTGACTGCAGGATAGGTCTCTCCCAAACTGCGCCACAACACCCCCTCCTTAACCTTTCGTATCTTATCTGTCCCAGCCACCATATTTTTTTTTTATTCAGTCTGAATATTAGACGTAAGTTTTCTCTGACATAAAAGCTAACCACGCGTTGAACAAGTCTACACCTCCCTTTACATTCATTTCTGTTTTCAATTCCCCTTTTACTAAAACAAACAGGCGTTTACGGCACGAAACAAAGTTAACACGGCACAAATACCCTTTATCTACACTACAGCATCTCGCCTCGTTAGATTTCTAAACAATCCACTGTTTGTCCTTAAAAATCGCTTGTACGCCCACTGTGCAGTTGTCCCGCTAATTCGTTCATTAGCATTGAATGGCGGTTCGGCGCCACTTTCGCCGACAAGCTTGCCTTTGCCGACACGGTAAACCGAACGCCGACAATCTAAAGGCACAATGTGACGTATGTCGGCGAAGCTGTCGGCGTCTGAATTATGCCTTCACTAGCCGACTAGGCTACTAGTAGGCTCATTCATTATTGATAAAATCAGAATAAGATATTTATGTGAGAATAACTGGGCGTAGATGTGTTGAGGCGATTTCTTGCAACGACAATACAAAGTTTGTTAGATTACTAAAGTCATTTAAATATAAGTACCTACTTCTAGATAAATCATTTTGCCTATATTGTTGATCGAAGCCTACAACGAAGCGTTTTCAGGAATATGCTTTGGAAAAACTTTGCATAATAAAACGCCTAAACGTTTTTATAAAAAACAATCAATCGCAATTGTCAATTTTTCCGTGATTGATACACATTGATCGCCTTCCAAATGCAATTGAAGCGATTGACAATATTACTACAATTACAATTGATGGCAATTGATCCGTTGCAATGATCGTTTCAGGGCCCCTTTAGACATCTGCCAGACCACTTTTCCGACCACTACTATACTCCTCAAACTTATGAAGCTCCATAGTAACTCCTGACAGTTTATAGCTGAAATACGCTGCCCAGTTTCACAGCCGTACCTAAAGCAGTCATTTAGTATTCACGGTACTAAACCAACTGAAATGAAGACAATAAAACGTACAATTTCAATTCAGGACAACTAAGTAAGTAATTCAATTTCGCTGCTAACTCTACGTAACTTGTAATTTTCAAGAACAAAATTATTCCACTTTCAACAACTTGGTTCATAATGAAATAATGCTAGGACGCCCGCATACCTACTACTACGGGGTAATTAAGTACACACATAAAATAGCAATTGATCCCTATTTCATCCCAGTTCCATCACGTTCAATGCGTTGTTTACGTTGTTGAGCAGATGAATTTTTCAAACCTATGAAGCAATGGTTTGGGAATTTCCTTCAAAACCCTCTGATTATGATTGAAAGTGTGTTACGCAATGAGGGTAGTGATTTGCGGGAGCTTTGTGACTCCTTATGCTAAAACGAAGACAGAAGAACCGAACCAGACCTCTTGATTTCGTCATCAGCAGCTATGTAACCCAAGTTTCTCGGCTAAGCCAATTATTCAAACGTGTATTGTGAATTTCGCACAAAAATACAAGGTGTTTTTAATACTGAACACCTGAACAATTTTTAGAAACAACGGTCAATCATCGCCCAGAAATCGTGGAAAAAAACAGGTGCTCCATACAATTATGTTTGCACTAGCTGCGCCCCACGACGGCTTCACCCGCATAAGTTTCGATCCCGTGGGAATATCGGGATAAAATTATATGTGTAGTAAAAGGATTCTATGTGTCAATCCTGGTTATAAACTATCTGTGTGCCAAATTTCATCCAAATCCATTCAGTGGTTTTGGCGTGAAAGAGTAACAAACATCCATCCATCCATCCATACAAACTTTCACGTTTATAATATTAGTAGGATATTTCGACAAAATGTAGGGAACATCTGATTTCTTTTCGCGAGATTTCTCATTGGAAAAGTTGTTCGTAATTACGAGTACAAAGACCCCTTTTCAGGCTTTCAGTCATCTCAGTTACACCTTCTATATTCATCAAACAAGAAGCCGTAATTTAAGCACCAGTCTTAAATCTTCTCTTAATCTTATCTTCAAAGCATACTAAGCAACAGTATAAGCAGTAAAACTAACCTAGGATAATATGAAGACGCATATGATTTGCAAGCGCCGGTGTAACGTCGACGGGAGCTCACTAACAAGATTACCGAGTAATGCAATTACTTGCACCCCTGAACTACGCGATACTTGCAGGATATCACATCGGCAAGTAACGTGGGTACAGCTGTTTACATTACATAATTTACTGCAGGGTTGAAACAAGTTTTCAGATTTTCCGATCAGACATAATTGTGAGCAAAAAAAAAATTTTGCTTCCCGACACCTTAATTTTCTATCGAAGAATAGCTGTGCTGAGGTGGCCTAGTGGTAACGGCCGTGACTTACGAGTTGTTTGGTCATAGTTTCTAATCCAGATAGTCACTTTACTTTGTGTAATTTTTATTTCATCACCGCTGTTCTCAAAATGGTGAAGGAAAACATCGTAAGGAAACCGGCATGTCCTAGGACCAAAAAATCGAAAACACGTGACATTAACCCGCTCTGGGCCCGCGTGGTGGATTACAGCCCACTCTCTCTCTGAGAGAGGAGGCCTGTGTACCAGCAGAGGGAATGGAAGCATTATAGGCTAATATTGATGCATGCTGTAGAACCTGAGGAACTCGGCAAAGTGATATTATCGAAAAAAGTTGTCATTTTGACATTGCAAACAGACACTTCAATTTTATTTGTTTGCTTAGTAAAGAAGAAGAGTATACAACTAAATAAGAAAAGTGACCATTTCTCCTGAAAAGTCGGTCTGGAAATGTGCGCTTCCATAAGAAAACAGGAGCGAAAAGAAAGCTCACCATTTACCTCAACAACGTGCCCGTCGTGTCTACGATCCATCACATTGATCGCAATCTCCAAGAGTTACAAAAAAGAAATTGGATAAGTTTGCCATTGCGTCGCCTTTCCTCTTGAACGACGAACGGGGAATGTTTACCTTGAGGAGCGCCTCTTTATGTAATCTGATGGATAAAATATACCGGTGATAGAAATAAGAATAAGATTTATTTTTTTTAATAATAAAAATAAACATCAAATTTAAAGTCCCTTTTCGTGTGTGTTTGTGTGTGTATCCTCCTTGTTCATCTAAACCACGCATCGGATTTTGATGCAGTTTTCGCCATAATTTAGAGAAAATATTCCGGTCTGTGTGTATTGATAGTAAAATTACATATAATAAAGCAATCTCGATTTTTAGTCAAACCGAGCGAAGCAGGGCGGGTCGCTAGTAATCTTAGAAAACCGTAAAAAGAGAAGATACGTTACAAGATCACAGTGCGCGGTTCTACTAAACTAAGTCCAATGGACGCCGTTACACTCACTCGAATGCGAATCATTTTCTAAACAACGCATGTCGAAAACAGCTCAATAATTTCAGTTTTTATATATAAATACGCATCAAAAGCCTTCTTCTGTATTTAATAAGATTTTTGATCACTCAAGAAAGAAAAAATGTTAATTTGTTGAAAATTATAATTTTATTTACTGTCGGCTTCGCAATTTTTGTGAGATAGATAATACAAAACAGACGAGAGAGACACGATGCAACGCAACGCGAGACAGTGCGTACTATCAATGTTCATAATCGTACACATTCGGTGGCTAACGCAATTGCGCTCGCACGAATGTGTCGGGTTCTATCTCTGTCCTTGTCTGTCGGTAGCTGTAAGTATGCAACTGTGTGAATTTCGTTGCATGTAGTTGTGCACCGAGCCCCAGGTTTAGTGATTGCGATGTTAGAACGTAACGTATCTTCTCCAGTTTAGGTAAGTTTATCTACACTAGTAATTTTTTTAATAATTACTTATTTTAACTAATGGTTTTTTGATGTTATATGTTATGAATAGGTCACGATCACGATCTACCACTACTCTATACATGTTGTCAACTTTATAAATATTTTTTCTTGAACTTTGTTTAAGATCTAACTAATAATTATGCGTAATGATTCCTTGAAGAGTTATCAAACATTTGGAAGGATAACCGTTAGCCAAATAACGTGAACTAGAAATACTTACTTACTTAGGTAAGTTTTCTAAGTATTCTTAAGTTAACGTCGAACAATTTGGAAGTTTCAAAAATAAATACGAGTACCTACGTATGTAATACTTATTCTTCTTAGCGTGTCGATACGTAATACCGATGGGGCCGAGTACACCATTTATAAAAAAGAAAACAACCAATTACCAATGGAAACGTTTTCAAAGAAAAATCAATTGATATTGCTCTAGGGAGAGCTTTCCATTGATATCAATGTTATAAATAGACGCTAAATGTAAGCTTGTATACGAAGGTGACACTAGGGATGTACGCGCAAAATACAAAATATTTTTACAATTTTTTTTTTAATTCATAGCGTGTTTGTACACTTGGTTACCACATGAGAAGCGCGCGCCGCTTCGTGACATAAAAGTACTGTACTACCACTGGACAAACGAGGCACTAGGCGATCATATTAAATTAGATTGCACGGGCACAGTCATAACTGCGTGATTCTCGATTAGAGGATAACCCCTTCGATCCCCGGGGAGACATAAACTAACTTATGAGTTGGCAGCTGTGTCGTTTGAAGGGGACAAGCAGTATACCACCTGTGAACTTGTTACAGAGTCATGTTAAGATTAAATTATGCAGGAAAAACAAATGAAAATCTAACTGAATGAGCGCATAGTTTGTTAGATAATTTAACGTTATAATGAGAATTGGTAGGGGAGCCCAGAGAATTGTTGAGCAAGCAAATGCAGGGGAAAAGTTGATAGCTGAGTAGGAACCGAAAATATAGTTTAAAAGTTTAAGTTTAGTTTATGTAAGGTCTGGCGAATACGATGGGTGGCAGAGAAAACCAGTAAACGTCAATGGCTTTAGTCCACTCCTTCGCTTCTCAACCCCCCAACCCCGCACAAGGGACCTTGTCTAAATCACAGGTGCTTCTACTGGATGCTCTTCCTCACCCACCATACTCGTCAGACCTAGCTCCTACCTAACCTTCAATCCTAACCTAACCTTAATTTTTTTGGAAAATTGAACAAAAATCGAATTGAATTTCTTAGGCAATGGGTCTGCGAAAAACACCTTTCATTGAGTTCATCGTGACGTGATCATTTAATTTTCTAAAAAATGTTAAGGTATACACCAATCTATTTAGAAATTTGTATTGCCCGGGATTATATATGGCTTGGATAACCCTGTCTTAGTGGATTTGTAAGGAAATTAATAATAATAAATTATTTATTCCGAGTAAGTATGAGACTCATTAGTATTGGTAACAATATATACTTCACAATCATAACTTTGTTAGTGATACAAATACAATATAATGGTGTTGATGGAAAATCATTGTTTTAGGACTGATTTTTCCATCGACAGATATTTTTTTATTAGTGGAATAAAATTGACGTCTGATAGATTTGTATAGAAGAACTGTAAAAAAAAACAAAATTATTGCTCAGATAAAATTATCTATTATAGTGTCGGAAAAATTTGCCCTTAGGGCTGATTTTTCAATCATCTGATAACTTTATTTGAAGAATAATTTTGAAATTTTGATAGTTATTTCATACAAAAACTGTCAAACGTCAATTTTATTCCTCGAATAAAATTGAATTATAGTCTTTATGTTTTCCATATTTCAAGTTTTTATATTGAGTGGTTTTGGCTGTGCAATGTCTGTTAGGTACATAGCATCAGCTAGTTTCAAATAATTCTTGCACCAAAAATCCGTCACACATAAAGCTTAGACAATTCCCCAAACTCCCCCATTCATCTAAAACTTATAGTGGTGCCCCTTGTTATAATGAGCGAACGAAATGAATGGCGGGGTGCGAATCGATTGCGTCGTTGTTGCCTAGCAACGCGAGAGGCGTCGCGACGTCCGCGCCGGCTTGACGACGAATGAGGGGTTGTTATTGTTTTGGGGGTTGTAATTAAATAGCTATGCATTACTAAAGTTGAGAGGAGTTTCTCATAATATAAGGTTTGAACATAATATATTATAGTGGGTATATGAAGAAAAGGAAGGAAATACAAAGAGGAGATGTTCTAATTCGATTTCCTTAGGAAACAACCCGTGACACTTTACGGGGTGAGGAGGGGTATTAGATCCCGCCCACTTCTATTTTCCATCTACCGGTCAATAGCAAAACTATTTGCTCGTTCGTCGATTTTACTTTGTAGTTACGTAACTATCTCGCACTAGATGTCACTAAGTGCAGGATGCAACAAGGTCGTATTCAGGATTTTCGTACCAGGGAGTAGTTTTTTAGGTTTATGTTTGTTGTTCATAGTTGACGATAGATGGCGGCCTGTTTACAAAATGATATAAAAACTAAAAACATAATATTTTGGCCATTAATGGGTCTTTAGGAATGAATGTTGAACAAACTTCAGTATTAAGATTATTAAAATATGTTAGTTCTGAGCTCTACGTACATAAATATTTTTAGTTTCCATGACGCCAAGTGTCGCCATCTAGTTTCGGGTAGAATTATTATTTATTTAACGGTTAGGTACTCTTTTAATTGCCGATTGGCAACCAGTCTTTACAATGATGAATTTGATCTGGGAACTCCTGCCACAAATTTCTGACTAATATCAGAGTATATGACGATGTTTTCATGAAATGCTTTAGGTATATCCAGAAACGCGTGAAGATAAGACAATTATTTACTTATTGGTGCTGAACCAACCACTTATTTGGCAGCTAGGCATCGTCTTAAAACCGGTTTATGTTGTTCTGAGTCGTTTCGAAGAATTTATTTAGTTACATACTAACGAAGGTCTATCACGCGGCCGTCTCATTATATTTGTCAGTATTTTTTTTAGTTTATTTTTGCAATATTACTCAACTCACACTATTTATGTACGGTCAGCAACAAAAGTCGGTTAACACTTTAGTTGTTTAAATCTTAATTATTGAGCAAAATATTCTTAAAAAACATATAGTAATAGAATATTTAAGAATAATTAACTCTTTGCTATTACATGAAATAGAGAAAACCAATGTATCGCATCATTTTGTATCAATTTAGATGATTTGTAAAAGTAACAGTGTTACTTGACTTTTGTTGCCGACTGTACATATTCGTTACTATTTTTTATTTGTCACATATTTATCTTATTTAAGTATGCATACACACGTCACGTTGCAGTTTAAAACTGATTTGCATCCGTCACCTCACACATCAGGTTCAGTTGAAAACCAGCGCCAGGCACTATTGTCTGGCATTTTTGCTGAACTGGGCCTTTTTGGTGCAGCCGTGAGGCACACTTACCCGCTAATTTCTTACATCGGTCTTTATACTTTCTAATTGCTTTTTTATTAGTTGCTATCTGATGTATGTATCGGGTGTATTGTGTGTCTTTTAGTTTGTACTAAATAAATGTTTTTGCTTTCTTTCTTTCAAAATACACACTTACCACCTACGACTACTCAGCGCTTCTGCTCCATATTTATTATGCACACAGCCGAAGTGTGGAACTCTCTGCTGGCATCTGTGTTCCCTTCCACATTTAACCCGTTTCATAAACAGGCATCTTTTGGGCACGTTCCATCACAGACCTCATCCATCGCTTTTCATCAGGCGTGATCGAAATCAAGAGCAGGCCCATTTAACAATAAAAAAAAAAGAAAGCAGGTATAATTCTATACAAAAAAATTGCAGCATCAGAATTACGCATCAAATAAATACACTTACAAACTTGATCGAGTTTAAGTTTATAGTGCACAACAAGCTATGTACGGACACCAAACTAAGCCGAACAAAATATCCCGAGCTGTGTGATGTATAGCGAGCAATCGACGTTACGATCCGTTTGCGGACGGCCTAACGTACGATCTAGCTCTGATATCCTGAAGTTGTGGCCCAAGATATAAATTTGTAACGATGCTATTTGTTAGTATGAAGTCAGTGTCGGCAACTCTGAGCTATTTACGGCACCTGCAAGATCGTACAGATATGGTGCTGGAAGTCATCGATTGCATAGGTTGATGCTGATGAGGAACATATTATGAACGACATATTTTTTTCGCCTTTTTCTCGCCACGCCGCGTCGATGTCCCTGCCACCCTGTATTGTGATCTGTGATTATAATTATGACCAATCTAAAACTACACTTTGGGATAAAAAAAGATTTGAATGTGAATGCGTGACGTAAACATTGTCTTGTCTGATCTTTTCAATACTATGCTTTATTTGACTTGTCAATATCGGCAGCTGTTGATAACACAATTGCCTACCTAGTGTGTTAATGCTGTTGAAAATCATTGAGTGCACAGGTTAATGATATACGTAAAGGGCAGGCTCCCGCAGACCCTCGTCCACACGAGCAAACTTCAGAAAGGAACTAGCTTCTATTTTTCTTTCATTACGTGCAGTTTTAAATCAAATACGCTACTCGCTCTTAACTTGTTTCAAAAGAGCGTATCTCACCGATTATCCGCGGCGGGCAGTCCCGGGGGCACTGCATATAGCAATTGATGGGCCAATCAGCGGCTAATAACTCGAATTCATAGTGCTATTGTAAAGTTATTTATTATGAACGGTTGTGCCTGATTAATGAATGGACTGACCGACGGGAATGTAACCTAACGGAGCGCAGTGGTATTTGTTGGATGCAAATTAGATGGAGAAAAGGGTCTTGTGACGATCAACAGGAGATTGCAGCTGTTGTTATTATTTAAGTCGTATAGATCATGTGAACAAGCGAGAAGAAGAGGAACGGCATCAAGGTATATTCGGATGAACGGTAGTGTTGCGGTATGTATATCGCCACATGCGAACTACGCGTCATAGTGACGTCACGCAAAAATCCTGCATCGCGCAAGCAAAATTTACCGCGCAACTAGCATATATACGACGTCTCGTTATCAACCATCGGGCAAGAATCCGATCCAACCTGTCCCTTGCTGCCCTCTTCTAAAGCCGAGGTCCGTACCTCACAGGGGGTGCAGCGTGTAGTCGCTTAGTTTTTAAGTATTTTAAGCCCTGCCTGGAGGCCTTAATTTATTGGGGCCCACAGGCAATTCCGATTAAGCAATGGACAACATCCTTGGTTGAACTAAGAGATGCCATCGATGTTCGTCGGACAGTAGCCTACCAGACACGACGAGTGACGCTAAGAGTAAAGTTCTTGAAGGTATCTGAGCATAAATTTGCCGACGCATAATAAGCATGCAGCAACCGTAAATATCATCAGCGAGCATGCTCGTTCCTTCTCTTCTAGAACAGTGCCTGTTTGCATGGAGTACGATCAGGAGCTGAAAATATTATTATAATATCTGAGCTTCACTAACTCAACTTGGTTATAGTTTGTAACCAAAATGACAGCTTCATAGTTGACAGGACAAAAAAATTTAGTCGCCCGTTAGTGCAAGTTTCTACATAAAATACATTACCGTTCTCAGTAACATAAAATGCAAAATTTCTGAAACTACATAACATAACATCACGCCTGTGTTCTTCGAGGAGTTAGAGGCAGAGCTGTACCTATAGTGCATCCAAGTCCACATTTCGGCAGTTATGTTTAAGTCACATGTAAGGCGAGTCTATTTCTGACACTAATATGTTAATTATTATATTATAATACTTAATTATTACCTAAGCGTAACTAGGTGTTCCTTATTTTTTTAGGAACCGGATATCCTTTCTTTTATTATGAAAATAACTAACGAGGTCTTTTGTAGACGGAAGTCATAATGACGTAATTTCGTAGCACCCACGTAACGCTGTAGCACGAAAATAGGAATGATTTGAGGTTCACAAAAAAACAACAATCAATATATTAGATAGAGAAATACATGCCATAAAAATCCTGTCTTTAACATGCAGATAAAACTTAAAAAATAAAAGTTACAATTTAGTTACGTTCAAAACCAGACTAGATTTACATCTGCTACAAATAATTCAAAGGTAATTCTTTGTAAAACACACACAAGCTATAAATAGTGCTTTAAAAGCATTCATCTTTAAAATGCTCCCTTTGACGTCATGTAGGTACAAACAAATACAAAGCGACAGTAATATGCACATGAATGATAACGCTTACGTAGGTGCTGTGTGACATTCATACACCCACACAGTTCAGAAATACATCTAGGTAGTCTAACCCTACACCCACGTGTCTACGCAGAACTTAACCACTCTGCTCGACTAGATTTTGACATATGACATATCAGCTGACTCGACGGAATGTTGCGAATTACGTCATGAAATTCAGTAAATTACATCAACTTTCAGCATTCAAATTTATTAAGAAAAATATGTTTCCGCGCTTATTTTATACAATATATTTGTGGCAAATATCTTTAAATATTTGTTGAGGTCGGTCAAACTTCGTTAGTCTACTACGAAAGTTGTATAAAATTGGTATTACTATACGTATCCAAAAGATAGGCACCTTAAACTCGCTGGAAATATGTACATAAACAACCTATTCTCTTGCTGAAAATATGCAAAAGGGAAAAATAAAGATATTATCATTCTCTCCGCGTTCTTACTTTTACCATTTTTCTTACTTAAACTACTTATAAAACGCAATCAAGTCTTGATAAAAATTACAAAAAATTGTGTTTCGACATGACATTTCTTAGTGCCATCCATCCGTCCAGTTTTCTTATTTCGATTCAAAAATTGCATAAAGCCTAATCGATAATCGGAATTTGCAAAAAATAAAATAAAAAAGGTGTAGAAACTATACAGGATATTTTTTTATTCAGTGCGTAAATTTTTACAGGGTGTTCTACCCATGAATATAAACAACATTCACTATGGGACCATCTCTGAAATCACGAAAAAAAATCAGCAGATTCATACATTTTGGTCGAGTAGGTATTGAACTTTTATAAGAAACAGCTGATTTTTTTTTGTGATTTCTGAGATGGTCCCATTGTGAAAGTTGTTCATATTCATGGGTAGAACACCCTGTGAAAATTTACGCACTGAATAAAAATTTATCCTGTATATATCCTCTTTGGTATATTTTTCATGAATTAATTTATTTTTGAAATCAATCATTTTAATTACCGTACCTACACGTACGGTGTGGTTAGGTGTGTAATTTTTTATGGTTCCGTACGTCCAAATGAAAAAACGGAACCCTTGCAGGATCACTTGTGTCTGTGGGTCTTGTCTTTTCTTATTTGCTTCGAATCTACTGGACCGATTAAATTGAAATTTGGTACACATATGAATTTCTGTGACCCAAAGACGGACGTGTAACGTAAATAAATTAATTTTGAAAATGGGGTCACTCTTGGGGGGCAAATTAGAAAAAAAAAAAAAAAATCTTTGCTGTACCTCTGTGTGACATATCAAATGAAAGGGTTTTAAATATATTTGCTTAGTAACTAAAACAAAAGTTATGTGGCCGTCTGTCTATGTGCCGGTCGGTCTGCCTCTCTGCGGTCTGTACAAACTTAAACTAACCGTAAAATCTAGATTTTGACCAATTTGCACCGGCCAGCCTTTCTTACAGGGTTAACGCGGGCGTTTTCGTGGACGCGCGTTGTGGGACGAAGTAGGCACTCCTTATGTCCCAAGCTGCCGTTCTGTAGCTTGGGATAAAATTTTAATAAACATAATTAGAGGTAGCATTTCCCATGCATGTACCCGAGGGTTGAAAAAAATCTATGCACACAAGCGTGTGGGGGGTATTGTTGGAACTTATAATTAAAATTATAAAGATGTTTCTTATTGACTTAACTTTTAAAGTCAATCGTTTTTGAGATATGGGATATTTTCGTTTAAAACCGCAGAATTAACTTGGTTTTTTACAGTTTTTTCGAGAACTTTTATGAAATACAAACTTATTTCTGCAGTCGATCAAATTAATGATATGCGCTGTGCATGCGTAAATATTCATCCCAAGTACGGGACCTTTCGCTGTGCATGGTCCGACATACACTTGGCCAGTTTTTTTTTAATTTCTTTGGGAAACTACCACAAAAAGTAAACAATTTCTATTACTCAAGTAAATTATTATAAATAAAAACTACCAAGCTCATACAGCTAACAAAACATAATGAAATGTAAAGTGTTTGCGGAATACTTAATTAATCTATCATCATTTCCCAAACTTTTGCTAAGCCTATCTAAAAATGTATACTGGGCATTCTGTAGCAAACTATTAGAAAGTATCAAAAATTAATAATTGCACAATAAATAAAAATAATTTTGAATAGCAAGCGCATTCCGAATATAAATTCAAATATAGAAACAATTCGGCGCGAAATTGAATAAATGACTATGGTCATAGGTCCTCTGTTGTTGACTCAGTTTCAATATAATGTCCAAAAATCGATTAAAATTACATTAGGAAAGCATAAATCATTATTATAAATAATGCTTGTTGTATTTAATGCTTAAAATAATTTTATTTCAATTTCTGAGAATCGATTTCTGACATTCGTCATATTAATTGCTCGGGTCAATCGAAATTAAAAAAAAATCGTTTGGCATAATCGCTTTCGCACATCATTACGATAAAAAAAAACAACAATAGTCGGCGATTTTGAACACAAATTAAATAGTGGTAATGAATAATACGTGTTATTGGACCTGTGTTTCAATATTACGTTAGGATTTGGGCATTTTCGTGTTTTTTATAATATTTGTAATAATATTTTTCATATTTTACATCTTATCTACATGTGTGTGTGTGACTTTTGTGAAAAGTAAAAATGTAAACACGCATGATTGGCGCGAAACTTCGACTTTAGATATCAAAAAACTACATTACCACTACTTATTTAACATGAACAATGGATGAATTCGTCAAATAATTAAATCATGTATTATTCATTGCCCCTGTGGTGGAGTTTGGATTTTCGAAATCCCCAATTTTTATGTTTTTTAGCCTCGACCACCACTGTCATCAAAATGGCGATTATCGCATTTACAGACTTGAATTTAATAAAGGTAAATTAATAAACTTGCGCGCTAAATATGGAAGATTGAATGGCGATAACATATGAGTTTTTTATCCAACTCTCTTAATTAAAGCACATTCATAAGATTTGATGGGTAGCATAATCAATATTTACATTATCAGTAAGGGTGTGGTATGTCGTCATTTCAAGGTCCAATGGGACCCGTTACTGAGCCAGCGGAGGTTCGTGTGTTCGGGTCCATTCGGGGGCGCTACCGAACTATACGGTTAAAGTAGACATTTTCTATGTGTATTTCCAAAAGTTTCGTAGTTTTTGGCTCCTCTCTAGGAACAGCCTGTATCTTAGTGGACCAGTCACAGCAGAATGTGAACATTATTGTCAGTTTTTAAATGTCCCTAGCCTTGAAGACTATTTGCAAAGTGTGCAAAATAATTAGGGCAAGAAACAGACTTGTGACATACTAAAATTCAACTAATTATAACATAAACTTATCAAGATTTTTCAAATTATTTATTTAATTAAAATACATATTTTGTTACCGTATTACCCAGTAACTGGGTTGTAGAGGTCAGATAGGCATTCACTCCATGTATGTAATATACTGGTATTCAGTTGCATCCGGTTAGAATGGAAACCGACCCCAACATAGTTGGCAGATGGTGATGATGACATATTTTATACCTTATTGATCATCGGCTATAATGATAACCCAGAATCACAAGATATTAAGTTATCTTTGCTCAGGTATTGACTGCAACAGTAACTCTAACATACAACGTAAGACCTATTTTTATTGTAAACCGTATTTTTTATTTGTAGGAGCATATAAACTATTTTTTTTTTTTTGGTGCTTGATGTAGGTACGTACGACTATACGTCAGGCTGTACTATCGCGACCCAGCGCAGGGCACGCCACGATTGCGGCGGTAAGACCCCTCTTTGAGGAGTGGCTATAGAGACGTCACGGCGTTCTCACCTACCGCCTGACGCAGGTCCTCTCCGGACACGGATGTTTCGGGAGGTTCCTGCACATCATCAGGCGGGAGGAAACGCCCGGGTGTCACCACTGTCAGGATCGCCCAGAGGACACGGTGGAGCATACGGTGGAGGTCTGCCCTGCTTGGGCAGAGCACCGCCGTGTCCTCGTAGAGGCGATCGGCAGCGGCGGCGACCTCTCGCGTCCGGCCCTGGTTCAAGCCATGGTCCGTAGCGAGAGTGAGTGGGAGGCAGTCACCTCCTTCTGCGAAGCAGTCATGCTAGCGAAGGAGGTGGCGGGGTGGGCGAGGGAACGCACCTCACGCCTCAGCCGCCGCGGGAGACGCTCCGGGCGTCGGGAGCCGCGTGACGACTCCCGGCCACCGTAGGCGCGGGCCTGCGGGCGGTGAGTAATGGGTAACTCACCGTCCGATCAGGACCAGGCCCGTGCCGGATGGCGTGTTTGTGTTCCACGCGCGCCTCAAAGAGATGTCAGCATGAGTGACGGGGCCCCATAGGGCCGAAGCCTGCCAGGGCTAAGGAAGGAACACGGGTGGGTTTTAGTCAGTAAGAATCTGACACTCCCTTCTGCTCCACCCAGAGCGGGAGGGGTCATTTGATGATTTCGCATCCTCAAAAAAAAAAAAAAACGAAAACCATTACATAGCAATGCGAGGTCAGCTAAAACTGGAAATAAGCTTGATGTGTCGTCGTGTATACATATTGCGCGCCCATCGCTTTTTATAAAGCTCCCTGACAAGTTTTTTCCACTTATCCTAAGTTTTTATTTATAAACAGAGTGATCCTATTAGGGTACCGTTTTTCCTTTTGAACCATAAAATAACTGTAATTTTCCGGCAATCTACTGGCAGTTTTAATCTGCCTGGTAATTGCGTAACACACTAACAATAGTTCAACTAAATTCATTGCGTTATTTACGTTGTTGAGCAGACAGAGTTTTTTGCAATCGACTTGCAATATCCTTCAAGATGATTCAGATTGAGATTGATAGTATCTTACGCAACTAGGATGCGGCTTAGCCTTTTCCCAACTATATTGGGGTCGACTTCCAGCATATTATAGTATTGTAGCACAATATTTTCGCTCAGCAATCTACTGGCCATTTGCTGACCTAAAATGACGCTGGCACGTCACAAAAATGTCTGCACTAAATACAGTTCCATAAATTAGCTCATTCCTAGAGTGGAAGGCCCTAAATAACTGATAACCAAGCCTATTATCAGCAACCTAACCCTGCCCATTCAACGCTCTATAAATCAGCATTCTACAACTATTGTCCCTATATCCCCTAATTATAGCAAAATATTCTACGTCTGTCCGTCTGTCCCGATAATTAGTTGTCAAAAGTGTATTATAATGGGCAATGGCGTAAGATCCGATCGGGTTTGCAATACCGATTGTATCGGTAAGTATCGGTATAAATATCGGGTTGTGTCTGCAAGTGTTGAATTATTAGGGCTTTGATAACAGTAATTACAGGCAAAATCTATACAAAAATGTGCTAATCTAATGAAATTTCTAAAGTGCAGAAACAATGTATTAGTTATGTACCTTGTGTCAATTTTCAAAAAATAATTACCCGTCAGAAACTGACAATAATTGCTACTTATCTACAAGGAAACCATCGGATTCTTTTGAGTTATAAATTTCCATAACACAACACAAACAAACACATAACAACTCTATATAACTTGCGAAATGTGGGTGTAATATACATAATATAAATGATATTACATACTGCCTAATTCTTTGGGGTAACAAGGCATGATGTTATGTGTGTTTCAATTTCTGTGAATTTTGTGCAACGTTCACGTTTATATTACGACCGTCATTACTCTACTCCTCCTCAAACGAATGACATGAAACTGAAAAGCGCTAAAGCTTCGGTTGTCTAGAAAAGCGCACATAGCGGCCGCAGTGACTCTTCCTCTGTACGACGTCATACGCGCGTGTAGCAATTTACCGGTGAATGACGTCACTGAAACGTTACTTATGAAAGTAAGTTGGTGTGTTTTCCTAGAGAGCGTTTTTGACACCGTGAAGTCAAACCCCAATGCCCAAGATTTAAATCGCTAGATTTGCCCTCACGGTACTTAGTCACGAGAAAAAGTGTCCATACTGAGAAGAGTAAGCTCACAAATTATTCAATAGCGTTTTCATGACAATCAAGTCAAGTCACTGCGTCATTGTGTGTCAGAGGTGTCAAAACGAAACAGAAAAGCGACTATCTTTTGACACATAATCAACCTATAATGTTCCCACTGCAGGGACGCAGGCCTCCTCTCTGTGAGAGGGAGTGGGCCATAATCCACCACGCGGGCCCAGTGCAGGTTGGCAGATGTAAACGTAAGTAAAAAGCAGTAGTGATCTTTTGACGCGGTAGAGCGAATCTAACTATTTAAATCTTTGGCGCTGTCATCATCATGAAGACACGATTGGCTGAGCGATCGACTGCTGCGCTGCGTATCGCGGGTTCGATTCCCGCACGGAACAAATATTTGTATTGCCTACATATAGTTGTTCCGGGTCTGGCTATTTGTGTATGTGAGTTTAAATATTTGTAAACGCACCCACGATGCCGAAGTAATTCCTATTGTAGGGCAACGTTTAAAAAAAAGTATATTATTACAGCCGTCACTGTCTGTTAAGTCCGGTCACCGCTTTTCTAGGAAACGTAGCCGTAGCAATAAAAACATAGTAAAGTCCCATGAAAGCCTTCTCAATATCGCGGCTACTTGCTCGCTAATACTTTATCCAATACTTAAATATAATCAATCTGGAATGTGTATTCAGGGGGGAAGTTTCTCCGAGATAGTTTCAATGCCTCGCCGAAGTTCCCAACTTTGCCGGGGCAGTTATGAATGGGAGTCGGCTTCAGTGCTGATTAATATACCGCCTTCTTCTTACGATAGTTTTAATCTTGGAGATAGAATGTATGTTGAGGGTTTGAAATAACTGGGAAGAGAAAAGAGCTGATGAGGATCAGTTAAAATCTTTTAACTTGAAAAATATAGTTCATTTAAGAACGTAAATTGTTTACTTATTGAAACCATTCATAAAATTTTACAGTAACAGTTGTGATTGGAATAGGTATACGAATAATTTAAGTTGGTCGTCAATTTGCATAACAATTTATTTCCCCGACTTTACCTGTACCTATATAATGAAACTAGGTTTACTTTAGCTATAAAATATTCTCGTTAACATAGTAGATATAGTTAAGGCTTTTAGTTAGTCAGGCATACTTTGTGATATCATCACAAATTACATGTCCCTTTGCAATTTATGCATACAGGATGTTTGGTAGAAGGACCGACACAATTTTCTTAGGGATAGGTACTGTCATATTACCCTGGTTTTCTCCCATAACACCTGTCTTCAGTGTCGCGATAGGTAATTGAGATAATATAGATATATAGGCCTTTCTGTACACCCATTTCCTAATGTGTAAGCAATATTTTTACGCCTTGCAAGGCAGCACATAGTGACACAACATATTTTTTTTATTTTATACCATCATGTACGCACACCTATGTGTACAGTCACGAGCACCAATATGTCAACACTTGGCAACTTTCAATTGCGATTTTTTCGTGAAATAACGAATGCAACGTTGAAATACGGCGCATTACATAAACCTATGGTTTTGCAAATGCTATGTTCGTAACAACATAAAATTTCATTAAAAAATAAAGAAGTAAATCGCTTTTGAATAAAGCCGAGTGTATACATACTTTTGCTTGTGACTGTACAAATAAATAAAGAATAATATCTTTTTTTTTAATCACCCGAGATATCGTCACAACCTTTTTTTTGTGGGTGTAATAGAACGCAATAGTTTTTGGTTTTATCTGCAATGAACATTTTATGTACAGACGGCAGCACATCAAGCTACTACAATCTGTCAAATTTCTTTAATAGATTTTCAACTTTACCACTAAAGTGTTAAGGTTCAAGGTTGATTGGGAAAATTTGACAGTTTCGGGTAACTTGACCTGCTGGCGTCTGTACAATTGGTTCTAGAATGTAAATGACTTGGGTGAAAGCACCCAGTCGTCGTAAAATTGTGTTAAAGTACGAAAACTTTTAATCAAAAAATTAATTAAATAATAAAAATCTATACTTATAATAAATCTGTAGAAGTAAAAATTCTGTACATTGAAAATATCAAAAAAAAGGGGGTGTTACTAGACCGACACCAAACCCAAAAATGTGATTAAAAAAATTTTTGTCTGTCTGTCTGTCTGTTTGTTCAGGCATCACGCAAAAACTACCGGTTCGATTACGATGAAACTTGGTATAATTATTCTTTAATATCCTGGGCACCACACTGGGTACTTTTTATCCCGGAAAAGTATATACAATAAAAAAACAAACTTAATTTTGCGGTTCGATCCCTAGATCCGATTACTGTACCAACCGCAAATAATAAGTTTGTCGTAGGTTAGGTCACACGCAGTGGAGTTCATTTTTATTCCTTTTACTTTTTAGAGTTATTTAGGTTTATTTTTATATAAGTCGTAGGTATAGATTTTAATTTTAAAGTATAGGTAGTATATTTGATAGTGTACGTAGTGACCGTAGGTTATTTTATAATACTGTTAGGTAGGATAGTCATTCGTATAGATATTAGTTTTTAGAGATTTTGCTTATTTATTGAGTTTAGATTGAGGGGCCCGTGGCTAAATAATAACAGCCGCACAGGTCGATCGGTCAGGTTAAGCTACGCTGGCCGCGGTCGGTCTGTGGATGGGTGACCATCTTTACATACCGAGACACCTCCGTGCCTCGGAAAGCACGTTAAGCCGTTGGTCCCGGCTGTCATTCGTGGATCTTTGACAGTCGTTACGGGTAGTCAGAAGCCCGAAAGTCTGACAACCAGTCGTAGCAAGGGTATCGTATTACCCAATAACTGGGTTGTGGAGGTCAGATAGGCAGTCGCTCCATGTAAAATACTGGTATTCAGCTGCATCCGGTTAGACTGGAAGCCGGCCCTGAACATAGTTGGGAAAAGGCTAGGCAGATGATGATTGAGTTTAGATTAGTTATCGTCATAAATAGGTTTATTTAGGTAGGTAGGTATTTTATTTTCTGTTATTGAGTTTATTTATTTTTTTAATTAGGTAGGTACTTAGGTAAAGATATCATATAGGTACCCTCTTAATCACCATTAATGAGACACAATTGGTTTTCTATTGTAATTAGCCACAAAGGGCCCGCGAGATAGATGGCATCCTGGTGCACATACATTTTATCCTGTTAGCACGTTCCCGTGGGATAATTTCCGACATCCACGCGGGCGAAGCCGCGGGCAGAAGCTAGTTAATAATAAAACTATTTTGTGCAACCAAATGACATCACCAATCCCTCGAAAAATTGTGTCGGTCCTTCTGCCAAAAACCTGTATTATTCAGTAATCTACAACGTGTTGACTATCATACTAAGAAGGTCTATAGGTAATATCTCAGAACACACAATTTGCAGCACCGTGTTAGCACACGACCATGTATCGTTAGGTTAGCCCTGCGGCCTACAATCGAGACACCGCAACTCGTGAGGCCTGCTAGTCGTCAGTGTGTAGAACCCATTAGAATGGCTACACAGACCTGGAGTTTACATACCTACTAACTGGTGCTGCCCAAATAAGGTGCAACTGTAAACACAAACAACGGAGCTAAATTTTAACACCCATATATCATTACGCCTACATTCCGCGAAGGGTTAGGCAGTACTGTATATATTATAGTACACCCACATATCGCCAGTTATGTTCCAGGCCCATGTAATAGCGAGCCTATTGCCAGATCCAGGCTTCGTCCTGCTGCTGAGAAATTCCAGCGCAATGAAACTACCCGACACGGGAATCGAACCTAAACCTCATGCCCAGCAGTAGTACATGCGACCACTAGAACAACGAGGCAGTCTGATTGCTACTGATTAATTATATACTATTAAAAATCTTAATAGTATATTATGATGAAAGGGAGAGCCGATCTTAACTGTAATATTCCATATAATTAGGAAAAACGAAAATTTTATCAGTCTAGCGTAATTTAGGAACCATCACATCATCATCTGCCTAGCCTTTTCCCAACTATGTTGGGGTCGGCTTCCAGTCTAACCGGATGCAGCTGAATACCAGTATTTTACATGGAGCGACTGCCTATCTGACCTCCACAACCCAGTTACTGGGTAATACGATATCCCTTGGTAAGACTGGTTGTCACTTTCGGGCTTCCGACTACCCGTAACGACTGTCAAAGATCCACGAATGACAGCCGGGACCAACGGCTTAACGTGCTTTCCGAGGCACGGAGGGGTCTCGGTATGTAAAGATGGTCACCCATCCACAGACCAACCGCGGCAAGCGTAGCCTAACCTGACCCATCGACCTGTGCGGCTGTTATTATTTAGCCACGGGCCCCTCTTTAGGAACCATCACATGTAAGTTGAAAATTACAGCCGAGGCGATATTGGTACAAGAAAGCAGAGGCCGTAATTATCAAAGCGCACGTATTCATACGACGTTTTATAACATATTTGCGAGAAAATAAATAAAACTCGGACTTTCTTAAACGAATAAATCTTGAATCACTTGTTAAAGCAGTTATAAAAATTTGAACAATTTGTAAATGTGTATTTATTATATTTTATCTCCCAAAATTAATTTTATTCATAAAATGTTGACCACTTTTCTGACATAAAAAACTCTTTGCTAAGATTTAAAAAGTACCGTTCGTTTTAGACGGAGCATCTTGATAAACCGTGCGTTTTACATTACAATAACGCACACGTACGTAATAAGATACAATACGGTATTGAAATTGGTGAAATAAGAGACCCTTTACAAGCAAATATGTTCTAAAAGTCTTTATTACTAACATTACACTAATAACACGAAGTGTACAATAAGACCTTATTCTAATTGTGTACAACCATATAAAAAAAAAAAACAAAATCAAAAGTCATTTATTCAAATTAGGCTGAGAATCAGCACTTTTCGAACGTCAAAATTACAAATGACAGTCCCCCAAAAACGCCCGCCCTTCACCTTGCTATAAATAACAAGTTCTTAGGCTAACTTACCTTTACAAACATTTTACACTCAGTTTACTATTCTATAAACATTCTATAAAAACACACTAATATTAAAAAAGCACAAAAGCCTTAGCACTGACTTTAAACGCATACTACTGTTTACCTACTGAAGGTAATACACTCACTGACTATTTTACACTGAGAGAGCACAGGGTAAAACCTTACAGTAATTTATGTAACTTAGATTTAAACATTTATCATCGATCTAACAATGATAATTCTAAACTGAGGGTAGTTTGCTTAGATTTTCGCCACGTATGCTTACTGCGACCGCGTGAGGGCAGCACGGTCGGTCCGGTGGTAGGTAGATATTGTTATTCACTCAAAAAATAATGGTAAACGATATCGATTATATGTTCTTAAGTACGATAAGTTATTAGATCTACTTTTGCCTATGGTCGAAATTAATAGGTTATCATGTTTGGGATTTTTACTTAAATAGAATTTTTGGACTGATTTTAAGATACATACAATTTTTAATGGTTGAAAATTGAATTTGTTCGTGAACTCGTTTTAAATTTATACGAAAGCCAGTGTTAAAAGATATACAACTTGCAACGTATCGTAGTTTTTATCTGTCAGGCTACTCCAGGCTGGCGCAGCATATGTCAGACATGGTCAGACGAGGATATATATAAATGCGTAACTTTGTGGCAGCGCTTAACTTGGACTTTCTGTTAAGAATAGGTTTTATTTATTTATATATATCAGAATCAGACAACAATGAACTCCATTTTGTTAGTAAAATATCTTATAACTAGTGTTAGTAGAAAGCAAACCAAAAAAGAAACAACAAAGTAGGTTTCTGAGGCAGAATGTGCAAACAATGACAAGGTGAGGAACGCATTGATAGCCTTCGGACACTTTTCGCGATGTGCATCAGGGTTTTCACTCCAGTTAATTTTGTTATCTAAAACTACACCGAGATATTTGACCGAACGGCTCCAGGGTATGGAATGATTAGGGTAATAATCGTTTACGCGAAAAAATAATAACTTCTGTTGTACTGGAGTTTAATTTTAGTTTCCATCTGGTGAAATACGTGTCAAGTAGGTTTAGTGCAAGTTGAAGCCGCCCAATTTTTAATTCAGTATCCTCTGGAGAAGTATATGAGGCAGATGTCATCAGCATATATTGGAGATGAGTTCTAGGTTGCTTAGGTATGTCATTTAGATACAGGATAAAGAGAAATGGTCCTAAATTTGCAAAGTCCCTAAGTATAAATACATTTTCAAGTATCACGATCATCTACGGAAAACTTCTACAACTAGCTCATCTAAAAACATTCTAACAAAGCTTATCTTTGCTCACGTCCTGGATCCAATTCCGATATTAGCCAGATATGGAAAACCCTACTTCCCTCTACATTATAAAGGCACTACAGCTCATATTACACTGGACATCTAATAACCAGATAAGTTTGACATATAATACAGACAAAAATTTACCAAGCCTTGGGTCAAGTAAAATTAGTTTTTGTTTATGAAGCTATTAAGTGCTGGTATCTTATCGCCAATGGACCGTGAAGATGCGTAGATCTTTGCAGATAACCGAACATTGTGCACAAGTTATGTTATTATACTCATTATGCCTATCTATCCATATATATGTAGGTATAGGTACCAAAAATAACGCTGAAGAGTTCGTTTGTTTGTTTGAACGCTCTCTGGAACTACCAGTCGTATTTGAAAAAATCTTTTTGCATTTGACAGCCCAATTCTTGACGGAAGGCTATTGGCTATATAACATCACGCTACGACCTTTAGGAGCCCAGCAAAAAGGGAAAAGTCAAAAAGAACGCTAAGCGAAAACGGGCGATGCGATGCGACGCGGTGGGTCGGGAGAACAATAAACACGCGGACGATGTCGCAGGCAGTAGCTAGTACAGATTATTATTGTCCTTACGACTGTAGTAAGCAGAAATATACAGAAACTTATGAATAAAAGTGAAATAGTCGAGGTTTTATTGCGTGGTTCACATTTATTTTCATTGCTTAGGAAATAAACATGTTTGTTGAGGCAAGATTTTTGTGTCTCAACAATCTGATATTGCGAATGTCTGATAGCCAATACGAAAATAGGTACGTAACTATACAGATAGGTACTTTTGGGGTCGTAAATAGTTTTCATTATAGCACAAATCTTCCGACCATGCTTACTAAAATTGTATGAGTCCTAACTCGTATTAGATGCAACCGTTAGTGGCTAGACCTAATAAATAAATCTTGTCATTTAGTTACGACGGTACTTGTAAGTCGTATTATATTTTTATTTTATTTATCTTTAATTCAGGCACATTACCCATAATTTTGTTAGTATTACTTAAAACTATGTTAGTATAATTATCTAAGACATAACCAGAAACAAACAAGGAACAATAACAAACAATATAACTTAATAAGTACTAATTATCTGGAGACACCGGGCAACAACACATGCACTGCACATAGGTGCCTCATCAGGTGCCTTTCAGTCTTACTCGCAACAATGCTCAGAAGACTGTTGTCGCTGTCTCGCATCCGACGCAGTAATGATGCGGATTTTTTACGCATGATCGCAAAAATGTCTGATGATGACGCATACTGATGTATGCGCTGCTGCCAACATCCCTGACGCGCTACAGAATCTAATCAAAGTCGGCTAAGCAATTTTTACATTAAGCCCAGGTGATTTTTACTCGCGACAGTGTTTTTTCGCGCATTGGATTTTCAACGCACTTTCTTTTGACAAAGAGCAAAATACCATTCGATAGTAGCTAGAATGGTAAAACAAGGAACCAACCACTGATGAAAAACTAAATAACACCAAGGAACACAATTTTAACACATAATCACACAAAAATTATAAAAAGAGAATTCAAAACACAATAAAATAAAAGCACAAAAAGAAATCACAAAAAAAATAAGAAAAGTTTCTCTGAAGACTAATCTCTCCATATAATCTTGGGGCCAGCTGTTCTGCCTATCCCCGTAGATGTCTTCTGATAGCAGTATAGTCCAGGTCGAGACTTCCACTACGTCACATCACACGTTGTACCGTCATGACCACGTGACTGTGAGGTAATGGCGATTTCAACCCTGAACCTCTTCTTTCTTCTGTCTCGGAGTCTTCTGTCTTCTGGTCTTGATTATACGACGTCCTTGGTGGTGTAGATGTCGCAGATGGATTGTAGAATTCGCTGTTTTACAAAACCGCTAGTTGTTTTACAAAACATGTATGTAAAACAGTTGAATAACTTTCAGCTGGATTGTCATTGCGCTACGTTTTACAAAATTGCTACCGACGTTTAGACGTAATGCAGAATGGCTTATTTGCAATCATGATGCGCGTCTTTCATAAAAGTCTGATAACTTTTAATTAATATTGTCCTTAAAATCGCTGTTTTCGCTTGAATGAAGATCATTTGTGGTCTAAAATTTTTGGTTACAGTTTGCCCGTCGATGTCCCTGCCAAGTGCCACCCTGTAATCTGCCTGTATCTTACACGTTAGTCAAACAGATCAAGAATATTCAGGAAACAATCAAGTAATTTCTCAAAAAAAATGCCTTCTGGTAATTTCAACAATGGATCAAAAATCTTAAAATCGTTTATTAAATCAACATAATAATGTATTCGCCGAAGAAATAATAATCAACGTTGGCATCAAACCGACTACCATGCTACTGAGAATTTGGTCTTAGTTGCGTACCACACTATCAATCACAATCTGAATCAGTTTGAAGGATATTGCTAATCCTTTGCTTCATATGTTTGAAAAATTTGTCTGCTCAACAATGTAAATAACGCAATGAATGTGGTTGAACTGTCAAAATAAAACCCATAGCTAGTGTGTTACGCAATTTCACAACAGCCATTAATATGTATTATCATAGCTCATGAGCCCCCTCAATATTTGAAGATCATCATCAGCCCACTGCTGGACATAGGTCTCTCCTATTGCACGCCATTCAACTCGATTTTCGGCAATTCTCATCCAGCTGCTACCAGCCATCCTGCGAAGATCGTCGCTCCACCTAGCCTGAGGGCATCTCACGTTTACCGACTCGCCGTCTCCACTGAAGAACACATCTACCCTAATATGGCCGGCCCATTGCCACTTTAGCTTGCTTATTCTGTGAGCTATGTCGACAACTTTGGTTCTGTGCCTCATGGTCTCTGGTCATCACCTCGTTGCGGAACATTAGAAGATAATAAGCTTAATACTACCTATCAACAAGGAAAGGAAACGTATCTTCCAAATCGTGGTTTATGTTAAGCGTTTATTTTCAGTCTGACCACTCGCTCATGGGCCACTCGCGACTGCCACTATAGTGGTCAGTAACAGCTACTTTTCATGCATGTAGTTTAGTGTTGCCGCCACGGCACCACCGGCGACATGTGTGGCATGAACCCCTAGAAAATTCATGAAAATTGGCTGACACTGACCACTCTAACATCCATGCAGTCACCAAAGGAGATAAGTAACCACAGTCGTCGGATATAGTTTACGTTTAGTAAGAAACCGATGGATGTTTTCGAATGACATTTAGTTTGATAAATAAACTGTTTGTTTGTTTATTTTATTATTTATGTACACACAGTAAAATACATAATATTGATATGACATAATCATAATATGAGTACAAAGGTACTGCTTATTTCTTAAGAAATTTCTTCCAGCAGACCTGCGAAATTAGAAGTAAAAAAGAAATGTAGACAATAGTGTGTGAGAACAAGAAGAGAAAAATATGAATGTGTGAAGTCTAAAACTAAAATATGAAATATACCTACACATATAACGCAAAAAATAATAAATATTTAAGTATACCTAAATAAATACATAATACAACGGTTTAAAGGAAAGGTCTTTTAATCGACGAATTTTGTTTTCTATTAATTAAATAAAATTTTATCCGAAAATATTAATCCGTTTCTTACTAAACTTCAACTATATCCAACGACCCCGGTTACTTATCCCTTTTGGTGACCGTATCATTACCACTAAGAAGCCAGTAAGATCTTGCGAGTGCTCGGAGTGTAAGTAGCCTCAATCATCAGTCACCCAGTCATTCAGTTAATAAAGGTTTTATTTAAAGACCTACAAACACCACCTTCACGATTAAACTAACAAATTACAAAGGCAATACAAATAAAGATACCTAAATCAAACACACACGTTCCAATAACGCGACACAGCAGTCACGGACAGTACCTAAGTATCAGGTAACATTCGCTGTAAACAAACGAGCCCTGATCAAGCGTAATGTTATACTGGAACCGAGGCACGTAGCCACTGTTGGTAGGTAGTAGGTATACCGCCCGTAGCCCGGAATGGCTAGTAAATTAATAATTGAAAGAAGATAATGGAAGAAAAAGGTTTTAGATATGTGTTTTTGCTGCCAAAATCGTTATTGATGATGAATAAATTATAGTTCTACCTAAATCCTTAATGATGTTATCGTAACGCTATATTTTTTACTTAGAAATGAAATGATATGTTGTTCTTAGTATGGCTTCAAACTCAAACTCGAAGCATTTATTTCAAATAAACCATGTTCAGGCACTTTTGAATTGTCAAAATTAAATAGTTGGTCAGTTAGTCAAAAAGTTGTAGTTGCCCATTCCAAAATGTAGATCTCTATGGAGAAGAACGGGTAAGAAACTTCAAGGACACTCTTTTAAATCAAGATATTACAAAATCCTGGGTACACTATTCTTGTTGCTTCTACATGTGAGAACAATGTAAAAAACCAATGAAAAACAATTCAAAATATAAGATTAAAAATAAGTCTTGGAAATTGTTTTCTAAAGAGCTTAGGTAAGACTTAGTCTTTGACTTTGACTAAATGACAAGTCTACGCCATCGCAAAAATGACTGTTAAAATTAGTAAGAACTTAAGGCATGAATTTATTTATTTTGTGAGTTACTGACATCCATCTATCATACTTAACTTAATAAGCAGCGAACATGGCAATGCTCCTTGCATTGCCTTAACTACTGATGAAAATCTAAGCAACATACCCAATGAACACAATAAAAATAGAAAAGTCACACAGTAACACAAACAAAATTCATAAAACGATAGTAAAAAACCCCTAAAAAGAGAATCAAAACACAATAAAACAATGGCACAACAAAAAACAGAAAAGTTAAGAAAACCTCTGAAGACTCTGAAGGCTCTTCATAAAATAATCTTGCAGCTGTTCTGCCTATCCCCGTTGAGATCTTCTGATAGCAGTATAGTCCAGGTCGAGACTTCCACTACGTCACATCACACGTTGTACCGTCATGACCACGTGACTGTGAGGTAATGGCGATTTCAACCCTGAACCTCTTCTTTCTTCTGTCTCGGAGTCTTCTGATCTTGATTGTTTAGTAACGCGGCGTTTTATCAATAAGTGCGCCGTATTTGGTGGTGTAGATATATAACATAAAAATTGAAGAACCGGACCGAACAACAAAATACAACAACTCGAAATAATTCATTTTTAAATAGAAAACAACCAAACGAGAAAAGAAACCAAACGATTCCGTAAATGGCCGCACAAACATAAATGAATCCGTATCAGTGCGGAAATCGAACCCGCAACGGTATCGAAGGCTTTTACATTCCTTGAATAAGAAAGCTAACACTTTGGGTGACTTTATCAAAAATAACGACAGAAAATAATTTATGTGGCAAACTACGTATTTCGAAGTTTTATTCTAATGAAACAAGAATTTACGAAGCTTAAGAGCTTAAACAATATGACTGACACGGCAAGTATATCAAAATAAGGGTTTTTAAAACTCACGATGCGCTCCCACGATGCTGGAACTCCGCAATCCGGAAAACAGAACTGAAAAATAAAGATTGCTATTTCAGATCACAGTCATTATTTTATGTACAGTGTACTGTAGCTGCTTTGGGACCTTTCCTAAATATATTCGTAGAACTTTCAAAATGCAATGCTAGAAGGGAAATAGAGATGAACGAAACCACTACCTGAAGAACAGGAGTTCGGATAAAGTAGGTATGGGCTGATCAAAAAGAAAATTAAATTAAATTAAAAATTAATTAAAATCAAAATTTAGAAGACAAAATAAAGAAAAATGCTCAGGTAACCACTGCTGCAATGCCTAGATACTCTTCATCTTGATTTCCTATATTAAATCAAACAATAGGGTAGGCACGTATTAGATACCTGTTGGTACTTGGTGCCCTGATTAAATGGTCTAAGCCTAAAAACCTCACCTGTTAACTGAAACTGTCGATTGAAAACTGCCACACCTTGAGTTACCATACCATGCATAGTTACAACACTTCCAACAGATTACAAGTATGAACAAGTTAACGAATTAATTAACTAAACAACACCTAAAATATACAAAAAATACATGTCGATAATTATGTACAAATAACAAAGGAGGAATTATTTTAATTTCTATTCAAATTAAATTCAAAGTTCAAAATAAATAAGACTTGAAAGGAAAAAGCTTTGGAAAGTTTTGTAAGAACCTAAGGGAGTACTCACACTTATTCAGCTCAATTTGCGTTTCGTTGAACGATTTTGGTCACACTTATACAGTTCTGCTTCTATCAGCCGCGTACTGCGTCGTAAGAATGAGAAAAGCCGCCATAGCGTGTTATCTCCGCTGAAACACTTCTCTCTTCCCAAGCATTATTTTTTCTGTGTTGATCGCTATAATGTGACGAACTAATATCGTACAAGCAAGAATATTTTTGCACTAGCAATAAAAGTTTCTCTTCGTCCATCATTTTATTTACTAAAAATAAAGTAATTATAATTACTTTACTTTTAAAGTCCGACGTCCGAACTCTCTTAATCCTTGCGTGCATAATGATTACGTAATAATAAATCAAATCTATACCGGAACTATGCAGGTCGCAACTTGTCGATAAGGAGTCGAGAACTATCCGTGTACAGCGCTGTTCCGCCGCGTTCGACGCTGAATGCGGCGGAACAGCGCTGCACTCTATCTATAGCACTCACATGATAATAACACATTTTGTCCTCATTTTATACTTGTTTGCCGCGAAAGCTGAATAGACGCGGAAAGCTCAACGGATGCGTATGCGTCTTCATACAAAACGTTGTTTTCTATAGGCATAAGCTGAATAGAGCTGAATAAGTGTGAGTAGTCCCTAACACATCACTAACAGCCTTTGTTTTCAGGTAAGTTTGTGTAAGTTATCAGCAACAAAATAATTTAAGTACATAATAGTGTGACCTAATTTTATAATTAGCCCCTATTAAATCTGGAATTCTGGATACAATTAATTACTCACATGGTCCGGTGCAGTCGGTAGGTTGCGCAGGAGTGGGACGAGAGCCCGCAAACAGGACGCTCGCAGCTACCGACAACTTGCTGACAATGCAGTCTGGTGCAGCCGACAGGGGCTCTGCACTTTTGTGGCTATTATATTTTTTGGCATTCTTTTATTACTACTTCATATTTTTTAACTTTCGAACACTTTTCTAGGGGGTAAGTAATTGCGTACCAGTAGCAATGGCTTTTATTTTGACAACATTTACGTTGTCGAGCAGACAAATTTTTCGAACATATTAAGCAACATCCTTTAAAATGATTCAGATTGTGATTGAGCGTGTGTTACGCAATTAGGGTGCAGCACCCTAATCGCGTAACACACCATCAATCGGAATCTGAATCATTTCGAAGCAAATTGCTTCATCAGTTCGAAAAATTTGTCTGCTCAACACGTAAATAACGCAATGAATGTTGTTGAACTGTCAAAATGAAACCGATTCTGATTGATCGGCTGTTACACAATTAGGGTGCTGGTCTATTTTGAAAGGTCAGATTATGAACTCTGTTAACTGATCACTTTTACGTTCAACAGCATCTTTTAGAATAACAAAGTTCTCTATACCTTTACAGTTGTCTGAATTAAGTTACTAAGCCAATTATAATGACTTCAAGGACAAAATGGTAATAACAGTGACGTTATTAGGTAGTGTACCTAATTTTACATTTCCTAATCTGTACCTATGAATAATATCTATGAATTTAGCAAATGCGTTTGCATAATGTAACGCGTTAAAACCACAATCACTATAACCAATGATACCAACGGTACAATTGTTACTGAAATCACAGTGGGGTGTAAGGGGATACACCCTAAGGGGGTACTTGCCATCTCAGCGCCCCAAGTCAACCTCACCTGTTCGTGGTGCATCCTGATGAATAATAAAGGAGGCTCTGACAACCGACAAATGGCAGTATAACCATTTCTAAATAAAACTTCGCAGCTAAATGGCGAGGACTAGTGAGGAGCAGCAGTGTCTTTACTGCGAGAAGCTGTGATCAGCGATGGCCGACCCGCATGCCCTGTGTGAAAATTATGGGCAAAGCCTCCAATGGCAAACCAAAATCGAACACGACCTCCAGTTCCCAGCCGCCTTGCTATTCCTGATTTTGGCGACGGGCAAGGTAGGGGGTGCGAAGAATCCCCGGATTACGAACGGCCGCCAAACTGAAACTGAGTTTGGTAACGTATAACGACACACGTTACGGCTCACCGAACACTTAGTGCAGCTAGAAGAAGAGCTCGGAGAAATATGGTGGCATATTTTTGGATTGAGTGAAGTCCGACGAGAGGGGCAGGAATGCAGGATACAGTAATCCTTGAATCAAGCTACGTTTTGTGTTTTCTAGGGAGGGAGGGAGACCAGCCATCCCAATCGGAGTTGGATAAACAAATCCCTTTGTGACAACGTTTTAGAAGTCTCCAGTGTCTCGAACAGGGTAGCGTATCTCGTAGTGAAGCTAACCGAGAAATCTGCCGCAAGGTTGTTGAGGTTACGCACCGAATTGGGCACACTCGGATGACGAAGTGGAGGAAAAGTTTGGAGGACATCTCCAAAACTTAGTCGAACCTTGGACCTCTCAACCAGCTGCCAGACTCTCTACCAATAAACTATAATTGCATCACTAATATTGCAAATAAAACAATAGCTTGATGACACCTGCCCAGATATCAAGTTACCTTGTGAAACATTTGTCGACAGCGTTCCCGGGGCCAAGAAATACCTTACACAACGTACCTATATGCATTATATTCGCTAAAACTCGGTAGAAATTAGAAACCATAGGTATCTACTGTAATGCAGTTATGCTTTGATGTTTTAAATTGCTGAGAGCTGTGTTTTGGCACGTGGCGTGGTCTGTACGTACATAGGTTGTTTGTTGAATATAGCTGCATAATAATATTATTTTTCATACCACTTGCTCAAAAAAGTGACATTCTATGCCACAAAAAGCGAACATAACAATAGTCATTTTTAATCTGTTAAAAACAGGGAAAGAAAATTGTACTGAATTTCATTCATCCTCTAGGGGGAGAATGTGATTTAAATTTGGAATACTTACCGAAATTTATACTGAACTACATCTGTGTATACACCATTGAGTTTGTATATAAAGCATTATACATCTTTTTGAAAAAGGAATATGCATTTATTATGCAGTTATGATTATTAAATAAAAATACGAAAACCGACGAGGCCGTATGAGCTTGATGCCTTTGCTTTTCCGACAAAAAAATATTAGTCTAGGAATTTGCCAAGTTCCTCAGACGCAAGAACAGAGAAATACTCAAATCAACTCATCAACAATAAATGTACCAAACAAAAATGTAACTCTCTCTATCAATAATTGGACCAATGTTTCGAATGTTAACTTTTACTTTTAATTGTCATTATTTTTAATAAATGCTTATCTCATATTATTATTGTGTTAATTTTTTCGCAAATGGTACGAAAAGTAGAGTATTTTCCTCGGTGATAAAGCTGTCTTAGTCTTGGGTGAACTTAAATCCCTCGCTACACTCAGGACTCGTCTTAAATCCCTCGCTTCGCTCGTGATTTAAGTTTTTAACACCCTCGCTACGCTCAGGAGTGAACCTCGAGTCCTTCGTTACGCTCGCGATTTAAATCGTCACCCGCGACAGAAGACACTGCTTTATCCCCTTGGTTAATAATCTACTATTTCAAGGTCGCTTCTTGTTATCAACACTTTCATGTTCCAATTGTTTTGTGATGCAATGGCGCCGATTTCCTTGTTCACAAACTTTACGAAATTTAAGTTCAGTGCATCTTTTTCTCTCTATTTCATTAAGAAAAGGACAGAAGATAAATATTAGTAGCCCTGTCAAATTAGTCAGCGCCTGACGTAAATTGTCGTACCTATTTTTAATAGCCATGTTTTTATTCACGTCTAATTTGTCTATGGAGTATCTTAATTTGACAGGACTAAAGATATTAGTTTATTCCTGTCAAATTAAGATACTCATAACTGAACTTAAATTGCGTTTAGTTTGTGAACAAAGGAATCGGCAACAATGTCGATCTTAGCTTCCAGTTATCTGCTTGTGAGTAAACCAAAGCACAGTGGGTAAGTAGGTACTAGTATCTAAAAGTATGGTACAAGTAATTTTTCCCCCAGTTAATGCAGGAATCCAATCCATAGTGAAGATTATCAAAATGTGATATCACCCTTTGAGCTGTCTCGTAAGTTTGGTCATTTCTAATTGACCGATTCGGGGGTTAACCCATGGATTCAACACTTAGTTGTCGGGCCCGTATCTTCGTTGACGGACTTGGAGAGTGGGCACACCGCCTAGTCTCCAAGTCCTTCAACGAAGACAGCGGTCCGTCCGATAGTAGAACTTCGGAGAACACTAGACTCGATTCTTTAAGTTTTTCGGACGGGCAAAAACACATCCGGGGTAGGGACAACTGTACAGTTGTTATTTATTCTCAAGTCAGGCCCTAGACTAATCTTATGTCCGTAGGTGATACGGAGTAGGAATCGCCAGTAACTTGGGCCGGAACTACGGATGTCGTGCTTAGGGAATAGGCCTTCTGATTTGTACCGGTATGGCGGTATACCTACTCAACTAGTTAGATACCAAAGCGTTGCTCTTTTCTCCAGCTGTTGCAGTGTTAACTAATTACATGTGACAAGCTGTAACTGCAATGCTGGCTGTTCGTAATAAGCAGACTCATTGTATTTCTCTGGTAAACAGCACCCTAAGGCCCGACGCCCATTGGCGGCACGGCATGGCAAGGTATTTTTAGGCGACGAATGAAAATATTACTTAATGGTATGGCGGTATACCTACTCAACTAGTTAGATACCAAAGCGTTGCTCTTTTCTCCAGCTGTTGCAGTGTTAACTAATTACATGTGACAAGCTGTAACTGCAATGCTGGCTGTTCGTAATAAGCAGACTCATTGTATTTCTCTGGTAAACAGCACCCTAAGGCCCGACGCCCATTGGCGGCACGGCATGGCAAGGTATTTTTAGGCGACGAATGAAAATATTACTTAATGGTATGGAAATAAAGTTGAAATTTCAATGTTAACGGTTGTAAGTACAAAAACAATACCGCGGTATGCATTAGGCATGCCGTGTCGGCAGCCTTTGGAACGCTTCGGCAGACTTCGAGATACCGCGGCATGGGCAAGACAGCGCCCGCTCGAACCCCACGGCCTCGCGCGTAGCTTCATTAGCTTAGCGTCGTTCATGCTGAAACGTGTCCATGTCGAACGTACAGACGCCAGCACATCAAGCTACTACAATCTGTCAAATTTCTATAATAGATTTTCAACTTTATAGCTAAAGCATTAAGGTCAAGGTGATTGGGAAAATTTGACAGTTTCGGGTAGCTTGACCTGCTGGCGTCTGTACCTAACTTATTTGTTGTGTGCAAGGTCCCAATCTACCATTATACTCACACTTACAACAAGCTTGCGTTAAGACTAAGACCATTCTGACGAAAGCTATACGACTATTGTGCAAAAAGCTAGGCGCGAGCACGGTGTCTAAGGACGCCTCGGCATGCCTAAGGACGCTTCTGTATGCTGAGGACGTCGCGGCATACTTACGGATGCCACGGCATAGTTACCACCAGTGTGCGCTTAGATGTAGGGATGCCGAAGGATCCCCTGCTGTGCCGTGCCGCGAATGTGTGCCGAGCCTAATCGCGTAACACACACGAACAATGACTGTTTAACTTTATTTTATGATTGTATGACATGTGTAATTATACTAATATTGACTAATAACTTGTATTTGTAGTACCTACAAACTGTTAATTTAAGTTGGTTATTAATAAATAAATAAATAAATGACAATCTGAATCATTTTAATAAAGGATATTGCTTCATATGTTCGAAAAATCTGCCTGCTTAAATAACACAATGGATGTTGTTGAACTGTCAAAATGAAAAACAGTCCTACCGGTAGTGTGTTACTATGCACTTACCCCGCTGGTTCATTATCAAGACTATTTAAAAGCTTTTATGAAATGATAAACAGTCCATGGGTGTTTCGCTGTTACGGGTAGTCAGAAGCCCGAAAGTCTGACAACCACGGGCTAAGGGATATTGTATTACCCAGTAACTGGGTAGTGGATGTCAGCTGCATCCGGTAAGACGCTTCGTTGCCACTAGTACCAGTAACAGTTCCATGATGGAACTACTGATGTTTATTTTAAGCACTAGTTCTATTTTCCATTTCCATCTGAAAATAATGTAACTAATGTTGATTTTGTTATCACTAGATAACAAAATCAACATTATTATACTAGGCAGGCTAGGCAGAAGATGGGTATGTTCCGCCGATTTTATTTTTACTTAGTTTCTGGCGTCCTGTATTGTTATTGTATCTTTGCTTTACTTTTGAATATTTTCAAGGGATAAGGCGAAGGTCCAAAGGTGTTTTCAAAAGATGTTTCTATAATTTAATAAAACACATAATTATCAATCATACAATATGTATTTATTATAAGATACAGTACTTGTGACAGGTGGACAAACCTTTTATTTGAAAAAAAAAAACCTTAATAATCACTACATTGAACAAATTTCAAATTTAAATTAACATTCACTATTATTATGCCCAAATGTGTGATAAATTAATTGAGGTAGATTACCCATCAGCTCGTGGGTTCAAAATTATAATTAATTTCACCGATTTCACCATAGGGTATAAGCAAATAAGACAACGCATTAAACATTATACTATATATAATTAAATATCTACAAATTGAATAAGTAGTGCACACTATTTGGAATACACAGGCTCCAACATAGTAACTATTGTATTCAAACATTTACAATAAAGGAGAACATTCATATAATAAACGCATAATATAGGAAACGTGTTTGAAAGACAACTCGCAACATTACCACTAGACTAACCCCGCGCGGCGTCGCACGGTCCGGGAACGTCCGGGATCGTGCCGAGCGAGTGTGGTCACTCCGGCCGGGCGCGCCGCCCTCACTTCCCTAAGGCCCAACCAGGCGCGAAGCAAATTACAGTACTATGCAGATTAATACTTAATAATAAATACTTAACTATTTACATTCCTTGAGTTTCTGTCTAAGCGCGAGAGGAGCAATTAAAAACACGATTTCCAACAACATGATTATGTAGCTGACGATGGCGCTTTTTATTGCTCAACCCGCTGTAGCTTTATAACGTCATTCAAGCGTGTCTGCATCACGGCTGTAATGTGTTTCACGCCTTCACATAAACCAGTGGACACACCGCAGAAAGTAATGCTGATCAAACTATAGGGCTTAAATAAAACTGGCAGCGACTACCATTGTTCCCGTTGTATACTCTGTCACGTAACAAAAGGATTTTGCATGCGAGTGAGCCCGCGGTTAACTAAAATTATTATAATTCGCTGAGCAAGGAGTGAACGGTCGCGCGCTTCACTGACATGCAAAACCGAACTCAACTCTCACAACGACACGATTTCTATGACTATTGTGGCAGTGATAAAAATATATTGCATCTTTTCGAGCTTACCATATATTGTATGTTTTCGATATAATTTCAACGCCGTCCGAAGGTTCGTCTTCATAAAATATCATCTCTGACTAACATTCTGAACAACTAACACTAATCTAATGTTAATTTAAGTTTAGTCCGATTATTTGCCAAACACTAGACATTTCATCGCGTCGTAATAGCGTAACGAAATTTGTACTCAAGCATTTTGATAGGCCAAAATGTATGTTTGTATGTGTGCCAAACTTTGTTCTCGTAAGTAAAATAAATTTAAATTGAGCGACACTTAACATGTTCATTACGAAATAACACTCACGGACCGCAACTAGGATCCTCTCATGCATTCTCATCATAAATCTGTTACACTGCCGATTACTGAGATCAAATATTCAAGTCCATATTGTTACACGGATAGAACAAAAAACTAATTTTGTCTTTCTGATTTTGGTGTCGAATTTCACTATAAAAATAATTTATTAAAAAAGCGAGCCAATAAAATATGGCACTACGATCAGTGCTGAAAAAATAATTACTCTAATTTTTTAAATTTATTAAAAAAATAATCAGTACGTTGGAAATGCTCCAAAAGGAAGTCTAAACTGTATAATATGTTAGCATACGATCCCCTAAACACGCGAACAATCAGGCACCAACTTGACTACTAGAGAAATTTTCCTAAACACTTCTTTGGGTCCATACCTACTACGAATGCGTTCCAAATTATACCGCGCGGTATAGTTTGGAACCAACTCAAGTGTCACGCCACGACAGACACAATAGTGATCCCTGACTTAGCAACTCGCGCCGCCGCACGTGGCCGCACGTGACCGCGCGGCGTCGCATACGCACGCAATTCACGCCTAAGGCTCCCTCTATAGTAGAATATACTATTCACATTCAATTTTCACATTATTAGTCTAGGGGCCGATTTACACTACTAAATGAATCTAATAAAATCTCCGTTCCAGTTTACGATAAGCGATAGTTTGAAAAATACGTAATGGTGTTTTATACAATTAAGATTACACCACGTTCACACAATTCGTCCTAACTTAACGCTACAGGCTCTAACTAAAAAATACTAGCGAGATCGTGTGAGCACAGAACACAATTTTATATTCACTTGTATATCCCTTATGGCTAAAAGGCAGTAATAATCTGACAACGTCTGTATAGGGGCATCCAAAAGTTCGTTTACATCTAACAGCTATTGACGTTAATCATTGGCATGTATTACTGTATGAGCTGAACTATCCTAACTGTATATCATTCGGAGTCATTTCATTGGACTTGCCTTATAAATGCGCTTAGATCATTGGAAACTAAACTTAGTTCTGTCGCGATCTTATTTAACATTTATTTTGGTGTTTCCTTTACACAAATCGCCTATTTCGAATATTAATAAAATTTAATATTATTAAGAACACGATGCAACATTGCTTTTCTATTGGTTATGGGTACATAACCATAACTTACGATAAATTATTAATATTGAACATTTCAAGGCTCCTTACATTTCAATGATCTAAAAACATTCGCCACTACAATAATATTATTACTTTCACAATAGCATCACTAAACCGTATACTCCGTTCGTACAACACGAGTTTTCTTACGGTATTAAAACAAAATAATAATTCATTGAACATTGTTTGTGCTCATTTGTCAATAAAAAAGACACGTTCATAAATAAAGTTATGGCGAAATTTTGGGTCATATTTGCTAGTTTGCTGCAACAACGATACAAATTGACGTTCTTGACTTCTTAATGAATTAAAAAGTTAAGAAAATACGTTTGTATCGACTGTTTTTATTTTCCAGACAATATGTTCATCCAACCTTTGAATACATTCCATAAATTTCTTATTGACAAATGTGCGCATACCCTTGTAAATAAAAATAGTAACCTAATATTGTTTTAGTAATAAAAATCTTCTAGTACCTACGAATACTCATGTTGTACCAACGAGTGTTCCTCCAACAAACAAATCCTCTCATAAATTGAATTAGAAATTCACTATATCTTTAAAAATCATTGCTACTCTATTGTTAATGTATATTAATGTATCACACAAAAATACGGCGAATCTTGTGCGTGGAAACGAACGTCGGTTATCAATATAATCTTATCACAAAACGTTTATTGCTAACAGTATCGTCGAGGCTAACAAGTTGCCCACAACTCTCAATGGCAGTGACATTATTTATATATACTACAGACAGTTGTTGATTCCTCAGAGTCACAAACACAACAAGGGGAATAAAACGTCGAATATCAAAATTGTTCGTCCTACGCTACGACTAAACTGCGAGTTTCGTTTGATATGACTACGCACGGTATACGTGATATATAGTGAACACTAGCTTGGTAGATGTGCGACGTGTGTCGAGGCACTTGTCCGGAAGACGTCAGGCGTCACACCGGCGCACGCGTCAGGTGTCAGTCGGCACCTCAGGAAGCGGAAGCAACACGAGACGCGGGGACTATTACAACTAAAAGCGAAATCATTTAATACTAAACTAAGTTTCGAGTCGATACGTCTACTATGTACAGTTGGCAGTGATGCGCATCGCTGGTCGTCCTTACCCTAACTTACCTATCAGACTAACGTCCGGTACTCTAGTCGCTCGCCTATGTTACATCGAGTACGAAACCGTACTTCCTATACACTTCCAATTAACTATGTACACGTTTTGTTCGCGCCGCGTTCTACGACCTCGATGAACGGACGCGTTAAGGCTCGATATTTCGACCGTTCAATATCATTATAAAAAAGCATCAGTCTTGTGAATAAAATTTAACTTTCTGCTGTATAGCAGTCTAAACCGCGTCGCGGCTCCTCAACAATCTTTGGCGAGAATTTTCCTAAGTCGGATATCGTCGGCCATCAGCCTGTCGTCGAATCAACATCTGTCTCGCTCGGTGTCACAGCGACTACACGCGCCGACCACAATTACACTATCGATCACATTATTCTATTCAATTGAGAAAACATAAAGTTCATACAGACATTTCTTTGCGGGCCGACGGCAACTTTGGAAAGCGGATCCTTTGTAAAAATGTATTAAAAATGGAATTAATCACACACGAACCAATTCATATCTTCATTCACACAAAATTAAATCATTTTCTTAATTTTCCCAGTCAACCCGCTAGAACCCGCGTTCCAAAGCGACGGGCGGCCCGCAATCACAAATAATAACAGTCGCGCAGGTCCGGCGGAGTGCGACACCGCGCTCGGGATCACTCGTCGATTACCGTCCGCACGGCCAGAAGGCGGCGCCGCCGTAGCGGCGGCCCATCTTGCGCTTCTGGGCCCCGCTGGGCCGCGCGGGCCGCTCGGGCCGCTCGGGCTCGCGCGGCGCGGGCGGCTCGGCGCGCGGCTCGGGCTCGCGCCGGCGCTTGGCCAGCAGGTTGCTGAGCATGCGCGGCGCGGCGCGGCGCGGGCGGCGCGCGGGCGGCGCGGCCGGCGCGGGCCCGGCGTACGACGCGCAGAAGTGCCCGTACAGCGCCACCTTCACGCTGGCAGATAACTCCGCGATCTCCACCCGTTTGACACGCGTCACGTCCTTCTCTGGTACCCATTCATCCTCCAATCTGAAAGAACATCGACGCTATTAGTACTGGTTCGTTCCCGTGCCACACGGAGGCAGCTGCAAACACAATTTAGGCTGCGAATTTTGGTGTAATGTCGATCGGCTTCTGAAATAAATTTTCGTTACTCTGCAACGAACTTTTGATTTGTGACTTGTGTTTGCAGCGTTTATGGGCACCAATCCCATATTGAAAGTGAACTAAATGATAGACATGCACATGTAATAAGCTTTTCTTTTTTCAAACACCAGCTGTTAAAGATACTTTCAATTTGGGCGACAAATAACTGCACAGCTACGCAACATCAGCGTCAAATTGTAAGATGTTACATTACAATTTAACGCGGCGAATCACACTGCCATTAAACAGCTTATTTGCCATTCAGACTGTAAGCAACCTTATGCCTATGATTGAGATTTGAAAACTTCTAAAACGAAACTAAAGATAATCTACTATGGCCAAACCCAAAACATCAATAAGGACTGGCAACCCATTCTGTTGCTAGCAACAATAAACGAAGAACAACTTATGAAAAAAACTAATAAAAATGAATGAACTCTTTGATAACATTTAGGGCCTTAGCACACCTCCGCCGCCAAAATAAAAATGGAAAATCGCTTAACGTATTGCGCTAAGAAACATTACTACATTATATTGCGATTCGAGCAGCGGAACATCATGAGAGTCAGTTGAATTGTAGCAATCAGAGCAAAATGTCGTCGCTTTCGACTTAGTAAATACAGTGTAGGTCTACTTCGGAACTCTGAGATTAGTTTTTTCATAAAATCAACATCCGTTTTACAAAACAAAACAAGTTTTGCTTTATAAACCTGTACACATATACGTGCGAAACAAACGCGACAACGCAACAAAATAGCGGGTTGAGCGCGGAGATGTAACCGGCTTCCACACAGATCAGTGAAATCAAGCGGGAAAGAGTAGAACCATGATCTAATCGTTAGAACAGACAGGTTCGCTTCTGTTGCGCTTGTCGTACAACCGACAAGTCATGGCGGAACTACTGCGGTTTCGCTTCTATGGTTTCGCGGCGGAGATGTGATACCCGCCTTATAATAGTAAACATCAATATTATACTGAATCTTGAAAGACTGTATTAATGCTAGCAACTTTGTGAACATATTTTTACTCTGTGTGGCACTGATGGCAACATCGAGCATGCTAAGCCAAGCTAATTGCTTGGGGATCAACTGCATATGTAACTATAAAATTTATGCCAATTGCAAAGGTTCCGTTGCCAATCCAGTTAGTGCCAATTTGGATTCCTTGTAATGCATATGATCCCCGGAAGAGGTTGTAAGTGATGCACTATGATAAAATTATAATGGAAAGTGTTAAATTAATTTAAAAGCTACAGATTGTGGAGAAATTATATGAGCGTAGTAATTGAAAAATTGTTACGTACGTATAATTGTTTCAACTCAATCTGGAAACCGAGCATTTAAAATGGGTACTAAAACTGATGATGGTGGTTTTTTTAATTTGAAATCATAAAATGACTTGTGAATTTAATTGTGAAAATAAATTAACAGTTTATGCAATGAAGTAAATTAAAATAAGCTTTGCTTTTGTTCGATTCAATTAACTGAAGAATATTATAATTTAGCTAAACACCAAATGATATGAATTTATTTTTGCATTACTAACCCACCTGAGTTTACCTGTGCATATTACAAGAATCTATTTAGACACGACAGTCCGAGCTGTTGACTAGATCGCAAATACTCAGATTAGTATTTTATTTTATTTCTTACTATAGACTTAAATATGATGAATGGCATCAATAAATAATGATAATTAAATTTGCCTATTGTAATAGTTAGCCTATTTCTAACTTTGTTTGAAATTCAGTTGAGAGGCGACTGATTTTGTAACTTCTAAGGATGTCGATGGCAAAATGAACACGAAAAAATAAACCTTTTTTTTTATTTGTTTTGCCCAAAATTCAACAACGCGAATACCGTTCGCTGACGCTGCCATTAGGTCTTCACGTGTGCAGGTGACAGGGCATGCGATGCAAGATGGGAGGTGAGCCATTGTCTGTGGAGAGACGCCGCATACACACCGGAGGTCTGAGCCGTCCATGAACCCCCACTTGGTTGTCCTTAGTGCGGCCTACTTGGGTACGAAGTCTATTTAAGGTTTTCCAAGTACGCCACGGTAACTTGTGCCCGGATGGGAGGCTCCCTGATGGTTCAATAAAGAAATCAGGACGTTTAAACAGTTTTCGTCAAAGATCACATCTTCCTGTGGAGGAGTTGCAATCGGCTGAACTCACGCACCCAAGATTTTTTTTTGCGGCTTTTAATCTTCTGTGGCACTAGATTAAAGTTCTGCATTGAGTGGCGTGGGTCATTCTTTCGTTTCGACCCCTCGATGCGGCAGGCTATAATAGCCCTGCGGATTTTTGGAGGTGCGATGCCAATCAGAAGATACAGCATTCGCAACGGGGACGGTTTAAAAAAAAAACAATAACATAGGTATGAGTAGTTTCTTTAAAAATACCAAAATACTGGTATTCAGCTGCATCCGGTTAGACTGGAAGCCGACCCCAACATAGTTGGGAAAAGGCTAGGCAGATGATGATGATGATGATGATGAGTAGTTTCTTTCTTTTATACATTTAGAAATAAAATGAATCACCCCTCAAATAAATCAGTTAATAGTTGGAAATCCTTGGTAAAACTTAGTATTTCTGAATACCAATTTGTATAATACAGGTTTTCATAGTCCTGAAATCTACAGGTTTTAACGTGTTATCCTATGTCCTAAAAGGGTTAGGTCTGTACTACCCAGAGTGCGTAGATGGTTGGTGATAAGAATAACTCCAAAGCTTACCTGAAAACACCATACATTGTGATATCGAAGAATAACATGAACTATAACTAGACAATTGTAATTATTACTGTTTTAATTGAATTTTTTCAGTAAATATAACAATTCCTATTAGATCAGACAATGTTTATGTAAAACATTCAACATATAGAATCGAAGTCAATTTAAATCATTAACTGTTCTAGACAAAATGATGATAACATTGATTTAATCACAAGAGAGAAGTGGGCACTCTCGTTTCATCATAGACCTCATCCATCGCATCCCATCAGGTGTGAACGAGGCCAAGAGCAGGCCAGAAAGCAAAAACAAAATGGATGGATCACAAAATTTTGATTGTCAACACTAAATGTGTGGTCATTGAAAATAGGACCATTTATTAAAATAACCTGGAAGTACCTCTAACTTAGCAAAGTTTCCTGGAATATCATTAAGGATTTCAATCAACTTTGATTCTATTCTGCTTTTGTCATACACATGCCTCTCAAGCTCTCTTTTCTCTTCAGATCAGCCATCTTATCTCCCTCACTTGTCCTATATCACAAAAAAAAAACCATAATACAGAATGGTAACTTACACATTAGGTGGGTAATACGTGACAAGCGCCTCTCTCCTGTCCGCCGCGACGTTGTACCGCGTGGCCGTGAGCGCGGCGCGCAGCGTGAGCGTGTGGCGGCCGGGCGGCTCGCGCAGCGGGCTCGCGCCGCTGAGCCGCCAGCGCGTCGCGCGCAGCAGCCGCCACACCAGGCCCTCCATCATACCCGCGTCGAAAAAGTCGAACATGCGTGCTGGAAATATATGGAAGACGTGGTCAAATTTTTGTGGGCTGAATTAAAAGTAGCAGTGTATTTTGGGAAGACTGCAAACTCAACCCTTCAGTCACCTGGGACATGATATCAGATCAAATGATTTATAATCATGCGCTTTTGTATTTCTGATTAATTCTTTAAAGAAATATCGATGAACATCAATCATTATTATTTAGCATGTGAAGGCAAGGGGAAACCAGGACTCAACCAGCAGGTTTGAAAAACTGGTGTTTCACGTAACAAGTGCTTTCTTGGAATTTTTGAGCATTCAGGAATTCCCTCTAGTGTCGTCTTCCATCGACAAAAAAATGACCTTTCATTTTCAGGTCACAAGCGAGGAGGATCGACGAGTCGATGCTATTCTGACAGCAGGGAAGAATTGGATGAGGAAGGCCCAGAAACGCGTCCAAGGCCAGCAATGAAGGAGACCCACACACAGCATTGAGCAGTGGGTGAATACAGTTGAAGGTCAACTCACCAGACCATGGTTGTCTTCTATACCGCAGCTTCTTGCCATTCCTACGCATGAGTTTGACGGAACCCTCTGCAGACTTCTTGCCGGAGCCATTACTGGGGGAAGCTTCATTGAAGTGGTTGTTCACATGTCGCTCCAATAACGTCTGTAATTGTAAGGTAAAAGTTAGCAAGTAAGAAATTACATGTTCCGGCCATGGGTGGTAGAGGTATCTGTGGGATATACACAAGATTATATGCAACACCAGTACGAAGTCTCGCAGAATTTGCAGTAATGTAGTACATTAGTATGCAGTATTCAACTATAAGTTTCAAGTATTAGATAAAGGTATAGTGACGCTATAAGCAGTAAGATGTTTTAGTACATAATGCCATGTTTTTATTTGTTTTTGATTCGAACATATGTCAATTTAAGTTTTTTCACGATTATTGCGGATTTTTTTTTTTGATATACCGTTTTGTTAGTTATATTTTGGTATTCAATAATACAAGCATAGAATTATTATAGTGTATTAGTTTTTCTATTGTTATCTACAAAGTTATTTGTTATATTATATCGCATAATATTTCTAAATAACATTATAAGTTTTCGATGAAGGCGTAAAGTTCAGAGTCCTTAAGAACTAATTATACTAACACCAGTTCATCTACATAGTACTTGCTTTTACACTACACTCATTCCGAAGCTCGACACGTCGTGTTGAAAAAAATAAATGATACATATCAAAGTCATTGTATTTAACACTTCGACTGCCATTAACGGGTAACCACATCAAGTAATAATAAAAGCCTTAAACAATACTGAGATTACATCGCATGAAGATTTACCCTCTAAAATTACGCTGCTATTTGTTGCATTTTTATCTAACTTTTACGCTACGCTGAACGTTAAATGGCGGTCAAAGGGGTAAACCCGACGAATTTATAGGTCGACAAAAATAAATAAAATCTCGGAACTGGTTCCAGCCATCGAGGGTTCTCTTTAGCATCGTCTTCTTGTCCTTGGGGAAAGAAAACATATACAACTTTATCTTTTATATTCGTCGGAGGCTGCGTCGTAAATTAACGTCAATATGGCGATATCACGCGACGGGTATTCAGTGGGAAGAAGATATATTTTTTCAAGCTTCTAAAAGGGGTTTGAGTAAAGTTGGCGTCGTTTTGAAGTTGAGCGGCCAGTAATGAAACTATGATATTATGAAAGAACAGAATAAAGCGATCAAAAGTTATTATGGAGACATTTCTCTAAACTATATCGGAACTGAGATATTTGGTTTTGTGCTGCTCGTTAAAATCGAAGAAGTTATTAGGTATATTCTACTGCACTCTTTTAGGTTTCTGCCGTATTTTTTTAAGAATTCCAAATAAAATAAACCAAATACAATGACGTAGATGAATGGACACGAAAAATAAAATAAATAAATAAATCGAATACCTCACCATAGTCTTCGGAATCAACTAGGCGAGTATGTCATTGTGAATAATCTGAATAGAAGAAGGGCTGATTTTGAATATATGAATGCTGAAGTTCCTGGGCTGGATGACTTGCCTATTTTAAGTGCCGATGATTATTTTAATTCTCTAGGCACTTGGAACGTATCAAGTACAACAAGCTCGTAGCCACTACGGAGAACATGTAAAAAGTGACGGTTCGTATGTGATTGATGTATGCTGAGAACCCATTATTAGTGATTTTTCGGCGAAAACCTTAAACTGGAATGATACGTGGCTTCATATAGGCAGGATCCAATCCAAACATTCATCTAGCTAGACGGATATATTACGTGTATATTCTCGTAGAAAGGCTGGATACAAGCGTAAAATGCTGCATGCAATATTGGGCCACTATCGCTCATGTATTATTGGGACCTTAGGCTGCTGTTCGCATGTAATGTCCATTATATGGTACATGAAGATATCAAAATAATCTGATTCCGCTGGCACAGTTTTTAGATACGATTATTCTACATGACATTGAACGAAATGGACGAAGAGAGTTAAAAATGTGTTTTTACTTGTTATCATGTAATAAAATGCAGTAAACTATAATAATGTATTTTTATTATTCCCCCAAAACCGAAGACTAACGTCACATTGACAGACGGTCGTAAAACAGTAAAGCCAATCTCTAATATCAACCTTTTAAAAACATAACTAAGATTCCTTTTCACTGGACAGTAATTGAAGTATTTATATTGAAGACATTATAAAAATCTTCAAATGCAAATATCTCAGGTTCGATATCACTTAGGACAAAAATAATTGAACATATATGTGTGCTTAACACAGCACAACAAAGTTACATTGAAATCATAGGTGGCCGCTGAAAAAAAAAATGACGCCACTAGTCCATACAAAGTTACTCAAACCCCTTTGTTTTTTTTTTATAAAATTGATTAAAAATATGTCATGAGCGGAATCGTGATATGCCATACTATATCCAGTGATGGGATCACGTCATTGAGCAAGTACAAAAGTATATTAAACTAAACAGATTAGTTGAATTTGTTTTTGATCATTAAGTTATTTTATACATTAGTTTGTTCTTGATATATCGATTTTCTTGTCGAATAAAAAAATACTTTAGTTTTATTTTCGTGGCTTTTGATTGAGGTAAGTATATGAGTTTACGTTTACGGCGGATATAGAAAATATTTTATGAATTTCACGTCAATTATATACTAAATTTTGATATGAAACCAACGCGTTTTATGACCCAATCACTCGATTGGACGTTATCCACGTGTTGAATACACTAATGTCACAATGAACATACATTTTAGATTCAATAGACGAGTAAATTCACAATTTCAAAAAAGTACACGAGGGTTACAGGTTTCATAACACGAGGGTAGCTTTTTGGAACTGAAGATTTACAGCTGAAAAATCCAAAAAGTACAACTAAAACAACCATTCCAACGCTAACTACGGAATTGTAAAAAACTCTCAAAACATTGATAGTTTAGTTTTCATCTTGTTATTGCAATTGTAATTTCTAAATTGAGGACCAAGAAGTACATGAGAACAATAAAAAAACAAAAGTAAGTAATATCCGACTTTGAGTACTTTTTTAGAATTTATATCTGTTTTATTAGTTACGTTAGATACGTCGTTTGACGTCGTTAACGGTGGAAGGGTTGGAGACAATTAACTTAAAAACTAATGAGCATAACATAAATTATAATTCATAACACTTAAAACGATTTATTGCAGAAATAAACAAATTACAATACAAAGACATTCATAGTTTGTTTCGTCCTTTCTTCTCAGAGTAGTCAGATAGGAAACGCCGGTCTTACCTTGCTTATTTTTTTTTAATAATATTACATGTAAAAATGATTCCGATATCCTTTTTACAGAATGAACAATTTAATTTAATTTTATTACATAATACATTTTCGATAAATTATTGTATTTATGCCTAGTTTTTTGTTACTAGTCGCTAATGATTTGTGAATTTTGATTTAAAGCCCACACTTCAGTAAACTATCTTTACGTTGACCTAGACTATGAATAGACTTATGTAAACTAACATATAATATAAATATTTTAAAATGTATACCTTAAAATATCTTATAAATATTTTAAAATGTATTTCGTAAAATATTTCACCATACATTAACATACTTTGTATATTACTTATTCTGCAACCGTTTGATCAAAAGTGGTATAAAGGCATGCTCAAATAATAGGTGGTGTAAAAACGCACTGAAGATATAAAAAATATAAAACTTGGACATGCAATAAATCGAAAACAATAAAATAATAAATTGATGTCTGTTGTTTTAGGATAATTTGGTCGTTTGTGAAGAGTCAAGTCCATATCAATTAAAATTGTGTTGTGAGCCCTATTTTAGCGAAAACTTTTGAGAGGCACATATTGGCAGTTACAATGATAATACAATGAGCTTAATTGACTGATATGAATCTTTCAACTGGTAAATGTTTCAGCAAATATCTAGCGAATTCTCTCAAAAATGTTCACCATAACAACGCACGCGTTCCGCTGTTATACTTCACAAATAGCAAAATAATTTACGCCAAATCGCATCGCATTGCAAGTTTGAACGCACGCCGTAGCTGACGCCAAAAGCTTGTATTACGCCGACTGCCGCATTAGACAACGCACAATTTTCACTAACATGGACCGTTTATTGACGCTTTTTATCTTTAATGCGTTTTAGGGATGTTTGTAAATTGCATATGCCCGTAATTATACCTGTGTGGAGAAGCGCCTCTCGCAGCCGTCAACGATGCACTTGAATGGCTTGTTCCCGCCGTGCGATAGCGTGTGGCGCTCCAGCCATAGTCGGGAACATGACGGCTTGCCGCGAACTTTGCACTGCTCCCATAAGCAGACATAGTTCTCCCTGCCGGCTTGCGTTTCTACGTGGACGTTCTGAAATGTGATACGAGAGGATTTTAGTATAAATCATAATTAGTAAAGCAGTATACAGAAACTTTGTTTCATCAAGTGCAAACAAATTATAATATGTATTATGATAATATGCCTATTCTCTTGTCACACGTTATGAATATCCTTCAGCATTAACATTTGAATAGTTTTAGAAAGATTTTAATATTGAAAAACAATGCTTATTTTGAAACTGTTATGAGGAAACGCTAAAAATTGTGATTGTTAATTTGTAGAGGAGGTTAGTAAGGAAGGTGTAAAGTGAGGAAGAATAAAATGTTCGCTGCTAATGTCTTGCCGGCAAAGAAATCTGGCAACTATAATATTATGAGACAATGTAAATAACTAACCTGTATATGTTCTAAGAGATCTGGATCTCCGTCGAACTCTCTCTTACAGTTCTCCCACTGACACACGGACACTGTGGACGTCGTGTCTGTACTCGACTTCCGCTTGTCACTGCTGGGCTTCGTCAAACTCCTCGGAGGAAAGCGCAGCGTCTTGGGCTGCTTCAAGATAGGACTCTTCTGACTCTGCACTTCCACAGAACACACACTTATACTCAATGATAACGACGAATCTTCATCACATTCTTTACTAGTTTGAGAGTCACTCGGCGAGTCTATAGACTTGTCCGTCCCTATACCCGATTCGGACTCAGTTGTGGTACTACAGAAATTAGCTTCTATCACAGTATTGTGGACGTCTGACGATGATACGTCCTTGAGAACGGTAATCTGCGTGAAGATTGTCTCCTCCCGCCTGGCAACCGCCTCGATCTTACGAAGTTCAATACTCGAATCCATGGTAGAATCCATGGTGGAATCCATGGTCGAGTCCATGCCAGAATCCATCCTCAAATCTTCAATTTTTTCGTCCTTTAGCTCGTACTTTGCCCTCTTAGCAGCGAACTCTTCGAGCTTCTCCGATATACTACTAATTTCCGCGAAAGGCCTCGAGTTCTTTTTATTTGGTTGCAATGGAAAAATGTTATTGTTGACAGTTTTGGACAACCACGGTATTTCACACTTGGGAGGCGTTAAATCAAATAGCTCGTGTTCCTTCACTGTGCTGCTGGGAGGGTCGGTGCCCTGAATCGGGTTGTCTGGCGGTTTGACCGGCGCGATTGGTATACTACTCGTGTGCAGCGAATGATAGTTGGGCACTATGGGCGGTTGATGGTGAACTAAATGACTCGAATACGTCGTTTGTGATGAAGACACTGTGTTCGTATTCGTATAACTCCAAGTTTCCTTCACGTTTATATTTGGTGGCACAGATGTAACAATATAACCAGGTTGGGGCATAAGAACGGGGTGGCTAAAGTTGACAGCGTAATTCTGCTTGGATTGAACTGTCATGCCGACAGCTTGCATTCCAGTGACATTTTTATTCATCCCTGGAATAGGTTGACTTGTTACTGGCTCACTTTTTACGTTCGGATACGCCGATGTCATCGTGTTAGCGAGCTTCAAAAGAGTACCGTTTATAAGAATAGATGCCGCTTGCTGGTTTTGCAAGTGATCTTGTCTTTGTGTGTGAGTTGGTGGAAGCACAAAGTTAGGCATTTTAGTCATCAGATTTGGTATTTGGACAACCGTTCCGTTTAGGTTCTGCATGAGTGGGAAAACGAATTGGCCGTTTAGTTTTGTCGGACTTGAGACATTAACATTCGGTCGGTTGTAAGCTGCCATATTATTCTGTTGTCCCAGTGTTTGTGGCGATAAACCGTTCTGGGGTATCCTTAATGTTGTAAGCATCATATTTTGTGGAACAGCAACAAATGACGCTAAATTGTTGGGGTTCATTGTACCATTACACGGTTGTGGGATGTTAATCTGATGACAGTTTTGATAATTATTCGGTACAGGTACATTGAGATTGGTGTAGTTACCATTCATCATGGGAGTCTGTCGAACACCATTCGGGATATGCATCTTAGGTACGGGGCTTGCCTCACCCGGCATGGTTTTGATAGGCGAACTCGAAGATATGTTGGTACAATTTTGTTTCTGAAGCTGCACCTGCTTAAGATTATTAGCTCTAGACCAGGTGAGGTTTTTACTATTAGCAATACACGCAGACGACTTGCGGTTCGTTCTTTTCGCGGGTTGTGTCGCTTTCTTCTGCGTCTCCTTTTTAGCTGGTTTAGTTATAGGGTTTAAGTTCAAGTTATTTGAGCCATATGTGACTCCATTCATTCTGCTGTCCAGTTTAGTCGTTGAGCTTACAACACCATTCATTCTGGATTTATCAGGTTTTGTAGTTTTCTTAGGTGATTGACTTATGGTGGTTGAGGGCGCAATCCTCATGCCGATCAGGTCACTGGATGCAGGTATGGGAACTTTACGTCTACTGACGTCTGGTGTATGTTTATTGGCTAATATCCCATTGGCGGATGGGTCAGATGAAGTCTTTATTTCAAGGCCCGGTCTCTTACCATCTATCAAGTCTTTCAAAAGCCCTCCTGTTTGCTTCCCCTTTGTGAAAGTCTCGGATCCGCGCCGGGTTTCCAAAAAACCATTCATGTTCGTGTGATTCTTGTCTTTCATCTGCTTGGGTCTACTGTAGTCGATCAGACCATTGAAGTTACCATTCGCCGTCGTTTTGCTGAGATCTGCCGCTTTCGTGGCGTCCATCGCGCCGTTTACGGTGGTGTTCGACTTTCGGCTAGCGGCTTCGTTTTGCTTTCCGACGTCCATTAATACTTTAGGACTAAGGGTCTGTGACAAATAAGAAATATATTTTTCTAGGTCATGCGTGACCCCATTTTTGGGTAGGCACTTTTTCTTGGTGTCATCGTTGGCCGCGTTATCGCGCTTGAGGCCGTTCTGTGGCTTCATCTTGTGGTTGAAGTACTCGGTGATGCGGCGATGAGAGGGCGGCTGCGAGCGGCGCACGGGCGCGGGTTGCGCCGCGATGCGTCGCGGTGCCGGCGGCGCCGGGTCACACACCCACGGCGGCATACGCGCGCCCGCGCTCTCCTCGGAGGTACTGCACGACGACGTCGACGACTCGGGGCTGAGCGGCGAGCGCGGCTCAGTGATGTCGCTACTGCTGCATCCACCACTCTCCGTCGGACTTAGTACAGCCACGCCACTGAAACAATACAATACAATAGTAAGCTACTATTAAATAGTATAGGCTTAACATAGGGCGTCACGTGAGACATAGTGACCTCACCATGTCACCGATCACGTTACTCGTGAAATGACAATCAGCTGTTGAATGGCTAGGATCGATCGCACGCAGCTAGGCGAGCGAGGCGCGAGCGGGACGGCGCGAGCGTGCGGTGTGGTCTCGTCGCGGTGCACAAGGTGCAATGCCCCGGCGGTCCAGTACAGTGACGCAACGAGACTGCACTGACCGAACGACCGTCCGGACCGAACGCACATATTATTATTTTTGGCCGCGTGACATTCACCGCACGTAGACTTGACGCGACTACACACTGTGACGAATGAACTAACAATTTTACTTATTGTTCACGTACTTGAAAAGATGTTTTATTATTAAAGTACGCTTTTATATTCAGTGGCGAGACTTCGTCGGTGGTGGGTATCAATCATACGTCTCACGCCGACACTTACGTGACTTACAAAGTGAGATGGCTGCAGCTTATTTATCCACATAACGCGACTCTCGCTTCACACGTGAAATGTTTATTCTGGGAGCATCCTCCCGCGTAACCCGTTTTAGAATCTTTTGTTGGGCGAGATCCACAGGTAAAATGTCGAATAACACAATTTTAATACGCAACCTTCGTTGTGGTGTCGTGTTCGATTATGAGCTCTGTGGTTTTGTGGCTGGGCGTTATTTTTCTTTGGTGCAGTGCGCGGGGCGGCGGGGGTGGGGTCGCGCGTTGAGGGCGCACCCTCGCCCCTTTGTGAAGCCACAACGTACACTCATAACTAGGGACGTAGGATCCCCTCCTTTCTCGCACATCGTGGGGAGCTTTGTTGCTAATTGACCCAATTTTTTAAGAAATTTTTGCACTGTAGATATTCCGGACAGGTATCTGACTATCTGTCCGTCTGGAAGGGGCGGCTCTTAATTTTATACCGAACATCGTTAAGTCTGGCGGAGTTTTAATTTGGGAAAAGTTTCATTTCCTTTAATGAGAAGGAGGATTAAAAGACCATTGAATGTCGGGATTTTTTATGAATTCGGACTGGAAAAAACTTTCTTGTTTTCAAATGAATAGGAAGGGAACCAAGTTTAAAAATATTCTAGTATATTAAATAAGAAGAGAGAAATTAGATAACTTCAAACTCTGAACGAATCCCCATGAAGTTTCCAAGTTCCAACCAACCAAGTAGCCGAAAACAAACTGACACAACAACGAACACAGCGTAGATACAACGAAGTGTACGTAGTAGACGTACTATAGGTACCTATAGGGCACAGCTAGATACGTCACCGGCATCCAACGGAACAAAGATATTCCTTAATATGTTTTTTAGCGAATTGTCGAAAGCAAAAGTGGCTTGTCAGTGTGGCGTATGTAGGTGAAGCGAGACGTCGCAAGGTCGGCGCGCCGATTTCGGTCATTCACCTGCGCTCGACACTATGTACACTGTAATCTCTCTTCGAATATAATATGTATACGCTCTTTTGTTTTGTCCTATTCCGTCATTTGTTTATTAGATTTTATTTATATCCGTACTTCTTGTTGTAATAGCGCGTCATCATCTAGCGGCCGCTTTCAATATTCGATCGTGAATCCAAGATTTCTATTGATCCAGATTTTATCTGATCCCTCGATTGATATTGAATCTGCATTTCAATAAACCGATCTCGTCTTCAAATCCATTGAAATAAAGAGATTGGTCATAAATTTGCGCCCTCCCTACCGTTTTGTTTTACGCATTTGCAGAAGTACATCAGCGATTATTAATGAGTAAAATGGTGGTTGTTTTCTTAAAGCTAATCTATTTTGTGTATAATCACAAGAAGTTGCATACACAGTAACAATAATAATTGATTGCGAAGTTGCTGCGGTAAAGTAGTCTAACAATACGTCGAGATTAGTAAAACATAAAAGTTTTGTTGAATAGGAACGGAACGTCATCGCGTCAGTCAAACGAAAACGTCAGTCAGTTTGACATTGGAACCTACATGGAGACTGAATGTGTACATGTGTACAGTCAATAGCACCACATACTCTAGGAAATTGAGCTATGTTATAAAATTTGTCTGTAGTTCTTGAATGCAGAAAAACGTATTTGTTATACAATCCAGCGATAGCAGCAGATATATCTGCCACTATTCTACAAGCTGACGATAAGGATACTCCAGCAAAGTCAGCCACTGAATTCAGCATTGTACAGTCAACAGCAAAAGTAGATGATCAAAATTAGAAATTCAATACTAATGAACGGAGTTCGCGTCAGAACTGTGTGGTGTCGAAGTGATTCAAAAGTATGAGATTTTAAATTAGACCAAACATTTACCACTAGTACAGCTGCCATATAGCTGCGAACTCCGTTTATTAGTATTGAATTTTTGATTTTGATCATCTACTTTTGCTGTTGACTGTACCCAATGCATAAAATCGAAGTGCCAATAAAAGTTGATGCAATGGTGGTATACCATTATTCCTGAAAATTTTACTGTAATTAGGTATCCGTTCTTTTAGGTTATGTTATAATATACGTATTGAAGCAATTTGAGCAGACAAACAAATTTCTTACCGTCTTGATTTCACTTTGATAGAGGGCATTATTTCATTCAAAACAGATTCAACTGACGCTTTGTTAATTCTGAATCTGAATGTGAACTCTGCGTCAGTTAAACTTGCCATGAAGTTAATTCGTCGAAAAGTTTTTGAGGACACAGCTCTCTCTTGTTCGTTGTCGCTACTATCCCAATCCGACAGCTGAGCTAATACTCCAAGATCACTATCACTATCACTTATAAATATTTCCATTTTTACGCCTTCAGTACCTACAATCGGTCGAAATTGGAGGATCGCAAATAAAGATCAATAACGTACAAAAATCGATTTGTCAAAATCAGAGATCGGATATAGAAAACGCTTAGCTGTAACTTTCATACAAACACCAATCTAAAAACCCGATCCGCCCTCCCAAAGATGGATTGAAAAAAAAGATCGGGATAACGGTTCATCGATCGGTTATTGAAATACTAAAAGTAGGAAATGGATTGAAATATCAATCTCGACCAGCAAATTAGGGATTAGGATTGAATATAGAAAGCGGCCGTAAGTAAACAAAGTTAGCACTTATGTCACTATTAGTTACGATAATGGTTTTTATCATTATTTATCTGACTTCTAAAGTGTGATCACATTATGTGCAATGCCAAATGCATGCATTAACATAGTCAATAAATATTATGTTAGGCTGGGACTCCAGGATATTTGCATGAGGCGTGACGTGGATTTCTTATTGCTTAGTTATGTCTAAGCACTGTTGTGGTGATGCAAACTTTCGTGGAAAAATGCAGATCTTAACGATAGTTTAATTAATGGACAATAATAATAATAATATCCCTGGACATTTCACACAGCGCCATCTAGTCCCAAGCTAAGCAACCTAATGCTTGTGTTATGGTAACAAGATGGCTGATAAACTACTCATATACATTTTTTTTTTTGTAAATACGTACATATTATAGATAGAAAAACACCCAGACTCGGAACAAATACATGTAGGTCATACAAATATTTGTTCCGTGCGGGAATCGAACCCGCGACACGCAGCGCAGCAGTCAATCGCTTAACCACTGCGCCAACCGTGCCGTCAAAGAAAGAAATAACGAGAAGATCCTACTGCGAATTGCTCAAATCAAGAAAATTTTGTGTAATGGAATTTCATATTTGCCAGAGAATGTTGGATTTATGATGATGATGAATGATGATAGCTTATTTGGTTTATTAGTCAATTCGCACGAATTTAGTCACCCGAAAAGGACGAATCTTTAATTTTAAATAATATCATTGCTTCTATAGGCGACTCGCACGAAGTAAATTTATTTGTGGGCGAGTCGACAACTCCAGAAATATGTATTAGACAATTGGCACAAAAAGAAAAAAATATACGTTTAATAATATTTTTTTAACCCTTTTTTGAACTCTTTGGCCCTTTTTTCTATATTGCATAAAATACAAAATATGCCTATAGAAAAAACTATATCATTTAAAAGTGACGATTCGCCATTTCGAGCGAGTGATTTCGTGCGAATCTGCTTATAAGCGGCTTATTTTTATCAAGACTTGGTGATTAAATAGCTATTAATTATTAATCTTAATTTCATAACTTATGTTTACCTCCCTAATTTTACCGTAAATCCATTTATTTTCCCCAACCGCCGCGCTGCCGCCGCGCCGGTTGGCAAAAGGTTCCAATATCGTCCGTCCCTCATAATTTATTTGCGTAATACCGATTTGGTTCAATATTTAATTAATAAATGTGACTGACCTGCGGGGTCATTGATACTGCAGCAGAACGCAGCTTTTCATGTGTAACACCTGTTTAACCTTAAATATTGAAATCTTAAGGCTTGGCACAGATTGTCAAAGAGGCGACAACGTTACGTTACCATCACGTCACGCAGTAACGTTACGTTTTTCCGCGCGGTAAACGCGCGGTAACGTTATGTTTTGTATCAAAATTCACGTGGTAACGTTACGATAGCACTTAGCATCACGTTTTACAACAGTCTAATGTTACGTTCAGCATTACCTTTTATCACGCGGTAACGTTACGTTCAGCGTAACGTTTTACAAGGCCTAACGACATGATTATTGAGCGTGACGCGGGATCGCTACCTGATGCTATCGGCCGTGGCAAGTTAACGAGACGCGACCCGCTCGCCTAGCGTGTCGCCCTCGCGACTGCGTATGCGCAAGTGGAAATGGACGTGTTGGTAAACATTCGCAGCAATTATATTCATTAATGAAATAGATGTTCCTTTTAAAATTGATTTTATCTTTTTTATTGTTGTTCTATTAGTCTGAATAATGATTAAATTAAAGGGCGCATGCTATTGTGTACTTGTTTCCGTGACATTCAAATAACTTTTATTAAAACTCCTGATATTAATACAAAATGGACGGAAGTGCACACTATCAATCCTAATCTGAATCAGTTTGAAAGATATTGACAATCCATTGCTTTATAATTATGTTCGGAAAATTTACCTGCTCAAGAACATGAATAACTTGAATGTTGTTCAATTGTCGAAACGAAAGTTATTGCTACTGATAGATAGTGTGTAACGCAATTAATCTGCTGACAATCCATGTAGCTATTTTTAGAATGACAGTGACACTATTTTGATTGCCATCGTCATAAAGAAGCACGCAGAATACAGGAAAATTGCAGCACTACGAAAAATGACGAAAGTTTTACACCCGAACCGAGAATGCAGGCACAAGTCCTTTTTTCCTACACCGAACTGTATAGGTACCTAATATAGCAATAACTGAACCAAGTTACTTCGAGCATTCAAACGGTTAGGAGGTTATTGTGCGGGTTCTGTGTGCGGTCTACACTATACCTGAGCTCTTGGCTTCACTCGAAGCTTTGGGGATTACGCAAATATGTCTACCTGTCTTTAGATGTAACATGTTGATAATGCCGCGTTACATGTGGTTGCGTGAAGCCAAGTCTATCGCAAATCATTATTGAAATTCGTGTTGCAATTTTTAGCCACAAATATAGAATCCTGTTGATTCCGTATTTAAGTCGATTATATTACTGCGCAGGCTCACTTCCACACCATGATTAGTATGTGTTGGCCTGCCTGACTTTGCACACTCTCCCGTCATTGGAGGTGACTGACAGATGACATTAGTGACAAGGGGGCTGACCACCATCTCTTACAACAGTATTATTTTAATCTCACTTCAGGTGGCCAAAGATGGCGCTATACATAAGGTTCCTGTTGGGTTGCAGCCACTAACAAGTCTGTCAAAATGATTGTGATCTTCATGCTCGTTACAATAAGGTTTCTGTTAGGTTGCTGCCGGCGTAAAATAACTGTGAACGGACTGTACCTCACTCTTTTGTGAATGAGATAGTGTTTTTATTACATCCTACTATTAATTATTAATATTATAAACGTGAAAGTTTGTATGGATGGATGGAAAGATGAATGGATGGATGGATAGATGGATGTTTGTTACTCTTTCACGCAAAAACTACTGAACAGATTTGGATGAAATTTGGCATAGAGATAGATGGTTTAAAACCAGGATTATCATATAGGATATGCTTACGCAAGTTTCTATATTACAAGGTTCTCTCTATTAAATATCCGAACGAAAACGTCAACGTCATGTCGCCAAGTGCCTATCCATCTATCCCTCTCCCTATCATTACGTCCATACGCGACAGAAAGAGAAAGCGCCAACCGACTACCGCTTCCGGACTACGTGGAACAAACCACCAGCGGAGGGACAGAGATTCAACTTCACTTGTAATCGAACACTTACCGCTCTCGCACCGCAAGCTAACCGCTAAGCTTCGCGACGCGCTCGCGCCGCGGAACATACCAAAACCGCATAAATTAAATTAAACCAATTCACGAGTGTCGGCCGACACAGAACCAGGAAGAAGCAGAGAAACAAAAGCTACCGGACGCCGGTCTGCATATCAGCACGGCACATGCAAAACCACCAAGTAAGTCCTTAATTGTTTCCTACCCCCTTGTGTGCAGGCGACATGACATTCGTTCCAAAATAATTACACAACGCTTATTGGTCCTTCGACAGCCGCAATAACCCAACTTATTCAACATAAGTTTTTGGTCCATTCGAGTCGGATTCAAAAAATCAGCATTCATAGGTCCCATACCTAAGAATTTAGGCAAATACCTAAGTTCGTAAAACCGCCATATTAAACGAACGCGTACTAACGTTCGTTCATTCCGCTAGGTACATATTTCACTGAGAACCATTGTGCCAACTTAATATTGCTCCTACTGCATTACAATAGCATAGGTCAATATTAAAAAACCGCTTATTATCGTGAGTTAGTTCGGCAAACTTGCCTACTAACTTATTTATAACCAATTACTTCTTACTCACTTACAATAAAAATATTTGTTGTAAGTCTACCCGCTATACTTAATAATTTTTATCCGTTGTATTTTCAACAATAACCCATTATGGAAGAACTAAAAATGAAGATAAAATTACTTCAAGCTAAAAATCAAGCAATCTTTGAGCGTTTATCGTCATTGTATGAAACTTCAAAAAAAATAAATACAATTAATATTGAGCTTCGTTCGGCGGAAACGTTCATGGCGGACACTCAAATACTCTCGATCACTCGTCAGGAATTTAGTGCTAACTTAGACAAAATAAATACATATTCTTTACAAATAAATCCTGATTATACAATCGATTATAACAGTCAAATATCATTTGACGGCGTTTACACCCGTGTCGAAAGAGTTCGTTCACTTGTCGCCGCGAGGTCTGCAAGGTCAACGGATGACTCAACTTGTGATATCGTGAAACAATCTAAATACTCGATCAAACTACCCCCAATTCAGATCCCATTTTTTGATGGTAGGATTGAAAACTGGCCTGTTTTCTACGAATCATTTAAGTCAAACATCCATAGTAATATAAATCTTACAGATTCTCAACGAGTGCAATACTTAATGGGTAATCTGAAAGGAAACGCATTACAAATTACTGCCGGAATTATTCCATCGGGCGAAAATTATAAATCCATTTGGAACAGTTTGGTTCAAAAGTATCAAGATAAACGAACACTAGGGTCACATTACATGTCTAACATATTAAACATTAAACCTGCAAGTAATAATTCCACCTCTTTAAATAGTTTTATTGAAAGTTTTCACGCGTCTGTTTCGGCACTAGAACAATTAAAAATTAACGACTTAAAGGATTTCATACTATTAAATTTAGCCTTGAAAAAATTGGACCCCGCTACCTTACATTTATTTGAGATGCATATGAGAGAGGAGGAGATTCCAACTTATACGGATTTCGTTGAATTCATAAAATCGCAAGTTAAAATATTGGATAGAACTGTTTCGTCTCGAACTGTATCAGTGAACAAAAATAATTATCGTAATCAGTCACGTGATAGTACGGTGCATACCTTTGTTGCTTGTGACAATAACCAAACTTGTTCACACTGTAATGGAAGTGATCATTGGAAGCTTTATATGTGTCCAACATTTCAAGCACTATCAGCCAATTCACGTTTGGACTTTATTAAAAACAAACGTGGATGTGTAAACTGTCTTAGCTCAACACACACGGCTTCACAGTGTAAGTCAATACATACTTGCAGGACATGTAACAAGAAACATCATTCGCTTTTACATCTGGAGCAAATTACTCAACGGTCGGGATCGAGCGACGCTGTGCCTAGTTCCGCGCATTCACAACAGGTGGCGCTGTGTGCATGTTCACGCGTAGGTACAGATTTACCGCGCACAACCGTATTACTGTCGACCGCACAAGTATACGTTGACAACAGATATAATAGATATGTTTCTGTAAGATGTTTGATCGATAACGCTTCGCAAAACAACATAATTACGTCAGCTTGTTGTAAGAGACTTCAATTAAATATTATACCGCTTTCAAATTCATTTATAAAAGGAGTAGGAACCTCTTCGCGGCCTATTATAGGTTACGTTGAGATAACAGTTACTGCTAAAAATAAAAATAATTCCTTTAAAATAACCGCTCTTGTGGTTGACTGCATAACTGACAAATTACCATCTCACTTTGTTGATACCTCTGCAGTGCAACATTTGTTCAAATTACCGCTAGCCGACCCCCTGTGGCATATGCCTGGTGATGTTGAACTACTTCTAGGGGCAAAGCTGTTCCCATATTTATTACTCAACAATAAAATTATTTCACCTACCGCGCCATCCGCTATTGAAACCGTGTTCGGTTATATTCTTATGGGTGAAGTACCCGCTAGTTTATTTAATAATAAAAACGAAGTACCCACTAGTTCGTTTAATAATAAAAATAATATCGCTGATTTAAATACCGCTTCATATTTTTCTACCGCGTTGAATATAGATGATTCTCATTGTTTTCTGTCGTTAGACGAATCTTTACATAAATTCTGGAACATTGAAGAAATACCCTCAAAATCTTTTATGAGTCCCGCTGAACGGGAATGTGAACAGCTGTACGTTTCTACGGTGTCACGTGACTCCAGCGGTAGGTACTGTACTGCGTTACCATTTTGTAAGAATCCAGATTCACTCGGAAATTCTTATGCTGTCGCTTATCGACGTTTTATTCACTTGGAAAAAACTAAGCTTCGCGACCCTGCTTTGCGCGCTAGTTATAACGAAATAATCCAAGAATACCTTAATCAAAATTATTTAACTGAAACTACACCTAGTGCGGCTGATCAGACTGTAGGTTATTATATACCGCATCACCCTGTTATTAGGAATGATAAACAAACTACGAAAGTTCGCATCGTCCTTGACGCGAGCGCCAAGTCTCATAATGGCGTGTCATTGAACGATTTGTTACACACAGGGCCTAATCTACAGGCTGACATATTTTTATTACTTTTAAATTTCCGATTATTCCCTATTGCAGTCACAGCTGATATAAAACAGATGTATCTTCGAATTGCTGTTATCGATGAGCATCGAAAATATCAGAAAATATTGTTTCGGTTTAATACCGCTGAACCTGTTCGCGAATTTCAATTTAACCGAGTGGCGTTTGGCCTTAAGCCCAGCCCATATTTAGCAATGCGAACAGTCCGTCAACTATCAGAGGATGAAAAACATCGATTCCCGCGCGCATCCATTGTCGCTTCGCATGAGTTATACATGGATGACTTGGCTAACTCGACCTCCACTCTGGAGGAAGCCAAGATTCTCTCCGCTGAACTTATCGCCTTATTTAAGGCTGGGGGCTTTGACCTTACTAAGTGGGCAAGTAATTCCTTGGAACTACTAGATTCTATTCCACACTCCAACCGCTCTTCTATTAACTTTTCTGACGGGGATAACTTAAAGATTCTTGGACTCAAATGGATTCCTTCCGAGGATTGTTTCACCTTTACTACATCTAACTTGGATAAAAGTTGTACTAAACGTTCCATTCTTTCCACTGTTGCCCGTCTGTGGGATGTTCTGGGTCTAGTGGCTCCCGTGGTTTTATTCGCGAAATTACTCATAAAGGAATTATGGAAATTAAACACAGATTGGGATGAAACTCCACCCGATTCTATTGTACTTCTCTTTCAAAAGTTTAAAGAGCAACTGCCTTTACTTTCCTCTTTAAAACTGCCGCGTCATGTAGCCGTTACTATGGGTTGCGTGACAAATATAGTAGGTTTTGCTGATGCCAGCTTGAATGCGTATGGCTGCGTCATATACTTACATGTTACTGACACAAATGGCAACGCACACGTAACTTTGGTGTGTGCTAAATCCAAGGTTGCACCTGTCAAGGTCGTATCTCTGGCTCGTCTAGAGCTTTGCGCCGCTGTACTCTTGTCAAGCTTAATTAAGTTAGTTTATGACACTTACCGCTCTCGTACCGCTATTAATAAAATATTCGCATTTTCCGATTCTACAATTACTCTTTCATGGATTCATTCCTCACCGCACAAATGGAATATTTTTGTTAGCAACCGCGTCGCTAAATGTCAAGAAAACCTTGATCCTAAGCATTTTTTCCATATTAACGGAAAAGAAAACCCTAGTGACTGTTTGTCTCGAGGTCTTCTACCTGAGCAGCTACTAAATCACAATTTGTGGTGGCATGGACCTGAGTGGCTTCTACGCCCAACTGCTGAGTGGCCTATCAGTCCGTTTGTTTCCTCATGTAGCGAGCAGTTGCCTGAGTTTAATAATAAATCGCTAACCTTAGTATCTACTGTATCAGAACCTAACTTAATATATAGTGTTAGTCAAAAATTTACATCATTAAGTAAGATACTGCGCATAATTGTTTACATCTTAAGATTTTTGCATTTTATTCCTTATGACAAGTTAAATAAGACAATTACTGTCCGGGAACTAGGTACCGCTGAAATTTATTTAATTCGTTGCATTCAACAATTTCACTTTTTAGATATTTACGTCGAAATTAAAGGTAAAAAACTTCGCTCGCAGTTTAAAAAACTAGATCTCTTTATAGACGAGCATGACATAATAAGAATCGGTGGCAGGTTGTCAAATGCGAACCTTCCTTATGAAGCTCAGCATCCCGCTCTTTTACCTAAACATGATAATTTTACACATGTCTTAATAGACTATTACCATCGCATTTATTGTCATGCTGGTGTAAGCCTTCTTAGCAGTCTGCTACGACAAAAATATTGGATCCTCTCTTCTAGAGGTGTCATCAGACAAAGAGTACACGCTTGTAACTTTTGCTTTAAAGTGTCACCTTCTCACCCCAGCCCAAAGATGGCTGATTTACCCGCTTGTCGCGTACAAGAGACTAAAGCTTTTGTGCACACGGGTGTGGATTACGCTGGTCCCATTAAAGTCACGTTATGTAGACGCAGAGGTCAACGAAGTCAGAAGGCTTACATTTGCTTATTTATTTGTTTCGTTACCAAAGCAGTTCATATTGAGTTGGTTACTGACGTGTCATCGGACACTTTCATTTCCGCTTTTAAAAGATTCATTTCCCGAAGGGGACCTGTTTCCAATTTATACTCCGATAATGGAACAAATTTCGTTGGAGCCAAGGCTCAATTGCAAGAACTACTTGCTAACCGCTACCGCATAGAGTGGAAAATGATTCCACCCCGCGCCCCCCACTTTGGCGGGTTGTGGGAATCTAATATTAAATCTATTAAGACTCATTTATACCGTGTTATCGGTTCTCAGCTTCTTACCTATGAGGAACTCTCGACTGTTCTCACTGAAATTGAGGCAGTTCTGAATTCGAGACCGCTCTGTGTCCTGACTGAGGATCCTTACCCAGAACCGCTTACTCCCGCTCATTTTATAATGGCTTCTCCGTTGACTTCGTTGCCTGTCGTGAACGTTCCCGAAACAACGAAGTCTCTAACTTGCCGCAAAAAATTGCTTGACCAAATGGTTTGCAGCTTTTGGAGAAGATGGCGGATAGAATATTTACATAACTTACAAGTTAGGCAAAAATGGTTGGATGCCGTGGACAATGTTAGGATTGGTGCAGTGGTTCTCATGCATCAAGATGATGTCCCTCCTTTACGTTGGCCAATGGGCATAATCACCGAGGTTTTCCCCGGCAAAGATGGGACAACCCGCGTTGCTATGGTGAAGACATGCAGTGGCTCTTTCAAGCGACCCATTGTTAAACTCTGCCCGTTGCCTTCCCAATGATTTCACCGCGTAATTAATATCACGTAATTTTAGTCGTAATTAATATATTTCAATTGTTTTCTTCTCTCTCTTTCTTTTAATCCGCTTTAACGCAATTTCTTTCCCTTTTTTGAGAATACTACATATCCTCAAACCCGGGCAGGATGCTTACGCAAGTTTCTATATTACAAGGTTCTCTCTATTAAATATCCGAACGAAAACGTCAACGTCATGTCGCCAAGTGCCTATCCATCTATCCCTCTCCCTATCATTACGTCCATACGCGACAGAAAGAGAAAGCGCCAACCGACTACCGCTTCCGGACTACGTGGAACAAACCACCAGCGGAGGGACAGAGATTCAACTTCACTTGTAATCGAACACTTACCGCTCTCGCACCGCAAGCTAACCGCTAAGCTTCGCGACGCGCTCGCGCCGCGGAACATACCAAAACCGCATAAATTAAATTAAACCAATTCACGAGTGTCGGCCGACACAGAACCAGGAAGAAGCAGAGAAACAAAAGCTACCGGACGCCGGTCTGCATATCAGCACGGCACATGCAAAACCACCAAGTAAGTCCTTAATTGTTTCCTACCCCCTTGTGTGCAGGCGACATGACATTCGTTCCAAAATAATTACACAACGCTTATTGGTCCTTCGACAGCCGCAATAACCCAACTTATTCAACAGGATACTTTTTATCCCCATATTCCCACGGGATCGAAACGTATGCGGGTGAAACCGCGGGGCGCAGCTGGTATCTAATAAATAGATACACTACAGCAGTGCGATTCTGTAACCATCTCACCGTGAAAACTCAGGTGAAGTGAGCGTGGAGTGAGCAGTCATTCCAACTAATGCTAGGGATTGACACTATTGACAGCACACTTTAAGCTCACTTCACCTAAATTTTCACGGTGAGATTTTTACAGACTCGACGAGACGTATATCCGCCCCAAAGTCATTCGACTTGATTCCATTTATCAAAATTTTAAAAAGAAAGCTTGCTGGTTTCTTTTGTGTTATTATAACGTCATAATCAAACGTCTTTGTGCCAAACCAACCCCTAGCAAAACAACAAAACATAAACTTTTTCCTAAGAACTCTTTTGAGTTTTTTTTTAATTATTACGTTACGTTACTTTTACCGAATGTTATGAAACTTTTACTACTGAAATTTTAACAAACGAGCGTATACCTTATACAACAGCTTTTTGCCAGTTATACGTTCCATGTAATTGAGGGTGAGCCTTTTGCTTACGGGCACAAATCCATCCTTCTGACTACTAAGGATTTCAAACAAATTTGTTGATTTTCCCTATACTTTCTTCCTTTCCTTTCCTTTTTTCTTTCTTTTTACTTCATATTATACAGAGGTCAAATTTGTGACTATGTATGTTTGTATCTTCGGAACTACTGATCCGATTCAGAAAATTCTTTCACTAATGGGAACCTACAGTATTGCCGAGTGTCATCATGATCATGAAATATGTATATATTATGTTAAAACAATAAATTTCACGCGGACGAAATCACGGGCAGAAGCTAGTGAAAACATATTTTCGCTACGACACTATACTATTCGACTACGTCACAATTCTGTTGATAACTGATTACGTACTATTGCTTCAAACATCGGCGTGTGTACACATTTCTCGGAAATGTCGCCGCCCCGACGTACTAATTGTTCGCGGAAATTACTACGCCACGCTACGTTATAGTAACTAACTACGTAAGTACGTAACGCGTACTATTAGTTGGCTTAATTACAAGCCGGTGACTTTTTGTAGCCATGCTTTGCGTTGCAGGTGGACTAGGTTCATTGTTTTGCTGGGAAAACAAGTAAACATGTCATTAGTTTAATTAGGTTTCGTGGTATAAAATATTTATGATTGTGTTTGAACTAATTGGATAGAAGTTTTTGCTTAACCGGACATGTTATCGAATTAGAGGCTTATTAGTCGATTCGCACGAATTTACTCACCCGAAACGGGCGAATCGTCACCTTTAAATAATATCATTTTTTCTATAGGCGTTTTGGACGAAGTTAATTTATTTGTAGGCGATTGACCACTTCAGAAATACGTATTAGGTAATTAAATTGGCACATTTAGAATTTTATGCAATAAAGCATAGGAAAAAGGACACTAGCGCAGAAATGATAAGAGTTAAATATTATAAGACGTACTTTTCTCAACTTCACTGCATAAAATTTCTTCCAAATATGCCAAATACCTAAAACATATTTCTGGAGTTGTCGACTCGCCCAACTAAACTCGACTAATAAATTAACTTCGTAAAAAAAAATTAATACTGACGATTCGCCCGTTTCCGGCGAGTTAATTCGTGCGAATCAACTAATAAGCCGAATTACAACGTTTCACGATCACATTTGGCGTTAAGCATCACATCACTCGTCAATAATAATGCGTCGATTATCGAGTAAACATCAGTTGCACTACAATCGAGTCGGACGCTGTCGGGTATGGGCTCGGCCTGTGGCGTAAGTAGTGGGTGTGGAAAAGCGCAAATGATACATGTCAAACGCAGATGGCGTTACCCCCGTGCGAACGAGCGCTTTGATTCAACACCCCTAGGATTTGATGTAATAACTGTGCCGCGAATTTTGACAGGGGGCTCCATTAAAGCTAGTTATTTTTAGTTAGGTACGTTTTATGAGATTTTTTTATAGTTATATTCGACAGCATGACGTGTGACTTTATTCGGATATTTAATACTGCTACTTTAATTGATATTTATAAATTTATAATGAAAAAGCTGCCTATATTTTTGCGTCAAAAACGAACATTTAGTTTAGAGTTCGTAGCTTCACTAAATGCAAACCATGTAAGAATTAAAACAAGATTACGTTGTTAAGAACAAATAAAACACAATGCTAAAGCAACTTGTTTGTGTATCATTAAAAACTACTGAACGGATTTTAATCTGCTTTCAATATCAAAGACCGCACATGCGGACGGAGCCGCGGGCACGAATAAGTTTGAATTTAATCTATGTGTGCACAAGTAAGCAAAAGGGTTTATAAGTTATAAATATTAATAAGAACGTAATCGCACATAACTGAACCGATTTTGAAGTGCCTATTCTAACTTCAAGTTTGATCGATTATGTTGTAAGCTTTTGAAAGAATTTAATGTACGACTCTACGTAATGAAATTTTCAAAATAATATACACATAGATGTATAGGCCCAAAAGCCATTACTAAATCAAATCATACCCAACAAAGACGACTTTAAAACATATCCAAATTAAGTCCCAATCTTTCTGGGGTCGTGAAATGGAATATTATTTCGTTTAGCTTTGGAAATTGATCGTCGTGCTTGGGGCAGACCCTCGAGGGATTTAAGTCCTTGTCAAATTTCACTCGGGGGTTTCAGTGTGTTGTTGCGGAACCCTGCTGCGTGCATATGCGCCCCGGGAGGACGGTGCACGCTGCTGCAACCCTAGTGTTGCGAATTAGTTGGTAAAAATTGTACACTCGAAATACTCGAATTGATTAGTTCAATTTGTTGTATTTTGAAGTATAAAAAGGTACTGATGTTTATAGATATTTCAATCAGATACTGAAATATGTGATTTAAACTAATTTAAGTAGCATATTTTCTTGTATCAGCAATGTTTTATGTATAATGATAATGAGTTACATTAGTAATAACACTTGTTAAAAATAAAGCGTGCGAAAAACAGCGTGAGAAAATTCTTGTATTTGAATTTAAAATAGACCTTGACCTCTGCCCTGAGTTCGTTTCCGCGATCAATACAATTTAATCCGTTACCTACGATTAATTGAATAACACTATAAATCTGTCCCCCGAATACTACTGAAGAATTAGCATTACTATTGAATGTGGCAACTGGCAATGCTGCCAGTCTTCTGGACACGTTTCCGGATGACAGCGATGTGGACGAGTACTTCGACGTCTGTCTTTTTTTCTATTTATTTGTACCGTTAGTAAGTTAGTCATTTAATTTAGTATATGGTGTAAATAGTTAGTTATGTTAAATATTGTATACTTACAGAAAAAAAATAACTAGTGCGGAAATTGTAACCATGAATTCAGCCCATGACTTTTTTAGACACTCCGGTAGCGTAGGAATTTTTCGTCGGTAATCAAAATCGATGCGCACTGGTATTTTTTTTTTCCTGTAAGTAAGTACATATAAGTATTTTAATGTAAGTATATGAAATAAATTGAACCTGAATGATAAATCACATCAACACACGATTTCACGAAAAGCGCTTGATGTCACAACACTATTACATTTCGCAACGAATGCGAACCGAGTTATTTAAATTCTCGACATGAATATCGAGGTTTAATTCCTAAAACATCGACCGCAGCGTTTGTTTTTGCCTGAAATACGCTGTCAGTGGAAAGAATGATGTTTTATCCATAGGGCCAGTTTGATATCCTTAGCAATATGATAATGTTCAGCATGCGTTATGGTTCCCCTTCCCACAGACAAGCGCGACGCCAGAGCGCGATGCGGCTCTAGTAGATCAATTTCCATGAAGCTTGTTCTACTAGAGTCGCGTCGCGCCTGCCTACAGCAGCCTTTACGAGCTCATATTCCAGAACGTATGTTTCTCACGCTTAAATGACTTGTTTTTATCTAATTGAGATTAATGTGGCCTTTGACCAATATTCCGTAGAAGGATGGCAATTTGAAATATGTATGGGTAATTCATTTTCGAAGCCCTCGGTTTAACGAGGTTTGCATTTATGCAATTAGCATGATGGATTCCTGTTTTTTGCATTTTAATTAAATGGATTGCAGTTTGCTTATTAAGAGGTATTTGGTAAAAAAAAAATGTGTCTTTATAGGACATACTTTTAAAATCATTGTACATATTTTTTCTGCACTTTCGACTTTGAAGAATAATTAGGCTCCACTTACGATTCTCAGTAAAGCATAATTATTTCAAGTACGAGCAGAACCAACACATCGTTGCGAGTAACCACTCAACGTAACGAAAGGGAATTGTGTTCGGAAAAAAAAACAATAAATAAAAACAAAAGCCAATTTCTAGATCGAAAGAATTCCCCGGTCAGTCCACTTTCCAACTGCATAGCCGTCGCGATACTGGTTTTCAATGTCGTGTTGCAGAGATTATGTCATCGGCGACGTATTTACGTCCTTACCCATTCATTACAGCGCTGAAAGGAAGCGCGCCGCGTGAGAATCGTGTCACTGTAGGGGAGTGTCGCCACCCTCCCTGCCTCCCCCTTTCCTACTACGAGGGGGGTCGTCGCTCCACCCGCGATTATTATGCTAAGTGTCTGTCTGTATCGGGGTGAGTTTTTCGCGCATCTGCTATTTATTTACGCGTTTTATATTCATAGGATTGCGTAAGTCGCTCGGTCGTGGCGAGGCGTCAGGCTTACAGTTCATTACGCCATGTTACAAGGTTACAACGTGCGGTCTGATAACCGATTTTGGTTCTTATGCCGTCGACGTATAGATTCTATTCTAGGGTGAGTATAAATAGGTTACCAGGCGCACCCACCGTGACGCTCCTGCCAAACGTAGTTCAATTGATTTTGTTACTAAAATGCTTTTTCAAACCGCTTTTAGCTGTATTAAGAGCGCTGAGCGAGGTCAGTGGGAACAAAACATTGTACCTGCTCCGATTTACTAATATATTCTATGCAAGTATCATTATCACGCTGTATAATCTGAACACATGAATAATTAATTTTCTGTCATCATTATACAAATGAATTCTTCTCGTTAACGGTTAAGTACACAACCATCAAGTAATTACACTAATTAATGAAGATGTATTCGTTGCACCGTCTCACAAGACAGCTCCAATTGAAGTGGGTAAGTAATATTGCCTGAAGTTTCACGCAGCAGTTAACACCCTTCAGTAACTCAATTTCCTTCTCAAATCATATCAAGGCCGATAAACGCTATAGTTTGCGAACGCCTACAGAGTCGCGAGAAGATAGTTATGCCAATCCGAATTTCAAAACGTTCCCTTATCTTTAAAACTGCACCAGAGAATAGATACTTGTATGGCTTAAACAACGTAGTATCCAAAGGATTAGTTGTCTTTTAAATGTGGGAATAGGAGCTATAGTAGCGTGACCAAGTAATCCGAATGTTTCATTTGACGTTGCATCACACAAAGACGCTGCAGTCCCAGTTTCCGTTAACGTCTGGCCAGGAAATAAGCGGATCCACGGAGACAGCTTTGTCTAGTACTTCGGTTAATATCCTCGAAAGTAATGCGGTTTTCGAAATAACGCTGGCTTAAGTCTGTTTTTGCTTTTATCGTTTCGTTTCTGTAAGCATCATTAGGTAGATTGCAGTTAATGGACTGAATGTGTGGCTGGGACAGACGATATTGTTTCTCTGAATATAACGTAATGAGAAATTGTGTAATACATGCAGAAATAGAAACGTTTACAGTTTTAACTGAAAGGGAGTTAATTAACCATTCTTGAGAAATACATTGTAAAAGTAATTTGTATAAACACCTAGTGATATACTGTTTAGTATTTTACTTCTGTATGGATGTCTGTCTAGCTTTAGTAGGTACCGTTTCGTTTCTCTATTTTAAGATTGGCAGATCATTTCTGTGGGCTGATCAAACGGAACTTAAAGCCATGGTTTTGAAATGAATCGCTCTTGAAAGGAAACTGAACCTAAATCCCTGTATGCTAAATAAATATTTCAAAACCAAAATTAGGCAAATCGGTTCAGCAGTTCTCGAGTTTTTGTGAGACTAACAAACATCAATTCATTTTTATATATATATAATAATAGATAGATTATGTTAAAATTATTATTATGTTGCCGTGCCCTAGCCGGGTTTCATGTTGGATCTTACTTATATTGTAACATCGAAATGTACACATGAATGCAATCAAGAGTTTGAGTTTGCTTTATTATCCTCTATTACAGCAATTGATCTTTCATCGTCCAGTGTAATACCAGCTACACATAACAATGACGCCCTTACGTCATGCCGCATAAGCGCGGTCGATGCGGACGTAACGAAACGATCAAAAATACGCACCACAAAATATACACACGTAGACTAAACAAACTGGACGGATAGTAGCACATCCCTGAAGAGTGGCGCGATGACCACATAGGATGAGTATTTCTATACTGGGATTTGGTTGACTTTTTTACAAACTGTTACAAAAATGTACACAATATGGTATTATGCAATATAATCAAGTAATCTAAATAGTAGTGAAAACTGAATACTATCTCAAATGATACAGTACACTCAAGTAGTCAGTGTACTCAATTTCGATAGAAGCGAAAATAAATGAATCCGGTTTGATCACGCAAATCGGAAATAAATTACAGTTACTAGTAAGATAGTAATTTTATATTAAGTAGTGATTGTAAAATAATATTAAAATTAATGATAATATTGTAAATTAGAGCACCTATAGTTAAATTATTGTAATCATTAATAAGATTATTAGATTTATTAATTTATTAGGTCCTAGTTATGAACACTGGGATCCTGATTTAAGCCCCGATATTTTTTTATACCAAGACCAATAAAAAAAATGTAACGTTACGCGAAAATAAGTTTTGATGATCTTACAACTATATACTATAATAATAAAAGCCAGTTTGGTTTATTTTTAGGTTTAAGAGAGTTGATTAGTCACGTCTAATTGCAAACCGGCTGCGATTCGGTGAGATGTAACATGGATTGGTCCATGCCATGATCCTTACTACCACGTGTCCCATAAACGTTTCCGTTCTGTTATGAATTTATGATTTACTATAGCTGTAATTAAGATTAAAAGTTCTTGTTTATGACCTTTATTAATAAGCAGATTTCTTAGTGATAAAATTAAATCCCTGCTATCTATAAATGGTGAGATAAATGTGGCATATTTCCCCGTTTTCATCTTTGTAACATTTCATACTTGAAAAATTACATCAATTTAGTTGTTTGATGTTGGCTTTAAGTATTTTGGAGTTTTTCTTTTATAACAGCAACACTATGACCAGGGTACTGGATTTTTAAGTTTTACATTATCAATATTTTTATCGTGTATTATTATTTATTAAATACATATGCATATTTCACGTTGAGGCTTATCTACAGCACAAACAGTTTACGAAATGAACGGACGTTGCACTGTGCTGCACTGATAACTTTGTTATTCCACTGTGTTCGTATAGGACACATCGATAACTTTTATATACTATGATGATATATAGTATATATAGTTATTTAGTTATATAGTATAAATCTATATCTATACTTATATTAAATGTGAAGAATTTTTTTTTGTTTGTTTGAACGCAGCGTGCTAATCTCTGGACCTATCAGTCGGATTTGAAAAATTATTTTTGCATTTAATTGCCTAATTCTTGAGGAAAGTTATAGGCTATATAACATCATGCTACGATGCTTAAGAGCCGAGCAAAAAGAAAAATAAGTCAGAAAGAACGCTAAACGACGAAAACGAAGTAATATCACGGACGGGCGATGCGAAGCTATATGATATGATATATATTTTTTATGTTAAATTAAAACAAGAAATTTCACGCGGACAAAGTTGCGGACAGAAGCTAAAAGTATCGCACAATGCATATTTATACGCACTCATAACTATAGGTATATGAATGTAAGGCCGATAATCCCCGATCCGTAGTTCAACCGACACATGCAATAGTATCGCGCACTTGGTTTGCCAAACAGGATTACGTCCTGTAAGATAAAGGGGGAAGCTATCAACATTATCAGCTACTGGAATAGTGCCCTAGTTTACAGCCCTAACATGATTCATTACAGGGCCAATAGACAAGCTAAATTGAACCCTATCAACGTTGCCAACGCTGCCAATGCCAGTGTTCGATTCTTCGATTCAACGTGATATCTAATAAGCCCCAAGAATGCAGAACTAAACCTAGAATTATATTTGAACTTTACACGTTAAGTATAGGCTGAACTTTGCGATCGTGACATAATCTAGCCATTACAACAAGTTCCTAGATGTCATTTCTTTGTGCGGTTAAGTATGTCAAGTGCATGAATAACGCATTCATATACTTATACGTATATTATGACGTGCATATGTTGCAGTCACATTATAATACACATGTCCCTTACCATGTGTTCGGAAGGATCACGATGTGATCTCGCGAATTCCTAGCTGTTGTGTTACCAGCTCCGGGTCAGTGCGTACGGTATTTACACAACGGGAATTCGTATGTTAATTAATTTAAATGACTATTTAAGATGCGTGAGAACGTGTACGCAAGGTAGACTAGTCTGTTCCCGGAAGTATGAAGCACGTGTATGTACAACTATAGTCTGTCTGTTTGTCTATCTGTCTTTTCCAAAAGTAGGTATCTGATGAAAATGTATACAAATGGATCTGAAAATTTACTTGCGGATGTCAGTTATGTAGAGCCACTGACAAGTTAAGTGATTACTGATTAAGTGATTTGGTTAGACTATTACGGCGAATTTCACCAAACTTTTATATCTAGAATAAGGCTTACACTGAGAATAAATTTTGAATTTTTGACAGCTTTTCCATACTAGAACTGTCAGATGTCAATTTATTTAACGGATATAAAAGGTAAGTATCTGACTTTGGTAAAATCAGCCCTTAGAATACTAAAACCCGCAATTCTAGTTTTAAATCACCTTAAAGATCTTTTTCATTTGACAACAGAAGCATTGAATCAAACGGACTTCTTTTTATTAGGTTAGCGTAACGACTCCTTTTACATCTGTCTAGTAAATATTATTTTTAACTAAACGTGTACACCGTACGTTCATTGGCCACGTGTGTAGACGACCAAACAAAAATATTCGCCCACACACTGTGATCCAGACAACTAGACGCCTACGCTGAACTTCACCGACATTCAACTACCTAAAGCACTGCGAAAACACGCTTTTAATCCTTTTTTGTTCACTAGAATCATGTGTATTTACACTATTTACATATTCCGAGCTTCGGATAAAAGTAGCGAGATGGAGCTCGCGTTTTAAAATATTCGTGTTTAAAAACATTCTAACCTAAAAGTTTGAAACAGGTTGTGTTTACTGTTTTCGTTTATCCTTTACACGTAAAACAAGTTGTATACACAACTTACTGAAAGCTTGTCCAAAAAGTGAACAATAGTTAACAAGATATGTTTGGACAAGTCCTTTACAAGACTGGTTGAAAACAAGTATTACAACAGCCGATCTATTCTGTAAAACTCTCACCGTGAACACTTAGGTGGAGTGAGCTTCAAGTGAACTGCAATTCCGCCTGATACTAGGGATTTTAACTATTGACAGCTCACTTCACCTAAGTTTTCACGGTGAGATTTTATAGAATAGATCGGTAGTGAACCCTATTGCGTTGTAGCCAAGCAGTGCAGCAGTGTGCTTCTGGGAGAAATCACTACTCTAATCTATTCCCTCTTACACGATGAGTGACTACTTGTCTAGAGTGTAAACAAACCGGATAACCATAGCTTTACAGTTGACTCTCCAACTTCCCTAAATGTTTAACTTAATTTATGGCCCTTTGAGTCTGAAAACTAGTCCAAACAAAATCCTCTCTTCGTCATCCAATTAAAATAATTCGCAGCTAATAGTAGTGGTAACAACAAAGGCCACTGCATATGTTCCGTAATTGCGAGTGCAGCGACCTTGTGTCTGATGACAGGCGACCGGCCTCGCTGTCGACGCCTTTGTGTCGAGTCGTGATCATAAAAAACAAAGGATTACCGTAGCGCACGATGCTAATAACTATGCTACACCTATTATTATGCGACAGCTTGAATAAAAAGTGGAAGCTACCGTTGACAAGATCACGTAATAACTAGTAAATTATGAAATGGTTGGAGCTTTCGAATGTTCTTTTTTAATATAGAGCGGATGTTTCGCTGTAGATATTTTGTTTTGACACGTTGGTCACAAGAGCTACTGCTGACCGTGAGGTCCTGGGTTCGATTTCCAGGTCGGGCAAATTCTCAGTAGTGCAGCCAGGAGCCTGGATTTTTGCTTAGTTGATAGCAACAGGCTCACCCCTAATACATGGGAGTTAAATTTAACTAACGAAATGTGGGTGTACTTACCTTCACCTCTGCCTAACCTTTCGGGCGATACAGGCGTGATGAAATGTTATGTTTATTTTGTTCCAATTCTCAAAGGTCATGTTGTGAGATGACTTGTTTTCTTATCTATAAATATGTCATCTTAACTGGGGGCATTGACCGGGCCGATCTGACAGATTTAGATCTCCCGGTCCCACGTGGGTGTTCGAACGTTCGTATCATTACAATGATATTGCAATACTGCGATAGTAACTTCTTTCTTTCTACGGGCACAGAATAAACATAGTACGTTACGGGTCTGTAAGAAAATGAACCTGGATACTGCTAATCCATTGTTTCATATGTTCGAAATGTTGTCTGCTCAACAAAGTAAATAACGCGATGAATGTTTTTGAACTGTCAAAATGAAAGCCAAAAAAAATGTGTGAATAAAGGCTATTACGAAATTACCCCGCAGTCTACCTTATTCTTTCAAACATTACCAATCAGACGTTAGTAAGAATCCTATAATTTTCATTTGTATTATGCAGCACCCTTCTTCTAAATATTTGGCTAACGAGCAAACGAACAAAGGCTCCTTTCATATGGAATCTAAACTATCTATTACGATAGTGACATCGCATATTAATCAGGTTTCATAATAAATTCTATAAACGCTGTTTGCTAAGAATTGTTTCCCACGCCATTCTGGTTTGATACGTAAGCCTGTTTGTATAAGTTTATAACCAGTACTGAGGGACAATCAAACACACCTCGACGTTATTTAGGTATTCTTAGCGTGTCGATAGCAATCTAAATGGACTCGGCCTAGAATTAGGCTACTTGTTTGGCGCCATCACCAGCGTCCATTAGTTCCTGTAACGTGCAGCTGACAGGACACTCAGGACGAGATATTAAGTGCCTCATCGTTTGTGGAACAGCACCACATTTACAATCCAAGGCGGAGTCGTCTATGAATCTCCACCTGAAAAGGTTTTCCTTGCTTCGGCTAACCTGGGTCCGGAGTCGGTTTAAAGACTTCCAGGTTACCCAAGATAACTCATGTCCAGGTGGGAGATCTTCACCTGGACAACCTCGGGTTTCGGTGAATCGGTAAAAATGAAAAGCATACGTCTATTTTAATTTGTCAGCCTCGCTTGTATGCACACGACAGAAGCATGAAAATCATTTAACGCCAGTTTAAAACATCGTTCTAGTCGTATTTCTGTCACTCGTTTGAAGTTGACGGAGACAGAATCATGTATTAAATTGGTCTGCTACAATTTGTAGTTAGTAAGCTGTTCTGCAAGCCTCCGAATCAAACTTTATGTTGTAAGCGAATTTGAAGCATATTTAATTGAAATAACTTTAATTAACCAGTCTTGCCAGGATTGTGTTACATAGTTGGAAAAAGGCTAGGTAGAAGGGAAGAATGTTGCTGAATTACAAGCAAGTAAAGCGCGCAGGTAATCTATCCTACTAATATTATAAATGTGAAAGTTTGTATAGATGGATTGATGGATGTTTGTTACTCTTTCACGCCAAAACTACAGAACGGATTTGGATGAAATTTGGCACAGAGATGGTTTAAAACCAGGATTATCATATAGGATACTCTTTATCCCGATATTCCCACGGGATCGAAACGTATGCGGGTGAAACCGCGGGGCGCAGCTTATACTGATAATAAAGCTGAAGAGTTTGTTTGAACACGCTAATCTCTGGAACAACCAATCGGTTTAAAAAAAAATGCTTTTGATGGCCCAATTCTCGAGGAAGGCTATATATAGACTATTTAATATCGCGCTAGGACTCGTAAGGAGCCGAGCAAAAAGAAAAAAAGTCAGAAAGAACGGTTAACTTTATAGTATAGTATAGTTTAGTAGTAATAGTTTTGATTATGTTATAATTATTTATAGTTAAGTGATATTTATTTTAGAAGTATGTATGTTTATTTGTATGTATGTAAGTATATTCTCATAATATTTATTTTTGTCTCCTTTACTCTTTCACACGCTGTCTACATCTCTCTATCTATTGTTCTATCGCAGGTTTGCTGGAAGAGATTTCTTATAAAACAAGCATCACCTTTGTACCTATTATTCTGTAATTTTTTTCTTGTATTTTTATACGAGTATGTGTATACTTGAATGGTTAAATAAAGAAGGCTAAGCAAAGACGGAGTTATAGTGCGGGCAGGCGATGCGATGCGACGCCACGGGGCAAATGCAGACAAAGTCGCGGTCAGAGGCTAGTATAGTTATTATATTGAGTTAAAAGTGAAAAACTATGCTAACAAGTTAACACCATGACTTTTCTGACACAAAATGAATATCTAAAAACGTTGTACAAAAAGGAAGCACCACCACACAGAAATACAGAACTTTTACTAGTTATCACCATCCCAGATAAATCCAGCGATTCTTCCTACTGAGCCCAGCCACGCCACAAATCCCCAATAAAAAAGGTTATAAATATCCTTCGCGTATAAAAAGCCACGTTTTGGGTGGTTTTAATCGGTGCGCGCTTGGTTAGAGGAAGTGAAGTTCCGGTGTGCGCTTAATTAATGGGTGCCGGCTTCCCGGTGCAGCGGTGGGGAAGACAGTTTCAAACTACATATATGAAATTCGAGTGCTTCTATTGCTGGCTTTTCTCATGAGGGTGATGTAGGGATAGGAAGTATAGTATGGTTTTTTTATCTTCTTTTTACATCACGTTAAGATCCTTAAAAAGAAGAGAAGTCAGAAAGAATGCTAAGTGAAGAAAAGTAATAAATAGCGCTGACGGGCGATGCGATGCGATGGGGTGGGGGAACAAGAAATTTGACACGGACTAAGGCGCTGGCAATAAGCACTCGTTTGACAAATTGAAGTCGCTTTGTGTGCCTGTCTGTGTGACCGCGTTGTTCTTTTTAACTACATAAATAGAGAATTTTGATGCGGTTTTCAACATGATTTAAAGAATTTATTCTGGAATGTATATATGTATATTACATTATTATTAAACTATAATGTTGTGCGTTGTGGGTTACTTTATAACCAAATTGCTATCTTGTTAAACTAGTTGTAAGTCCTAATAATGTAACTGTTTGCTGTTCCTCTCATTAAAAAAATAAAATAAAATATATATTCGTAATACGGAAATCACGATGTTTTGTCAAGTCATCAAACTGTGTGAATCAAGGGCGGGTTGCTAGTATATTATAAACTGGTTGATAAACTGTTTTTTTTTATCCCCCTAAGTCTTACTCCTGACAACTTCTATTAATATCCATTATAAAAGCTGAAGTCAAATTTTAAATTCCAAAATTTCACTCCACTCTTCTGCTTACCCTGCGTATCTTTGATTACTTATCTTCCCCGGAAGAGACATCCAAAAGGCATTTTAATTTTCAATTCATAAAGTATTATTTTATCTTGATTTATATTTTATCTCCGATAACGAGCCTGTGATTAATGAAGTAATCCCACATCATCCGAAAGATTTTCAGAGTATCTCGTCAAGCGGAGATAATCTTTAGCGGTAACTAAGTTGGCGATAGCGAATTAATTACATTACAATAAGTGCTTTTATTTACATTACTCACAGTGTTTAATAGTGATATTCTTAGTAGACCATCAGGGAAATTGTGTAAAACACTAACAGTAGCAATGGCTTTAATTTTGACAGTTCAACAACATTCATTGCGTTGTATACGTTATTGAACAGACCAATTTTCATATTGTGATTGAGTGTGGGTTGCGTTTTGTAGTTTCTGAAAGAAAGAAGCGTCAGTTTATGTATTTATGTTCTTAGCATAAATCAACCAAGGCCCTCTAATAGGGACACGGTATCGAATAAAAATTATCGATACTCAATCGACGAAATACGAATCAAGTGTACTTGATTACTATCGGATAAAAAGTATTGTAATTATAAAAGTATCGGAGGGAAAAGTACTCGATAACAAAAAGTATCGATACATTTTCACTGTCCCTAACCTCAAAATATATTTTCAATCTTCATCAACTTTTCACGTCCTTATTATAAACTTTCACACTTCCGGCCCTAAAGCGTAGTAGGGGCCATTATACTAAATGGCTCCTTTGGTAAACAGAGCCCAAATACATCGATCCTCACGTCCAAACAACTTGAACAAGTAAACTGCAACGTTTACTTTCACGTTGAAGCTGCAGTGTTTGTTTACAAAAGCGTACATCGAGGCTGGAGTGGACTATAGTAGAGTAGTGTATAGTACGGGGCATTTGATAAACCTTTCCGTGCCCTAACTGATATCGAGGTTGATTTGTGGTATAGGTACTAGGAATCTAGACTAGACGACCTCAATTAAATAATAATGCAATTAAAAGCGTAACGTATTGTTGGCTTTTATCACTAACTTGCTTCTGCCTGCGACTTCGTCCGACCTTTGTTCAACTATACTATAAAACATATCCTATGGGACTCGGCAATAATGAAACTTTCTATCAGTGAAAAAAAAATAATGAAGTCGAATCTGTATTTTTAGAGAGTACCTCTTACAAACAAACAAACAATTTTACCTCTTTTAAAACAGTTGTTTAGATACGGGTATAGCTTTCAGTCTAGCAGATAAGGCTAAATATTGTCATTAATTAACACTGGCAGCTATTTTATCGAATCCTCGAAATTTTCTCATAATTTTGTACATCTCAGGGGTTTATTTGTAAACGTTGCCCAAAGTTAAGTCAAATTCAAAACATTTATTTCAATTGAACCATTTACAGGCACTTGAATTGTCAAAATTAAATAGTCGGTCAGTTAGTCAGAAAATTGAAGCTGGGGGCATGGAGAAGAACGGGCAAAGTAATGATTAGCGACTGTTTAACCATACATTTTCGACGTTTTAACATCTTTTAACTTATACACAAAGGGGTCAGTCGAGGAGGAAGGTTCTGTGCTTACTGTGTTTAGCATCGTAAGGAGAAAAGTCAAGTGCAACCTGTGCAACTCCGTACACTTAGGGTCAATTTACACTGACGCAGAACGGTGTGGAAGGGAGTTTTCGTAGCAATATTACACATAGCAAAATGAACTTTATGTCAATTGTCTAACGTACAAACTAGATACGAGCTTATTACTGCCGGAATTCCCGAGAATGTGCGACAATACTTCAGAAGATGCGCGACCTGTGCGTATGTGTGTATCTAATTTGTGCGTTACACTTTTGGCATAAAGTTTATTATGCTTTGTACAAAAAAAAGCGCTTCGAATCCGTTCCGCAGCAGTGTAAATTGAGCCTTAAGCATAGTATTGTATAGTAATAGTATATGTGTGTCGGTTAGTTGCACAGTCGTAACATAAATAACAACAGTGGGCGAAAGTGAATGCTACGGTCCGCGGGCCGATAGGAATGACTTGCGCAATCCGATGCGCACACGCATTGTTCCAAGCTGTGCAATGGAACATGTCGTGGGATGCATGTGGGGTTCGGTTCTCAGGTATGAGTATAAAATCGGGATTGTAACTGGAATCGTGGATACTGTTTTTATTTGGAATTAAAGGTTTATTTAAGAGTCATTAAAGAAAGCTTTACAAACAGAGATGTTTTATTGATAAAGCTGTAAAAATTTAATGCAATATTAACTTATAAAACCCTTAATCACATGCATTCCCCAACATTTTCACCAAATCAAATCTGATCAAATACACACAAAATTACAGATTTAGGTCGAATGAACAACACACCTACACGTAGGTGGATAAAATAAAATTGATGTGTCTGTTTATAATGTCAAAATAACAGCTTCTGAATAAATTCATATGAAAGTATATACGGAAGTACCGTATGACAAATAAAAACAATATTAAAAAAAAATTGTATTTCTGTCTGTTTGTTCCGGCTCATCTCCGAAACGTCTGCAACGATTTTGAAAATCAAAATGTATTAATGTTACGTGAACGAAGTCACGGACAGCTGCTAATTCTTCATACGTTTATAGCCAAGAAAATTTACATACTTTATCTCAAGTATCCAATTAAGAAGTGAAAGATCGAACCATTGATAAAGCATCACGAGTTCATGACACATGAAAGTCAACATCACACAATTATTACTTCAATAATCTCCGATGGTATCAGCGAGATGGGGGTCGTTTGTGGCGGGGTAATGAACCCTGAACCTTGCCCGCATGCCCATTGTCCAAAGAACAATGTCCACTTGCGGCTAAACCAGTACCATTTGTTTTGCCTTCGAGTTACACTGAACTACTTTGTTGTAAGATCTGATTTACAGCCGCGTGAGAAAACGATAAAGTTTTCAAATGTTCTATAATAAGAAGTGTGTCGTAAAACGGGCTTGGAGAGAAATACGATGGGGAAAAAGTTATGGTTCGCCTTGCCAATGATGTAAAATAATAAGGTGTTGTACCTATGTGTGTCCGATGCAGTTTTGTGCAAGAGATTTTTATGCGACCCATATTCTATTATAACAGGGAAAAATTGGTCCTACGAGCCACAGCTACAATATCATCTGCCTGCCCCAGCAGTCTCGACATTCATAGCGATCGCTTTACGACCGAATTCGGTCGCAAAGTTCCGAATTGACCGGTGAAATGTATGGAGTGACAGAACTTTGCGACCGAATTCGGTCGTAAAGCGATCGCTATGAATGTCGAGACTGCTGGGGCTGGCCTTGTTTTTTTCTTTTACTCTATCGTTAAAATACTCAAAACTTTGTAAATTGTGTTTAAGTTTATGATACACATGTTGTACCCACATTTGTTAGTAAAAAAATATTAAAAAAAGAACTATGTTGGCTGCAGCTGAATGTATTTTAAATGGAACGACTGCTTATTTGACCTCCACAACACACTAAGTATTGAGGTGGTTAATCTTCCATGAAGATTTTTTTCTATAATTATAAGTCAATTATTGTAAATAGGTAACTGACAATGATTCGAAGATCATAAATAATAATAATAAATTAATATTTCTAATACGTAACTCGGTTGCATTATTCATAATTCAATATTTTACCTTCCTGTGTAGGTATTATTATTTTTATATACCTAGTTATTATTTTTAACGGAATTTGCGTCATCGATGAATGAGTGACTCACAAAATACTAAGTATAGTTATTATATTATTTATTAGGTATTATCCTATAAAATTCCCCGAGTTTACGTCACAGTGTAACTTCCGATAAATATATTGCCCAGGAATTACCATTTAATTAAAATAATATAGGTACCTAGCTCGTAGGAGCTCGTGGCTAAGTAGTAACAACCGCACGGGTCGATCGATCAGGTTAAGCCGTTGATTCCGGCTGACATTCTTGGATCTTTGACAGTCGTTACGGGTCACCAGAAGCCCGAAAGTCTGACGACTAGTCTTACCAAGGGGCATCGTGTTACCCAGTTACTGGGTTATGGAGGTCATATAGGCAGTCGCTCCATGTAAAATACTGGTATTCAGCTACATCCGGTTAGACTGGAAGCCGACCCCAACATAGTTGGCAACGTACTATAATTTATGATTGTTTACATGTTTGTGAAGCTGCAACCATTCGACATTGCAAGAAAGAAAGATAGACACTAGCCTAGGTCAATTTAAGTTAATATTAATTTAACTTGACACATCACCTGTACACATAATTCCAACAACACGGGAACCGCAAAATATAAATATTTTAATTAATTGTTTTATCAACGTCTTGAACATAAGTACTTTAAATATTTATTAACCTTATTATCCAGCGATATTTAAAAATGTAAGTAAATAAAAGAGCTGGTATAATAATTGCATCAATTTGACAGCTTACATAAATGTTAGTCATAAGTACATAGAGTGTGCGGTTTTTTGTGGCACGCGATTGTAATTAATTGAAATCATTAAAACTATCACGTGCCATCAGTGTAATGGGGGACATTATACGGGTAGGTTATGATCATTTTTTCCTAATTAATATGGGTACAGTGTAGGCTGTCGGGACTACGTGACTTAGCGATACGTGTTTCAAGGTATATCTTCACAGTTCGGCTTCTCTTTGTTACATTGTGGTCGTAATGTTATGTAAAAGACATACGTAATGATTTTTTGTCTGCCAGACAGTATTCACAGGAATATGATGAATTATTGAACTCGAAAATACTTATGTCATTGTGCTGGGTCACTTAATTTGGATCGACGTGTATCGCTCACATAGCTTCGTCTACAGCAAATTCTAAAGAGCAAAAGGTAAGCTTTTTGTCTAATTCCCTTTTTTTGTAATATACTTTGTATACATAATATATTAGTGTTAGCTTGTATATTGTATTTAAGACTAGCTTCTGTCTAATTATTTTTTCTAAAATAAAACTAGCCTAAGTTACTCCTTATAACATCAGATATCTGTCAGTGAAAGTCCCGTCAAAATCGGTCCAGCCGTTTCGGAGATTAACCGGAACAAACACAGACATTTTTTTTTTTTGTTCAATTACCGCATATTCTTTCATATGCATTTAGTAAAAACCTGTTATTTTGACATAACAAACAGAAACTTAATTTTTATTTATTTATAAAGATGTGTAAGTTCCATAATAAAAGTTAGGAAAATAATATATACTTTCAAGTTATTTAAAGTAAACAAATAATTAATTCGGTAATGTGCTATTTAACTACACGAATGCTTTCACCTAAGTTAACTACTAACTACTGGTAACCTTTTATAGCGGTTTATTATCGCGACATACATATTAACATTAATTTACATTTCCGATGGCAGTAATAAACGAATAAACGCTCATTGTGTAGTTTGGCTCTAATAAGCTTGTACGATGATTAACTAGACTTTTGGATGGTAACGACTACCCGAGTTTTTGTTTACATAACCTTCTCGATCATGTAGGAAAAAGTGGCCAAGTGCAAGTCGGACTCGCACACGAAGGGTTCCGTGAGACAAAGCAAAACACGCCGAAAAAACGTTTCTTGTATGGAGACACCCTTTCATTTGTGTATTATTTTAATTTTACTTGTTGTTATAGCGGCAATAGAAATACACACTGAAAATTTCAACTATTTACTTATTAGGGTTCATGAGATACAGCTCGCTGACAGACGGACGCACGGACTGACGGACAGCGGAGGCTTCGTAAATGGGTCCCGTTGGCACAGTTAGGAACGGAACACTTACAGAATAATAAAAAAAATATTAGAATAATATATAATATAATATTCTTTATATTATTCTATACACATAACATCACGCCCGTATTTCCCGAAGGGTTGAGCAAAGATGTATCCAAAATCTAAATCTGATCACCGTACGGACTACTTATTCCTGCTTGCAGCGCATATTATTAGTCGACCTAAAAGGATCCTCTTTTGTTTTACTTGGACGCAGCTGTGGTCATCATGTGCACGGGATTTTGTTTTCAAAATAGTCAGATATAGGATTTGGCGATATTACCTTTTAGTACACCATACGTATTAATTAATCCATTTATCCTTCCAGGATAAAGCGAGACTATGATTTTAGCAGGATGGGAATTTTGTCATATAATCATAGTTTTTGTAAAACAATTGGGTATGTCGGTTTTCCTTCCTTTTTCATTATCCTACCAAAATTCATGAATAGTATAATTTTGTCATAACTAAAAATACTAATAATATAAATTCGAAAGTAACTCTAGTCTGTATGTTACCTTTTCACGACTAAACCACTGAACGGATTACGATAAAATTTCGCAAGGAGATAGATGGCATCCTGGGGAAGGACAGGCTACTTTTTGTCAGGATAGCACTATCCCGTAGGATAGTTTCCGACATCAACGCGGGCGAAGACGCAGGCATAAGCAAATGTCAATATAAATTCGTCAAACTTAAATAGGCTAGCTTTATAAAATCTTAATTTAACATGAATTATTTTTGTTTAAAATTCAGACAGTGAAATCAACACTGGAAACTGAATTCGGACAAAAAGTTAATTATTCAGCATTGAGGGTTATAACGAGACATAATGACAGTAATGACTGCTTGACAATGTCTCTATTTACTCGAACCGTCAGGCCACTACGTAATCACATGCTGTACGACTGTATTATATCCAATCACAGAAAGATTATTGAGTGGTAAGTTGGTCGTAGGTACCATATCCCAGGATTTATCCTGAGATTTCAGGATTTTTAGGCAGCTAACAGGATTGAGGGCGGATTTTGGAAATCTTAGGATTTTTGGATTTTCAATAAAATACAGCAGATTTTTATTTATTTTTTTAATTAGAAAGAAACAACTTATAGAAAAACATAAAATTGTTCCTTCTTTGGATATATTCACAAATCAACGTAATTAACATCAACATATTTTTAAGGTTAAAATCAACTTATGTGCACAAAACCAATAGGTAACTAATTTTTCCACGCAGTTTTTGAATTACATACTTTGCGACAAAATCTCAGGACTTTTCTAAGGAAATCAGGCTTTTTGTCAGGACTTTTCAATTTTCCATCTGGTAACCCTAGTCGTAGGGAGCAGTGATGGCCTACAGGTATCGACCTGACTTGCGAGTTGTAGTTCGTGATTTCAAACACAGGCACTTTAATTTGTGTGTATTTCATCACCACTGCTCTCAAAACGGTGAACATCGTGAGGAAACCGGTATTTCCTAGAACCAAAACGGACGACGACACGGTTGGCGCAGTGGTTAAGCGATTGACTGCTGCGCTGCGTGTCGCGGGTTCGATCCCCGCACGGAACAAATATTTGTATGACCTACAAGTAGTAGTGGGTCTGGCTGTTCGTGTGAGTTTAAATGTTTGTAAACGCACCCACGACACAGGAGAAATTCCTAGTGTAGGGCAACGTTTTTTATTTAAAAAAAAAAAAAAAACAAACAAACAAAACATTCGATGATACATGATTTCTACCAACCGGCACTGAGCCCGCGTGGTGGATTAGGACTGACGCCCACAGAGAGAAGGTCCGTGTCCCAGCACCAGGAGTGAGAAGAGAACATTATAAGCCTGTAATGCATCAACAACCAACTGAAGCATAATCAGCCGATTGTGCTTAAGTTGGTCGTTGGTCTAGGTTCGATTCCCAGGTCGCGCAGTGTTATTGGATTTTTCAATAAGAATTTTTTCAGTAGCAGCCAGGAGTTTGGATTTATGTCCGGTTGATGGCAATAGGCTCGCCCCCTCTTTGTAACGACTAAATCATAACTGGCGAAATGTGGGTGTACTTTAGGTACACATCTGCCTACCCTGTCGGGAACAGAGGCGTGATGTTACGTTATATCCAATTACAGAAAGATTAAGTGGTAAGTTTGTATGACAAAATGAATGGTCGTTGTCCGACCAGTGGGACGCACTATCGATATAATAACAATAATAATACGATCGATACTTGAACGAGGGTTCTATATACGAGGGTTAACAAAACTACCGAATGAGATGATTCGTTTTTGTGTTGGTTTTGATACGGTATTTTAACGGAGGTTTATGAGAGACTTCAAGGATTAGAAATAAACTTTAATGTAACTTTCTGATTATTTATCTAAGAAAAAGTTTGTAACATGCAAGATATGTTAAATCCATACTAATATTATAAATGTAAAAGTAGGTCTGTGTGTTACCTTAACGGCTGAACGGATTTCTATGAAATGACCTTAGGAATTTTAAGTTAAAGGATACTTTTTATCCCAGTAGTACGTTCCCGAGGAATTATTTCCAACATCCACGCGGACGAAGCGGCAGGCCAAAGCTAGTATACAATTCATTTGTAATGTTAACTTATATGATACAGTTAGTGAACCCTAGGACCTAGATTGAGACTGACTAACAAGTTATTTATGACGTCAACAAAATAATCGGAATACCATATCAATAACGAATAACATTGACTTGACTACACATAGAAAGTTGTGATAGCAACAAATAGTCCTATCTTATCTTTTAAGTTTACTGGTCTACAAAATGTTAGTTAAAGATAATATGGTTTATTAACCAAGTGATGTCACGTACACTTCGATAACTGTATTGGTTTTAAAAACTAAATTAATCAGTCCTAAAGTCAATTAAAGGACCAATAATTATACCAAGTTATCTCACTCAAAATCATCATTAGATAAATTGCTTCAATATACGTTTATGCAGCGTTATTTTTTTTTTCAGCGATCTATTTAGCGATAACTTTTAAATTAAACTCAGTGGCAACAAAAAATAAATAAGAATACGACAGTCAGACACCACGCATCTTTCATTCAAACAAATTAATTTAATCAACTATGTAGAACCAATCTATAAGCTACTATCAGAAACCTAGAAGCTAAAAGGTTTTTAAAACGATTTCCCGCTGCAATTACGAGTTATCGATCAAGTACTATCGATTTTAAAATAAATCGATGTGTGAGCTTGACCGATGATCGAATCGATTCATTCACAGGACCTGTCCCGCATCCGTTCGGTAACCGTTACGTTGAAATACTATGAATAAAATGATTTTATGAAAACCGGCTTCTTGCCGCGCCCGCAGTGCATAGGTGTGTCAATGTAAATAAAAGATAATAGTCGTTTTATAGATGTTTTTACAAGGAGAGGGAGATATCGAAGTGGAAATTTGAAGGAAAAGTGATGAGTAATGTGCACTTGTTTAACATTTCAGGGTATTTACTTAGCAAACACCTCATGTGTTTGCTAAGTAAATAGCGGTCCTATGTAAGTTTTGTTTTTTGGTAATTTAACAAAGGTAATTATTCTGTTTAACTATAGTTTTGTAAAACAAATCTTTTGTATAGTTTTGTATCAATTGTGTGATTTAAAAGAGTGTCCTTGGAGTTTCTTGCCCGTTCTTCTCCATAGGTACTACGCTTTTGAATGGGCAACTAGCTTCATCTTTCTGACTGACCGTCCGCTTGACAATTCAAAAGTGCCTGTAATTGGTTTATTTGAAATAAATGCTTCTAGTTTATCTGAACATTTTATTATGAAGTTTGTATTTAATTAAAAACAGACGAGTTAAAAAATACCACGTTGCGTTCAAATAATTACGGAGTGATCCTAAAACGTGAGATTAACTTAAAAGTACGTTTAATTTTCGATTCTTTAAAATTGGATAAGGACGATTAATCTTAAGCACTACATAATTTAAGCATAAACGTTTTTATGAAAGTACTAAACACGCACGGTCATCGACACCGAGTGGTGTGGGCAGGAAACACGCTGAGAATTTTATTATTATTACGCAACTTCGTAAAAGATGTTTTTTCTCAGATTAAGATATGAATTTATTGTACTATGCACGCCTATTATATCAAATCCGTAGAGGAACGTTTACGTTAAATATTAAGTTTAATAAAAAATTAAACGCGTTAACTTTATGATCATTTCGGTTTTGATTTAACAAAAACTTCCACACACCACGTTACATTTTCATTATACAATTCGACAATTAATTGAATTTTACTTATTAATTCCAATGATATAGAGGGTTATTTGTGGCGCTGGAATTCATTATTGAAAGCACTGCGCGGAAAGTCGGATCACACAATTAAAAATGGAAGTGTAAAAATTCATGCACGTATTTTCGCCAGCAAAGGCAAATCCGCAACATTTTCTGTAGCAAAAAAAGCCATCACATGGTCGTTAACGTTGAGTGATATTACGTAGAAATGCGTCAGTTTGCGCTATCACACGCATTACCGCCTCTCATCTAGATTCTAGTATAGCTGTGCGTTCTTCACATACGATTATTATGCCATCCATGCGTCCCGACGCAGGTATTTTTAGCGAATGTCGTGCGCGTAACGTATCGGTACGTTACACGACCTAAGACTCGGAATAGACGAGCCGTTTGTAGCTGTACCGTCGGATGTGTGATGTTGCAGACCGCACACACCCTCGATAAGGATTACTTTACACGTACCTATTGAGATAACAGCTATAAATAAAAATTACGAAAAAAAAATGTCTAGTATTGTAAAATGCTTTGCTATCCAAATAAAAATCGCGCAATGAAATGATAAATAACAATGAGCGATTTAAAGCGAATGAACGACATCCGTTGATGAGCGACAAATTACCATTATACACGCGACCCTATGTATTTTTTTCCTTTTTAATTAAGGGTATTCGTACAATAAAATGAAAATTAATAATATGTATCAGAGACGGTGCTGACTGCAAGCGGCGGGCAGTGTACTCGGGGGCTTATGACACACGAGGTGAACGCACTGTGTTTATTTCGTTACGATTGTATTACGAGTCTAAAGCCACTTCTGAAGGACATTTAGCGATACTTAGAATGAAATTACATCGCTCTTAATAACATTTATTTTTCCGTAAGCCTCTTATACCGCCTACTGAGTGGGACTTCAGAAATTGACTGATTAACTTCGCCACATATTGGAAAATCTAATTGATTGCGAAGGTTTTTTTTTTGCGTATCTAATAACGCTGTATTATTTTATAGATAAAATACAAAAAAACCGGTCAAGTGCGACTCGGACTCGCGCACCGAGGGTTCCGTACAAATTTGTAGGTAATTATGTAATTTCAAATTTCGGTTTTCGGATTTTTTTTCTTTACTTGTGCTACATGACATTGCTTATTGTCAAATTTCATGATTCTCGGTCAACGGGAAGTGCCCTATAGGTTTGATTTCCTTGCGAGTGTCAAAATATGCGGCATAAACGGAACATAAACGCCCGTATCTTTTGATTGCGTTGACTTAGAAGTTAGATTTTCACTGCAATTTCAACTGACTACTTGATAACAGCACGCGTTCCTGAGAAAAAGGGTTTTAACAGACAGACAACGAAGTAATCATTATACGATTACTTCGTTGTCTGTCTGTCAAAACCCTTTTTCTGTTGAGGTACGGAACCCTGAAAACACTTTGTTTTTAGATGCTAACGGTTTTATTATTTAGTCTAGACGGTAGGTATTGGGATGAAAATTAAATTATTTCCTGTTACGGTAATTTACGGCTCTAAATTATTTTGGTTATAAAATCTGTTCAATGATTTTAGCATGCATAAATCTTTATTGATGTGATAACGATATTATTATGCGGGCAGATCAAAACAGATTATATGAATTCAGGTTTATTTATTACTGGTTAGGTTACAGGGGGCTTACCACCAGCTCTTATAGCAGGGCAGTAGTTGAGCTGCACTGTTTTTTTTTTTTGTACTAAGTCATAGAATAAAAAAGCAGTGCAGTTCAACGTCTGCCCCGCTATAAGAGCTGGTGGTAAGCCCCCTGAAGTAAGTTTTTTCTGATGAATTTTATTATCTTCATTTATTTTATGTACAGACGCCAGCACATCAAGCTACTACAATCTGTCAAATTTCTTTAATAGATTTTCAACTTTATCGCTAAAGTATTAAGGTTCAAGGTTGATTGGGAAAATTTGAGTTTCGGGTAGCTTGACCTGCTGGCGTCTGTACTTAATGTCTCGTTCGTCTACGGGTCGCAAGCGCTACTGCTGAGCATGAGGATGAGCTTGAGGGTTTGATTCCCAGGTTAGGCAAATTGTTTTTGCTATTCCATCAAGAATTTCTCAGTAACAGTAGTCTGAATTTGGACTCGGTTGGTGGCAATAGGCTCGCCCTCTATTATTTACATGGCACGGTGAAACGTAGGAGTACTTATTAGCTAAACCTTTGCCTAACCATTCGGAATACAGGCTTGATTGTATGCATTATAATGTAGTTAGATGAGTTGATCTTTATCAATATCATGCTGTTCATGATATTCACCTATTCTCTATATGGCAACAAAGAGCCATGACTTATCATATCAATGTGCAAGTGTGCTCTAAGCTCAAGCCATGGCATTAGTATGTACTATATAGTACATACTAATTCCATGGTTGACACATGAACAAACAGTCGTAAGGGTCCGATATCCATCGCCGTTGGCATTTTACAACCGATAGAAATAATAATTCACGAACTAACAATACTTTTTATTGCCTTGCGGTTAACAAGCGCCTTTATTGTTTACATGCTGAATAATAAGGGTAACATTACATTATGCCTTGTTCTCAATAAAAGTTTTATGAACTTTGCTGGGCTTATGTTCAAGTATTTTCTTATTATGGCTTTGATATTGTTTATACAAATACAAAGTTAAACAAATCAGGAAACTTGTGCTGTTGTAAATGGAGTTGATAGAGGAAAGTTACTTGTGCTAACTTTGAGATTAACTTTTTCGAGTTTCCTTAACATAGTTACAAACAAGAGGACAAACTAAGCACAGATTTTTAATAAAAATTAAGAAACATAGCTGTCGTGTATTTCCTATATCTATATCAGAACGCATAATGTTGTCATAAATAATCTTTAATGCAGAAACGGATTTGATTTTAATTAATTACCCATCAGCCCAATTAATACGCGCTCTAAAGCTTATCAAGTTGACAGTTTGAGGACAAAGCGAAACATTGTAAATGTATTAATGTAAAGGATTAACATCGATATAGGAAAGAATATAGAAGTGACTGCCATTAATATTCATTTAAAATTCACACTTTGGACGTAGATTTATTAAAGCAAGATTCACACACTAAACTTGTTTGAAAATTAACACAACACTAAAGAAAAATCGCGTGAAGGAAGTAAAATGTGACGAGGAGATTAATTTTAAATGTTTTTGATCTAACATTATTGAAATTGAACATTTTAGAGCTAGCTCAGGAGAACTTTACAACAGAAAGCAAAGCTCTAACAATTTTATTAGAAGATCTAAACGCACGATAATACAATACATATATGCAAATTACAGCATTAAGCAGCACAAAAATTAGAAGTAACACATATTTAAAACTTAACGAGTAAGAAATTAAAAGTCAAATTAAAATGATCATACATAACTTAAAGCTAATAACTCTTAATGGCGAAGATAAAGAAGATGCTAATGAATAATAAAGAAACGCATATAAAATTTGTTAAATTCAAGGCAATCCCTTCGAATTGCAATCTTAAAAGTGCAATTAATCTTACAGGTGAATTTTATTTTAGAGGGCACCGCTGGAGCCCGAAGATGAGAAACCAGTTCACTTTGGCCCAAGTTTTATAGTGACTGTCTGACTTCGCGATTGCAACAAATGTTCCTTCGTTCTGTGAAAATTTTTACTCTATTTCTTCTTCGAAATGCTACGCAGATGAAAGATATAAACCAGAAGCTCGTTTACGGATATAATGGCTTGAGAATTTTGCAAATGTTTTGAAATGAAGATGTTAATGATGTCATTAATATTGTTTATGGGTAGAGTAATTACGTGTACATAAATAAGAAGTGTAAAATTATGACTGATCATGGTAAGGCCGGGAATCCTATTTATGTTACCTGGTTTACGGCTTTGAAGATCGGGGTTGCGAAAGTATGACAAATAATAATTTACTTGATCATAAATTTATATTACGAAACATTTTAATCCCAGGTATTATAGTTCACCAGAACTAGCGCAAGATATGTTGCGAAATTGTCGGATCATTCGACATTTGGTACGGAAATTGAGCGTACGAGACGACGAGATTGCTTTTAAATCGCATTATGCGCTCGATGCACAGGCGATGCAACCAGCCGTCTATCGAGTGCAGAGAGGACGTGACGGATCACTTGGTAATTATAAAACTCATTTTTCTTCGTAAATGAACCTTTGACACGCTTCACATGTAATTGATGTACGATGTAATATTTATGAGTTGAACTTCTCATTAGATGCTTTATATTCGAACAGAAATGAAAAAGCTTTTAAAAGCAATTAGAGGGTTATCAAAACATTACATTCAATTGAGGTAAATAGCCTCTGTCAAGGTTAGTAAGACCTCAAAGAATAAACAAAGGTGAAAATTACAATGACAACTTGTGACAGTACAGAAACAGGGTCCACAGTCAATAATAAAATGGCAGGCAAAAGGGATCCTTCGTAAAACTTCGGCTGATGGCTAGAATGGGCAAAAAATACAAACAGTCGTTGCGAGCGATAAAAAAATGCCGACAAAAACTTCGCCCTAGTGTGTTTCCAACACAAAAAGTAAATTTAGATGGAACTATCGTCCTTTTAATGATCGACGATAACCGTTAGAAAGTCATCAATGTGTCAACAAAAGCAATATTATTATGCTTAGTTGTTAAGATAACAAAAAAAAATATACACGATATTAACACAATTTTGAAATATACCACGTAAACTTTACATATATCCGAGTCCAAATATACTGACGGGCACATTTGAGGCGCATCGTTAAAAACTATATTTGGATTTTATAGCGGTAAAACACGAGTTCTAACTTATGATCGATGATTGATTAATATACGGACTTGATTGTTGATTTACACATGTATGATTTGATTCGTCATTAATCAAATTGAACAAAAACTTGAGCGCAGTGTCGACGGGGTCACCTTACTGCGCCATTTGTAACATCTGCTCAAGTACACATTGTTATTAGCAGTAAGTTTCTGGTTCGTGATAATGAATAATAAAAGGTCATTTGAAAATGACGTGGTTAATAAGAACGAATGAAAAAGACTGATTAGTTGGATTTCAATAGATTCAAGACAATCCTAGAGTATGAAATCTAACGATAAGGAAAAGGCCTTCTTCGGATTAAACTGACAATACAAATGCGAATAGCGTAAGCGTATTCATGTGATAATCACATCGATAACATTCAAGAAATAAACATAGTAGCGAATTTAATTATGTAAATTGATGTTATTGCACTTGATAAAGAAAAGTTCAAAGTCAAGGTGAAGCGCAGATATGAAAACGAAGTCAAAGAAGAAAAAGAGAGTATTACAGACAGCCCAGACGGGAGAGAAAATAGAATTCCTGGAAAGTTGGGAGGGTTGTTTCAAGGCGGCAATTTATTTATAACTTCTCAGACCGTTAGATAAGGAGTGTTGTAGAAATCAAAATGAGCTCGCAGAGTTCCTGAGCCTTAATAATAAATTCATTTAATCAGGTACCACATAACCCATATTAGAAATGAGTCACTGAATATAACACTAAGAATCATCGAGAATTTCAATGACTTCCTTACGGTTCGTAGCATGTTTAACCATCGCTTTGTGACTGACACGGCATGTCGGGACACAAGACACAATACCTTCATGTTTTGAAATCTTACCGGCTTATTAAAGATTCCAGTAATTGCCTTCAGTTACTTTTATGTAATGTATGGAATTTACTTTACCTTGTTGCTTATTATGAACATATTCCTTATAGTGACCTTGCCACTTGGATTTTTTGAAGAATTTCTCTTACTCTTTCACTATTATTTACTTATTTAATTATTGATGTATACACAGTAAAATAGGGATACAACACAATCATAATTTGAGTAAAACTACTATGTCAATCTGAATGGTATGGTGAATCTTTATATGGGTACAATTCTCCTCTTGCATTAAACATTATAAATTTCAATAACGAATCCTAAAAAAAGACCCTCATATTGAAAAATATCAAGGCTATTCAGGAACTCAAAGTCGCTGCTAATCCTAGTTTATTTAACATCAACATTCCTTTTATGTATTCTAGTAACAAAGACGTAGCGATCATTGCTAATAGTTATATAAATATAAAACAAAGAGCGGATAATATATTCAATGGATAAAGCCGGAAGGCTAAGCACAAGGTGCTAGGCACACACCTGCCTTATACGTCCACTTTAATGCGATGCTCGTTCTAACCAGAATAGGCTTCTAACACATTTTTTTATAAGTATCTTCGCTCTAATGCTGGCTAGTGCAAGTAGAAACAATATAGCGTTAAATCAAATCTCTGGTGTCTTTTAACATCATTAATGGCAGTTTTGTCTAAAGCTTTCGATTGCTTGTATCACGAATATATCATCAAGATATACTAACAATTCAAAGTACAAAGTGCAATTTTAGTGTCAGATTTGGATTTGTATAATCAAACTCCGAATCACTTGGGAATTTAGGATTTTCTGAGACATCAGCGATAATGCCGATGCAGTGAAGTATCGAAACGAAACACGAATTGTCATAAATGTTTAAGTAGACCGCGAGAAACAGTTTTCGAGAAGCAAGTATGTTTAAGAAATTCAGACAGCATTTAACGATATCGATAAAATTTTAACGGACTGTAAACTTAAATATGCGTAATTGTGAAACGACGATGACAGTATAATTGTAATTGCATGTGTGTGATCGTTAATGAGTAACGAAATGCTCTGAATTATAATGTAAATATGAACTGAGGCCTCGCGTTGACTTTTATTAGTTTCATCAGTATTTACTGGGCAGAGTGTAAGCGTGGGTGCCAATTAACCAAAGGAAATAAGACTTAGTTAATGACTTAATTACATCCAATTAGTTCGTTATGAAAGCAGATTTTCTCGTTACTCCACCGTATTTCTGTCAACAATGTTTTCTGTTTCGTAGTAAATAAAGTGACGTATATGGAAAATATAAGGTATTTCTCATAAAACAATGTTAGTCATATTTAATTCAATGCACATCATTGGAATTGTAGTGTTACATTACAATTAATGTATGCGTAATACAATAAATATAATCAACGTGAATGCACGGGATACAAATTGAACTATTTTCAATTTAAAAGGGGAAGTTATTAGACTTGGAGCTGAAATGGAAACGTGTGACAAACCATTCCTGTGTGGAGCAACGACTCCAAAAACACGTAGGTTCACGGTACCGGTTTCTTTTATTATGAATGTCGAAAAAAACCGACGGTAGATTCATAAAAAATACGAACCGCACCTTCTTTCATACAATGAGTCCCCCCGAGCGAAAGGGCGACGACATCCATTGTTGAAATTTCCAAAAAAGAGGAACTTTTTCTGTTACGGCTGGCGTGGTACTTTTTTCGTTAATCCTAAAAAAGCGCCAAAATGCAGGCGTTGCTTACCGAGTGTACGAACTTGGCAGAATAAAGCACTAAAACCGTCCCGCGGAGCCGTCTCCGTGACGGTGCCGCGCGCATGCATGGTGTTTTTAGGGCCGAGGTCGGGAATAATCACCTCGGTCGGTGGCGTAACATAACTTCTCATCTCCCGGCAGCGCCGTGGTCAGCTCCTGGGCGCGGTCCACGCACTGCACATCCTGAGTATGCTCACACACAACACAACATTATCACTGGTCTGCAGGCACGGCTCCTGTCGTCACGCACAGCACTGTGTCACTGTCACCGAGTGGGGTCGCGCGAGTCGGGCGGCGTGCGCGGTGCGCTATCAACGCCGATGCATTGGCGGCGGTGTGCGACTGTGCGCGCGGCGGTCCCGGGCGCGCAACAGCTGACGGGAGGCGCAGGCCCCGCGCCCCGCACGCGGGGCCCCCCGCGCCCGCGCGCGCAGCCGGTGCGTGCGCCACACCCCTCCCCCGGCCCGCGTGCCCTCCCCACCTCTAATCCATTATTTACGGACGGCCGACCGGTTTCAGGCGCGTTCGTTCTGCCCGCCGCTTCACGACGATCGTTCAAATTTAATGCCCTTCCTATGTCCGGCCTCTAATGCGATAAGATTACGGTCGGCGAGCTGTGGAAGCCGCTGCTCCAGAGCCGCCGCTGCTGCCGCGGTGATCACCGACGCGCTCGACAATATAATTAACAAGAACCGGGCAATACGCCACAACTGAATCGCAGCACAGACGTACAGGAGCTCGTTAAGTGTGATACAGACGCGTGATTAATATGACAGCGGAAAGGTGAACGAACTTATGGCAGGCATCGGCTGGTACTGAAAACACTAAAACGCCTATAACACAAAGTTATATTCTGTTGTAAGCCACAAATACTCTTTTAAAGCAGTAAATCACCGTACCGAACATAAAAATGCAGTAAAAATAGTATTGGAAAAGAAATTGGTACAAGTAACTCTTCGCTAACTACTTACATATTCCCTTATTGTTCATACTCTGAACAGCGAGACAGAACTAACTACACTACGAACACTACTTGTGAAATGCAGTTGGGAGTCACAAAAAGTTTTCACGGTTGACCCCCTCTCTCGCGGGCTAAGTTTATCTTAGCATTTATCTTATTTCCGTGAAAACAACTTAAAAAGTTATTCCTTATCTTCCAATTCCGAGAATATTCTTTACCACTCGTGCCAGTTAAAATACTGAACATTACAAATGTGCTACTGACATTACTGTTATGAAATAAGCAAAAGCTAAAACCCTTCTTTGCTCTAAAAACTCGTGCAATAACAAGAACACATACATGAAATCCAATCAAGTCGAAGGCATTAAACGATGTAGCAGCAATAAGACAAGAAGAATCCAACTGGCAGTGGCGGACAATTGTCATGGTTAATTTGATTTCAAGACGTCAAATCAACATACAATTTCTTTGGCATTCGCATTTGGGTTTCACCAAGTGTTGCTGGTGTAGAATGCCGAAGGTAATAAAATCGATGCGGGGGCGTTCATATAAATTTAAAGTCTCGTAATTGGAGCAACTAAATAAAAAACGATTTCTCTGAAGGACCACCACGTAGATTTGTCCTCGTCAATCATCTCGTGTTCTAGAGAATCTAATGCGGGACATTAGATACTGTAAAAAGTACAGCAAACGCACACCACGGATGGAGGTCCGTGAGTCGTCGCGCGTCGCAGCCGGAGGGTAGAGCAGTGTTTCATTACACGTTTCTCCGTAACATTAGCGCCGGCCGAGTGGCTCTCGAGATACTCCGGGCTCCACTTTCGGCGGACAGCCATAGAAATCACGTAGTTCGCGGAACTTTGTTACCTGTGGTGCGCCGGCAGCGCAGCGCCAAGGTGAACGTTCGGGCCAAGGACGGCTCGACGGCGACGCAAGGGGGGGGGGGGGGGCCTCCCGCCGCCCGCTGCTCCCCCGTGCTCGAGTAAAAACGCTCCGAACCTTCGAACGCGGCCGGTGCAACCCAGCAAAAAAAGGGCCCGACGGAACAAATAGAAAATGTTCGGGCCCAACAAAAAAAGAATACAAATAACAGGGGTCTCGGGTAACAGAACTAGTTAGGCTCTCTGGGTGAATGTCGAAATAATGTCGAGTTCGCATGTCACCTGCGCCTACGCAGACGGGTCACGCACCGCGAACGCGCATGTTCCTATGATGTAATAGACGAACGATAAAAAACGGCTAACGGAAGAGGCGCGGAACCGGCCGTATCGACGACGACGGCCCACTAATCACCTGGCACGATAGTTATTTTATAATTTCACAGCTACAGCGAACCGCCGAAGATATTAATATTCTAGAGATGACCATCTCCGTTTCAATTATTCATGTCTCTCCTTGCTTATTCCTGATGTGTAAGCGTTGAACTTTTTCCATGTGAATTAAAGGAAGACTAGGGACGATAAAATGCCAGGACCGCTTCCTAGGCGTTGTGCCCTGACCGGTTCAGCTGCGCATTGTAATAACTTCCCCCCCAGAAAAAGTTGCGCTAGCCACAAAACACGTCTTACAGAATATTCTTTAACGATTCGCATTAGAAATGCCATTAACAGATAACATTTCTGCGTCTATACTTGAGTAAAAAGTAAACGAATTCCAAACATCGTGCCGTGGTAACATCAGAGGAAATAATTATTTGCGGTGAAGGTGCTGATGCAATCATATATTTGATAGTTGATCAATCGACTTCCTATCGATTGTCGCGAGACAATAGATGTCTTCGTGTGTGCGGTTATATGACCGGTCTATTGGTCATATTACATCACCGTACATAAATAGAATCTCCTGGAGCCGCTCGTACTTGCGTATAGCGCGTGCAAGGAGGCGTAACTGTCTGTACTCCTCTAGCGAACAGCATCGAACGAGAGAGAAAGGGACGAGGCAGTGTTACAGTTAAGCAGGAACTCTATTTATATGCAAATATAACCTCGGAGTCGACACCTGTTTGCGTATTCTCAGCGCTCGCCGCGTCGCTTTGTGGCAACACTGTCTCCGTGGTATCCTTTAGATTATGTAAAACCAAATCAACTTTGCGTCCAATCCATGTCATCATCATAAAAACATGATCCTTATTACCGAGCGTTAGAGCTCAAACATAATCGGGCATGCGACAAAGTAACTTTGCCATCCATACCTGTACCTTTGTCGCTTCTCTCTTGTTTTTCTGACCACTTTTTTAATCTTATTGTTTTGGGCTTCATTATGAGATTTGTTAAGTAAAATTAATTACGAAATTCACTCAAAAACCGTGTCACGTTCCCGTGACGTGATGGCATGGCTCCCGTTAAAAGTAGGGAAATGTGAAAAAAATGCATGAACTGAAACGCGGTATGAATTTAGGCTCATCTTTGTTCTAAACGTGTAATGAATGAAGTGTTTACGTAGTGCCTGACAAAGCTGTGCATTAGAATGAAATAGAAGGGAACAGTGGCATGGCATCGCAGTCGCACTCATCTATCACGGCAGATTGCCGAGTACATCACTCTGAACGATAAATGGATCGTATTTGATTATCGAATCACCGGATCCGCTGATGTGTGTTTTGAAGACGTGAGAAAATTTTATAAGTTGCAGATTTCTAAACGTCGCATCATCTCTCTATCTGGAGCACGGAGATTCGCTCAAACTTTTATTGATTTTGTAAAGGAGGAAGCTAAATTAGATAAAGGATATTTAATTTCACAGCGTCCGCCGTATTTCCCTTGTGGTTTTGGTGTCACATCTTTCCATTACTGTCATATATCTCCCTCCCACACCGGGCTGAGTAAAGAGAAGAATTGGAGCGGGTGTACGGGCTGTCCATTTATCATACTCGGCCGAGCAGCCCCTGAGTGCGTTCCTGTGTACGTCTGCCGGCAGAGATACGTACTTGCTGGTTGTTTTGTTTACACGTGTTGCGAAGTTTGCAACGTCTGCAATGCACATTATGACTGCAGATTCGTATTACAGGTTCTTTATTGAAATTGTAATCGGAGTCGGAATGAAATCAATCTATGTTGGCAATGTTTGATTACAATTACAATTCTCGTCTTGATTCAGATTGAAGGGTGGGTTTCGAGGCATTGCATTCCGTGCGATTTCTCACGATTCTGTTCTTAGTTTGATGCTCTCGCATAATTCAAAAACTTTCTACAAATTTTGAGATCAATGCCCAATTTGTCTCCATACAATCCAACGTCCTTCGCCTCAGAAACCTCATTTCACTTATCTTGAAAAGCAAATCTCCGATTCATTCACAAACAATCCCTGTATGTTCTGGAACCGTTCCTCTATGCAAATGTTACACATTGGCACCTGAGTACTTCGGTAGGTAGGGTAATATCGCACGGCTCGATCGCATCGCAAGACATCGGCCGCCGGGTGCGTCGCCCGAAGTGTCCTTCCTTGCCCTTTGAAAAAAGCCGTGTATGACATACCATTGTTGTAACTTGTAGATTTTTAACATAACTTTGAATAGGAAATTACATAATTTTATTGTCTGCTAGTGACGATTACGAGTTTTACGTTGATTTTAATTACGCGTAAACTTTTTTAGAGATTGTCTTAATATTTTTAGGACTGGTCTTCATATTTTTAGAGATGGCCTTAATTTTTAATGGGCTGGTCTTAATATGTGACGGTCTGATCTTAATATTTGACGGTCTGATCTAAATATTTTAAGGAATGATCTTAAGTAATTTTAGGAGAGCTCTTAATACTTTTTACGTGTTCGGAACAGTTGAAATTTTAGCATTTTATCCAGCTTAAAATGAACCTCTGATTTCAAAGTTACTATACATGTCATATGTAAAACAGGCAATAGTTAAGCGCAGAAACAGTTCACTAACCAGTCGCCTATAAGGTCCATTAAATAACTCGTTGCCCTCAGTTGACTTTTACAACTTTAGTGGGAATATAAACAGCTGATACAATCTCCTTTAATTTTATTCTCACGCTAACCTCACTTGCAAAAATAAGTTGTTATAAGCTAGTTGTTATTTAAAAGAAATAAACATCATATTATAAGTATTAAAGTCTTTTTGACAGATTAATTACAGCTGGAATGCCTTGCAAGGGAGGTAGTTCCGTTCTCGAACGTTACTACCTCCCTATTCCTTTCAAAGAGGGTCCTGCTGACAACTAGCCTGGCTGGAACGTATAGATAAGTAGGTATTAAAAATCTTTATTTTATTGAAAACATGTTCATAACAGTAAAACGATCTACAGACAATTACACGCGGTACTGTATTTTATGATGTAGAGGAACGGAACGACTTCCCTATTCCTTTCCAAGGGGGTCCTGACAACTAGGCTGGAACATACAGATAAGTAGGTATTAAAAATCTTTATTTTAATGAAAACATGTTCATAACAGTAAAAAGATCTATAGACAAATACACGCGGTACTGTATTTTATGGTGTAGAGGGCTGTTGAGGAGTCATGCGTAACCGATTATAGCGTTTCTGCGATTCCATTAGCAACACGGAAAAATAGCCCATAAACAACGCTAAGAACATTTAACAAAACTTGATCGAACATACTGGATAACAGCGCTAACGAGAAAAACATAGGCCTTATAATTAAATGGTACTTATATTTTGTTGCTTTAAAGTTTAATCAGTTTGCAATTCAGCAGGTGTATATACCAAGTTAATGAAGCTGTACGCAAGCATCTTCATTACCAACTTGCGTTTGCAAAACATTTAAGACCAAACAAAATAAAAATACAGTATCATGTGTGGCAGTCAGTACTAACGACCACGCTTTACGACACGTAATTACGTTTTAGACCTGCAATTATTCATGTCACAATGTTTTCCACTTGATGCATCGAGCACGCAGACCTCTCGACTCCAAACTCATTACACCGAAGACTCAATAATTTGTGTCGGTGCACAAATTATTCGTGTTTTCTTTAATCAAATAGAGACGGCACTCCGTCGAGGTGGTTAAGGAGTGCGAATTTAATCTGTAAACTCCGGTAGTGGAGTGGGAAACGAAGCGCTTTTTGCCTCCGTTCGGCCTGTAACGCAATAATAAAATCTTGCACTTTGATGTCTGAAGGCGGGTTTTGGCCGCAGCCAGTGCGAGAGGGTGGAAAATCACCCGAGGCGACCCGCCTCGACGACGGCGCCGGCGTTCAATTCTAAAGTCAGAGGGAGCATCGCGACGGAAGGCGGCACTAAACTGGAGTGCACCGCCTCGCCACTCTTTGACCTATAAACGCCTTCCGTAAGACGGTTGTCTTCATATCGCCGTAAATATTTTGTTGCTTTTCCATCCCATATAAAATTTATGAGATAGGGACCTGTGTTACGATTAGAATGTCGTTTCTTTGAAATATTGAGAGCTTATTTCCCCTGTTTCATTCCATATGGATGTTTGCATAATTTAAGAGGAAAAGTACGGAGTTGCATTAGAAGGAATTTCTGAGGAGGTGGATCATTGGAGTCAGGGTTTAGGGCCGTGTAAAGCCGTATGGCGTAAGACGTACGTGCAAATACATCGCGTCGATGGATAATAGCCGGCTCGCCCACACGCGGCGCTAAAGTTAATTAAAACGTTATGAACTCAACATATAGAGCTACAGTTTTCAGGTTTGATTAACGTTGTCGTAATAGTCTTTATAAAACGTGTGGCTAATGTAGGGAAACACCGAATCAGCACGAGTCCACAGACGCGCCTCGCCGGAGACAAGACGGTTTATTAATTTTACGAGCGCTGAAAATGCTGATTTACATCGCCCTCAATAGGGGCGAACTGAATGCTGTTCTGGAGGATATCATTCAATGGACCCACTAAAAAAGCTATGTTACTACTAACGGATACGTTGTATATGAGCCATTTCAGGCCGCGTAACCATCTTAAAAACCTTGTAAGATTTGGTTGTTTAAATCTACTCATACATTAAAACAACTATAGCAACAGGCAGTCAAGTGACCCAATGCTTAACTTAACAAAATAGCATTACTAGAACAAGTGCCTGAATAACATAATAAATGGTACATTGGAAAGAGCATCGGCAGGAAGGCGTTGTCCGAGGCGCGACGACATTGCGGCGTCGGAGACAATTTTCCAATCAATCGGGCAGTGGTACAACCGTTGCCACTTCAATTTCTATTAGTGACATCAACTATGATGGACAGTAATCGTTATTTTGTATTGGAATTTGAATTTTATTGATCGTCCTCGATAACAAGGACCGGATGACTAATTATTTTATTTTTGTTTAACACTAGCTTCTGCTTGTGACTTAGTCCGCGTGAAACTTGTTCCTTCGACCCACCCCATCGCATCGCATCGCCTGCCCGCGCTATTACTTCGTTTTTGCTTAGCACTCTATCTGACTTTTGCTCGGCTCCTAGCGTGATTCTAAATAGCCTATAGCGTTCCTCAAGAATTGGGCTATCAAATACAAAAATATTTTTTCAAATCCGACTGGCAGTTCAAGAGATTAGGGCGTTAACAAACTCTTCAGCTTTATTATTAGTATAGATGTTTATTAATAGTCTAAAGATGTAACATTTTTTAAGTTTGTATTTCGGAGGTAATCTTCGGAACTATTGATCCGATTCCGATTTTTTTTTCACTCATGAGAAGCCACAGTTATAGGATATATTTTATGTTAAAACAAGAAATTTCACGTGGACGCATTGCGGGCAGAAACTAGTACTTCCTAATGGTGCAATAAAAATAGTATAGGTACCTACTTACATTTAAGTAACACATAACTTGAACTTTAAGCGTGCATTTAACATTTAACAACTTTGTAGCGAGGACATTCGCCTTAACAGACATACAATATTAATATATTTAAGTTAAAACGTTTAATATTTATGCGAGGTTATGCAAATGTCGAGATGTTTTCTGTGTGAAACAACTGAATTAAAAGATTTTCTCCGACTAAGGAATACATTTAACTTAAAAGCCATTAAGCACGGAATAAGCGGCGCTACAAACAAACGAAAACTACGTTCGTTATAATGACTAAACAGAAATTTTAAGTAAAAATGTAATTAATTGGCAGCGTTGTTATGCAAATCACTCTGTGTATGGGTAAAACGTTCTGGAGAACAACGTTGAGAAAAAATATGAGCGTTCATAAATATTAATCTAATTAGATAGTACGAAGTGCGCGAGTTAATGACACACATATTTATATTAGTTAGTTGTAACGAGTGACCGGAGCGGCAACGTGAAATTTTAATAAATCTGGCAGCCTGGTGGACGCTTTACAAAGTGAGGCGACAAAAAAACCCCATCTACCTCGGTCCTCGTCACTTTTTATCCCTTTCGCGTTTAGAGTGGATAAGCGAATGGATTCGGGACCATCCAATCCCATTATTAAATTGCTGGAATATTTTCTTTAGTTCGCGACTCGCATCCAAATTGAAGAGGAATTAAAATCTGTTCAGTTAAGGATAGCAACCTTTTACATTTTATTACAGCGTTCTTTATAGGTTTGAAATTGTTTTACACTCAAGGTACAAGTTATTATATAAATTTACTAGGATGTAAATTTATTTAATAACTATCATACAGAAAGTTTAAATTGAATCTCACTGTTTTCTTGTTAACGTTTAAGACCATTCAATCCCTGTTATTTGGGAACAAATCCATAATAAACTTAGCCACTAGATGCAAGAAATGATAGTATTCAATACGCCAGAAACTATCCTATACCCCACATATAACTAGCATGGCCGTTAAACTTTCATCAGCAGTAATTGCGTTGCAAGAGACGTGTGGATGTATTACCACAGAGTATAAACATACAGAAGCTTTACTTCGTGATAAAATATTCACGCTCGCATTAGACGCCAAACGAAATAGTACCGCGAGCATGAAGTAAATAGAGCTATTAGTTAAAGCTATCGCACTGGATTTACTCAGTCTAAACTGCAACTGCTGTATTCTAATCAAAATGAGCTTTACTTAAACTTCCTTGCATGCAATGGTTTTATTTCACCGCCCAAGTGGCGATGTTAAAATGTCTACTACATTTACAAATTGAATAAAACGACAACAGTATCTTTAACTTCACGTTTTGATATAATTTTTTCGCTTTCTCGGTAAGGTTCCAAAATCGTAGCGACCACAATCGTTAGTTGCAAAGAATGCATTTCTAAAATCCGGTCCTTCTTTCCCTTTTAATTCTATGGTATAACGGAGACGGCTCCGCCAAAGCTTCATTCTTCATCGTACTCCGGAAGTGTTCTCTCATCCACTGCCCTATTTATAAGCCAAGCTATACGTTAGTTACCGTTTGTCGGCAAGGGAAATTTCGTGGCGAATACGTCATTTTCTCGGTATTATTAGGCAACTTTTGCTACCAAAAACGACGGAGAGCTCAACGACAAAAAAAGAAGAAAATATCTCTGCGAAGCACCACTCGGTACCAGACGGATATTCTGAAAATTCTACAAACATGGAAGGATGTACCGCATTAAAAGAGACGTTTATGACTGGATATATCTATCACGAAGTATTAAGATATTATGTGTTTCAATTTCAAGTATTACTGGAATCGGTTAAAGCTGCGGGAGGCGCCCTATATTACACGAATATCCCTTTAATCCGGTTGTAAAAATAGTGACTTATCATAAATTGATTTCGGCGAATGAAGCCATAAAGCGAGTTTCGTACGCTGTCGATTTGTTTATTTTGCATTCTCAATATTCCTTTAATTAGCGCCTTAATTAAGATCATGTGCCGAATCAAAAACGGAATGAGTGAAATGGAAATGTGAGCGGAAAAAAGAATAAATGTGGCAGTTTTTTACTTTTTATACAAAGGAACCCTTTGGAATGATATCCAATTATAAATATTTAAAGTGTGTAAACCTGTGGAACCTGGTGATTAATGACCTCATCACCAAACTCAACGCCAGCCGCTACTACACAGTAGGTTATGCAGACGACCTCGCAATCCTTGTTTCGGGGAAGGTGACGGGCACGATTTGCAACCTCACTCAGCAAGCGCTACGTATCGTAGAAAGATGGTGCAGGGAATTTGACCTATCAGTGAACCCCACTAAAACTGAATTAGTCATGTTTACCCACAAACGAGTACTAGGCCCTTTTCGCCTACCAAAACTGTTCGAGACTGAACTCCAGCTGACCAACGAAGTCAAGTACCTCGGAGTCATACTAGACAGTAAGTTAAACTGGAGTAGTCATCTGGACAACAAACTAAACAGGGCCTGCATGACCTTCTGGCAGTGCAGGAGAATGATAGGTAAGAAGTGGGGCCTATCCCCTAAAATTATACTTTGGCTGTACACCGCAGTGATCCGCCCCATGATCACCTACGGGGCCGTGGTCTGGTGGCCCCGCACCAAGCTGGTTACAGCCTCCAACAAACTACAACGCATGCAAAGACTAGCCTGCATGGCGACTACGGGCTGCATGAGGACTACTCCGACTGCAGCAGTTGAAGCCATCCTAGGATTACCACCGCTCCACCTATTTATACAACAGGAAGCGACAATGGCGGCAGTACGTCTTAACACACTCAATCTCTGGGGTAAGAGTGAAACACCACACACCACGTTGCTCGGGGGACTCCACAAGGAGTTCCCCATTACGAAAGCCATAAATGATCGGGTGCCCAAACAATTTATCTTTGATAAAAAATACAAGATCCAACTTCACGAGGATCGCCGATGCGAGGGGTTGTGCCCTGCAGAGCTGCGTATCTTCACGGATGGATCCAAAACAGGGAGTGGTTCGGGAGCTGGAATCTTCTCGGAGGACCTCAACATACATATAGCCACACCACTGGGGGTTCACAACACAGTGTTCCAGGCCGAATGCATGGGCATTTCCCTGGCCGCCTCAGCCATTATGGCCAGGGAAGTAAAGGAACACTCCATCCGCATACTCTCAGACAGCATGGCTGTTCTGCAAGCGCTGAACAGCAACACAGTTGATTCTGGCCTAATATACGAGTGTCACCAGCGCCTCAACCAGGTGGGTAGCCTCAATAACATAACCATTCAATGGATCAAAGGACACAGCGGTTCGCGAGGTAACGATGCGGCCGATGAACTTGCCAGAAGGGGATCGAGCATGGCACCAGTGGGACCTGAGCCCATCGCGCCACTTCCCTTCGGTTACATACGTACTCTGGTAAGAAAACGCACCAGAGACCAACACGACAAACTTTGGACGGAGCTAGGCGAATGTAGGCAGGCCAAGGAAGCACTACCCACAATTAATGGCCGCCTCACGAAACAGGTTCTCCGTCTAAACAAACTAAAGCTGCGTACAGTTACTGCGGCTTTAACTGGCCATGGGTCATTTAACAAACACCTCTATGTCATAGGAGTAACAGACAGTCCGCTGTGCAGGGCCTGCATGGAGGATGACGAGACAGCGGCGCATGTGCTGCTAAACTGCCCGGTGGTCGCCACGTACAGGGCAAAGTACTTCGGTAACCCAGGTACCCTACGTGAGACGGTCAGTAACATCAAGGCGTTGCTGGCCTTCCTTGAGGAGCTGGGGTGGATCGAATGACCGATGTTCCCACCCGTACGCAAAATACGCGCATTGTCGTGGAGTTGCGGACACCAGCCCGCTGTACCTATTACCTATTACCTAAGTGTGTAAACGTAGTCGCTGGGGTTCTGTAACTCAATTCGTCGGTGTTGAGTTTCTTATTGACGTATCCATTAGGTATTATTCGAGTTCTAGGGTGACTCGCCTCAGAGAGCGAGCTCGGAATGTTTTCACAAGCTCCACTGGAGTTGGGCACGATATTTCGAGAGGAATTTCGAAAGATTAGATTGGAGTAATGAGAGTTTTAGTAAAGTTTTTTCGTTAAAATAAATCTGGTGTGGTAGAAGATTACCTATATGTTTCCGTGTCTATTTGGTATGGTTAGTGGCGTACATTTAAAATGAACAAAATACTTGTATTAATTATAGAAATCTTTAAAGTTGTAACTTTGTTGAAATGATTTCTATAGATCCACGCTAAGCCGTATTAGCTTAAAGGCCCCCGTAGACTGGAGCGTGACGCGAGTCTAGTAGAACAATGTCTATGAAAACTTGAACGAAATTGTTCTACTAGAATCGCGCCTGCTTTTAATGTTTCATGTCATAGTCATAACGATGAATCAATAAATGTTACCGACAAAAAATACATATTTTATTCTATCCGGCAGAGAAAGTATTTGAAGTTTGAACAATGTATGTTGTCGACATTTCCTGAGTCAGTCGTCAAATTATGTCGAATTACAATTCACGTCTCGAATATCCGTTTCCGTTCAATTTGGCGATACACAGCAAACATGTCTAAACATAACTTATAGCCTTATACGGAAGTAGAATCGCAAATGTTGCATATGTTAAAGTTAAACAGTTATTCCACAGAAAAGCTCTCAACAGCATGCTACAGACTCGAATAGTATATCTGCTAAAACTAAAATAGTGAAAAATACAGGTTTTCAAATAAAAGGGAAATATACCCATTTTTATAGATTTGGAAATATGGCAACTTTAAACACCACCACATACCACAAGTTCAACAGAGGTTAGACGCTACGTTACATCGTACAAATACAACACACGCATGCCTAAGGGATACAACTAATGGCGTACTAGAAACTAAACGAGAAAATACTATAGAAACTATGTTATCAACAGAAAGCTCACTCGTTGTTTAAGGAAAAACGAAAATGATTACAGATGTCAACGAAGCGAATGGTATGTCAATTGGAGTTTTTAATCAAAATTCTTTTGAGGCATTACAGGCAATCTTTCGGATGGTACTGGTAGAGAGAGTGCTATATTGCTAACACCATAATGCCGTATTTTATGACCACATAGCAATTCCAAATTTTTTAGACAAACATGAAGGTTTGGGTACACAAAATCTTTGAGAAAGAATAGTATTACAGCAGCTTTTCTATTTGTTTTATCTGTTAGACTGTGGTTATTCAATCTATTGGCACAGCCCTTTGAGTAGCACGCAGTTTCAAAACCAGCTTGTGTCCCTAACGGTGACGGGCTGCAAGTTGCACCTTTGATCTCAGATGTGTATATTGAGCGTATATTATTTTATAGTTCGGAGAACTTTGCCTACCTTAGCGGATTAGATTAGTGGGTGTGAGCTGAGGCTGGCTACAGGTCTGTATTTATATTGGCTTAAATATTTTGGATCTCTTCTTTGAAGATCGATTTTCGTAGCCAGTCATATATTTTCTTGAAACTATAATAACGCAATTGTAGTTAACTTCTATTTCAATAGCGCCAGTTTCATAACCCATTGCGGTAAGACTGTGGTTTTATAACTAGCTACCGACCTGAATCGAATTTAGAAGTTAAAGAACAATTCCATCATCGAATCCAATAATTCAAATTCAAACTTTTTTATTTCAGACCAGGATCCATAATCCATATAGAATAATCATAATGGGCATAATCATTATATCCATATATACATTAGTTTCCCCGGGCTGTAGAGGTGTAAATAAACAATGGTGCCAAAGCCAAACCATAACCCTTCCCCGCTCGAGCAATATAACCGATATGAAACCGGTAACCGGTTCTGTAATCCGAACGCGCGGCTGCCAACTTATTGAAGGAGGGTTCGTGTTTGAGGAAGCGCCGTATCCAGTCAGATGGGATATTTTGCTGAGACAGACAGCGGACCCGTATTATGACAGCCGAGCGAGAAATAAGACGTGTGCGGTTTGATCTTTTGCATTCGTTATAAGGTTATTTTAATATGGATTACTGCATCGGAGAGTTAGGTGTGGTTTTGGATTCTAAAATCGGTCTCAAATTTCGAGATACATATTAGATTAGTTTCACGTTTCACTATTGGGTATAATGTTTTTGTTCCATGAACTCGTCTTTTGTCAAAAGACAACGATAGAAGTTGAAGTCAAAATTTGTAGAATTTGGCTTAACTAGAAAGTTAGAACATTTTGGATAAAATTAATTCTTACATGTGTCACATTTTACTTTAGCGATAAAGCTTCACCTCTTTCAGTGCCATCACACTTGTTGTTACTCCGAGGGCGACCCTTTTGCTAGTACAACCGGTCATGTAACTAGAGGCCGGTGGCTAGTGCGGTACATTCGAGGAAGCGGCCGCGTTCCCACGGGGCTCGCGCGCATGCGCCTGGCCACCGCAGACTGGGCTCGGACAACGTACCTGCAAACAAAAACCTACATGTTTAGCTTATATTACTTTTACAACGTACATTGTATAGGTATAGGATTGATTGATTTGATGGCTCGTTACTGGACTTTTAGTCAGATTACAGTAATACATATAGTTAGCATGAAACGTCATGTTTTAAGACACTTCTACACCTTGCGAGAGAGTCATCTGGTTAGGTAATTTCGAAGTTTTCTTGGATGTAAGCGTAAACGTCATTATCACTGTTGGACTGGACACTGGCCTTCCCTAAGTATCGCCTCATCGATCGGTCTATTGTCTCCTGCATCCAAGCCCTAAACATCAACACAAGTGCTTGAACTGAACAGACAACTTAAAAAGATGTGTGAGTGAAAATAAGTATACAGGGTTACAGATTATGTCGACCTAGATTCCTAGCTGATTTGACTATGAAACAGGACCCCAAACCTAACCCATATTGAGATATTGGATTTTGATTATTTTTTTAATAAAATGAAGATTTTTTAACCGACTTCTAAAAAAGGAGGAGGTTCTCAATTCGGATGTTTGTATTTTTTTTTTTTTTTTTTTTTTTTATGTTTGTTCGCGCATAACTTCGTCGCTTGCGAACCGATTTGAAAAATTCTTTTTTTGTTGGAAAGGGCATACTTCCCAAATGGTCCCATAGAAATTTCATCAAAAACGATTCAGTAGTTTGGTTTTTAGACCAAAATTACTGGTAAAAATTACAACTAAAAAGTGAAAAATAAAAACTTTTTTGCAAAAAAATACAACCGACTTCCAAAAACAACACTACAAAGTGAAAAATAACTTTAATTTCGGAAGTCGGTGGCAAACAACGAAAATGCGCACCCAACGACACCGACTTCCGAAATTAAAGTTATTTTTCACTTTGTAGTGTTGTTTTTGGAAGTCGGTTGTATTTTTTTGCAAAAAAGTTTTTATTTTTCACTTTTTAGTTGTTGTATAATTATTTTGTCCTTTTTTTCGGATTTTGTGCCTCTAATTTATAAAGTTTTTGCTATTTTTGTGTAGTAGATTAGTTTGATTATAACTCTCAACACAAAAAAAAAACAGGTAACTGAACCAACTGGGTAGTAGTCGACGATTAAAAGTTTAAAAAATAAACAAATTTGTATAAACATTTTTTTTCTTTTAAAAATATTTCAAAAATAGTCTATGACAGTTATGCTGCAGATGTACTAAATAAAATCTTATGGATTCGTCATGTCTGTCTGTCTGTCTGTCTGTCTGTCTGTCTGTCTGTCCGTCCGTATGTCACAGCCGCTTTTTTCCGAAACTATAAGAGCTATACTGTTGAAACTTGGTAAGTAGATGAATTCTGTGAACCGCATTAAGATTTTCACACAAAAATAGAAAAAAAACAATAAATTTTGGGGGTCCCCATACTTAGAACTGAAACTCAAAATTTTTTTTTTCATCAAACCCATACGTGTGGGGTATCTATGGATAGGTCTTCAAAAATGATATTGAGGTTTCTAATATCATTTTTTTCTAAACTGAATAGTTTGCGCGAGAGACACTTCCAAAGTGGTAAAATGTGTGTCCCCCCCCCCCCCTGTAACTTCTAAAATAAGAGAATGATAAAACTAAAAAAAATATATGATGTACATTACCATATAAACTTCCACCGAAAATTGGTTTGAACGAGATCTAGTGAGTAGTTTTTTTTTAATACGTCATAAATCGTAACGTAACGGAACCCTTCATGGTCGAGTCCGACTCGCACTTGGCCGGTTTTTTTTTTTGTGTTGAGAGTAATAAACAAACTAATCTACTACACAAAAATAGCAAAAACATTATAAATTAGAGGCACAAAATCCGATAAAAAGGACAACTATACAAAAAATCTTCATTTTATTTAAAAAATAATCAAATCCAGTATCTCAATATGGGTAAGGTTTGGGGTGGGGTGTTTCGTAGTCAAATCAGCTAGGAATGATGAAAACTAAAATCTCTTAAAGGATTCTAGGTCGACTTAACCTGTAACCCTGTATATAGCCACGAATACAAAACACATGACACAGAGTATTGAAATAATCAGTTCCGATACGAGACAGGTTCCTCTAATGTGTCTACGGTGACTTCCTACCCCGCATATCTGTCAGCATTAGGTGCACATCAAAGGCACCGTTACAGTCGGGCTTTTGAGTCCGCGAATCGTGTTCAGAACTTTATTTTGCATATGCGTAGGAGCTTGAATGGTTTTGGAATTTATCTTACGGGCTTTTATTTTTTGTATTGTAAATAATTTAGGAGTAAATTAATCATGGATTGAACACTTGGGTTATTCTGGTTTCGGTTTTATCAATGTTCTAGCGAAACTCGTCTTTTCTATTGTAACGTTGTAGGTATGTTTATAACATGACAATGGCACGAATCAAAATGTATCAAAAAGTCATAAAGGCGATAGAATAAAAGAAATATGATATTCATATTCGTTTGCATATAAAAATATTTTAGCGTTCATAATTCAAGCCGACATTGGCAAACATTACTCATGTTTCGAAATATGCTAATGTCTTTAAACAAAGTCATTGTCAAGAACGCATGGGCACATTGCCATATGTTGTTGTTGTATTCTTCGAACTGAGCTTGTTTCTTCATAACCTAATCATTTGCGCCTAATATTAAATAATGAAACTAATATTAAGCATGCGGATTTCCTTGTTTCATAGCAATCATAACGGATGCTACTTGAAATAAATTCAATAAGACATCAACACAAGAGGAGTAGACGAAGGAGGAGTAAATGGATAGGAGTGACTTTCTCATTACTATCCGATTCTGCGAGATGCATTTCAATTTTTCAATGCCCTTAAAAAACATAAGTTTTCGACCTTCTGGATATCATTCGTCACATCGTCATTATTTGCTCCTTCTTCATAGCGTTTCGATGGCAAAAAGTTCAAACATGTTTTATACTCTTTTAGGTAAGCGAACTCCGCTTTCTGATTTGGTCTTTAGATCATCAATTTATGTGATCATCGGCGCAGAATGGGAGGTGGACCATTGTTTGAAGTCGTCCAAAGCTCCTACTCTAAAGATTCTTTCGCAAATTCGTCACCATTGAAAAGTGAATTTTCGTAATCCTTTTTAGTCCTTCGCTCCGCGCACTTAGCGGCCGCATGGCGACGCGCCGCGCAGGAAGCGAGCGCGTAGGCGGACGTTTAATACGGGCGAGGAAGCGCCGTGTCCGGTGCCACACGACGACGTGTATCGGGGTTTGACGCTTCTATACCTATATGCTCGTGTCTCGGAGTAAGATTTTGGTACTTGGGTGTGGCATTACCGCTAAGGTACAAGGTACCGATAAGAACTGGGTTTTCCTAAATTTGTACGATGCCTAAGCAGATGTAGATGAATCATTTGTATACCCACGTGTGACACTTAGCTCGTGGGGCATTGACCTTGCTTTGGTCCTCTCTTTTCTGCAAAGGTGCAACATGCGACAGAGGGATTCTACTGGATAAAATTTATCGTGCTGCAGTACTACTTTTTTATGGATGGAGTTTCCAAAATGTTTTATGTTAGGGTAATTTATCAGTTAAAAACTGCAGGATCTTTGTATGAACAGTATTTAAACAGCCATTGAGCTAGAAGAGAACACATTCAAACTATTCACAAACCAAATCACAGAAAGGTTGACCTCAAACCGTCACAATGATCATAATTAGCGTCAATTCCAAATCCCGCAAGCGCTATTAACTCCAATCCCTAGCTCTCAATACAGACAACTAACTGCACCACAATCCCGACGAGTCCCACTCTCATAGCAACGCGCTATTCATGTTTATTCCCATTTCCGTGAACAGCACAAAAGCGAAATTCATGCAACCACGTGTTCTAGCTCATCTGTTATTGTTGTGCATACCGCGAAATACTCTGAAAGGCGCTCATTGTACTACCTTTGCTGGATTGTAAACATCGATGCCTTGTTGGCGAGATTGTTGCTATCGCACGTAATTAAGACCAGTCAAAACATTGCGGTGCGTGGGAGTGACGTAATAAAATCGTAAGTGTTACGTTTGTATCGGTAATATTGTTTTTCTATTTACGGATACGCGTCATTGGACGGCTGTGTAGTGTCTGTAGCTACCTGGAACTGGAGCTCAGATTTTCGCTGGATGTTTCGCGTTTTGTGTCTGTTGTACGTAAATGCAGTAGTATCTTATAATAATTGGCTTACTCATCGTTCACTTATTAAATTTATAAACTTTTCTGTATATTGTGGAAGACGATAAAACGGATCGGTTCCTAAGGTACAGCAGCTTGAACGTAATCGTTTTAAGGATTCAGTCAGTGCCCAAAGGCTCCAAACGAAATCTAATTATTGGGGCAATGCTGTTAGCTCGTGGTTGGCTAGATGCTCCAAATTGCTAAAAGAGATAAGAGAGATTTTTTAACTCTTTGTGTAACCTGACATTCATATTAAATACCCGATAACTTATACTTATTCATCATTGTCACTTCCTTTTAAATACTTATACATACATACATACATATATATTTTATGCCTAATTTCCATGTAAAAAGTTGATCGAATTAAATTGTTACCATATAGGATGCAGTCTTACAAATCTTATATACCCTGAAAGCTTTAGAAAGATATAGACAAAATAAAACAGGCACGATAATCTAATGCAAACGTCACGAACATTAGAGCTGTGCAATGGTGGAAATATGGTTGATTTTCGTCAGATCAATCGACGACGACGACGTCGTTCATTTTGGTCGTGGTCGCTGGTTGGTCGTCGTTTTGGTCTATTTTTGTGTTCATTTCCGAGACTGCTTCTCAGCTTGTACATTACTGGTTGGTTTGTGAAGTCTAATCCCATCACGGCGCTCAGTGGCTTTTCAATTCCTTCTTACCATACTACAGCTTGTTTTAACCCACTGAGTATACAACGTTATCGCTTTTATAACTACCATTTTACTACTTTTACTTACAAGCGCTACAACTGCATATCACAAACCATTTCTAGCGAGCCAACATCAAAACTCAACCAAACCATATCTAAACAAACCGAAAGGCGAAGGGATCAGTAATAAAAAGGTTAGTAATAAAATAAACATGAGAGGCTGCGGCGTTGCCGCTCAGCGTGCGCCTGCGCCGATCACAATGGTACGAGCTCGAGTCTCGACCCACCAGCTGTTTGTACCTGCGCTGTTTACCGACGGCACCACCCTTGTGTTGAATAATCAGTAATGTAAGATAAGTTTTCTGGTCTTGGAGAAAATGGAGTAAATTTCTGGTCCTTTTGGAGTTTCCCTTTGATTTTTGATACATCTTTAGCGGCCCAGTTCGAATGTCAGTTTTAACGATGAGTCTCATTTAATATAATGATACTGCTGCTATTTTGTTTTCAGTCATCAACATTAAATGTCCTGTTTTATACATCGAATATTACATGAAAAACAAATAACCAGCGTTGGTTATTGAACGTAAGCCTACATAATTCGACTGAACGCGAGCCTACACCACTCTGTAATAAACAGTGTCATTATCATCCGATAACATTCAATAACTCAGCCGCAATTATCCTTAATTATCTTAATGGTTAGTTCGTTAATGTCCAATGTTTTTCGCCACCAAATTGTTGCTGCGGTTACTTATTGCAATAAAAGCAGCAACGAAATGTCCACAAAAAGTCTCTGGCTGTGCATTAGACTAATTAAGAACATTTTGTTCGACCAGGCCAGTAGATTAATTATACTAATATGGTATGGGGACAGCAAAACAGCATTTAGAAGTAACGACCTAACTATACCCTATTTGCAATATAGTTATATCTATAATAGTATGAGGGGGAACTACGGACGGAAGGACCAGTGACCTCTCTAGTATGTGAGATCGTTGGTCCGGAAGAAAAAGATGAAGATAGTAAAATAGACATAATCTGAACTAACTACGATATTAATGCTGAATCCGTAATAAAAGTAATCATAAGTTTTAATTTAATTTGAGTTAAATATCGTGAGAAAAGCCCACACGCAGTTCAAAATATAAAACAATTAAGTATGTTAATGACGTGTACACTGTACATATGTAGCAAATTATCTGATGATCTGTAAATGGCAGATGACTCTGGCGATAAAGCCTGGTATGGTAGACCAGTTAGCTATGATAATTTTACTTTGATAAGGTACCCGTGTTCGTTGAGATAGTTCGAAAACTTTGTTAGTGAACACCATTAACTAACTGTATCAAGGATAAGGTAGGTACTAAAACTATGTCATAGGCGATGCAATACACATGTCGTTAATGCGTCTATAAACGACACGTGTGATAATCTTAGTGGAGTTGAAGCACTGGAACACATGTGCTGTGCCAAGGACCTTTTTCTCAACGACAAAGAGTAATCGATCCGCGTGAAATTGATCCGCTGGATCCACGAGAGCGTTCGCAAAGCACGCACTGCGCATATATACGCAGGGCTACCATTCGTCAGGATTTGCTGTGACAGCCATATCATGTTAGTGTCGGGTTTGAGCTTCGCTTGTTAAAGAGGTAAGTTTTGGACTAATTTGTAGCAGGTTTTTGTCATACATGTGATTTTAAGAGGACTATATCTGAAATTAGAACTTTTAGAAGTTCATGTTGCAAGATTTTGGACGGCACATTAAAACCGTTCTATGAATAGCTACGAACACTTCGACTAAAACGACACAATAACCTATTTCCAAGTCTAGTTTGGTGTTGTAAGAGAAAGTGTCATACACTGACTGGTAACCCTGCCACAACCGGCGCATACATCGAACCCCTCGCTCCTACTAGGGGACACTTAATCCCCTGTCTATTTCAAACACGTTTCACCTCATTCGTTTCGCGCACAAAAAACTCTCTTATTAGATTTACTAAGTCCCTCGATCGATCGTTGTTTGTGATTTGACAGATTTTTTTTATAAGCGGGAATGAAGTTGCTTGTTAAAAGCTTTGTTATAGCATTTTTGTTTTTTTTCTTCTAAGAACTCTATAAAAATAAAGAGCTGATAAGCCGAGTTCTAAAGAAGCCATTACGAAATTTTTATAGGAACAATAGGTGTTTAAAAAAGTAATTTAATTAAAACATACGCTTTTTTCTAACGAAATTGGACATGGTTTGGCTATTTTTTTCATCATTAGGCCCATTAAAACATGGTCCACAGATTTTCTATGTTCTTGTACTGGGTTGTGGAACAGCATTCTTTTAGTAAATTAACCACAATGTTATTAAATTAATATTTGTAGCTATATATAGATGTTACAGCTAATGATGAAGTCTATACACGTTTTGAAGCGACACGAACGCGACGCAATGTCTGTGTTTTTACTCTGAATAAAAGGAATAGTGCCTCAGCTGCTAACATTCGCGCGACAGTCGTGAGAATCAATTAAGGGAAGTGGCCTCTATGGTACTCGGTTGTCTCTAGACTACAATTCCGCAGACTCCAAGTTTAGATCACACAAGTTTTAGTAGCATCTGCAATGCTTACATGTTTGTTAGACTCGGAATTTTGTCTCCGAAAAACATGGTGAAATAGATTTTTTATTTTATCTTAGACACCGTTATCGGCGAGGAAAGGCTGAGCATCTCGGAGTGATAAATGAAAATAGCCGGCGAGGGGGGCGGACTCCCGCGGTGCGTGCACACATGGCCTTATCGACCAGACGATGTGGGCTCCGGGAAGAGAGGTAGCGGTGAAGGGTTGGCGTTGGGAATCTTGGTTTCTGATTTTCAACTGCGCTCAGGATGTACTTATTTTGATAATCTAATAGCCTATTAGGACAGTCTAAAATGGTATTTTAGATTACTACTAATCTGAGACACATCAGAGAAATTCTGCAAAATAGTATGTTGCTAGATATTTACCCTTCTTTAAAAGTTCATTAGTATTCGTATAAGGGCCGATATTTTTTTATTTGACCTATCTTCTCACACATCATTCCCATTATAACCCGCTCCCCGCTCACACATCGGACAGCCACCGTCCGTCACACGCGCTCTCCTCCGCTTACAATAATAAGCGAGCACGCACGCGCCACGCGTCGCGTGAGACCGACGACTGCCGAAATAATTGTCCATTAACATCGCATACTTGTGGGGGACCGACTTACAAACACCAGATTAAAGATATGTATGTATCAATTACAGTGAAAGCTACGTGGTCCTTGGGTCCGAGATCTTTGAGACAGTTGGAGGAATAACGTTAGAGCATTAATCGTAGAGATGAACAGGAGTTAGATATGTAGTGCATGACGACGGCAAAAGACTCTTAAAATTCATTGAAGAACTAGGTATTATTGTTTCCAATTATACGTAAGAGCCCCATTAGTGGTTTAAATGCAGCAACTCATGCATTGGTTGTAAATTTTCCCTCGACAACGGACGATGATTTCAAGCTGCAAAGTTAAATGCCCGTCTTCATTATTTGTTTCAAAATTAAACCATCCGAAACACTGTAAATCGTTTTCAACGGTCTCTGAAAAACTTCTAACAACATAATGATTAATCAGAATGTTTAGAATTGATACGTTTTTAGCTGCAGTTTCGGTTTCGGACGCTAAGACGGAACAGGTTTGAGTCATCAATCAGATGTTGCAGAGATTATCTGCAAACAACCAGCTGGTGACCTAATCTCCCTCCAACAGTGAACTAACGAAACAATATAAACGTATCAGCAAGATTTAACGACTGCATCCCGTTTCTATGTTCTATTTCGACAGATTCATAATTTTTGCTGACCGAAAGTTGAGTTTAGATGGGGAAAAAATCTTTTGAGTTCGGATGATCTTAGTTTCCTTCCTGCGTTCTTACTATTACTGCGTACTTACTAAAAAAATCTACCTGGATTTTTTTCTGGTCCTTCGATTCGTGATTTGACAAAAGGACCGAATGCATTTTAAGTGAAGCATACTGCTTCTATACGTCCAATACAAGCAAGATAAGTAAATTGATTTCTGTCTGTGTCATAGCACGTTCTTTAAAACCACTTAAATTGTCTGTTAGCTCCAGGAGATAAAAGCGGGTGTGATGCTCAACCATACGTTTACTCCGGAATGTTATCTGGGTTAATTCACAGTTGTGACGATTACGTCACGTCTAGGAAATGTTGGTCAAGATCGAGTTGGTTCGTGTCTAGCGCGATTTATACTGCCACCGTTTGACGTGAACTTTTATAGAACACGCTATGGGGTCGTATATCGTCTATAGCTGTATAAATGAGAAGGACACGTGTATTACATTCTGGTCCATATTAATTTATTTTCGCATACGCATGCGATTAATAAAAACGTCAAATGAAACGTTCAAGATGATAAATCGTCTGCAGCCATCATGAAACGTTTTTGAAAAAAATGGTAAAGTGATAAACTTATATCCAATCAAAAAACATCGTAAAATTCAACACGACATCTATAAGACGTTTACGTGAGAGCATCACACTTGGCCCAGCAGGGATGAGGAACGACACGACGATGGACACAGGGGAGAAGGGGACCGAGCTCGTAAACCTAAAAATAGATGCGACGACACCACGCCTTCAATACACAACAAACAACTTACATATTCCGTCCGAACTATCAAACTGTGACATGGTCGCATCACTAGGCTGACGACATAAGAATCAAATTGAACTGTAACTTGATCATGATGAGGTTTTGTAAGTGCAATGTTATGTTGGTAATGTGTACAGCGAACCAATAGCAGCATCTGTCAAAACAATACCCACCGGAAACAATAAACAGTTGTTTGACTAGTTAATTTTTAGGGGATTCTGTATTCAACAGAGCTTAATGAAAACATCGGATATAAAATGTTAATTACCGCGCTATAAGCAGACATATTGGAGTATCAACTTGTCGATGGACTGTATTAATGAAGCACCTGTGTGTATATAAAAGGCGATACAGATTTTCTAGTTTTTTTTACATGGTGCAAATCGTAGAATGTTGGTTTGGTCTTCTTCGGTTAATAAAAGGTTTGAAGGCAAGTCGGAATATCTAATAATATATTTCACATCTATACCTAATAATAAAGCTGAATAGTTTGTTTGTTTGATAGCCCAATTCTTGAGAAAGGCTATAGGCAACTTAATATTACGCAAAATTGGAATAATCCTTCATCCTATCCTATCCTACTAATATTATAAACGTGAAAGTTTGTATGTATGGATGGATGGATGGATAGATGTTTGTTACTCTTTCACGCAAAAACTACTGAACGGATTTGGATGAAATTTGGCACACAGAGATGGTTTATAACCAGGATTAACACAGGATACTTTTTATCCCGATATTCCCACGGGATGGAAACTTAAGCTGGTGAAACCACGGGGCGCAACTAGTTACTCATAATTTAAAACTTGTATGTGGTCTGTAACGGTAAATAGTGTATAATCCAAAACCAGAAGACTAATAGTAAAAAAAAATGTGTCAGTTTAAGTAATGAAGACAGTAAGTTTTAAAATATCTCTCTAATTAAACCAGTTTGAAGTGCCACTGGCTGTATTTATGAGCAACTTAATTAAACATTTTGGTTGTTAAAGGGCGCCGATATTAACTATTTATCATTTCCGAGACGTTAATTTTTATTGGATAATTATCATATTAAACAAACATTCGTGCCCGAATGTGGAAGAACGCAGATGAATGTACCTACAAGCTAAATCGCTTCGTTGAATCGAATCATAAATGAAATATTTCAAGCCTTTCATGGCAATCTGGCCATACTGAAAGCTACGTGCAATAAAAATACTTCTGTTATATGATGGAGTTAAAAACTTTTCCCCTCCATCGAACTACTACTACAACTCGAGTACTACTCGAACTCGACTACATAATATATTTGTTTCATTTCTACCACAAGGAAAACAAACAAAACATTAAGTAATATTTGTAACAGAAGACTTGACCTCTTTCGACATTTAACTTTGAGGGTTTAATAACTTTGTGTTATGGTTGTTAAGAATGGGAAAGAATCCATACAAGTTAGTTTGACATAACTTAGTCAATTTCTGCTAAGTTTGGTTGAAGTTAACGTTACAAAACAGTTACGGGCTATCGAGGGGAGAAATTACCTAACACCGCGTCACTCCGAGTGTTACTACGAGTTATAAAAAGTTGTCGGGTAGCTGTGCCATAATACTCCGAGTTCTCCCGAATCCGCTCCGAGGGGAAAACTTTCGTAACGTTGAGAATTAGGTAATAATTTATTTAGCTTTTTTCTTTTATTTTCTCTTTGACGATTGCGGTACCTAACAGTTTTGTAGTTTGGTAATCTTTAATTGATTTATAGGTGTACAGTAAACTCAATATTTTGTACTTTGGGACTTCAGTTACATTACATTCTAAAATGCAATTCAATCTATGCAGGCAAGTACAGGCTCATTGCTTTTTAAAGACAAAAATACTGCAGTACACAAAAGTGTAGATTGACATGAAATGAATTTTTAAAACCTAATAAAAACAATGCATTCTCATTTTCCGCTGGTTAGGTCCAGTCAACGTCCAGTGCAAATTCAAGCAACATGAGAATAAATTGCACAAAGCAGAGGGGGAAACGAATCGTACAAATTCGTTCAAAGTTAACATACAAAACAAACAGAAAAATAACAATAAAAGAGATCAATCAAAAATCGCCACCGCGTTTATACGTTTATATGACATCAATGCGCGAGCGCGTTCTAAATCCGTGGCATGAGTGACAGGTCCCAATCAAACTTTAATCAAAGCGGCCGACAGCTCCAGCGTACAGCGTCTGCGGAGTAGACAAACCCGGTCCGCAGGCCTAATTGAGCGGAATGGCCCCGTACATACTGCGCCGCGGCGATTAAGTCACGAACGTCAGCGTGCGACCCTTTGTTCACTTACACAGAAGGTCGATGAATGACAGAACATGTGCGGCTGTAGTCGCGGTTTATAATGCATTTTCATATGTGGCTAATTGACCGCGAAAACTTTTTGATTTGTATTTACAACTTAAATTATGTTGACGTTAATATTGGGATCGGTATCTTAAAATTGAAAATACGGGTTTCCAAAAAAGTTTTTAAAAAATCCTAGAGCACGTTCTTCGTATTAGGGAGTCTACTATCTAGGCCCGCCAATTAAATTTTTTGATCAGCAAAAACACCTTGGGATTAGGGACAACTGTCAAATCGTGTTGCCATTAGTTCTTAGTTCGGGCCCCGAATTTTTCTTATGTCCGTTATTGATACGGAGTAGGAAACGCCCGTAACTTTGGCTGAAACTACCAATTACATAATTAGGGAGTAGGGGGTTCCGTCGCTAACCATTACTTAACTTAAACACAAGGAGAATATTAGACGTTGTGACAAAAAGTCGTGATGATCGCTTCAGCTTATCAGTTCAACCTGTCATAAGTGTCATGACATGAGTAAAGGGTGAAATGGGGAAACAGAAAGGGACGGACAACGCGGTACGATATCACGCGTCCACGGAATGCAGGGAATGTTAAGTTTAGGCCCCGTCAAAGGGTTTTGAGTGGCTTTTAAAATTAAAACGACAAACATTGAGGTTCACAACGTGGTAATTGATTCGTTCAGTTTTGTTGCTCATGAATATGCTATTCAAGGCATTGAGGTGAGTTCTTTGAAATAAAGTTTTTTTTTTTTCGATTTCAGGTTTTGAGAATAGGATTGAGTGATTTTATTTGTGTTTACTCTTTTGTTTTTTTAGAAAAAATATTCGATTGCCGAGACGCGATTAAAAAGGACAACATCCTTGTCTAGACGACACGCTGATAATGATGATAAGACGTTTAAAACACGGCAACGATTTGATAAGCTTAGGAGACAGAGATCGACAAACAGCGCAGAGGGTGACAAGAAGCAGTCATTATTTTATCCCTCATCAAAGCTCTAGTCTGATAAAAGAAATAACTTGGATAGAGAGGTTGTTTATGATCATAGAAGCACGATATTAAATAACAGAAAATATAATTAGTCGTAGTACTAATTAGTATTAGTAGTCTTTTTTAGTTGTATTAGTTTACTAACATAGTATTTTAAGTCATTGTCACTAACATTATATGGATTATGTATGTGTAGTCCGAAATAAAGAATATATTATTATCATTATATAATTATTGTAAAGACAGGAAAGTATGGAAGGAAAAAGGGGAGGCTTTTGCCCAGCAGTGGGACACAATAAAGGCATACAAAAAAAAAAAAAAACAGTACAACGGGTTGTTGTCCGCAAGTCCACGTCTAAGCGGGTTTTTTGTTGACCCATTTACCTCTATCTGTGTAGTATAGCTAACTACTCATATGTCTTGTTCTAACGAGCTCTCAAAATTACAATTTACATAGGTACGTTTTTGCAATTTTTAGGTCAGCTTCACGTAGTATACGTTAAAATATGGTTCGCGATCGTAACAAATATGGCTTTACAGTAATTATAAGAATCAGCAATACTACCACTGAGTAATGATGATTTTAAATTTTTATAATTTAATAAGTAAAATACTTGACTTTTGCGAGCGACCCTGAAGCTTTCGTCTCAAGAAGCCTTGGTGGTATGCACGGGCGCTTTTTTTTTCGCGCATTGGATTTTTAACGCACTGCTTAGCGCCGAGAGTTGAAAATCCAACAGTGTGTTTTTTTGACGCGCTGAGATGCGCTCTGTTGGATTCTCAACGCTCGGGATAACACCGAGAGTTAAAAATCCAGTGCGCTATAAAATCCCGCCGCGATATTTTTGCGTCCGTTTGACGTGGGCTTAGAAATCCAATCACAAATCTCAGAGCTATACGCGGAAATATCAGATATAGTAGTATATATCGTTGTAAGTGTAATTTATAACAGCACATTATTACAATTCACACATACCGTGTAATCTCGGCTTCAAGGATTTTTCATACACGTGTCTTTGGGTCGGTTACCACGTACCCTTCAACTTGACCCATGAGAACATGATGGTAACTACGATAAACATCAATGTAGTGTAATAAAAATAACTAACTTTGTTACGTAGTACGTGGAAAAATAAACCCATACAACCTTGGGAAGCGTTGGACGTCAGTTATGTGTGGAACGTACATCTATAGTCGAGCCTTGGCGTTTGATTGAAGATAAATGTCAGTCATAAATAAAATTATTGCTACGTCATACACGTAAGGAAATTAGGGATATATCTACTCATACTCACATAGTAAAAGTATTTACTTCGAAATGAAGCATAGGGTACTTGATTGATGTGCCATAGAATCGTAACGTTTCCCCTACGAGATCGTGAAGAGATCCGTAGGAGAACCTAGGTAACCGACATAGCCCGAAAATATGCCAAACTTAAGTGGCAGTGAGCAGGGCACATTGCTCGCAGAACAGATGGCCGCGTACCGAAAGATACAGCGTTGGATGGCGTCCCACAAAGTGGACCGATGACCTGGTGAAGGCCGCAGGAATCCGCTGGATGCTGGAAGCACAGAACCGGTCAAAGTGGCGGTGCTTGGGGAAGTGCTATGTCTAGCAGTGTTCCGGCTGAAATGACGATGAGATTTGTAACGTAGAAATATTACAAATTACTGGCACAACGCCGAATCATTCTAGATACTACTATTTACAGTCAAACGACACTCCGGTTTCAATAAGTAAATGCTACAATTAATTCTCATATCACCAGAATTAAAACGTCGGAAATATTGGCCGGCACGCACGCATACCCAGTTCGTTTTCAAATAAATTGCTTCATAAATCATCCCCAAATTAGATTTTTAATTGCACATCCAAACAAACATTAGGTAAATAAAGTTCTATGAAGGCTCGTGGGCGGTCGTGTATCACAATAAAATTAAACGGACTATTTTTTATCAAAGCAATGAAGTCTACTAATGGTCCAAATTACAATTATGCAGTTAAACGCGGTGCACACTGGCTTATCGCGTGGCGTACAGTGCTGTACGGGGAACTACACAGAACACATGCAGCGCTTTCTCCGAAAACTCATTACCTCGCACGCGTCACGTAGGGACCATAACCGGTTTTATTAGGTTTCACTGACGCTCCCCAAGTTCCCGCGGTGCATCTGTACCAGACTTTATTCTACGCCCACTGACTTCCAAACCCGATGTTGACAGAGTTTCGGAGACTAATAAAGTATATTTTCATATAGTAACTGTTATATCCAAATAGTAACTGTTTAAGTCATTAAAAATTGAGCTTCTAATACATTTATTGGTGGATTATACATACATACATTTATTATTGATGGCCTGAAACACAGGTTTTTCATAAACCTAGATCAGGCAGGTCTACATACTACATTACAGTTAGAATTTAACTTTCATCGATTGTAATTAATGTAAATCATATTTTTTCTTTACTTTACTTGAATAAAAAAAAAATATTGAATTTTTTTATTATTATTTATTTTGGGGGTTTATTAAAATTATCTGCCCCTTATAATGTACTAGTTTCTGTTCAGCGACTTTGTCCGCGTGAACATTCTTGTTCCCCCGACCCTCCCCATCGCATCGCATCGCCTTCCCGCGCTATTAATTTCGTTTTTGCGTTATTTCTGACTTTGTTCTTTTCTCTCTGCTCCTAAGGATCCTGGCGTGATGATAAATGCCTATAGCCATCAAGAATTGGGCTATCAAATACAGAGTTCCAGAAATTATTCTATAAGATTATTTATTATTTAGATTCTGTGTTTATGAAGACCCTCAATCACACGGAAGATTAAAGCATAAAAAAGATAAAACGTCAGCGGTTTCCTTGAAACTCATTTAATCCTAAGTGGCACGCACGGCTATCTATTCCTTAGTCTGCGCGCTGTGGGCTTAAAAACGACTGAAAGGAATTTAACGGTACATTCACTTTAACAATTCTAAAGACCTCGGGACCCTAAAGATACAAGCAAGCATATCGTTCCGACGTATCTAATGGAATGGGCACCGAATATTTTAGGCCCTATCTTGAATCCTATGGCTAATGAGAGGTGAAGTCTACTCCACTATATTTATTGATGCTATCAAATAAGAAGTACTAAAATGTCGTGTCAGAATGACACGTTGGTCTATATGTCATAAGAGCTTCTGATGAGCCTCATGCTCATCAGAAGCGTCCTGAGTGTGATTTCCAGGACAGAAAAAGTGTTTTTTTTTTTCTGGAATTGCTCAGTAGCAGAGCTGGCAGCTCTAAGTCTGGATTTTTGCCCGGTTGTTGGCAATAGGCTTGCCCTCTATTACATGTGACTTCAAACATAACAAGCGAAATGTGGGTGTACTATAAACCTCTGCCCAACTCTGTAGAGAAACAAGGCTTGAAGTTATGTTCTCGTATAATGTCATAATGTAAGTGGGGTTGAAAAAGGAAGTGGGTTGTATCTGAAACCGGTTTGATTGATTATGATGGCAGAATCTTTCCTGTTGGGAGTCTTGGCGGTTTATTTCCTCTCTCTACCGCAACGAAATTGGGTTTCGGAGAAGCGAAGCTGCTAAAAGCGTGATTTAGTTATTAGGTATTTGTCACTTAGGCATTCGGGCAGCTGTGCCAATGCGGAAGAAAAGGATGCCAACTGCAATACAAGGATTCACAGAACACATTTGAAATGATCTCCAGAGAATTTATAATAATAAGTGTTAGACAGGAAATAAGATATCGTGAAAAAAGAACAACAGATCGTTTCATTTCTACGTTACTTATGGACGATTCCTATTATTTACGTACCGTTATTGGTTAAAGTTAAGACTTTTGTATCTTTACCAATAATGAACCAAAGATTTCACAGCTTTGTATAGCAAACCCTCCCATATGCAAGTAGCTATCACAGGTAAAATTAGCTTACGAAAACATGCCCAGTCTGGCCATAAAAAATGCTACCATTGATAAGCAAAATAATTCGTTTTTGTTTCTAAGAACCGAGCATTAGTTTACCTGGCAATTAATTCCTACCAAACCCGTTACAAGTTTACAACATTATGCAACCAATACTATAAAGTTTAATCACAGTTTCCCCTAACTAATCCTTTCAGCACGATTGGCCCCAGGTATCGAGCAGTTTGCTAAGATTCCATCAGGGTCGGTTAGTCCTGCGACCCAAATATTAGTCCATAGTTCATTGTATCTAGTCGGCGAGGGAACGGTTATCGCAAGTTGCGTTTGTTGGCCCGTTGGGGCTTCGATAAGTGTTAGCTTCGAATAGGGATTAGCTTTAGGGTTTAATTGATGCGGATAGTTTAATTGCTGAATATGTTTGCGGGGGATGAAGTTAGGAAGTGGGGAAGGGTTGGTTTTACATTTGCTTGATTGGGTTGCGTTGAAAGGACACTTTTTATTTGACATGTTGATATGTCCCTGTTCTTCTGTAAGTGGTAAAATAATGTATACATATCTGAAGAGATGTATTCCCGCATGCAAAGATGAACATTGAACAATCCCGTTACAAGTTACATATTTAAATTTTTATAAAACCCACCAGAAGTACAATTTAAGCTTTTATTTATAACATCATTCATTTTTCATTTTTGACATTGCCTGGATTGATCTAATTTCAGTGACTTAGTCTGTAGTACGATTATTGACTACAGACTAAGTCACTGACAAGAATCTGCCTCTGTGATTGCTAATCTAGTTTAAAACAGATTGCCTAGCCTAGAACATAAATAAATGAAATACACAGCAAGCAGTATTCCCTAATTGGTACAGCGTATTGTAAAAGCGACACTAAACTAGGGCTGCACCAGCTTAACGCCTACAACTATCGCAAACTTGTACAACAAATAATATCTAAAATTAATTCTCACACCATTGCAGGGTCGACCGCATGTATTTGTGGCATGTTTTAGAAAGCAAAAGTACTAGGTTTGCATAGGAGCGAAGGAGCTTTGCGGTGGCCGCGTAGGCTCGGTGCGTCGGGCAGACGGCGCGCGGGGTGGATCGATACCCGGGCCGCATTGTTGCCCCTGCTCAAAGCCCCCGCGCCCCCGCACCCGCCCCGCGCCGCGCCTCAGGCTTGCACCCAAAATTCGCCCCATTTGATCCTGAGAGCGCGAATCAATCGCTTTTGTTGCAGTAACTTGATGCATCACTTCGAAGGGCGAACTTGCCGATGTCATGTAAAAAAGCCCTTTCATGCTATTGTGGGTCGCTACGCCCTACTAATATGGTTCAGAATCGCTCATTTTTAAAAGAAAATTGTTTTTTACAGCTAACAGCTGTTTACGACAAATGTTAAAGCTAGCATTGTTCACGTGGAGTCGACGCAGAGCCAATAAAATAAGAAAGCGTAGCACAATGTTGTGAGAAGAAAGCTGACCTGTAAGTTTTACAATAAGCGAAACGGCTAATTAGCCGGGCTAGTTATTATTTAACGATATTTCACAGTCGAGTGCACTGCTTAATTAACTGCGTGCTCCGGGGAAGATTAAGTGCGGCCAAGGATTCTTTTTTTTTAATAATAGGGAATGGGTTACAGTGCTGCTCAAATACACATGCATACAATTATGATACGATAAATGTATAAAAGCTAGGCATGCAATATAACGTTTTTTTAACATTAATTGTATGATAATAGCCTGCCTTACTTTGGTTAAAGCCCGCGGATTATTGGTTTCGAATACACAGCCAACATAGGTAATTAAAATATGGTAATTTCTGTCTTTCCGATTCGTGAATCTATGCACCGTCTCCCTTACTAACTACAATAAAACAGTAATGAATCACCCTACTTTTTCTTGTGTCTCAATTTCAACGTAAAGAGCACACGTTAATTACGTACTTAATAAGTAAACTTCAATACACAAAAAACAATAAAAAATAGGAAATATATTTTATAGCTATGGGAAAACTATAAAACTCATAGCATAAACAATAGACTGACTACAGACTATAAAACTATTTCCTGAGTCGTCATAAATTGATAATTTACGCGGGAAACCCAGACGACACCCATTCTGTTATCTTTAATTAGTATCTAAAACCTATTACATTTAATAGGACATTAATTTTTGAAGCAATTTTTAAGTTTTGCAGTGTTGTTGTTTGCTTTTATACTTGTGCAGTTTAAGGGGGGGGCTGATGCGTCAACGTATTTTAAGAACGTTCACAGTCTGATCTCAGTCTCAATCTGTCAAAAAATCCTCTAATTTCCCTACATTTTGACAGGTTTTTGACATTTGTTTGTCGCTGAGATGACTTTGCGACTAGATTTTGATCGTTTTAAATTACGAGAATTGGCCTTCTGAATAACACATAGTATACTTTTTATCCCAATATTCCCACGGGATCGACACTTATGCGGATGAAACCGCGGGGCGCTGCTTAGTAGTTTTATAAATTAATATTTGATACGGCCGCGAATCATATTTAGATAAACATACAACCCTGATACTGACCTGCAAATTGCAAAAAACTAAAGAACATTTGAGTTTCACAGGCTACCCTGACGCTCGCCTTAAGGACTAGCGATATATGAACGCTGAGCTATTAAAGATAAGCTCACACTCACCAATAAACTATAATCCCGCTATGTTTAGCCTTGGCTTTCCATGTGATTTTACGCTGTGCAGTCATTTATTAGAGTAGAGTTTCACAGTGTTCGATAGGCTTCTATCTGCTATATTCATTTTAAACTCAACAGACTGCCATGTAATATAACTGGATCTTCACAATCTATAAATTTGCAGAGCCTTTTCCCAACTATATTAGAGTCGGCTTCCAGTCTAACCGAACGCAGCGGAATAACCGTATTTTATTTAGAGCGCCTGCCTCCACAACCCGACCCGACAACCCAGTTGCTGAGTAACATGATACTCCTTGGTAAGACTGGTTGTCAGATTAACACAACTTATTATCACATCATCGCCTCCACTCTATAACTGTAACTTATAAAAGTGGTAATTTATAAGCTATAAGAGCCAACATAGTCTGTTAACCTTAGCAAGCAAAAAATCGAACACACAAGACGAGACACCAAAAAAGTACGAAAATAGAAAACAGTGTGCTGTAGATTTTAGGATAGGGGTTCCACCGATAAATAATAAATCGTCCTAAAGTCTGTGGTTCGTGGTGGTTGACGCAAATGAAGGTAGGAACGACAGGAGGAAAGGCTGTCTTCTCTGAATCCTTATAAACGACACTCCTTAATACTTAATACAGTACACTTTCGGTATAACACCGGCTTTAAAACTAAGCACCTTCTCTCTAGGAAAGATTTAACTTAGCTTTAATACTTAACATGTTTACATACTTACACTCTTGTACTTGAGTATAGTATGTAATAGTCGTATATTCCATTAGAACTTTGGCCCCAGCTTCATAAATCAGACGAATATAGACGTACTGGCAATTAGTACTAAGAATTACTTAAACATGTTAAATAATGTTTTACACTTCTCATCATTCGGCACGACTTGTAAGAGTCTACTAGAAATGAGTTCATTAGGGTTGCTGAATTATTATTCAACAGCACTTCAAATACTACAATTGATCAAATGGAAGCAATACAGGGTGGCAGGGACATCGACGCGCGAACTGTACTAGGGGGTTTAGACCCTCTGTCATACATTGACAGTGTCAGTATTGCACTTTTCAATGAAACAACATATTTTTTTTAAATACGCGCCGAAAAAATTTTTAATGCAGGCGTGTTCAGAATCATGTACAGACGCCAGCAGGTCAAGCTACCCGAAACTGTCAAACTTTCCCAATCAACCTTGAACCTTCATGCTTTAGCGATAAAGTTGAAAATCTATTAAAGAAATTTGACAGGTTGTAGTAGCTTGATGTGCTGGCGTCTGTACTTACTTTCATCTCTGCCATCCTGTATACAAAAAACAAAAAAGAAGCTCGGAAAAATCTTCCTGTCCCGGTTTTTTTTTTTGTTTAGCCAATGCTGTCCCACTGCTGGGCAAAGGCCTCCGTCCAGGAACTCTTTTCCCGCGCCACCCAGAACCAGCCCTCGCGGTACGCGTCCAGGTCATGTCGCCACCACTTTCAGGGCCGGCCTCGATTAAAAAGTGTCATAAAAAGCTTATTCAATGTTAATTACTACTGTGCGATAAGTGGCCACGACAACCCTAACTACAATACCCGTATACAACTTACAAGACTCCGGCCATTCTAGTGTATCACTAATTACGTTCTAACCTTTAAACCCACGACTTTATGGCTGTACTTATGGTTGTAGCAGTGCTGAAGATCTTGCAGTAGTGAAGTAGGACAATTAATACCTGGGCACTGTCTTTATTTCCTAAGCATCTTGTTCAATAGTGCAAAAAACTTCATGGCACGTACAAGTATATATACATTTTTTTATTAGTGCCCTTATCAGTATCCTTTTTCTTACTAATGAAGTGGAATTGTTGTTTTTTTTAAGTCTGGTAATAGGATATTGGAATCACTGCCTAGCCTTTTCCCATGTTGGGGTCGGCTTCCAGTCTAACCGGATGCAGCTGAATACCAGTATTTCATATGGATCGACTGCCTATCTGACCTCCACAACCCAGTTACTGGGTAATACGATACTCCTTGGACTGGTTGTCAGACTTTCGGGCTTCTGACTACACGTAACGACTAACAAAGATCACTTTTACAAGTCATATTAAAAAAAATAAAAAAAAACTGAACAACAAGTCTGATTACCTACCCCTGAGAAGGAAGCACGAAACCAACTCAGAGGTCAAACTCTGGTTAATATACGCTGTATAGTTTTATCCAAAACAAATGGATCCGCTGATGTTATTTATGATAGCGTTATAAGTAAAAGGGCGAGTGGGCACGGTTGACATACTTTTCCGAAAGTTTCCAAGAAACAAACCAAATACAAAGACAAATGAATATTGACTCGTAAAAACTTCGTTATATATTATGTAGATGTAATACGTGTATCGATTCGAACACACGACACGAGATAAGTGCGGGCCCTGCGTGGGGACGCAGCTCACTCGAATCCAGATAGTTGCGCAGTTATCGGCCGGCCCGAACATAAATAAATCACACTCGGAGAGGACGAGATAAAGCGCGGTTTATTGTTTTGTACGCGGTTTAAGTCATGAGTTCAGAGCGTGGATGAAGAGCTCTAAAGAAGTAAGTATGACTAAATGCAGGGTGACAGAAATCGAAACTTATTCGTATGCAAATAATGTGCTCCGTATATGCGAATGTGAGTAAGCACGTCATGCGAATATGAACATTAACCTATCGGAATAATTTTCATATTTGTATGACACGCTAGCTTTGCATAGGAAATTGGAAGTGCGGTCTGTGAACCCCTATTGCCGCATCAGCATTACGACTGTATGATACAATGCGATTTTGTAATCCTTGCCTTTCTGTAGAAACCTGCTAAAATTAAATTATCTTCTTGCTCTAAATTAACACATGGTTAAAATTGGCACGCTTATTTAAATAAGTCAGCTGATTGCAGAAAGGTTGTTCATCATGTAAATCACTGTAATAAAGTACGGCACGAGATGATATCGTCTACCAGCGTTTACGATCCTGATGGCAGCCTGCCAAAGTGTGATGGGATGTGAAAAATAGTGCCAATGACATAATGTATGGCAGTACATGCTAATTACTTTGGATTGCCGACACTTGTAGCATTTTGGTTTATACTAAGACTAACTGTGCCCGCGACTTCGTTTGCGTGGATGTCGGAAAACAATAGTGTGTCTCTTTACTAAATCCTTTTTAATCCTTTCTAAAATAAGCTATCTACCAGTGAAAGTCCCATCAAAATCGGTACAGCCGTTTCGGGGATTAGCCGTAACAAAAAGAATGACAGACAAAAATGAAGCTCCATATATGCTTTCATATGCATTTAGTAAAATCCGGAAAATCCGGTTAGACTGGAAGCCAACCCCAACATAGTAGGGAAAAGGCTAGGCAGATAATGATGATGCATTAAGTAAAATGCTGTTATTTTGACATTACACAGAGACACAGCAATTTATTTATCTGTATAGAGTATAGAGGTTGATATACGTCGATATTGTCTTTATTCTTTTGGGATTGATTCAGAGGCTGCATAGGGAAACTTCATGTTTCACTTACTATGTCAATCTATGATTACGAATTAAATTTTATCCATGAGCAGTATTTTCTTAGTTTACACTTATTTAACCTTTTAATTACCAACCGTACACTCAATTCATAATTATGTCCCAATTCAAACTGCTTCCTAGTTCTATTTTCCTAGCAATTAACTGTATACCGACTAATACCACCATCGTTAATTAAATTAACGTAGGTGTCGACACACCTATGTGGCTAATGAGAGCTACTCGACACCTGCGTAGTATTGTATTGCATTTACACGGTGCCAGCTTGGCACGCTGCAAATGTAATAGGATTGTGGTCATTTCTGATTCCATGTATGGTGTACTGGTAAAGGTATACTTACAAATGCTGCTAATTGGGTAACACATAGAAATAATTAACGATACGGAATCTACTTCAAAATCAACAGTGAAAAGAACTCATTAACGCAAAACCTTAATTCTGGAAATCGCTTCCGCTTGTGACTTAACAAACGTCAGTAAAAGCAGCGACTGGAGCATATAATCATCATCAAAATGTTGTGCTGCATTAAATGAGCGATAGTTATTATAATAATTATCGTATCTATCAAACTAAAAGGTTTGATTAATCTAAATTGTGAGCACATGTGGAGTAATACAGAGTCATTAGCATTAGATAAACACACTATTTCTACAATCGACGAACACATTTTCATGAAAAGCGTCACTTCAGCGTTTAGAAATAATGAGATATTTAATTAGGATAGAAATGTTTTAAAATAGTGTATTACATAATCAAATATCTCATAGTTTAAAGGTATAAAATTGAACGTTAACCAGTTAACCAATACTTGCACAAGTTAACTCACCCGCAACAACTTCTGGTATGTGGGTGGCAGGCAAACGCACGTTTCATTTATAGATGCACTTAATTACCGTTTGCAAGCCATAAAGGTGGAGAATAAGTACCTGTAACAAAAGGGGAAAACATTAAGACATCGTAAAGTCATATCATTTAGTTGATAGTGGTCACCCACGAATTCGTTGCTCAACAAATAAAAACTATATTTTTGTGACAGTAAAACAAGCGAAAACCAAACCAAACAGCAATAAAAACATCAGTCACACTTATCGGCTCCATTCTATAAAAATAACCGACGTCAACGTCGACGTCAACACAAGTTGAAATGAAATAAAATATCGTTTCCGCCCCGCCCGCCGTAAAAATTTCAAACATTTTCCCATGAAAATTTCAATCACCTTTGAACCTTTAGCGTGTCAGTGCTACGTAACATTTTTCCAATGTCGATAGTTGGTAATATAGGACCGGGCGCCGTCCGTCGCCGTCCGGCGGGGAGTCGGGGACAATCGACGATTCGCGATGACTGACCTACCGCAACACGCCACAACTATTCGCCACTCGCGTCATCCGACGTAGACTACGCGGATTTAATGTTGCTAGAAAAGATAGTGTTGTCTGATTTATTTTTTTCTTTTATTACGTACAACGGATACGCCCTCTTTGCTGAGTCGCGGGTGATAATCCCGCATCCGGAACGCGTTTATATGGGCTACTGTCTGCACATATTTGTTCAGTTGGAATGTTAGTTCGCTTGATTTGTGAGTGTACTTGCTTCGCATTTATATCCAGACATTAGGATTCTCTGTGACTATGAATAATGTTACATGCATAGAATAACACAAACAATAGAATACATAACAATAACTCGTGAGTCTTACCATGGCTAATAATTTACATACCACAACACAGCCCGTTAAAGTACTGCTCAACATGTCTCAAATCCTAAGAGATTCACGATTAACCACGCTGCTTATAGTCACTTTTAGTCGTATTTCGAATTTCAGAGATTTACTGCACTGTAAAGCTTAATTTGAAAAGCCTATAATTAGAATATTTTCAAACAAAATGGCCGAAGAAGAGTAACCTGTGCCAAAAGACAGATTAGTGGACTGAGGGAAGTTGTACGAGTACCTGTACACCGCAATAGGACACCGAGAGCCACCTCCATTTTTTCCACAGTTCTGTGTTAATCCGCTTATTCTGTCAGTGCCATTGAGTGGACTATCGATCAAAACCACTTCTAGTAAAACTGGCGCATGCTCTTTGGTCAAGTGCATTCGTTCGAGGTTTCGTCATAACGCTAGTACCTACTTTTTTACTCGTTTTAGGGCCTTGACTCATAAAAAACTACGTTACGGTTGTTTAGGTGTATTATAAATAAATAAAAGACGTCGTTGACCTATCGTAGGTTTTAGAATTTATGTTCTTTTTATTACTATACGCTGGCAACAGCAGATCATTAGCTCGATAATGTATGTCTATCAATATGTTGTGTTCATTTAAAATTGTGGCATTATGTGCTTGTGAGAATATAGACAAATTACAATAACACAAACTTGAATATCAAATATGCGTAATGAATCTCATGCTGTTAAGGGACTCGGAAACTCGGAACCAGTAAATAACAATGCGAATGATGTTATAAAGGACCACAGAGAAATTCCTTATAACTTAAACAAATACGCCATTGTTCAATGTTCACGCTGGTTACAAGTACCGCCTTCTTCAAGATCGGCGATGCCCTCCACATGTTCGGAACACGACACCGATTTCCTGTGAGTCGCAGGTCGATGTCGTTGTCGCATACGCGTCATTGTGTCGATCATTTGCATAATTAAATAACATTATGCATTCATTCATTCAGGTCACCCCTACACGAACCGCCAAAACAAAGCGTCATGTCCGCCCCGCTGATATCGATAAAAAAAACAAAGCGAAAAAATCACGCCGTAATCGCGTCGACAGTTCAATCTCCAGGAGTTTCGTTGTTTAGCCACAAAAAGGGAAAACTGCTCAAGACGGGAATTAATGTTCGAGAAGTTCTAAATTAATCCCCTTTAGGTGGACGCCCGCATCGGCAACGCGGAGAGTAAACATTTGTATCTCGGAGGCTCTTCCTACCCAGTTTTAGTTCGAGGAAAGATCGGGGTGTTTCGCGTAACCGATGGGCGGCGGGTGGGGTGGCCGCCACCCGAGGAAAGCGAAACAACCCCACTTTTTCCCCCTCACCGGGGGCTGAGGTCTTTGTACCCGCGCGACCCAGTTAATGACCGCCCCCGCAGACGCGGCACATAGCCTCGTTCTGATATAAATACGCCTACTACACTTGACCTCCAAAGTTTTTATTGGAAAGCACGTGCCTATGAGATGGTATGTTATATAAACAATATAGGTCTGTTGTATAATTGATGTTGTATCAGATGTGTAAAAGTTTGTTCACCTTCGCCAGTACCTTACCAGAACGTCGTGAAGCATTTAAAAATCTGCTTACGCGACGTGCGATATTGTTCCGAGTTTGTTAGTAAATAAATCGCTTGAAGTGAAAAGGGTTTGTCTGTCGGTCAGATTGTGCGGTGAACTAGGAATGGGCGAGGGGAGGTGGAGCAACAGGTCGCGAAACAACGTTTTAATTATTGTCGGTTGATAAGCATCGACGTCACCGGAGCGCGACACCTACACGAGGCCGACGCGACGTGCACAAGGTGCGATGACCGAACCCTAAATGCATTCACACCGCTCATTCCATGTGAATCTGTTTAAAAATATTGCATTAATTTACAATGTAATCATAAGCCCTGGGGTACCGGAGGTTTAGTGGTCGTAACTAATATTTCGACGTAAACATTTTTATATCGAAAAACTTCTTGGCCGTCGTAATTGACATTAATGCCAAGCGATTTGTTCAATCATAAGAATTTAGGTAGAATTTAAACCGTGACGGATTGTGGTGTGTGTGGTCAAGATACGATTAAGAGGCTCGATAGGGGTATACATTTCATGGTTTTAAGTATAAAATCAGATACACATCGTCTCTTTTCACGGCTCTTCTACACCTTCGTTTAAAGCTCATGACTGCAACACTCACTACTTTAAGTAACTCCAAACACATACGTTTTTTTTCTTGACATGACTTAAGTCCTACTTAAAACGACTACTACCGTTAAAGTAATCAGAAAACGTAAACATCATAAATTAATTAGAAGTAACACTTTAGTTACCGCATTCATCTTCAACGGTACACTATAAAATAACATCTTTAGCACCCCATTCGGTCATAATCTCCCAAGTTTGATTAAGTACTGAACTAGTCAATAGACATTACATTTCAATGGACACCTAGGCAAGTCAGTTCCAAGATACCGGTTTTGCCAGGACCAGTTCGAGAAGAACTTTCGCCTATGAAGGGAATGTGTGTCGGTAGAAGGGGAGGCGGGTGTCTTCACTCCTGGTTGTGTTTACGTAAACTTATGCCTAGGGCGATAGTTGCATAAAGTGCCGTTTCGCAAACCGCAAGAGACTGATGTAAACGTTTCAATTTTCTTTGTCTTGTCCAGCTTGTTCACAGACGTCTAGTTTGTTCGACGTCCGAAGTTGTCACGAAGGGAGTTCACGATACTGTCACTCGTGAACTGAACAACTCACAAGAACATTCAATTGTGTTCAAAAATTTACGACTGACGAAATCAGATTCCAAAAATCAAGACTTTTAAAACAATACCATTTAAAACTAACACCATTAATATTTCTAAGAATCGCTTATATAATTTCCTCAGATGTGAAAGTTTGAAAGACGTCTGAGCTCCTTTCATATTATAAACAGGTAGTTTCATAAACGTCTGGCCCACGGCCAACGACCATAAAGTTCCGAAATACTCGCTCCTCATTGTCCAGGAGGCTTTAAGTCGGCTTAAGGCAAGGTACAACGTTTGCCCTCCACTCCATAGATTTCAAAAGCACAACAAGTCACAGTCTCCCAATATTTGCCTTCGGTTTGTTCAGTGTTCTGTTATCGCTATTAATGTTGATTTAGGAATTGAATGGTTCAATGGTTCGTGTTAATTCTGTCGAGATCGCTTGATATTGTCTGGGATATCGCTGGCACAACTTTGAGTTCAATTGTGCGATAGATTCGAATTGATTTCCTGAGTTAGAATTGGTATTAGTTTAATTTAACAGGTAAGTAAATGTTATTATAAAATCTGTCGAGTTTGTCATAAATTAAACACTTTATGTCAAATTAGAACCTTTGGTATAATTAGATACGTGTCGAAACTAAAAAAGTATAATTAGAATCCAGCTTTCAATGGTGGCATTATTAGTATTGTTTACTTTAGCCTACATTCGGTACAAAACAGTAGTGGTTGTGATTTGTGATTTAATAAGTTTACGAGCAGACTTGTCAACGTACGAACAAAAGCCATGGGAAATGTTATTACTGTATTGTAACACGAGAACTTTGTGCAGGTCATTGGTGTGTCGTAAATACCAATTTGGGGCAGTCTTAGGGTTAAACGGGATGTCTACAGAATATTACGAATAAGAAGCATAAGAACACGAGTGTTGGAAAAGAAAGCTTCCATATCTACAGCCATGAACTTCATAGTGTAAAAAATCTTTGAGGAAATGGTATTCGTCAAGTTTTTACGCTTTACGTTAGAAGCGGAACTAAGAGGCGTAATTAATTTGATGATTCTGTTATTTACGCTGAAAAAGAGTGAAGCATTGAGTACCCGTAGCACCCGTCTGTTAAGAACATTATATCACGGAATCTTTAGTTCTATAGACACGCCCTGAAGATGATATCGGTGCAACATCACGATTCGTCTTGTCAGACCATTTTTCGGGCTGACTGCATTTCATTTCCAACTATTTGAATAGATTTTTTTGCTTTTCCAGGTAACGATCCATGGAATATTTGGATTGCGTGACCAAGTTTGGCAGCCCTACAAGCTTACGCTTCGAAATATGGTTACGTTAAGTGATATTTATTCTCAAACATACCATTGTTTGTTTATATTACTATACAAACATGGTCGTCGTCTAACATATAGAATTTTAAGTGCCGAATTTAATTAGTACACCTCCCGTCGCGTTGATGATAAATGAGCATAAAACAGCAATAAAAGTAAAGGCTCTAGAGAATAAATAGTGGGAGAGTAAGTCATAAAACATAAAGTTAATGATGTGACGACTAATCTTGGTACTGTTGTGGATGCTTGCGTGAACGCGCTATATTTCATCACTGCACTACAAGATTTGGATCGAATCTACATATATTATGATAGTATTTGGCTTTTAGACTAAAAACAACACGAACATATTCTACAAAAATGTTAAATAGATACTAAGGGATACATTAGTTGAGATAAGAACTTGAACATGCACATGTTACACATATCAAATGGCGTATTCCATTCTGTTGAATAAAACAACTTGCAAGTTGATAGACAGCTGCTACATTCTATTTTCTTTCTCTCTGACATCGAGATGAAATCAATGCAATGGAATGGATAAACATTTATTCTTCCTCCATCCGCAGTATTGTAAGCTACCGAGGACGATATCCATTCATTGTACAGCAGGTACTACCTTTGTTTACTTATTTCTAACCTCCTTCGGCATTAAGAACCTACTTCGATTTAATGGTGCAGAAGATTTTATCAAGTACAATTTATATATCGAATGGACCGCAGATGTTATCTATCCAGCGGTCTTCAAGCAAGTTTGACGGTTCCACAGGCAATATTTCGCGTATTAGTGGAGCGATAAGCATGCAAATCCGCAAGGGCCAACACAAATCGTCCGGATACCGGTTGGTGAACGTAGCTAGTAGTTGCATTAGTGCAGTAACAGCGTTTGTTGCAACAGTATGCAGAGGCCTTGCATTCGCCGAGCCACCGCGTCGGCCATGGACCAAAATACCCGCTTTCACGCACTAAGTCTGTACTCAATACTTGAAGTAGTTTTGTTATATATTACTCGTATTATGAATATTGATACTATGTTAAACTAGTGGTTCTTATATGTCAATATCAAGATGATAATTTCTATGCAAATTTGCGAATGACGGACGAAAAAATTTTACAACCCACCCGCACGGAGCGTGAAATAAGTATGTAGATTTTGATGTTTTATCACGACAATTGATTCTGTGCACAGTTCCAAACAACCTCTCATTATATTCTAAACTCAACAAGCGTAACGATACAAACGCAGACGAGGCTGCATTGATAAAATTCTTCAGACCTCTAAACGTTGCCAACTAACGGTACAGTACTTTACTCTTTCCAAGTCGTTTGGAACTCCCCAGCAATTTGTATGATCTGACAACAGCATACTGAACATTACGTGATTTTGTAGTGGAGAAGAGACGAACTGATTACGTTGAATGGCCCGTGAATGAATTAATGCAGGAATGTCATAGATCATTACGATCATCACGCAGACGTAGCGGGTCATTCATCAACGCGTATGATTGTATGACTGCGGGTTTGTGGTCTAGTCGAGTTTGGTCGGGAAGGTGGCGCAAGCGCAACTAGAGCTTGTTCCGGAGTTCAGTGCATTGAATGGTTTTGTTACGAAACTACGTCGCCGTCGTTTTACAGTAAGTTGGTTTCAATTTCAATATCCCACTGTTTTCAAGACCAATTAGATTGTAATAGTTTGTATACATATTATATAACTTCATCCAAAAAAAAGTTTGAATTCAAAAAAGTTTTCGTAAGACTATCTTTACATAATTTTAAAAGCTGTCTTAAAATAATAATATGTTCAAATATTTAACATATATGTATATGTACATTTTTTTTTTAATTGATAGACACGCGTCTGGCCACAGTTTCACACAGCAACAGACACACAGATACACACGTTAAACTTATAACACCCCTCTGTTTTTGTCGGGGGTTAAAAATCAATGAAAAGGCCTGTGATTAGTATGTCAAGTATAAAATCCAAGTCCCTCTCAAGCAGATAAAAGTTAAGAAGAGCGAAAGATTACCCCTTGTTTCTTAACTATGATAATCCCTCAATTGCAGTTACATTACATCTCTCGGTAACCAAAACAATCACAATATCCAACTACTCAACAAGCTCTACAGCAGCTCGCACAATTAATACCAGTATTATAGTCATGTTAGGTACAGTTTGCAAACAGACCACTGGAGAATGTTATTGTACCCGCAAACTGTTTGCATTCAATTCCGTCTGCGAGTATCGGTTGCTTGTCCAGAGATGCTTGCTGCAGTCCTGTGTAGTTGGAGACTTGTAGCTAGTGTACATGAATATGTAGATTGTAGGCCTCATTGTTGTTGCATTCGGTGTGGACCTTTTAGAGTTAGGAGTCGTGTTACGGAGTGTTCGTTTTATTCGGTTTGAGTATTTCGTTGTATTGTAATGGTATTGCGATTTTAGTTGTCGTCAAGATTTTTTTGCAAATGAATAAAACTTATGAATTATGACGCTAGGAGGCGTAATAGCCAAATATCATATACCGGGTCAAATTAAATTAGCTAGCGAAACTGCAGTCGTGATGGATATCGACAACTAATTTTACTTGACCCGCTATACTCTTTTTTTTGGAAAGTTTTAATACACAAAATATTAAATATGAAAGGCACACATACATAGCTATATTGGTTATCCATAACATACAGATACTTCAAAGAGTATAAGAATACCTGTTGGTCCTGTTATGAACATTACAGTTTTACATTTATCGTGATTTCGGGAGCTGAGATCGATTACTACCGGCAGTCCTTCACTTTAAGTGGGTCCATTGAATCATGACCTAACATATTTCAGCACAATAATCACACGTCAGTCGTGTCTGTCGTTTGAACACGTGTGAGCTGCCATGTGTCCGCCCACGCGACGCAGAGCCACATAGCACGGTGGAACTGACAGCTCTTTTATTGTGGATTTCATCTATGTGTGAAAGAGGAGATCATGAGTCAATTAAAAAGTAACGTGTGGTCGTATCGCGGACATGTGTTCGTTTTGTAGCAATTTTGATGAGCCGAATCTCAAGCGGCAATCTTCGTAGAGCTCACGCGGGGTTTATTTCAGTGTGAGTCCAGAAGAAAGTGATGAAAATAAATGTTAATCAATAGAGAGGGAGAGGAAGATTAAAGAAAAGATAGACGTATCGTCAATCATGTGACGCATGATATGAAAGACAAAGAAGAGAATGATAGAGTGTTGGATGACAGGTGGAGAATGGAAGAAAAAAACATGTTGCGTCGACCCCAAGTAATACGAGACTAGGGCAGGTAGATGATGAGTTCAGATTTAAGGTTGCCAGACAGGCGCGACTCGATTTTGGTAGAACAATGTACATAAAGTTGTCATAGAAACTGTTCTACTAGAGTCGAGTCGGGCCTGTCGGTGGGTGCATTTACCGTTTAATCAGCGACAAAGCGATCTACGGTCACCAAAGGAGATAAATAACCAGCGTCGTCGGATAAAGTTGAAGTTTAGAAATAAACCGATGGATGTTTTTCGAATAAAATTGAATTTAATTAACAGACAACAATCAGTATCAAATCAATTTCAATTGAAAACATTCATCGGTTTCCTACTAAATTTAAACTAAACGACCCTAGTTACTTATCTCTTTTGGTGACTACTTATGGTTGTTGCAGCACTACACAAGTCGACGTTATATGCTGGAAGCTCTGGAGCTTTCAGCACATTAACTGTGCTACATTACTATTGATACAAAACAAAATTTGTAACATAGGAGAAACTTTGCGCCAATAGTTTCCTTTTAGAACATAGGTCAATGTGTAACTTAGTACAACAAACACGTGTATACGAGCATGTATCCGCCCACGCGACGCAGAGCCCATTTACACCGCACGATAAACTATTGCAGCTAGATGTTGTATCAGCTGAAACATTCCAGTTTGCAGAATTTTGTGAATCATAACTTAAAAATCTGGTTAAATATTCTCATCCGAAGAGTACAAACAGATTATTACGTTGCTAGTACAGAAAATTCGAAGACACTGACTGCTGTAATGTATATCTATGTACATTGTTGCCTAGATTTGGTTTGATGTATATTTTTTTTTTTTTTCATTAGCCTATATTGTGTCCCACTGCTGGGCAAAGGCCTCCCCCTTTCTCCCTCCAAAGTCTTGAGCGATCTCTGGCCATATTGGCCCGATTTAATTTTATTATACAGTGCAACCTCGATATAACAAATCGGAAGGGAACAAGTAAATATTCGTTATTATCAAGTAATTCGTTACACTGAGGTTTGTTATATTGAGCTTAGGTTGGTCTAAAATTTGTTATAAAGAGGTAAAAACGTGTCGAAACCTGTCGCGACTGAATCACATACTATTGGGAACGTTATATAAACGTTTTGCGTTGACAAAATTCGTTATAAAGAGGTTGTTCGCAAAAAATCTTCGCAATGTAAAGGTATATTTTACATTGACTCTTATGGACATGTTAAATCGAGGAATTAGTTATATTAAGGTACGTTATATTAAGGTTGCACTGTATATTTAGTAGCCTACGCTGTCCCACTCCTGGGGAAAGGCCTCCGTCCACTATACTATCTTTATTACTTTGTCAGTGTAACACTATAGTAACCAATGTTAGTTCACTCACATGCGTTGGTTTCAATCTCAAGTGAGATCAGATCACGTAGCGTCGTAACCGCGCCTACGCAGCCACGCCACGCCACGCGTGTCTAGGAACGTTACACACTACGTATAATGCGTGGGCGATTACGGCTCTTCAGATATATGATCATGATCATGATTCTGTTATGATGATGAATAAACAATTTGTTTAGATTTTTTTTTTTGATCATCCTCATTTATTTGGGGTCGGCGCAACTTGTCTTTTTCTTCCATACTTCTTTGTTAAACGTCATCTCGGTAGCCAGTTAGCCACCCCCTTTCTAACCACATCACCTTTCACACAGTCCATCCATCGTTTCTTTCGTCTTCCCCTAACTCTTATAGTCCATCCACATTCATACTCAAAACTTTCCTCCCGACATTTTCCTCATTAACAACCCTTCAAAATAATTAACGATAAAATTCTTCTGACGTTAGCCGTGCATATTAATGAATTATTGGCGTTGTGAGGGGCATGTCGGAACACCTAACCTTTACATTTGACGGTTGAGGTGTCACTCTACCCGCCAACGAATACCTTTGTTTTGTTTTTGTGGCACACAACGACGACAACTAAATGAATATTCATAATATTATGTCAATACTTCAATGGCATAAATTAATTAAGGTAATTAAAAAGTATTACCATAAAAAGTAATTAAAATAGTTTATACAAGGCAATACCTTTTATAGATTGAGGCACCTGTCGCATAAAAAAACATTTGTACATGAAATTGTAGAAATTAATTTTATTTCGGCTTTACCTTTCTAGTTTCCGCCACACACTATAAGACTTAATGATTATTAAATAATAATGTAACAATCGTGACGTGTTACGTACGATATGGTTATCAAACGCATCGTGTGCGCACGACCAAACAATCGTACTAGAGCGCATTGCGTCATCGCTCGTAGTAATCAGCTGATGTCGGTCGAGTAAATTGAAACCGTTTAATACCTACATGTGTAGTAACTGTATTGTATACCTATTGTGAGTTACTATGTACCTATACGTATGTAGTTCATGTAACAATGTTGGACTAGAACGAAAAATGTAAGTGCTTAGGTTGCTCTTATCGTACGCCGTTTGCTGTTTCCTTTACAAGAAATAGGTTATCTGCAGTTGGAATAGCTGGAATTGGGTTACCAAGTACAGTAGAACTACCTATTTACAGTTTCGATTTGACTTTTACCGACACACTACGTGTTTAAACAGTTGAGCAGTGGGAAAGAAGCGGTTTGTAAACGTTTCTTTTCTTCTTCGCTTTCATCTTTTACAAGAAAACAAAAGCTACACAATTTCCTTGTAGGTAATTACTATTTCCAGGCTTTTTGACTGTGTTGAATATCTTATATTGATATTCAATACAGAGAGCATTCTCCGAGAGTATTATTTTATTTTGTTTAAAAACATTTCATCACCGTGTCGGGCTCAGTTGGCAGCAATATAAACTTAAAAGCGCACACAATAAAATAAAACAATACTCGTCCATGAAACGTAAACGTTCCTCAGTTTCTTTGACTTTTAACTCATCAAATAAGTACAAATTTTAAAACAACCAATAGATTACCTAAATCGGTGCACAACAATAGAAGCGAAGGGCAATAAAGTCAAACTGTTTATTTTACAGCCCAACAAAATGTTCAACAATAGAAATGTCAAGACAAAGCTCTTTAGAAAAACTTAGTCGTTCGGAACAAAAGGACGTTTCGTTGAAAGTGGAGACGTAAAGGGGGCGCTGTAAATCAATGCTGGCGAATAATAAAATGCAAATGTACAAAGACTTATTGTTTTAGCTGGAAACGCTGATATAGAACTGGGAACACGGCTAGACAAGTGCTATCTTAGTCAAGACAAGAAATTACTTGTGAATGTTATCGTATCTGATGTTTCCTTTACAGGGTAACAAAATTTCTTAGTACAAAACGAAATAGGCAACGCCTTGTGAGATAGCAAGAGCGTGTTTGACACCTCAGCCAAAGAAGGTATCGTGATTAAAGACTGGAACAGTATGAAGTCATTAATAAAGAAATAACTGCTAAACATTTAATGAGACATGACTATGCCCTTATTAGGGAAGTCGTTTACTATCGGTAAGCAGCATATTTTGTACCATATCAATCCACAAAGTTGTAAAAGCATTAAGAATCGCCAAGTTGTAAACTTCGAATCAAATGAATATTCGGTCAGCTATTCCACACGAGGCCGACGAATGACGATGTAATAACTTCTTATATTAACGGACATATTAATTACGGCTTCGTCGTAAAGACGTTAATGAAATGCAAGCAATCACTGGGTACTAAGTTGCGCATGCGGTGATGTGGGGCGTCCAATGCCACTTTCAGTAGCTTGTACTTCGATGGTGCCTTGGTGCATAAACTACCCACTTTACTACAGCACGTTCCGCCATGCTGTGTTTAAGACAAGTAACCTACATAATAATAACTGTTTCTTGCACAAGTTATTTTTTAATAATTCCCAGTACGTTATAATTTTACGCTGTTAGTGAAAACAAACGTTTTCTGAGATCTCCGTTTCAGAAAAAGGAAAGAAATCAACAGCCCAGACGTATTTGAAGACTTCGGGGAACTCAAAGCCACGAACGACGGCGACACACATCGACATCCCACTGTTAACAAGGCATCAGTTTAATATTTCTTTTGTAAAAAGATACGAAACAAACCATTTACTACTCACATCCCGTCCAATAACTTAGTGCAACATTTTACCCACAGTGTGCAGACAATAAACCTAGATTTTTATTCTCAGCTTTCCGATATGTCCATTCAATATGTTTACCAGACATTGAAATTGGATCCCTCCACGGTCTACATTGTATGTGGGTAATCATGACGATTGCGAGTGGTAATGTCATTGGTTGTTCAGGCGAACGATAATGCTACACTAGGAGCCTCAAGGTCGGGCGGTGCATGCACCATAAACCCTCGTCTTTACCGCCACTCACCGCTTCGTCTTTGTCTTTGACGGTAGAGGGTCGACGTAAGTCATAAACTGATCACAGTTACATTTGTGGAAACCTTGGAGTTCTTTGTCATAAAACGTCTTCAAATAGTGTGCCTATGTAAAGTATTTAGTCACTCCGTCTCGAAGTCACATTCAAACGCCGAAAGTCTCTATGTTTATGGATGTTATTCAAGTTCCTTTTAGCACTTCGAATATTTTATGAAGGTTTACCATTCATCACACGGTTCGCCATGCATAAATACATCAATCACTTTCTAATCCGCTGTCATCTCAACATTTGTGCCAGCTGGTGCATACGAAAAGGTAAAGCGTGTATCAAGCAACTGCATCGACCTACAACGATGACCCTGGCATGTTACCAGTCACCGCTGAAGGTTTATTGCTAACGTAGGTGTACTATAAGCCTTTATTTATAACTCTGCATTTTATTGCTCAAAACCTACTCACCGTCAGTCACCGTCTTTATTGATACTTTCTTTAATAGGAAACTTGATTTCACATTTTCTTTGTGTAACTAGACTCCGTTTTGTTCGATCCATGTGCATTCTAATCCTACGCTCTGGGAAACATTTCATACTAACAATTTTCATCCATTCAACCAGTTTATAAATAACAGAACAGAACAGGTGTATAAAGCTGTTAACTTCTGCATTGGTAATTGCGAGGCAATTCATCAAGTGTCGTTAGAGCCAGGAGCCAATCTAGGAGCTATACATTTCTGTGATTAGTTTAATACCCTGATACGGTTGGACAAGTTTGAGGCATAATTTTAAGGTAGTGGAAAATTGGAAACGCGACAAGTAGCGATCGGTGAATGATAGTAATTATCTGGTGGTGGCGGACTGGCTGCCGCCCACCAGAATTCCACGCTCGTTCCCACTGTAGCGGAACACTTGGTGCTCCCAGTTGTTGATTCTCTCACACAAGTTATGTTTTGGAGTGCGTGACTTGTCAAACGCCACGTCACTTGGACGCCACAGCGGAGCACGCCAGCCTACCCACGGTCCATGATTACTTTGTTATTAGTAAAAGAGAAATACAGTTTCGGAAAAAAAGTTTTAAGTAGAATTGTTTTTTTAGCCATAAAAAAAGTCTGAACCGTTAGGACCCATAATGGAAAGCTTTGGGTGTGCATTTCAAAGGAACTATTTGCACAAACCTTCAAAATCAAATATGCCTTTTTGATTAAACCGAAAACCAATATTGGCACGAGATTTCGTTATCTCCCAGCCAACAAACCAACACAAACAGTCGTATCGAAAGCTATATATGGTGCTGGATGATGAATCAAAGCATTCAGAGATCCGTATATCAATACAGCTGAGACTAGTGTTTCAACGGAACAGATAAACAAACCATAATACTCGTACAGCGGTAGATGCGGACGGTAAACAAAGCTAGGGTCAACGCCACTGCAACCGATGCTACGTGCATCGGTTGCAGTGGCGTTGTTCAAATTATTACATTTTTACTTTCATGTTGATAATATCCCTGTTTTTAACCGACTTCAAAAAAGGAGGAGGTTCACAATTCGACTGTACTTTTTTTATTTTTATGTTTGTTACCTCAGAACTCCGTTATTTATTTAATAGCCGATTTGCAAAATTATTTTTTTATTTGTAAGGATATACTTTCAGATTGATCCCATTGAAATTTCATCGAAAACGGTTCAGTTTTTAAAATTACTGGTAAAAATTACAACTTAAAAGTGAAAAAATACTTGAAAGGGGTCAAAGGACACTCGGATGGAACGAAGTTCAAAGAGAGAGAGAGAGACAGACAGAGAAACATGCGCACGCCGCACGGCTTCCAACTTTTGGTCTTAATTTTTTTCCGTCTAGCCCCCTTTCACAACGCGCGATAAGGAACTTCGTTCCAATAAAAACTTTTTTTTAAAAAAAGAAACTGACTTCCAAAAAAGACACTACAAAGTAATAATAATAATATCCTTGGACATTTCACACAGCGCCATCTAGTCCCAAGCTAAGCAACCTAATGCTTGTGTTATGGTAACAAGATGGCTGATAAACTACTTATATACATTTTTTTTTGTAAATACATACATATTATAGATAGAAAAACACCCAGACTCGGAACAAATACATGTAGGTCATACAAATATTTGTTCCGTGCGGGAATCGAACCCGCGACACGCAGCGCAGCAGTCAATCGCTTAACCACAGCGCCAACCGTGCCGTCTAAAAAAAAAAGAAAAAAAAAAAAAACTCCAATTTCGGAAGTCGGTGGCAAACGAAAATGCGAACCCAACGACACCGACTTCCCAAATTAAAGTTATTTTTCACTTTGTAGTGTCGTTTTTGGAAGTCAGTTGTTTTCATAGAAGGAATTAGAAAAAGGGTTCTGGTGTTTAGATCTTTAAAGATAACTATTAACAGAATAAATGATTTCAGAGAAACAGATAGTACTGGAATCTTTGTAGCCGTTGTTACAGTTCCAAGGTTAATTTCTGTTATTTCTAATCTCCACAGATGTTAAATACCTGGATTTAGTTCAAAACACAGTAAAAGCATACAGATTTACCCGTCTAATCCAAGTTATTCCCAAGAGCGAACTTCCAAAGCCCAGCACAAATATTTGATGTAGATTATCAAGACGATGATGGGCCGAGGTTTAGTGAAGATACAAATGTAAATATAAAGAGCTACAACTGTGATAATGAACTACGGCATCAGCTAAATGAATGCTCACTTCCTGTCCTCATTTAAGATGAAGAAAAAGAAGAATGCTGTTAGTCACCTGAGAAAAATGATTAAATGCGTCACCGAACTAAACAAAAAGCTGAGGCTGTGACTAAGTTGATTTCTCAAAGGCTCTATCGCCAATGGAATGACATAGCAGAAAACCTCCAATCACTCTATACATACAACGCTTTGTTCAATCCCGGAATTCCCGGGGCATTTCATTTAAAGCATTTCACGAAACAGCGACCCCTCGCTGTGATATTAAAAATTGCAATCAAACGTTGGCTAAAGATGAACGAGTGATACGCCACACAATAATTAAACATTTATACGTTACTAAAGTCACGGTACTGGATAAAGAAATCAAGTAAATTACGGGGTATTTTGGTTCTGTTGTTGGTAATTATAAATCAGCAATATACTTTTAAAATGAAAGGAAATGAGTTTAAGAAGAAAAAAGCTGGTCAGCTTTGTGTCTTATGAATTTAATGAAGTATTAATCCGGATTGATGAATAAACATATACGTTTTTCAATGCGCATCAGTATTCACGGTCGGTATAGATTCACTTCCTTATAAGCATGGACGCTTGCATTGTTTATGTATCTTACGACAAACAAGACTGTTCAATGGAATAAACGTCTATGACCGACGCGACGATGTTTGTGGCTTGATCGTGGGTATTATAGGAATGAATTAGCAATGAGGGGTATTGATACCGTTTTTAAGAATGAACCAGTATGGCTACAATGTAGATCAATGAATGATTGATTCAACGTTGGCCTTGGACTCTTCCACAAAATGGCCAACGTTTAAGCTTTTGTTAATGAATCAGTACATTGTTCTTGAATTAGTTCAAGGTAGAAAGGTGGAGTTGAAAATGATCGATGTGACGTCAATACTTTAAACGGGAATTACTGAGAATGAATAGGTACAGTAAATTATCTACTATTACAGTAATTAACACCGTTTACGCTTTCAAGAACGAACTAGACTTTATGTAACCCGCTACTAAAAACAGATCAATGGAACGAAAATAAATGAATGACCGAGCCAAGGCTAGGCAATGTGTAATTGTTAGTGAATCGGCCTCGATGATTGACAACGAAGACCAGTTTCATTTTCAAGACTTCAATGAAACTGAATAAAAATCTATGAATGACCGATCTGGTTGTGAGTAATCGCAAGCGAATCGGCAAGGAGAATGACTATTTCCTACTATACTATTTCCGTTCGCTATGGGAACTTGGTTATCGGTTGTGGGCGAGTTCCAGTTGCGTGACCCGCTTACCGCACTCCAAGTGTTGCGATTTGCGACTCAGACGCAGCGCTCAAGTCTGACGCAACTAATAGCTTGGCTTAAACTGATTCATTGTTCATGCTTTGTTAAGCTATCTTGTTGGTAGTTGGTATACGAGCTTTCGGTATCTTAATGTATGTAAACTTTTACTGGTTTGAGCTTTTTTACATGTCGACGAATATGTTTTCGATGTGTAAATTATAATCTGCCACTCGTGTCGTTTTTACTGAGTAATAAAACGTTAGACTGATTTACAGTAGCATTAAATTGGAGATTAGCATAAAATTTCTTTACAACTTAAAATGACTACATGTGAACGACTGCGTAACTTTGAAGAAGTCAAATATACATCCATAAAAACGAAAGATATTTATATTTTGTTCAATTACAGTTGTAGCTTAATAAAAGCTAATGTATAAAATATGGCAGGCATCGTATTTCAAGGGACTGATGGACGGCTGTTGAACTGCAATATGAGTACGGTGTGATATTTAAATCCGCCTACATATTAAAGATTCGTTCAACTAAACATTCTTAAACGGACGAAGAGTATAGAAATCGGATTTTAAATGTATTAGCATAAATTATGTTATTCAGACTGACATTACGAAACAACGGAATATATTGAAAGCTTTGATAATAAAACGCTATTTTGAGCGTCTCTAGTTTCTGTGTTTAGTTCCTTCGTTCATTCATTTCGGTGTTCTACGCAATACGTTTGAATTAAACTTGCTTTGTTTATTTTTCTTGTGAAGATTAACTAGCGAATATAACTAGCCTGGAATACATATGCTATGGGCTGGCACGAAAGCATGCTATTGCTATGCATCTTGTTAATAGGATGTGTATTTCAGTATATATATCTTTACATACCGAGACCCCTCCGTGCCTCGGAAAGCACGTTAAGCTGTTGGTCCCGGCTGTCATTCGTGGATCTTTGACAGTCGTTACGGGTCGTCAGAAGCCCGAAAGTCTGAAAACCAGTCTTACCAAGGGGTATGGTGTTACGCAGTGACTGGGTTGTGGAGGTCAGACAGACAGTCGTTCCACTTAAAATACTGGTATTCAGCTGCATCCAGTTACACTGGAAGCCGACCCCAAAAATAGATGGGGACGGCTAGACAGATAATGATTTTGTGTATTTCAGCATTTATTTTACATTAACTACACTTCATATGAAATAAGATTAGACACTTAAACAAACCTTTTTTTACAGTCCGTTTAACCGATTTTAACTTCTGTTCCGTAGGTACAAGAATGGCATTAAAAGCAAAAAAGTGGTTACAATACCAACTATTTACTGCAGCTGCCATTTGTCATGCCGCCAACACAAACGAAGTGAAAATCGGTTGAACGGACTGTAAAAAAGTTTTATTTAAATGTCTAATCTTATTCCGAATGGAGTATCTAGGCACTTTTGAGATCACAGGACAGAGTATGCAGAACTGAATTCCGGAAAGGTAAAGCCAATACTAAAATCACTTTAGCACTGCCTGCCTGCTATTGTTACAAATCCGTCAAACAATACAAAATATTTTCGGATTAATAAGAAATAAAAGGCTATCGATATCGGCGAGCGCTGAAAATAGCCGAATGGGAAACAAAATCGGAACTGTAAACAGGAATGAATTCCCTTTTTTTCAGCAATTGCTCCATCCCTTTGGCCTATTATTTTTTCCATATAACGTTGTAGTACAAAAGAGAGCACCTTTTGTATGTTGGAAAGTATTTTTAAATGACCTGTTGCTTTACCTCGTTGGTCTAATGGTCGCAGGCGCTACTGCTGTGCTTCAGGTCCTGGGTTCGATTCCCAGGGCGGGCAAAGTGTAATTGGGTTGATGGCAATAGACTCGTCCCCTTTTACATGATAAATGATTTTATTTTTGTAAGTAGGTTTGCTCAAACACTAACACGTCAATCATATTTTAAAAACTAGATGAGGTTGGCGTGAGCGTAGCATGAGACTTAAACCATAAAATGTGGATGTATTATATACCTCGACTTTTAATCGTATTCAGTAACTTGACAGTTCAAAGAAAAATATTGTTACCATACTAAAACTATAGTGTTGGGGTAGTGAACGATTTTGCGTAAAGAACGAATGATAAAAATTATTTAATTTAAATAAAACTTGTAGAATATAAGAATCATTATTAATAAAAGTCGTTATTAGTTAAGAAAAGTAGTAATTTCCTTTTTATATTTTTATTCTAATAGAAACAAAATAAAAATAATGTTATTTTACTTTCGTCATTTTATTTCCTCTGGCAACCCTAGACGTAGACTCATTCATCTTATTAATTTTTAAAACGTTATTAAATTTAAAATAAAAAGTTTGCATTTAAGTACATTACATATTTAAGTTCATTCAATTTCGTTCATTCTTGCACCACCTTACCACCTTTTTTTGTCAAAACCTGGTAACCCTTCAACGAATACGATTAAAAGTCAAGGTATAGGTGCACCTTTGCCTAGCCCTTTGGGGAATACAGCCGTAATATTATGTCTGTCGCGGTGTCAGCATTTAAATAAACCGTCATAGACTATGACATGACCTGAGCGACTTGACCAAGCCTGACCTCAGCTAAAATAAATCGAACGATTAACATCGAAGTTTGGAATAAAATTTCAATTTATAATGATTCGGTGAAGTCTATTTACAGTGTCTATGAATAATTTAGTAGTAATATGCATCTTTTTGTAATTACGTATCTACTTTTGCTTTTTGTTCAATTTATAGTTCTGTGAAGAAAATACTACTAAGTTGGTACTTTTAACTAAAATGGAGTGTGAAATGAACAGCTTTGTTCAAGTGTTCCTGTGATTAAAATTATTTTTACAGGAAAACCGTGTCCACGACCTTAATTATTACAAAACATACCTATAAGGCATTTAATGAGTATCGCCTGTGCTTTACCGATATTATTTCCATTAAAATAAAACAGACTTTTCATTACGGCTCCCGCAGACAGGCGCGACGCAACTCTAGTAGAACTATTTCTATGAAAACTCATTGGAAATGGTTCTACCAAAATCGCGTCGCACCGTCGCGTCGCGCCTGTCAGCGGGATCCTTAAACTTTTCTATCACAATAACTATTAATTTTATGATTTAATTTTATAACTTCCGTTACAAGTAGATTCTCGTAAAGTCTATACGGGGAGAGAATAAATACGAGAAACTGCACCATAGACCATTACTTACAGAAATAAAATCATTTATCATGCTTGCAAGTCACTTCCTTTAAATTAATTAAAGGTAATTCACATTTAGCAAAATAAGAGGACAAAAAGTTGTTTTAGGACCGATTTTACCAAATTCAATTATATTTTATCTATGGAAATAAATTGGCATGACAGTAAGTTGGTGTATGGAAAAACTGTCAAAAATTCAAAAAAAAAAAATTCTCAAGATAAAGACTTATTCTAGATACAAAAGTTTGGTGAAATTCGCCCTTAGAGAAATGAAAGCTAGCTGCTCGGTACTCATCTTCTATGTGGCGTTCATGTTTGTACATTGCATCTTGATAAACTAAATAAACCCTAACTACATAACACTTATTCCAATTCCTTCCTATCATATCGAACGCCAAAATCAACATTAATCAATCAACACCATAATCACACACGTTTTTATGTCAACACGAAAAACCGGTTACTCAAGTATCGAAGTAAATCAATTTCCTAAAAAGAATGACATTAAAACATTAAATTCGGTAGCCCGCGGGGTTAGGCAGGAATGTCGTGGTGAGAAGGCGGGGGGGGGGGGGGGGGGAAGGAACAAAAAATCCCGGTACCTACCTGCGCTGCCAATGACCTCAGGCGATTAGACCCGGTACGGAATACAACGCCTAATGTACGCCCTTTTGGCTTCGACTGTGTGAATTCGAGCTTTACTGTGAGAATAATTAATGCAAAAGCATCCTATAACCAAAAATTCGAAGACATCTGACATCAAACAACTCGCACTGCGCCCGCGTGGTAGATGACAGTCCACCCCCTGAAAGGGACGAGGCTTGTGGTCCAGGAGCGGGAACATTATAGGCTGTTTATGCTATATTCTCAATCTAAACCTTTTTTAACGCATACTTACTTATTTTAATAACACGGTTTAAAAAGATGGTCCTGTAACATTAACATAAAGCGCATGAATCATGCTCGCAGCACTCAACCGCCATATTTGATGCATTACCTGCAACAAACATACATTACATTAGCTTTGTTCACCTCCTCTCAAATAGAATTAGCAGAACAACAATTCCGTTCATTAGTATCACTGCAAGTATCAATACTGTGGTAATTTGTACTACGTTCGATCGTTTCTGGCCTCCCATCCCTTTCACTCACATAGTGTGTCAGTGAGACAGCAAGTGTTCAAAGTACGATCGAAAGAAAATTCGTTATCGTACCAAGCTTTCAGAAGTTGTAAGAGCTGTTTAATATTCTGTGAGCGTACTGAGCCCCCTGGTCCCTTCACGCTAACTTCCTATCTAGTTCTGGTCGCCTCGTACCCGGCGCGAGTTCCGATAACATTGAAAAGATACATCTTCGGACTTTATGTAACAGTGAATCAATTTGGTCCGGAAGACTTCGTGGAGAAGACCAATTACTTAAAAGAAAAGACATGTAATATGAACAATAATATAATTATGTAATACGAAGAACAGAATGAAATAGATAGCCATGTTCAGCGACTTCAAAAACCAAATTAAATAAGACGTAAAGACATTGAGATTCCGTCAGCGGTTCAGGTTTCAAAATAAGGTCTCAAGCTATAAGTGCAGTTTTATATTTATTGAGTTGCGCCCAACGTGTTGATAGTTTATTGACACTATAAGAACAGAAAATACAACTTTAATAGAAATTATATGTTAAGAGGCTAGATGAGTGATGACACATCCAGCCTCTTAACATATAATTTCTTAGGCACACTTCAAATGCTACAAAAGTATAAGCTTGCTATAACGAAAACTAAATATTCATGAGGGCCTGCATAAAATCAATTAATCGCAAACTCTTTAACAAACAGACTAAACGAGTGCAGCGACCAACATTACATACACAATTTGGTAAATTTTATTTACCCCAAAGCTGATATGCTTGTCGCGTACGCCCTGATTGGAGGGGCCACAGCCGCAAATCGATACTGAAATGCTGGCGAAAAAAAAAAATATACAGCTTGGAAGTGATTGATTTTATTTACATAAAAAAGCCAGGAAGTCTTAAAAAATCAATAGAGTAAGCCATATTATTGCGTATTGTTGAAATTGATGGTTACATATTTGTCTTCAGCAAAAGCATCGAAATCGAACTGTTTCATCCCGATGTAAACACTGATAACAAGTGCAAACGGGTTTAAGATCCAGATCTTGCGTCATGTGTACCGAGTTGTTTGGAAAGCCTGCAACAGTCGTGTCCCAGTCTCCGATTCTCCCGTTAATCCACTTTGTTTTAACCTCCAACGGTGTCCAGAGCTTGTTCAGATCGTTTCCTGTTGTATTTCCACTCAACAAGCCAGTTAGAGCATACCGCAAACTAACACCTCGCATTTGTCTTGTCCGGTGTCTTCGTAGGCAGAAATTTATTACCTTCCTATTCGTATTCATGTGATCAAATACCACGTTCTACAGCTTGATATATGTCCGTAACAAGTTCATTAGTTCCCGAGCTAATTTTGACTATCAAAAGGAGGGGAAGTCATCCATTCATCAAAAAAAAAAGAAGCCTAAAGGTCGTCGCGCCACAAAAGATATTTATTTCTGGGCATCGTAGCTTTATATTATAAAGTGATGCATTTAATTGGAGCTTGTTACCTTTGATGAGTTTAGTTAGACAAAGGTTCTGAAGAACAAATATTTTTCATATATTTATTTCCTTTATCGTTAGGACATAACAAACGTTTGATCAAACGCAAAACGTTTATAGCACGAGACTAACGATCCCCTTGATTCGAAAGGGTGAATGCAAGTTTTGTTTTCTTATAATTTATTGTATCCGGTTTTTAGGGCAGGTGGTCGAAACCCTCAGGGAGAGGTATTAAAATCCATAAATCATGGTCCTATGGAATTATTCAATAAACTGCATTCAGTGATGATATTAAACCCTACACAAAGTTAACACTTCGATGGGTCTGCGATTAATTACTTGACTTCAAAGCAAGCATAATTTGCAAGCAGAATATGGAAATATTAATTGCATTGTGGTGTTTTGTAATAACAACTTTTTGTGTTAACTTCTTATAAATGATACGTGCATCCAGTAAAAAGATTGACAGTTAGGCACTTTGAATTTGATATGGGCGTGGCGCTGCATTCATTTATAGTCTACACAAAAAACTGCTATTTTAATCCAACAAGCAAGAAATCAGAAGCAGTAGAGTATTTAATTGAAATAAATATCTTAATCACTATCTAGTATTTCTTGTATATTTCAATAAACGTTTTTCTTTAGCTAATGATGAAAAGTGATAATTAGCAACATGAATACTCGAGTTTTATCGAGCAAAATTTATAAAAATAAATGACACTAATTTTCAATTACCCGTCATTCTGACGAAAGCCATTTTGGGCGCGATGCATTATTTCTATGTTCTAAAATCAAATTACGGCGGCTTCGTTGTGCGCCGGCGCGGTAATTACAGGCGCTCGTGATTAATGAGCAATCAGACCCTTGCCGGATTAGGGTTGGTCCTTTTGCTCATGCTTCTTTTGTACAGAATATTCTAAGGCGTCCAAGTGCCGGGGATATCGAACCTGTTGTTTTGCTTCGAAACTTTTTGGAGAGTTAACTTAGATTTATTATTTTTAAGGAAACTTTTCGTACCTGCCGTGCCGGTTAGAAATATTTTTAGGTATGTCAGCTACCTTTAGCAATATAAATGTTTCTCTGTTGATGTCCATCATTCAATATAAATGTTTTACGTAGGTATTTTAATTGGAAGAACTCCAATCATACTTTTATAGCCCTACAAAAACGTTAAAGTTTTTGTGGCAAAATTAAGCAATTAAATCCCTGTTTTGGTCAAAACTTTTGACACGAATAAGGTAACTTCAATCCGATCAAAACCGAACATAAATCATTTCAGTAATTGCGGCCTCAAGCCATAAACAGATATACAGACAGGAAATTATGATTTAACTCTTTACTTAATGTAGTTGCTAATAAATACGTTTACACGTTTTTAAAACTGTGAAGGAAAACATCCCGAAGAAACCAGCATGTCCTAGAACCAAAAAGCGGCCAAGTGCGAGTCGGACTCGCCCATGAAGGGTTCCGTTGAGTTGATTGAACGAAAGGTAAATTGCGGTTTACGATTTATGACGTACTAAAAAAAAACTACTTACTAGATCTCGTTCAAACCAATTTTCGGTGGAAGTTTACATGGTAATGTACAGACGCCAGCAGGTCAAGCTACCCGAAACTGTCAAATTTTCCCAATCAACCTTGAACCTTAATGCTTTAGCAATAAAGTTGAAAATCTATTAAAGAAATTTGACAGATTGTAGTAGCTTGATGTGCTGGCGTCTGTACATCATATATTTTTTTTAGTTTTATCATTCTCTTATTTTAGAAGTTACAGGGAGGGGGACACATATTTTGCCACTTTGGAAGTGTCTCTCGCGCAAACTATTCAGTTTAGAAAAAAAAAATATATTAGAAACCTCAATACCATTTTTGAAGACCTATCCATAGATACCAACACACGTATGGATTTGATGAAAAAAAATTTTTGAGTTTCAGTTCTAAATATGGGGACCCCCTAAAATTTATTGTTTTTTTTTCTATTTTTGTGTGAAAATCTTAATGCGGTTCACAGAATATCTACTTACCAAGTTTCAACAGTATAGTTCTTATAGTTTCGGAAAAAAGTGGCTGTGACATACATACGGACGGACGGACAGACAGACAGACCTGACGAATAATAATAATATCCCTGGACATTTCACACAGCGCCATGTAGTCCCAAGCTAAGCAACCTAATGCTTGTGTTATGGTAACAAGATGGCTGATAAACTACTTATATACATTTTTTTTTTGTAAATACATACATATTATAGAGAGAAAAACACCCAGACTCGGAACAAATACATGTAGGTCATACAAATATTTGTTCCGTGCGGGAATCGAACCCGCGACACGCAGCGCAGCAGTCAATCGCTTAACCGCTGCGCCAACCGTGCCGTCGAATCCATAAGGGTTCCGTTTTTTGCCATTTGGCTACGGAACCCAAATAATTGACATCGACCAACCCGCACTGGGCACGCGTGGTAGATTCCCCACTCCCTCTTACAACGAGGAGGCTTGGGTTTGAGCACTGGAACCGTTATAGGCCGATTATGCTGTTTACACTAAAACATATATATTCATCTAAATGTGTTTTAAAGGAACTTTAACTGTATAAAGACATTTCGGACTTATTCATTCATAGAAATTGACACCCCTGAATCTCGGCTACCGTTTTCTGTTGCAGAAGCTGAGATATTCGAGGTAAAGTAACTTCGACTTAATGCTTTTGTGATAAGGATGAATATGTGGTTGATGTGGATGTTTTCAAGTTGAGGACACTGTAAGCCATGGCATTTCACTGTGCCTTAGCTCTGGGACAGCATAGAGAGCGCTTTGAGATATTCCCTTCAGCAGCTGAGGCTTGCACGATTAATTTCTGTAGTTTTAAAGGATACATTTTGGTGGATAAAGAAAAGAAACTAGATTTCGTGTAAATCCGTAATGGATTTCTAAGATAATCATCATAGGTACCTTTCAAACGAACAACAAACCATGGTTCACACACACACCTACTATTTAATAATAAATTAACCTGTTAACTGCCGCTGTGACCAATTTTGACCAAATTAGACCGTGTTGTTTTTTTTTAAATGATTTATTTAAGGTCTTCAAGTTACAAAATTTAACAATAACTGCAATTTTATTGATCCAAAAATTTCCTTCTCACAAAAAGCTAAATGTAAAGGGTTAGGGAACATTAATAAAGTTGCACACATTTTAAGAGGCAATTTAAGTTTAAAGTCAATGGTTTCGAGTAACCAGCGGTACACAATGGTTAGTTATTAAAGTAATTGAAGTAGGAAACCTACGTGGTTGTTATTATATAGAGCTGGGAATCTCGAGGGGTGTGAGCGCCCGACGGCAGAGTCGGTGCGTTCGTGGGGTGCCGATAAAACAAAAGAGGATACATTTTTGGAAATAGTTAATGTAGCTGTAAATTGGTGATTTAGAAGCTACTGATTGAGAGGGCTTTTAATGAGAACAGGCGAATAAATCATAAATTTTAAATAGTTTCGGTTTTGAGTTTTACGATTATAGGATAAAAGGCTTTTGTAATTCCGTATCCTAGTTACTTTTTGGGGTCCTACTTGAGACCCCAAAACTACCTACCTACTGGAAGTTTCGTTCAATTTTGGACGAAGTTATAAGGACATATACAATGGAAGGACGGTACCGCAAAACAAGGAGTTTAACAGCATAAACAATCAATAAACTATTAATATTGCAGCTATAATTATTTCCGAGCATTTCCCTTAACTAACAATTTACATAATTTATTGAAGGTGTTAAATTCGCATCGTAATTGCCAACTAAACATTTAAAATTTCACTTAAACGTTTAATTAAAGCGATGTACTTGATTAAAACTATCCATCAATCGCGAAATGATCAATAAAGTATAAAAGTCGATATTATCGGGGCCCCGCCCTTACGCGCCCCGGCGACACTTGGGCCTGGTAACCCAATATGCGAGCACGGGAGGGTTGGCTACGATGATACAAATCTACTAGATGGAATGTTTAGTTTTTTGCTGAACATGCGCGTGTTTCGTGTAATTTTTTAATTTTAATTGACGTGATGGATTGATCATGATATTCTTGATGACTTGATGAGCGTACTAAATGTTCTGGATATCAAATTACTATCAGTTGCTTTAAGGCTTTATTCGAAAACTGTTGTCAAAACAAAAGACTACTTAGCGCTCAAGCTCGGAGTTTCATTTCCAAATCATGCACGCCTGTCTGTGTTTGCCTCTGCTGCATCTTAGAGCAATTTAAAAGGCATATCTAGCTACGCTATACATCCTGCACAAACAAGGGTACTATAGTAGGGTGTGCGAACACGCCAAGCGGCCGAGTTCTTCACGTCATAACCGCCAAAGGCTATGCTTACCAGTTTCGCCGAATATTTTATTACGAAAGTGAGTCTTTGCACATTTAATTTAGCTCATGGAAAATTATTTTCGCTTCTTTATTAGATTTGAGTATCAACAGGAATAGGAGGTTAATCTTTAATCTCCTTTTTAATTTGAATCAAAGATATTTGTGTTTCTTGTTGCAAAAGTAACAGATATTTACGAATAAAAAAAAATCTAGTTTTTGTTCTTCTTACAAGACCTTCATATTTATTGTCATTTCCAACACAGCATGATTCTGAGAGAGGAACCTTCTGGCCTTGCACAGGTCTTCCTCTTTTCGCTAAACATAGAAGTGTTTGTTTTTTTCTTGGTTTTCAGGATTTTGTTAGATTTAATTTTCTTTCTTACATGTGCGTGTCCCAACTAAAAAAAAATTCTTTCTTTCTTTCAACCCTACCCAATTTCCATACACCCAAATCCGTGATAGATACACGAGCTGCTGAAAGGGATCAAACCACAATAACACTCAGCTATCTATAACCTACCGAATAAAAATACAATCACAAAGATACACGCGCAATTCGGTCACTATTCCTCGATCGATAGTCTCCCCTCGAGATACTCAACAACAGTTCGTCAACATAAAACTGGAATGAATCAAATCAAACTCATTATATCAGCAGTGATCACAATGGCCGCACTAAACTCTAAAGGGTTGAGCAGACGAGATGAATGAGTCGCGTGCCACACACACGTGTGCACATGGATTATGCTAATTTAGTATTCTCTACGGTCCACTGGTTTTATTTTAGTGGACTAGGACACTGAGTGGACAGCTGCAGCTAAATATTCATAATAATTTTTTAAATCTGTTTTTGTACTTTCGCGATTCGGATGCATTTATATTATAATGTACCCTTGATAATGGCCGGTGCAGTTAGGCCGAAATGTCGCGAAAAGGGCATTGTGTATTTATGCAAATTGTCATCGCGAAATGCCAAGTCAGCTCATTCGCTCATTCAATATAGGTTTTAGTTATAAAACTGCTGTAAACATCTCACCGTGAAAACATAGGTAAAGTGAGCTGTCATTCTACCCGATGCTAGGGATTAACACTATTGACAGCTCCCTTCACCTATATTTTCACGGTGATATTTTTACCGAATACCTCGACTGGACACAATAAGAAAAACACCAGCCGATGTACTCTGTTAAAATCTCACCGTGAAAACTTAGGTGAAGTGAGCTGTCATTCCACACAATACACCAGCGAGTATTTAAATCAGTTGGATTACAAGTGTTCTGTTTGTAACTAAACCCGTTTGAAATATTAGGCATCCAACATGTAAGGTAAACGAGGACTAAGTAATAATTTAGATAATTATGGTCAGTAGCTTAATTATGTAACTAGCACAATTATTGCAATTGTTTTGATTTATTGTTATTCCATTGGCCCAAAATGTCAAATGGGACATATTGCGATAACCGCAGTCTGAATTAATACATATTTTAATCGTTTAAACTGCAGGTATACCTACATTATCGATTATTGGTTCGAAGTATATTTTAATACTGTATAGCAAACTATCGATTGACTGGACTAACTGTCATTTTCTGATTTCTGGCTGGACTAAGTGCAGCTTGAGCGTTTTTGACAGAAGTATTTTAAGTTCGGTTAATACAGCGGGGTAATTACGTAATACACTAACAGTAGCAATGGCTTACATTTTGACAGTTCAACAACATTCATTGCGTTATTTACGCTGCTGTGCAAACGCATTTTTCGAACATGAAGCAATGGATTAGCAATATCCTTCAAAATTATTCAGAGGGCATAGTGCGAGTTTTTTTACCTACTCGATGGTGTTAACGTAAACTCAGATTTGTATGGAATGACAGCAGTGCTATCGAGTTTCCACTAGATGGCGCTGCTCTAATACCGTACAAATCTGCGTTTACGTTCACGCGATCTAGTAGGTAAAAAACTCGCACTACGCCCTCAGATTGTGATTTTATGTGTGTGTTACGCAATAAGGGTGCAGGTCCATATCAATTACATGTAGGTATTTATTATGATTAGGTTCAGTGTCTTTGATTACATGTTATCCCGTTTAACCCCATTTCAAAATTTAGTTATTGTTTTCAAAGCGTTACCTTCTAAAATCTCCATTCATCGCAGCAGATGGGCTCCATTCTTGGCGGCTTAAGAATTAATAACGCAAACAAATTCGTGAGAACCGCCAAACACAAACAACACAAGCAGAACCTACTATTTATTTAGGTAATACGCAAAATGCGTGCGCACGTGGCGACAACACACCCCCGTACTGCCAACCCTTAACATTAACATACCGAGTAGCAAAGCATGGTAATTTTCAACCTTATCTGGATAGTTATAAGGGTTTTGTGTGGTGTAGTTGCTAGGGTTGTCAAAAAGATCGCGACTGGCATTCAGTGCAGAATTAAATATCATTGTTAGAGAACCTCATTAATGCAATATTGAACTCACGAGAGACCGGAGGGATAGTTTTATTGTGTGCAAAATTGACTAAGTAGATTTTAAATTTTTCTATTGTGATTTTATGGAGTAGGCAAATTTTCTCCTACCTCTTGTTGGATGTAATCACGTCATATTGATATGGTAATTTAACTACGGATTAAGAGTTGCGTTGCTCGTAAACAGTTATAATAATATTGATTTCTCTAAATATAGGGAAGTCGTTTTTCATGATCAACAAAATAACGTTTGAGAAAAAAAAAGTTGATGATAACCACAGATCAACAAACTTCTATGTTCCAAAATCCTAATAATATGTCACGCTCTTTATTATTTTTTATGTCTGTAGCATATACCTTGTTAGCAGCATTTAGCTAATGTTGGTGTCAAATTCAAGTTAAAACTAACTTAACTTAGATTAACATCTCAAACAAAAACATGTTTCACAAATAATATTGCCAAGTGTGACAACCATAATTCATTAAATAATTAAATCCGATACATTCGCATTTTTTAGCCGGAAAGCACGTTAAGCCGTTGGTCCCGGCTGTCATTCGTGGATCTTTGACAGTCGTTACGGGTAGTCAGAAGCCCGAAAGTCTGACCAAGGGGTATCGTATTACCCAGTGACTGGGTTGTGGAGGTCAGATAGGCAGTCGCTCCATGTAAAATATTGGTATTCAGCTGCATCCGGTTAGACTGAAGGCCGACCCCAACATAGTTGGGAAAAGGCTAGGCAGATGATGATGATGACATTAGCATTTTTGTAGTTAAGAAAAAATTATTACAGGTTAAAAAATAAAGCAAATGACAGCTGTCATTTCACCTGATGCAAGGGATGAAACCCTTTGACAGCTCACTTCACCTAAGTTTTCCGGTGAGATTTTCACAGAATAGGTAGATCGGCTGATATTAGGAATTGTGAGTAGGTACAGATTAATGACCTTTACACCCACGCATTAGTCATTCGGCGATTACGTTAATTGACGTGTCAAATTGCCCATCACCCTGTCTATTTGCATGATCGATGACTTACAACATCAGATAAAAAAAAAACAATGAAAACATCTCAATTATCGCTAATAACATGTTGACAAGTAAAGACTAAGTTTACACTGTGCACGCGATTGTTAGAAATGTTGCGATTATAAATACGTGTCCCCGGTCTATCATCTTTGTTTATGGTTTATGTAACTTCTGAGAAACGTGTGCGTTGATCTTGCACTCAAGTATTTATGTCTTGACTTGTTCTCTATGAAATGCATCTCGTGGTTTGTAACTCACATGTTTCAATGAATTTTATTCTTACAACTAATATAGGTAAAAATAGATTCTTAGCTAGAAAAGTGATTTAAACGCAATTTTTGTACATGTATGTCACTGACATAAAGATAATTAACAGCCTACATAAGAAAGGAAATAAACAATCCACATAATGATAATCTTGTCGTATTTTTTGTACAATAATTACAGAACACCAACGCGATCGCGAGAACCAGCCAGATGGTACGGTATCGATCGTCGGCCGAGTACGCACGGCCGAACGGCCCTATTATTGTTTAATCGTAATCTCAGCGCGCGATTAGCATACCCATTGTGCACTACGCACTATACACATGTTATCGTAATGAATGGGTGACGTCGATATGTAAAAAAGCTAGTATATTATTTAAATGTTGTAAAAACTTGTAAAGTAAATGTATTAATAGTTACGGTAATGAAAAATGCAGTTTGGTGATTTGTTGGACATCATTTACATTTTTTACGAAAAGTTAGTGCATGACGAGAATCTGATCTCCATATTTATGAGACTGATGTTATAGATAACGATGGTGCGTACAAGATTCCGAGATAAAATTTTATTTGTACAAATTCCAATGATCTATTGAATTAATTAAAATAAGTTAATAACAGAATACGATTAGAATCGACAGCACGATCTGTTGAAGGAAAATACATAATTAATTAGGTAATTAAATTGTGACATCGCGTTGAAGATGGAGCAATCAAACATTAATCTAAAAGCTTACATAATTAGAGTTCCTAAAAGTTCGGGAGATTGTCTGGGATTGCTATAACTGAATTCAAACAATAAATTAATCTTAAAATAGATTCCGAGATAAGTTTTTGACGAAGTAGGACACGCTGAAACATTCTTAATCATTAGTGAAATGAAACACCAGATTTATTGGAAGCAGCAGCTATGGAAGTAAATGCCGCATATGGCTTCCCTGTGAGCGTAAAACATACGATCTTGCTTCACTGTAAGTTATTACGCGGCAAGTAATCGATCAGCGATCAAGCCTAATTAGAAGGGCAGGAACTGGATTGATTCAGTAAACCAAAGTATCTAAGTCAATATCTTGAGAAGTTGAGACCTTTAGGACATTTGTTCTCTGTCCGAAAATCCCCCTAAACAGACAGCACAAAATGAAACCAACACAAAGCAGTCTATCAATGAAAATAAAAGAAAAATCGATATGCGCAACACCTAAATTAGGATAGGTAAGCTCTTCGTAAAATGCTTTTCATAAAAGTCGGGTGGAACGATAAACCGCAAAGTGCAAGGATAATCTCATAATCCATCGCTCGGTCCGCAAACAAACGTACTAAAAGGACATAATAAGAAAATAAACGAATTAAAATTCGCCGCGCCGTTCCCACGAGGCGACATTTAGCTTTTCATGTTCCAAATTCAGGGATGAAAGAAGATAAAATCGTTTGAACGCTTTTATCATCTTTTATAGGACAAAACAGAACAGTGATGTTGACAACTCTTCAACTTGTAATTAAAAATAGATTGAGACTTTTAATTACAACATTGTTCCCCTTTTTGGGTTTCCAAAGTCCTTAGCTTATTACGGCATCATTGCAGTTATTTTCCAATTTTTTGTCACAACACCCTAAAAGCTTTTAAGCAACCCCCTTTTCTCGAAGTTCTTGAAAAGTATTATTTTTAATCCTTATGGCTTAACCTTGAGATCAAAAGGCAATATGTATTTTTCCTCTCTCATTTCTGTCATATCCAGATGGGTTATGTATATGTAAACGTAGATATATATTCGGTAGCTGTGCAAGTGGCGTTACGGAAGGCGCTCGCCCCACGGGACACGTTGTTCAAAGTTAAATTGTTTTTACGCGTTCAGTGCCCGTAATAAATGGAACTTTGAACATGCTGCTGCGGTTTTGCGGCGGAAAAAAGTACAAGACTTTGAAATTTATATAAGCATAAGTTTTCAAGGACCTGCTCGTAAGTCGCAACGTTACACACATCGTATCTACGCGTTACCAAAACGTCGAAAAAATGTTTCCTTAGCTTGTAAGTACAAACGAGCTAAGGGCAATGCTCACGGTAATCCTTGAAAATTCGGCGAAGGCAAGTGACGTCGGACCTCGGCACGACGACTAATTGCGAGTCTCCCGGCCTGATAATCCGTTCACAGCGGGCGGGCCCCAAATTAAAAACCCCCGGTTGTGTCCAGCCAGGGCTGGATTACCGCTCCCACGGCACCGCCATTTGGCCCCTAGCGAAAAAATATTAGGAGCAAGTGTTATGGGTTCTGTAAGTATGGTATTTAATCTGTGTTTTCTGGGCCTGACTTCACGGTAATTTCGTGAAGTATTTGTTGCTTAGAACTCTTCTCGGATTTTCGAAAGTAGTGGCTTTTTACTTTTGTGATGCGTTTAAAAGCTGGAGTATTTTGGAATATTTTGAGGTGCCATTCAGACAGGTTATTTCGACCCTGCTAAAACAATGAATGTGTTTAAAGTGGTCAGAATTGAGGATCTCCTCATCCTTACTATTTTCTGCGTTAGTAAGGATTAAGTTCACTGGAGCGAAAGTTCTTGGATTCCAAAACGAATCCCTAAAACCGAAGGGTGGCGAATTCAAAAAGTTTGGCGAGAAATTCGAAATCCTGAGATGAAATAGTAATTTATCAAAGGATTTTGAGTCTCGAGGAGCGGAAGTGAAGGATGGATACCCTTTATCGTGAATTGCAGCAGTGTGCCTTATCGGAAATACCGGGAAATGGTAAAACGAACACTTCGGGGTGAGAAAACAGCCGGAATGTAGCTATTTAAATATTTCTCGTTAAGTCTCTATTTGTCTTTTTACGACTGAAATCTTTATTGAAGCCCCTATAGGTTACAAGCCTTGATTTGAATGTTGTATTTGGTTTCTATGTTAAAGCTTATTTTTAGCGTTTGTTTAATATTGATTACTTTACGTCTAGACTTTCGTGCAGTCATTTAGTTCATTCGTGACCAACGACTAATTCATGCATTGTATTGACTAGACCTTTTCTGCTTAGCTAATCGAGTATATTCTTGGAATCGCACATTAGTAATGCATGAAGCAACCATGTAACTGTAATCGTAGCCATTACGTATTCGCCAGTATGGACAGATAATGAAGATAATGGTGATTTATTCGTTGTCCTCAAGTCGACTTCACACGTTATAACGTCTAACACCATTACAAAGTCAGATTATTTATAATCCCATAACGGAATAATATATGCACGGTGCGATGTACGCCTAAACGAATACGCCGCCGCGTATTAATATTCAAATGGCCTTTGGGCGAGCACTGTATGAGATCCCATGGTATTAGTCCCATTAACATTGCGGTGCGTCGGTCAGTACTTGTTATGTAAACACAATGAACACACGGCAGGTTGCCCTTTACGAAATATGTAATAATATATTCGCATCACCTCAGGTCGTCTACAGCTGCCGACTCGACACTATTTTTATAGTACGATTAATTTTGAGCATAAATAACGTTTGAAAACAACATGTGTATGGGCTATGGGGCGGCAATTTAACTTAGAAATAGATTAAGAGTTTCACTCTTCTTATTTTTCATCGGAGCGATTGTAGCCATTTCCTTCATAGTGTCGAACAGCTGTTGTAAAGGTTACGCCCGTATCCTTGCACCTGCGCTCCCCGCGTGCCCTCGCCTCGCCCCCTTTCGGCTTAATTACAATCCTATTAACGAAATCGTCTCGTCGCCTTCCATCGCCCAATTGACATTTAGGGGTTACGATGCCACGATTAATATTTGACCGTTCATACTTCCTCTTCATTATTTAGCATATTAGCATGTATTCATTATTCATCGCCCTGATGGAGTGATAACACTGAGAGATTTTTCAAACTGGTGACTATTGATAGAGCGCTGAGATAACAATATTTCGACAAATACAATTCACAACCTCCACGTTTGTGTTTGCGATTGGTTAAAGAGATTCGTCAGTGCACGTGTGAGGGTACAAATCCACGAAGGGTTCGATTTTTTCTTTCATAGCGCAAAAAATCCACCGACAATTACGAGATTAGGGATGAAAAGGAGGGGGCGAAGTTTTTTTTCTTTTCAATCGGTAACCGTTGGCCTTTTTCTGTTTCCCAGACGTAGAATGGTTTAATTAAAAAAATCTTCGGTAACCCGGGAGGCGTTGTGTAACGGTAGTCGCGGTTCGTAATTTGTATGAAGTGAGACTCTGTGAGACTGACTTACAAGCTCACTCAGTCAGTATTAATCAAGGTTGATCATTAACTGCGGGTTGATCGTGCGGCGCAGATTGACGTCGCGTTATGCGAACTGGTTTTTTGGAATAAATAATTTCTTCTCGGCATTTTTGAAGATGCTAATCTTTCGAGATATAAGTCGGACTTGATTTGTTTTTTTTTTTTGTAACTATCTGTCGGTATATTTCACAGCTTAGTCCGGAACAGGCGAACTAAGTTGCGGCGTGCATGACAAGGTACGCGAAACAGACTAACGACCGGCCTGTAGATAAGTGCACATAATTTCGCCGCGTCCGCTTAGCTTGCGGCGCGCACGCACGCGACGAGCGCGTCAGTCGGGAGCCGTCTTTATCACAACACTATTCAATATAATAAAATAAATTGACTTTATGTCTCAGGAAATAAGAACGAGTCGACCGCAAATATAAACTTGCAATACAATAATGACGGAAAGACGGTCTTCTTTGTATTCACTAATTTCTGTACCGTTATGTTATGGAAACTGCTTCCGAGTTCTCTATTGTCGATATGGGATTGTTTTGATATTATGGCAAGCTGAGAAGAATTCTTTCACAGGGATAATGGTAAGTTTCAGTGTGTATCTTGTTGTGATTTAAATGAGAGGTTAATTGTGCAGCCCAGACCAATTAAGTTTTGTTCCTGCTGTTTGTGTGTTTTCTCTTCTCTCAAGCTCATGGACGGTTATTTATGGTTTACGTACAAATAAAGGGTCAACTGCAATTTTATTGTATTGTCAGTGTATTCTCGAGCGCATTAAACTTCATTTTTAGGGTTCCGTACCTCGAAAGAAAAAAATGGAACCCTTATAGGATCACTTTGTTGTCCGTCCGTCCGTCTGTCTGTCTGTCAAGACTCTTTTTCTCAGGAACGCGTGGAGGTATAAAGCTGGAATTTATATCAAATACTCAGGTTTACTGACCCTTGGAGCTGTGAAAAAATCAAACTTCTAAGCCAACGCAATCAAAAGATACAGCCGTTTATGCCGCAAATTTTCGACACTCTCAAGGGAATCAAAACCTATAATAGGGTACTTCCCGTGAACTCAGAATCTTGAAATTTAGTACGAAGCAACGTCTTATATAGCACAGATAAAGGAAAAATTGCGAAAACCGTAAATTTGTAGTTACATACGTAGCAAATGTGTACGGAACGCTCGGTGCGCGAGTCTGACTCGCACTTGACCGGTTTTTTCATTGTACCTACCTACTGATGATTTATTTTGTATTAATGATATCAGTAAATTTCACTATAAGCTTATAAGACTTTATATTCTAAAAGAATTAAATACATTTGAAAAAAAAAAATCGTGTCACAATCCATTGTGGTTGTAAATGCTGGCACCACACCGGTATCGGCACCATTAACATCGACACTCGCCGTAAATCGAATGTTGCGTCGACTCGCAACTATACTAATGTAATGACACACCAGCTGTTAGAGCCGTGTCACTAGTCTTCGTCCTCACAAAAGACGAGGCATCGATCGGCCGACGTTCGTGACTATTGTTCACCGAACGAATGCACCACCACCGTACATCTGTTTCGTTCCTTTTTCACTCGCCTGCATAATGAAACCGGGCCATTGTGAGGAAAAACATCCACAAAAGAACACGCACTTTGGCGCTCGGCCTGTATTTTATAAGAAAAAATAACAGCCCTCCAGGCCTAAAAGGTGGGCGTAAACGCTGTCGGAAATGAGAAAGTCGATGCAACTGTTATGACATACGCGGTTCGTTAAGTGTTATTGAAAATAAACAACCAACCGTTCGCGCTTTAACGAAGTAGGTGCAGAAAAAAATTCACGGTACGAAGCGTATTTGTGCTCGTTCCAATTCCCCATATTCCAATATCGATGGCGAAGCTGAGTCTGCCGGAGGCGAGTTATTTGCTGCACATCTACTGTAATAATTGGAGTGAGAGAATCTGAAATTCATTCGTAGTCAGGTCCGAGATCTCATGAATTTTAATATGCAAATAAAACTCAGTGTTACCGAAGCGTCTTGTAACTTGACACAACTGCTGGCAATGTCTCAGGGCAGTTGAGACGACTGTATGTATATAATTACGACATTACCAGGTAATTACAATCTGTGTTTTGCAGTGGCAGATGGTGCAGTTGATTCATACAACTGTTGTACAACTTTTGCTTCAATACCGCAAAATTATTCTCAATGTCAGACAGTGCTTCACTTTCTTCTGAAACGATTTTGAGAAACACAGTTACTTTAGCAACATAAAAACCTTTTAAAAGACAGGACGATATGTAAGTCAAGACAATTTTGTGTAAATATGAGGAGCTTAGAGCTCTACGCGAATTCAACTCTGCTTCTCTGCATAGCTCCCAAAATTCATGAATCCAGCACACGTATCGGGAAGACCACATTACTTGTCTCGGTGGGGTGTTGCGGTAAGTACTCCCTGACTAACTGAAATTTAGCAAGGAAGGAGCCATCATAAAAAACCGTACATTATAAATGCGGGCTCAAATTGTGCTCCCCCGGGCGGAGCGCCTGCGCCGACGATTAAGTGCACTTAATTCCGTCTAAATGTTGCCCGACGGGGAGTTGCGAAGTTGCTGCCGACTCTCTTTGGCTATAGGGTACTGCATATAGAAGGAATTCAATCAAAACGTAACTTGTCCGAGGTGATGCGGGGTTGTCACTTCCCCGGTGACGTAACATGACGCTGCATTATCGACACGACAACTTCCTAAGGTTTGATTGATGTAAATGCAAGGTCTGTGCTTCCAAGGCCTCGTATTGCAACGCTGCAGTTTGTGTAATTTTCTTCTGTATTAAAACAGTCTGCAAGTCTGACGTCAATCATTTACATTCTAGCTTTTTCTTCGCGAGCTATTCGTGGCAAAAACTCATCCGTGATAACGTTTCAGACGGGCGGGTGGGGACTGAGACAGCCCTAGGGCTTCGCCAATACGGCGCGGCTCCCTCGCGTGCGTCGCGGATCAAAAACTCCACCATGTCAGCCTAAATCGCTCCCACAAACAACTTGCGGTATTCAGATGCATATCGCAATGAATTACTGGTGCTTAGTTACCGTTTAGTGACGCTTTTTATAGGTTCTTGGTTATTGATACTTTTTGCTAATAAATTAAATGAGAGCAAAACCTCATGCCCTGTTATGGAAAATGGTTTCTTGAGCATGGATCGATTTTTTTGCCTGAAGTTTAGCCATGAAATCGGAGATTTAGGAGAGCTTTGCGAATTTTTTCCAGAGCCTTTTTAATGCTAATTAAACGCGATTACAAAGAACAATAAAAGTCAATGGACCACAAGCGCAAGCTTCTTACCGCCTAAGAATTGTTCTCTGCCATGATAATGTGCGCTGACTAAAGAACGGGAGTCGGTATGTTACTAGCTGCATAAGCCGCATCAAATCTCCACTGATCTACAATCGTTATTCCGTACAGACAACATCTGAAACAATAAATCAAAATGACACAAAAAGCAACATTGCGTCCACTAATCTTCCCACGGTTTTATTCTGGATCACTTTTTGTAATCGTACGTGAGCTAAGTTGGCAATCGCGTGATAATATGTGACGACTATCCATTTCTATTTCACACCCAAGTCGGTTCGAACCGTGACTCTATGTCCCGGTAATAAAGACACTCTCAGTGCGTCATTGAGCGTATGAAAGTGACGTTCACGTGATTCCCAACATCCAATGATACTTCAAATAGCACTGCCTGTTAATTTTCCGATAATTAATCTACACTCATTGGGGAGTTTCTCGGATTTTTGCAGCTGTTGATACAATGAGTTATATCAAGTGATTTTAGTGCTTAAGTTTGAAGAAATACGTCACAAAATCGGGCGAGCTTATTATCGTGTATGATTGATTATTATTTCACCGACAAAGCTCGCGGGACCGTTCGGATTTGTTAAGCGATACCGTCGGGGACAGGTGTGAGATGATAATGTTACGATCGTCGCTAATTTAACGATAACTTGTTAAAGTTGTTAAACACACTTGTTAGATTTTTTATTAAGGGAACTTTTTCCTTTAGTCATTAACCGGATAACTTTCTTATTAGTCGAGTCGAACAATTAAATGATGATAATATGTGTAAAGTTAAGGTTTCAAATGCAGTGGCAGCACTGGCAGCGATGCGTTTGAGATAGTGGCGTAGGGGTGGCGAAAGGGCGACGACAGCGGTAATTTTCCACTAATGACAGGGATTTTTGCTTTCCATTATTCACATGCAACCCTAATGTAATTATTGTGATAGAGCATACGATTTTGCTAATTTGGGCTTAGTTTAGATGACGTGACCAAAAATTAAAAGACATGTGACATCTACCAACCCGTACTTGACCCGCGCGGTGGATTACAGCCCACTCAGGAAGAGAAGAGGTCTGTGTCCCAGCAGTGGGAACAGTATAGGTTGATTATGTTAGATGACGTCGTGAACAAAACTTTGGTCAAATTATGTAACTGTAACTTTCAAGTAACTGTTCATGAGGATCGAATGAAAATATTTGCTTCGTACTCAAGTGTTTAGTTAAAACTGACCATAACGGTAGTAGATACACGGATGCAGTACCCGTGCCCCGACAAACATGCTAATGTAACGAGATAACCAACTACACACCTATTGTACGCACGGCTACACATCAAGCTATACATAACCAGTATAAGCTGACTTGTGATTGTACGAAAAACCTTTACAAAGCGAGGTCAGCTAAAACTGGAAATGCATAGCTTGATGCGTAGCCGTGTGTACATCATTCCCCCTCACACATTTTCTCTAAGCATTAAAAACTTCGTACAATCTATTTTTATATAGATTCTAGTACCGTTTTGTTATTAAACCAGTAAGGTCGCGTGTCCATTTCATCTTTATATATTACTAATGGTAAGTTCATGACAAATATATGGAGTTAAAAGCTTAATTTACATAAGTATTTTTAACGTTTATGACTACGCTTACGGCAACAGCTTTAAGTGTTGTAATAGGGATAAATGATGGTGCCAAGACACCATTGAATCAACAGATAGAATATTATTTATCTGTCAGTGTTCTGAAGAGGTTAATCCTTCTTCGTTTTGTGCTTGATTGAGTGTTAGGTTCAATATAGTTTATTCACGGGAGCATGGGTCAAAACTCAAAAAAGATATTTGCTGCGGTCTCTTACTGAAGATAAGTGGTAAATAATTAGCTCTTCCGGATCTTTACTTTCCCATGGTTGCTTGCCAGAACCTAACGGAACAGGTCGTGTGTTGATTACAAAGTGTGTAAGTTTATCATCTATTATAGTTTCTTGTGGTACACGGAGTGTATTGTCTTTAAAATCTAAATTTATGAAGATTCGGCTTATGGCCCAAACCTTTCCTTTTAAGAAGTCTTTAATCTTGGGAGGCAAGATTAAAGACTTCTTAAAAGGAAAGGTTTCTTCAAAAAAAATATGTAAGAGTTTAATTCTCAAATACGTCTCGTGTTCTTTTCATTTCAATTGTTGCCATTGTGGAACACAACAAAAATCTGACCTCAGTATTCAGTAGATAGTGGGTACCGTGTATCTACAATGTTTCCTAATGCTTAAAGAATTCTTATGTGAAAACGCTTCTTATTAAAGTTTTGTTAGATTTTCATACTCAAACATTACGTATGCCTTTTCATTTAATTGTAGTCCTTTTCATTTCTGTAATAGAACTAGACAAAACATTTGACCTCAGTATTTCTGAAGAGTTCTCAATCTCAAGAAATGCTCCTTTGTTATCGGTTCAATAGTTGGGTTTGGCAAAACCACCCACAGAGGCAGGCGGCGCCGCGGGCTAGTCTTGTGATGCCACCAGACGTCTCAAGTGTCGAAGCTACCTGTTCTGCTGAGCACCGTACATAATTAATGGTGAAGGCATTCCTAAGATCAACCCCAACGACTATATTATCATGACTTTATGACTATGTATGTACGTCTAATGGAAATACCGTGTTCGTTCAAGCTGACATTGAGTGGATTACCTTATCAGTAGTTATGAAATAAAGAAATGTTATCAAAACTTCGGCCTTAGACTAAATTGAGTAACATCAGCTAATCTAGATCTAGATTTGTAACAAAAAATTGCAGTCATTGTTCAAACACTTGCTTTGATTAAATTTTATGGTAAGATGTAGATACGGATCTTATCGCTAATTTCCGTCGCATGTGAGAATGGCAATGGTATCAAAATTGACATAGTGATTCCCCGAAATACATACAGCATGTTTAGGATTGCTGTAGACGTGAGAATTGCAGCTTGCGTCAGCCACTTATCATTAAAGCGACAAAGCGGAATTATGTAGGACATATCTATAAGTATTCCTTAGGCTAAGTCCTGTTCAAGACTTTGATGATATCGTGTCACTCTGAACGTGCTGCGAATGTCAGCCCTTTCTACGGTTTTAAAATGAAACTTTATTATGTATGTGCGTTGCACCTCGACTTTCATGATCCAAATACGTCACGTTCCTCAGGTGTTATCGCAATAGTATCTTAATTTAAGTGATGTATAGACAATGAGACAATTACTCTCCGTTTATATTCAACCGTGAGCACCACAGTGTGGGATTATCACATAATCGTGCACCCGTCCAGATAAACAAAGTTATAGTTGACTCAATGGTCCGGAAGACTCACGCTGTGCTCGTAAAATTAAAAAGATTTTGAGTACACGGTGAAGTCCTCAACCCGCAGCACAAACACAGTTATACCAATAATGCGGGCGACGTGCTCTCATTAGAAAACCGGACTCTCCAGATCCGAACGTAGATACGATTTCCATCGTTGCAAACATAACCAAAGAAAATTAAAGATTCTTGAGGAGTCAGCGACATAACTGTCCAAGTGTAGCTCGAGGCGGTGACAGTAAAAACTTCAAGCCTGCATCGTGAATGCCATCTGCAGAGCTCGTCAAGGCATGGGCGAGCGATAAAAACGATCGCACGGCGCATGCGAATATCGCGTTACGACCCGGCCATACCAATGGCGGTGAGTGCTGAGTGTAGTCAACGCGACGATACTTATTTTACGTCCACAAAACGTTCGTGCCGGTGCTAAATGTGATAATGAACCCTCACAAGGTAATCACTGACGCGTGTTTACGCATGTATATGAAAAGAACACGAAGTTCAATGGCAACGGAGCGGACGCCGAAAAAACATTACATAAGGCGCGCGGCAAGGTCAATGTCGCGCGGAACAAAGATCGCGAAAGTGCTCCAATGTTACGTAGGCAGCTCTCGGCTCGCTCGGATAATTGCGATGTAATCGGCGTAATCCATCCACGAGTCTTGTTTCCTTTTACGGCGCGCGCAGCTTGCGGCCGCATAGAAGAAACAGCTGACCGACGGCACGCGCTTCGAATGCATATTAATGTCGCACCCGCCGCAAAAAAAAAACACGTATAAAATCGAAATGCTACTATGAAATATTGAACCAGTTTGAAGTGCAGGCGCCTCAATTATGCAATCGTCGTACGTGGACAACGCATAAATCAAACAACTACCTCGCAGTCTTTGTAATTGTGTAATCGATTTCAGTTTTTAACAACATACTCTTTGTTTTTCGCGCAAGCTGCGCGCGGGGTGTAGCTTCCAATTTAAGCGTTTGCCATAATTGACCGATGTTCATCGCCTTCCTTTTACAGCGCTTCCCTGTCCTGTCTGTGTATCCGGGGAAGAAAAACACGCATGTCCTTAATTTGATAACGCTTGTAATCTACAATGATAACAGTGTTGTCATGACATTTTATTTCATTTTCTGTTGATGAGACATCTTTATTTTTAATCTTCGGGATTTTGCGAATGATAACAAAAATCGTGACGATATACTATCGAGCTTTATCTTATCGAAATTACTTGGCGAAAAGGCCACAGTACTCTGATAGTGGGTCGATAGCCCGCACGCACATAGCGAGGGTGCGTTGTTGTCAGACGAGAAAATAAATAGCAGAATGAGTTCATCGCTGGGATCCTCATTGTCCTGTCCATATAATGTGTGGAGCCATGACATTTCTCCCCCGCGGCGCCGCAGCTGCCCATCATTACTAAACGACAATAAAAACAGTTCATTTTACTCTTAATAGACAATAAAACAATGAATACGTCCACACAAAATAATCTTCGACAAGTTCGATGTTTGCAAACACTTTCTTTTGATGGCGGACATCCCTGCGTTTTATTGCAGAAACAATAATAGCAATTTATCAGGCTATTAGTATTAAGGCAGCTGTACACTGACGGGGCACGTTCGCATCGCTAATGGACACTAACGCGATAACTTTATATCCGTGGGGGTGGCAGGGCAACTGCGCGAGTGCCTAACAAAAGGATGTTTTATACTCTCATTGTTGATCGCAGATAATTAAATTGATTCCCCTAGCGCCAGATTATAAAACATGCCTGAATCAAGTAGTGGCAGAATTTTTAATGCACTATGTTACGTCACTCATGGCTTTGATCTCCAAAAAGGTTGCTTACTCATCTTACTACAAATAAATAAAATTGAAGTGTCTGTCTGTTTGTGATTTCCAAAATACCAGCTTTTTACTAAATGCATTATGAAAGTATATACGGTACTTATAACATCTTTTTTTTTTATTTTCTCTCAGTTTGATCCAGCTGATCTCCGAAACGGCTGGACCGATTTTGACGCGATTTTCACTATATGGTACTTTTATTATAGAAAAAAAAAAATAAGCTCGTCTGACATGCACCCGAACAGTCGCGGGCACAGCTAGTAAATAATTTGGAAATATATTCTGTGAAGCACTATTAAAAATGCAGCACCAAGATTCTATTCCAGTCTCCTCGATACAGGAAGCGCATTAAAAATAAAAACGAACCTATAAAGTAATGCATCCAATCGATAACTGGACAGGACCTCATATAAAATCTCTCACGCAGGCTGCACCGGGCGTCGACGCATAAAATTCTTCACGCCACATTTTCCTGACACGTGATATTTCTAGAACCTGCCTTATGAAGCAGATGTCCTAGGTCGATGACGTTAGACCTTTCTATGTTGTCGCGTGCCCTGACTTATGCACATGGTGTTGTTATAAATGCGCTGTTAGCGAGGCAGCGGGGCTGTCAGCACTCGCCTTTTTAGTTTACGAGCTTTGTCTAACAAAAGCTTTTTGTTATTTTGGCATTTAAAACTGGGGTGTTTGAATTGATGGCGTTATGTTCCGGTTTTGTTTATTCATTTGGAATTTTAACCGTCACGACTTAAAGTTGCTTTCCAGAACAACCGAAAAGTAGGAGTGAGAAAATTTACAGATGTCTATGTCAAAGCCAGAAAAGACGTTTCTAGAATGACTTAAATCTGATGAGGTGTTCATCGAATTCTTGTGCATTTTAAATAAGTTTACCAAATAATTTGTAGCTGCTCACGCTTCTTGCCTCGGTCATGATCGTAATATCCCGAACTCGCGTCCACTTAGTGCTGGTGACGTTAATGACGTCATTAAACCTCTCGCACGTCCACTTTAAGATCACGTTAGTGTCACGTCATAAAATAAACATTCACACATAATGTGCCCTCTATTGTTAAGAAATGTAGAAGTCATGGACTTCATGAGAGGCTGTAGAACTTACTTTTAGATGGGGTTTTACTCAAGTTTATTTATGGTCAGGTTTACCACCTACGATAACTGCCAAGTGCAAGTTTACTTATGTTTCAGTTGAACCCATGAGTACAAATTCTGGTCCATGTTTTTACTGGTAGATTATAAGGAACTCCTTATCCGAACCGGACACCGTGTAACAGGTTATTAGCTAATATGATATGCATAATAATAAACCCAACAAACTACAGAACGAAGGGTTTTTTTTAAATAATCCTGATTGTTTAGTTAAACACTATTATAAAACCGTGTTACTTAAAAAAACGTGACTCCATAAGCTCGAAGGGCCAGTTCATATTGTCCAAAGATTGTCATTAGCTGAACAGGTCCCGTAACTTTCCTTCCACGTTTGGCAGGGTTCCCTAAACCGGCAGCCACACCTGCTTGCTAGGGGACCCGAAATTCTTACAAAGGGGACAATGTTTGGTAGGAAAGTGCGATATTTCATTATATTTGGTGGAGTTTGTAATTGGAATTGCCATGGTGAACGAGACAGAACTATTATTACATGTGAATGATGGATTTAGGAATGTGAAAGATCTGCCAGTACTATATAAAGATCGATAAGATTATAATTTGCGCTGCATCATTATCTAATCAATTAACTAACTAACCTGCGGGGTAACTGCGTAGCACACTATCAGTAGCAATGGGTTTCATTTTGACAGTTCAACAACATTCATTGCATTATTGAGCAGACACATTTTTCTAACATATAAAGCAATGGATTGAGGGGCCCGTGGCTAAATAATAACAGCCGTACAGGTCGATCGGTCAGGTTAAGCTACGCTTGCCGCGGTTGGTCTGTGGATGGGTGATCTTTACATACCGAGACCCCTCCGTGCCTCGGAAAGCACGTTAAGCCGTTGGTCCCGGCTGTCATTCGTGGATCTTTGACAGTCGTTACGGGTAGTCGGAAGCCCGAAAGTGACAACCAGTCTTACCAAGGGGTATCGTATTACCCAGTAACTGGGTTGTGGAGGTCAGATAGGCAGTCGCTCCATGTAAAATACTGGTATTCAGCTGCATCCGGTTAGACTGGAAGCCGACCCCAATATAGTTGGGAAAGGCTAGGCAGATGATGAAGCAATGGATTAGCAATATTCTTCAAAATTATGCAGATTGAGATGGATAGCGTGTCACGCAATTAGGGTGCTGTAAGGTGCTGTTTTGATACACGTTAAGGACACACAGCAGCCTGTAGCTTACATCCTAAGCACACCGACATAATCTTACTGCAGTGAGTGTACAGACGCCAGCAGGTCAACCTACCCGAAACTGTCAAATTTTCCCAATCAACCTTGAACCTTAATACTTTAGCGATAAAGTTGAAAATCTATTAAAGAAATTTGACAGATTGTAGTAGCTTGATGTGCTGGCGTCTGTACATTTTGCAAGTTTTCCCGAAAATAGCATCATAAACTATACATCTTCGATAATGAGATTGATGCAAACTGATGTTTCCGTGAAATAGAACTTTATGTAATAGAGCACTTTAATATTCTCGCGAACGTTTCATGTTGGCACCGTTTCATATTGGCGATGATTTATTCTCAATTCTATATAAAATACTTTGTTCATTTTGTTCAGTAATAGAAAATTCTCAATGTTGGATATTAGCTTGAGAGTAAGCGTTTATTTTACAGTATGAAACTATCATCGTGTGATTTGATTATGAAGACTGAGTTAGGAAATCTTCGAAGATTCCATCGTCTTATTGAAAATTAAAATTGTCTTAATAACAAAAGAATATCTACTGATAAATCACAGAGTTCACAAATTAACATTTTCCGGATATAAATACAATAGGAATAACCCATGTAGATTAGAAGGAGTAAATTATTAAAGACACCATGCCGTAGCAAAAAGCTGGCTAATTGCTACGTCCCTTTTTAGGGTTCCGTAGCCAAATGGCAACGGAACCCTTATGGATTCGTCATGTCTGTCTGTCTGTCTGTCTGTCCGTCCGTATGTCACAGCCGCTTTTTTCCGAAACTATAAGAGCTTTCACACAAAAATAGAAAAAAAACAATAAATTTTGGGGGTCCCCATACTTAGAACTGAAACTCAAAATTTTTTTTTTCATCAAACCTATACGTGTGGGGTATCTATGGATAGGTCTTCAAAAATGATATTGAGGTTTCTAATATCATTTTTTTCTAAACTGAATAGTTTGCGCGAGAGACACTTCCAAAGTGGTAAAATGTGTCCCCCCCCCTGTAACTTCTAAAATAAGAGAATGATAAAACCAAAAAAAAATATATGATGTACATTACCATATAAACATCCACCGAAAATTGGTTTGAACGAGATCTAGTGAGTAGTTTTTTTTTAATACGTCATAAATCGTAACGTAACGGAACCCTTCATGGGCGAGTCCGACTCGCACTTGGCCGGTTTTTCAACATGATATTGCAATAAGCGTTGCAAAGTCCATTGATACCAATCTTATCAAGGTACACTTTATACATAGTTCAAAGATGGAAACAAAAACAGAAACTACAGCAAGGGTATCATTTTTCTAGTTGATATTTAAAAATAATTTCCATAACAAACCTCCGCAAAAGGAAGACGCCTTGTTTGACAAAAAGTGTTGGTTGTATGTATGGTATGCACGGGTCGGGCGGAGATATGCCAAGCGAGAAGTTGCTCGTTGTGCTACCCCGGTACGACCGACCGTACGACGACGCCGCCGAGGGGACGACCGGCGAACTCGTAATTATAAACAGGGCGAGGTGAGTCGAGGTGTCGAGATATCGCGATAATATCGAAACGTTTTCGTTTAACGTTGCTGGCGGGTATTTAATCGCAGAATTTAATAAAATGGTCAAGCCGGCGCAGGGAACGCTGATTTATCGTGGGCGATCGCAGCGAATATCGATACGGAATCCTACTCGACTATATCGATTCGAATGTATTTTTATAAGATTATCAATTTAATGTTGTGCGCTTTTTAAAGCGGGCCCGGTAAATGGTCACTTATTAACTTTGTTGGAGACCACCTCTTCCACTTAAAATAAGTGTTAAATAGCGACTTGTCTTGACTATGAAGTTGAAAACGCGATTTCAGTCGTCATAAAGAATTTAATCGCAACAATTATCGAAATAACGAGTTTAGATATACATTTAAATGCGTCTTTTGGAGGAACATTCTGCGATTATATATACATACATTACTGAAACACCCGCGCGTGCAGGTGTGTAGTCAAATACTTTGAACAACAAACGAGCAGATTACTAAGTATTATCATTTTGGTAGCGTATAAGAAATTGGCTTCAAAGTGCTTGAAACATTGATGAAGATTTTAGTATGTTAATTAGACATGACTGCTTAGTCCACAAGGTTAAGGCAGAAAAGAAAACATCAACACCTTTCTACATAATATGCAAGTGCAAATTAGGTTTATAAAATCATGCGGCATCTTGATTTTGATTTGATACAATACCCGTCATGCCTGTAAAGTTTCCCTAGTTAATAGTTTTGACCCTGTTAGTACAGTCAACAAAAGAGATAAGTATGCATGGTTGTCGGATGGTTGATATTCAGTAAGAAACCGATGGATATTTTCGAATAAAATTTAGTTTGATAAATGAACTGTTTGTTTTCTATTAGTTAAATAAAATTTTATCCGAAAACATCAATCCGTTTCTTATTAAACTTCAACTATATCCGACGACCCTGCATACTTATCTCTTTTGTTGACTGTACCTACTTTCCCAAACATACCACTCTTGATTTGAGTAGTCCATTTTCTGTTGTTAGCCAGCTCATTACAGCTGGTACCTAATTTGTTTCTACAAATCCGGAATTACTTGCTATAAAGTCTAATGTGGCTTTTATATTCAGTTATTTTATCACCTAAACCTGTATTCCTATCAATGAACTTGGGGGTTTCAACTGCTTGATTTTTTTAGTCTTCTTTATAATCCAGCGCCATGTTTTTTTTTATCAAAAACTTCAGTTTCCTAAAAAGTCCGACAGAGCGCTTGCGTCCCTTAGAAAAAACTGTGAGCCGTAATACAAAAGATAAGCACAAGTTTTCACACGGACTCGCAAACTCACAATGTAAAAATAAATCTTATTCCCAAGTATACATATAATATACCGTGTTAGTTTATATAATCCAATATTTATTTGGGCGTTCACTAATTGTATGCGAAATCTGTCAGGTCGGTATACTTACCTACTCTATGTAAAGATATTCGATAAGAAAATTAATTTAGTAGTTTCATGTTAACGTCTAACGGTGTTGCGTTTCGGGGTAATTAACAAATACCTTTGGTGTCTCGTGAAGGGGGCGAGATGGCAATCGTAACTTTGAGCGAGTTCGGAACTCCGTCTACCGAAGTTTCGACGTGCCTGGATGGTGAAGCGACTGATATTTGTGAGTGTACAGAAAGCACTTCGGTTGGAACTGTCAAGTCAGCTCAATAAATGCCAATAAGCGTGAAGTGGCAAAATTAAACAATGTTTATTTCTTAGGGAAGCGTTTGAAAAAAATGTTGGGGAACCGAAGTTCCCCTTATTGGTTATACAATTTGAGTGTAGTTATTTTAGTTTAGTGGGTGTCCCATGATATTTAAGGAAATTAAACTTTGTGAATACCCTTAATTACTTTGCGTGACAAAATTTTATCTTAAGGAAAATCTTATATCATAATAAAACCCACCAGCTATTCATGTTTTAATTTAAATCTGCGGAATCTCACCCGAACAATACACAAAGGTTTCACATACAATTTGATCGATTCCCCAACAAACAATGATGTAAAGAAAAATATATTAGCCCCTGTGATGTCCATAGAGCGATCCCCCTTGTACACGCCCTCTTGGCCGATTGCATCGGAAGCAGTAGAAATGCAGCGGGATTATGCAGCAATCTGCCATCAGAGGGTCCCCCCTCCACCCTAGTAATGTATCGTGTTGCCAGGATTAATTGGTGTTTACCCCCCCGCTTGGGGGCAAATATTCTCGTATTATATCACGCGAAATTAGACCGATGTAATGGCAAATTAATAATACATCGCGACATAGAAACGCACAATTCTGGAGCGAGGACGTCGGGAAATGGAACGCAGATTCGTCAGTCGTGGCCTCGTGGGTTATCCAAATTGGTTATTTAAGAAGAAACAAAACGAAATCCTCAGCATTTTGTATGATTAGTCTTGAAAGGAATAATTGTACATCAATAATGAATTTACAATGACTTACAATTTAAAATGTTCCAGGGCAACATTTGGCGTTTCATATAACATTTCTTTTTTTCAATTAGGAAAAGGAATACATTAAAACCTATTTTAATTGTAAAAAATACAACGGCAGATTGAAGAGTGCCATTCCATCATATCTTAGGACCCTAGCTCCTTCTGAGCCACATGCCACACTTTAATCTATCAAGTATCATTCAATCATAACCGGTAGTTATCAGATCGTTGACCGCGGAACTGAGAGTTATATGTATAGGTACTCCCTGTAATTGATCACTATATTACTGTTGAGTACCTATAAAAATTTGCTCATAATTGCTTTATTTTGATGATATATGAGAATTTAGAGGAATTATTTGGTGACAAGAATTTATCTCACTAAATTCTCTGTCAAAATACGAGGAATGCAACTGTACAATACGACGACGTCCGTCTTGATAGATGGGCTCCAATAAATTGTTGACTTAGCTGCCTGCGCATACGAAGGGCTCTCGAATACCTTCACGCTCATGCACATAGATACGTATGTACGGCCTATTAGAGCAACCTTTAAAACGAGATAGCGCTTACGCATTTCGGAATGTTGGAAGCTGTTTGGGGTGATATGTTTCCCTGAGAATTCTCACGGTAAGTACATCCTCAATGGTGAAAAAAAGTATTGAAAACTGCAGGGTCTAAAAATGTTTTTTTTTTTTAAGAAAAAAAAAATGTGATCCATTTCATCCCGAAACGGGGTGCCGATTTAAGGTACACTTTTTGATCTGGCTATTTAATTCTTTTGTACTCGATAACAAAAAAATCTGATGGAACGGGTGTTTCTTGAACACCCAATACCCAGACAGACATGCAACGTATTTCTAGATACATTTTCGGTGTTCAGTCGGAAAGTCAGATGCATTGTCTAACTACGATTTCCCGGCGGGATCCCCGATGGCATTCGGTTCGGAAGACGTCTCTTATTGTCTGGCTCTGCTAATGTATAATCGGAGCTATTACGAACTTCAGACAGTTAGGTTAGACTATTATCACGAACTAATAATACAATACCTACTCCGTGAAGGTCAATAACATAAGCTGTATATTTACTGCTCAGAAACATTTATAACGACTGGTTCTTGCACTGCACAAAAAAGTTGTTTTGACTAATTTCAGGGGTCGTCCTTGTCCGTCCTTCAAATAAAAACTAGATAAAAACAATCACGAAATCGCAGTTTAAAAATGCAAGGATGACGTAGCGGCGCACGCGTCGCCTCAGGCGTAGTATTTGGTAGACTAATCGTTTATAATTTAAATAATAACAAAGGGTTACCAACGAATCGTTCGCGGCCTGATCGCCCGGCCATTCGCTAATTATAGAACACGTTTAACCTAACCCCAAAATTTTGCAATCAGTATTTAAATTTTTAATGACCGTAATTGACAAGGATCAGTACTACATACAAATCAAAATTCTATATGTATGCCGCTTAGTGGGAGTTCTACGGAGAAAGATGATAATCGTACTCTTTCGAAACAAAGAGATAGTTGACCATTAAAAAGTAGTGACGTGTACGTGTACGAGTCAATTACAGAACGCGTGGGTAGTGCAGCAGTTGTACACCGTCATAAAGAAGCTACAAAAATTTCTTTATAGGTTACAGTAGGAATTTATAAACCACAATAAATAATCGGATCGCCATAAAATTTTTGTCAAATGTCAAAGGAGAAAGAGACTAGGATAACCGAAGCAGGTGTGTCCCGGCTGCAACGGGACAGCTGCCCGCTGACGCTTATATAAAAGAAAAAAATACCTCACAAAATTATAACCAAGTATCGATATTTATGCGATGAAAAATAAAATTGCACATATAATAGAAGATACAAAATATAAAACAGTTTTTAATTGACCTCGCAGAAAAACAAAGGATGGGATTCCACGAATACGTGCAAATTGTACCTACGTGAATTCGATGTGGTCAAAAAACTAAGAACTATAATCCTGCAAGGCAGACCGTCTCAAATCGTTGGCTATTAAAATCTTTAGTACCCAAATCAGAAGAAACAATTGATATTTTTTTTTATCGAAACCACGTACGCTGTTGAAGATGAAGAACCTTTATATTCTAAAATTTATCAAGAAAGTACCAAGCATGGTAACCACTTCTGGCAGTTCCGTTGCAGTAATGACGAATTTAGAAAACATGCAATGATGATGAAGCTTCCGGTTAGCATGGGAAAACCTGAAGCCTGTTAGTTTCCAGTTAACGGCAACCATTATCAAAAAGGTTAATCATCGTACGAGAGATCCGTTTTCGGCAATTTTTTTCTGAATTCCGTGTGTTTTTTCAAGAGAGCAAAATAATGTGTATTTTTCCTTCCTAGCAACTTTTGTTACAATCATTGAAATGGTCTTCTTCACTCTTAGAACAAGCTTCCGATCTTGGTTCTTCTATTTTATTTTTAAATTATTGACATTTTTATAATTTTTTGACAATTTTTATTATTACATATTATTTTTAATGTGTCGATGAATATTTTAATTTAATTAGGCACATTTTTATTTTGTGTTTTTATCTGTTTAGAATTATAAATAGTTTATAAGTAATTTAAATGTATGAGTTAAAACTATGGAAATAATATAATTATTTATCACTTTAACAAAATTCTCGTTGTTCACAAAGTGTGCCTATGGGAGCGAGCCGACTACCACGAACATAAAAGGTTTTCTCATTTAAACGCTACGCCCGACAGTCTTCACTCTTCACGTATCCATTCGGTCACTTAGAGCAGTCTCGACGAACCAACCGATAATTGCATTAGCGAGAAACCAGTTTGTACATCACATGCCCTTTGACTGCACTGATTCTTTATGACGTACCACATGTGAAATGCTCAATGTGGGTGTAAAACTTATAACTTGTGTTCATACTTTGGTGATTCTAATTACTGCCTTAATAGTACGTGCGTGCATGATGTTGTCTTTTTACTGGTTCTAATGAAACGTTTTGAGGGAGTGGAATACACTCCCTCCAAACGTCATCATCACCATCATGGGTCATTAGAACCTTTCCTTCAGTTAAAGTTCCTTTGAATTTCAGTTTGAAAGAAAAGAAAAGAAAGAAAAATATTTTATTCTGCACAAACAAAACGCACAATTACAAATAAAAAAACACAGAAACAGCAGAAATATAAAGTTCCAATCTTATTGAGTCTTATACTTCGAGTCGTTTGGGGTAGAAGCACTAAAGCCATGGGGTCCGAGTGCCCACTTAATTTTTCGAGACATCGCCAAGCGGTTGGTCAACTCTTCACGTGACCAGAGGGCTGGCCTATTTTTTGGCCAAAGAACCAGCATTGCCAGACAACGTGACAATGCTGCCAGCCTTTTGGACACTTGGACACTTATCCTGTTGGCAACGATGCAGTTGTATTTTTTTGATACCCTATGATGCCCCCTCCCTTTTTATATACTTGTACATACTATTATTATTAAAACTGTTAGCTTTTAAGTTATGTAAATATTATATTATTGGAAATTAAAATTAATTTATCAGTAGGTAAGTATATTTATTATTTATAATACCCAATCTATTAAAATGATAAAAGTGTTGCCATAAAGTTAGGTCAAGAACTGGTATACGTGATACAATTGGAATTTCTGTATGGGAAGGATGTGGTTCCCCTGTTTGATAAGTTAAAACTCATTAATCACACAATTAAATACCATGAAATATGTGCAAATGATGTTTCCGCACAGGCGACTCAGACAAAAACCCGTGATAAAAGTTTTCCTGTTTTAATTGGCTATTTTTCTCGTTCTATTTGTTAACACCAATTATGTTAACTTGAACATGTTTTAGAAATAGTGCTGCTAGTAAATACATTGCCACTTTAGGCAGTTGTTCCTTATTTGATGTTACAATAGTAACATTAATCAGGGGAATGTCAGTGTAAGTTATAGCTCTGCCATATGCTCAAACAAAGAGATCTTAGTTCTGAAGCCGGATAAAATTGCTGGTGGAATGAAAAAATATTGCTTTAAATATAGGAGTAGTGCACGTCAATATTTCAATCTCAAAGTAAACAAACGATAGGCAGGCAGATAGTACCTGATAGGTTGGTATTTTTCCAAGGTTATTCACATTCCACGTTCTCCCAGCCTAGCCTAGCGTGCATAGACTCCACTTGAAGTACACACGGTTTGATTTGTAACTAGTGTTTGTAGTACCGTTAAGTGAAATTACCGTGGGCCGAGTATAGAACCTTGTGGTACACGGTGAACGGTTTCTAGCTGACAAATGATGAAGATGACGATAGTTGATGAGGGTGACACATTAAATAAATAAACTTTATACTTTTGCACTACAATTTGACTATCTTTGATCAAATGATAACGATATATTACAAGGTGATTTTGAGCTATATATGGCGATTATGAATACGCGAAATGACGCTATTCACAAGTTGTTACGCAAATATATCGCGCGTCTACAGACTTTATCAGGATTCGTCATAAAGGATTCGTCTAAAGTTAATGTGTGTAAATTAAACTGTTACATGGCGATTTATAAGAAGAAGACTTGGAATATCAAGTAGAGGAATCAGAAGCAGCAAAAAAAAAAAACATGAATTAAGGCAATACTCGTGCTTATTAAAATGTCAGTACAGACAGAGAGTTAGTTAGATTGTTCTGTCTTTTCGATGGACAGAAATCCTTCCTGCCAGCAATTTTGGGCAGATTTTTGAATACTTTACGACTGGAAATGTCGGCAATACGCACGCGTCAAACATCGAACAATAAAAATATAAATAAACAATAATGAAAGTTGAACGACCACGGTTGGCGTTGATGACTCAGTTTCTACCTGACCGGACCAGTGTCGTTTTATAACAAACTTGTCTGTGCCGTGATCATCACAAAGACAGGAATTCCGTATCATCTCCGGCCGTAATCATTTTTACTTTTTCTGACGATTGCAATTGGACTTGCGATCTTTACGAGGTCTAGGTCCTTTGTGTGATTTACTGGTAATATTTCTATATTCACTTTCAATATTGAATTTCTCTGAGAGCTTTAGTCTGTTCAGGTTATTTCAGTTCTTTTTCTACTTGCTCCTCTAAAAGTACAATAGCTTTTGCCGATTCCTTCGATGTACTCTTAGATCTTCTGGTGACCTTAAAACACAATACAATCTACTCCAGCTTATTCCAATAAACATAAATCCTCGCTCAGTTTTTTAAAACACAATTTCCAATTCCGATGCTTTTCTGATCGTTAAGTTTTTACTTGCATTCTACGAGGTCTTAAACTAAAAGGCGGACTGTTCCGAAATTCAAATCAAATCACATCCACCGTTCTGAGCCCATAAGTCGGGGCATGCGCAACGGCCGAGGGCCAATGCGCCCGCGCACGCTTCTAATGACAGGGGGGAGGAGCGCGCGCGGGGAGCGACAGACCGGTCGCGCAGCACCGAGGTAAGTACATGCCATAAGGGTTTGTATCCAGCTGATTTGATGGGGAATAACAGCTGATTTTATGGATGCTTGTGCATTCAAGTGAAGTCAATTTCTTAAACATTGTAACGAAAATTTTACGCAGTTCAAGGAAAAATATTCTACAATTCAGAACACGTTCATGTATTATATTTAAATAAACAATTTACGACACAATTATTCTGTATTTTAGCTGTTACTGTTTATGTTTTGCATTTACATTTAACCTTACACTAACAAAAGAAAAACATTAAGACAGGTGGTAAAGACTAAAGAACCTTACTTTCTTCGCATTTAAATTTTATACTACTTTTACATTGTAGAAAATTACAAGGTTTTAAAACTAACCCGTCCCCATTGAAAACTGGCGTTGTAAAAACAGTAACATACCATTGCGCGTCCGGGAACCCGTTCGCTGTCCCCCCGGCACGCCCGCACGGTGGTCCCGCCATAGGCCAAAACCCCCTGAACCTCAAGTTCGAAAATCGCTAGTTAACCGACACATTATCAATGACTAATAAACAAGCTACCTGGGGGTATAAATATGTGACCCATTTACTTCAATTACCACTACCTGTTTGACCTCGAAAGTGAAAGCATCGCAATTGTTGCAATCGCTGTTAACGGTGACTCATCCGCACGGTATTTGTCATTAGTGATATCTCGGAAATTGTTTGTTTGTTAAACTGTTTGTGTGATGGATATCCAAGAAACTGGTAAGTTTTTTTATTTTCATTATAATTTTTGCATGTATTTATCGTAGTTTTTATATAATCGAGATGCTACGTTGACAGATTTAAAAAAATAATATTACTCGTAGTTTGACTTTAGCTAGTATTTTAAAAAATTGCACCCAATTGCACCTGTTCTTACTTATTTAAAAATGAAGGTATATCTGTCTTTTATCAAATACATGTTGAAATTTTGTCCAAGCTTACCCTATGCACCCCCTAGATATCTGCTACGCCTTCGTAGTCGCAATGGTAGCGATACTACGAACTGTTCTATTAAGTTTGTTTTTTTTCTTTTCTTTGTGGATTCGTTTTTTTTCTTTGTGGATTCGTTTCTTCGAATATTTTATTCATCTCTCTTATAGGATTGATATAAAGAAATGGCAAGTAAGGTCAGATGTAGAAAAAAGCACGTTAGCGGAAAGGAAAAAGTGTGTGCAAAATGAATTTAGAAGTAAATTAGGTTTAGTTGTAGATAAGCCTCGAAGTGGCGGAAGCGGGACATCGAATGATGGAAATACGGCTAGAAATTTTTTTTCCAACTCTGCAATATCTGCTGAAATTACAGGCTTGAAAAAAGATTTACTCGACCGTTGTTACGTGATTTTGCAGGCATTGTCATCCGGTTATAATATTGATGCTGAAAAATTTAGAGTATACTCTTTAGAAACCGCACGGCAGTTAGTTCAGGAATATCCGTGGTACAATCTTCCCGCTTCCGTTCACAAGATACTTGTCCACGGGTCTGATATTTCAGAACACGCCTTATTATCTATCGGGGAGCTTTCCGAGGAGGCAGCGGAATTAAACAATAAAAATCTAAAAACTTTTAGGCGAGATCATACGCAAAAATTCACACGAGAAATCACTAATACCGACTTACTTAATAGACTCTTGTTATGTTCAGACCCCTTCATCACTGGTCTTCAGAAACTCCCCAGAAAGAAAAAAGGCTTATTAAGGAAAGAAGTCCTAGATTTATTAAAAGTATAGTAGAGTAAAGGTAGTATTTAATATAAGAGTATAATAATGGTGTAGGATAATTTTAATGTTATTTGTTTTGTAAGCTATTTATTATACCTAAGGAAATTCAAAATGAAAAAACGTGAGAATTTTTGCATGTAAATATTGTACATAATTATCATGTTTACTTTTTTTAAATACAATAACGACTGTGAAATTCATTTTCACAATCTAGAGTATACATCCCAATATGAAAAGCTTACACTATAATAGTAAAAAGCATTTCAAAACGGGGGACAATTTTATTACATTTTTATTTAATATTTTAGACGATTCTGGGCTGTATTTTGTAAAAATAACTTCGTATTTTCATTAAATAAATACTTTTCTAATTGTAAAACAACTTTTATTAAAGCTCTGCACCATTTCCAATAAGATATAATAGCCCAATAAGAATCTAGGGGATTATGACCGCTCCGCCTAGAACGCGGGACCGCCGTGGCCCGGTTAGAACTCCTAACTTTTTATTTTACAGCTCACCCTTTGTGGCTTAGGCTCGCGTGAATGCCCTACTACCTACCGATCGGCAACTAACTTTGTTCCTTTTCTAAGGTGCTTCCACGTCACTTGTTAAAACTTTCGCGCCAGTTCGGTAGTTAAAAACGAGGTAAAAATAATGGTAGTTTTATATTTGTGCTGTTTTATTTCTAGTATGATATGAGTACTGAGTAGCTATAATCTATAATATGGTAGGAGAACCTGTGTTGGATATAATTTATGGAGCAACCTATTTAAATTGTTTTGGCATAATTCCTGGTTTTCAATTGAGATTTATATCTTGTAATAAGTAATCGTATCGTACTGTTGGCATTGGATTACTATAGAATCGATAATATTGAAAATATATCACGCCAGACTTGCAATGAAAATGTGAGCAGAGCATGAGAGGCTATCAATGCCTGTTCCTTCTCTGGTTGAGAAGAATTTTGACGATGCAGAGGGTGAAATTCAGGCTCACAAAATGTATTCTGATTATTTATGGAATATTATTCTACATGTTACTCACTCTTTAAGGCTTTAGGTTTGCTGGTCATGGTGTAGAAGCGATCTAATATATGTATAACTAAACTGTGTAGAATTACTAGAGATAGGCTTCCAGACTTAGCAGTGGCTACTGATATCAGTACCTATTTTGCATGGAGTGCCATAGTTTTCATTCCACCTGGATTGACACTATTGACAGCTCATTTTCACAGAATAGACCCGGCAGATTACAGTCGCTAAGTTATTACAACATAGTATTATCGACGAAATTAACGTGAGTTACGACTACGATATAACAGCAAGCGGTTCAAGTGTCCTTATCGATTTATTTAACCCTAGATAACGTTTTATCAATTTATATCCACGAAAAACTATAAGTACCTACAGTTAGTTTTACAGTTAAATTAGTAAGTAATGTTATGTTTGTGGAATAGATATTGAATGTATTGTGATTATTGGGTACTAGCCTAGATAAGGTCCTTGGCACCGGCGCCGCTAGTGACAAAAAAAAATTGATTACAAGCGATATGCAGCCGGTCTATTCTGCAAATATGTCACAGTGAAAACTTGGGTAAAGTGAGGTTGAAGTGAGCTGCCATTCCACCTTATGCTAAGGATTGACATTGACACCTCACTTCACCATGACTTTACCTAGGTTTTCATGTTGGGATTTTTATGGAATTGACAAGCAGGTCTAGCTTAGGTAGCGTTACACACTTTTAACGTATATTCCTTCTGTAAGTGATCCCTTCTTGACCAAAATAATGTAAAAAAAAGGCAAAGCTGACCGTATTCGTTTAGAAATATTATTATAAGTACTACCTACCTATTTCTGTACGAATGCGGTCAATTTTACATTTTGTGTATTCTCTATTTTTACTTAAAAAAATAACTTAAGCACCTTGTAAAATTTTTCTGTGCCACAGCCTATAAAAATATATATTCCCAGATTTTCAAATAAAGAGATTTGAAGTTTAAAACCAGCATTACACGTCAAAATATTTCGATTAAAAGCAAGCATGACACGATAACAATATTAAAGATAGGTAGGTACCTATTCAACTTGTATAATATGCGTAGGTATATGTTTATATGTAGGTATTGAGCTACTGACGTACAACGTAATATCTCAATTGGAGTTATCAATAAATAAGCACAATGACACAAAGTGGGTGTTATACAACTAGGTGCATCTCAGTTCAGCAACCCCAGATAATACATATGTCAACAAATACAGTGGCGTTGTGATTACAGTACTTGCTTAATTAAATATTACTTGTACAAGAGGAAAGTCCTGTTCGTTAGTGGCTTATTTATTAAAGCTATCAGTTTTTGACGGAAGCTCTGTTGAGATAGCCTAAATCAAAAAGGGTAAAAGGATCATTTTAATTAATGTAATTAATGAAAGTCGTTGTTGATAATTTGAGATCGACAGCAACATTTGGTCAGCGGCAAAAAGATGTGCACACTCGGCAAAATTACAGTTTTTTTTTGCAAGTCAACATTCACGCAATACTATGTTGATAAAATACTGCTACAGTGCTTGCTACTAACATACCTATTCCAGGATTCACCACATAGCACTGTATTTTGAGAGATAAGAATGTAGTTTTTTTTTTGCCATGTATGTAGAACGTGTCCTAAAACTCCGCTTGTCCTTGGGTATGATAAATTAGTAAATCCGAAAAAATAAACTTTTATTTTCAGAATGCGTATTTGAAGCACCTTATCTGTCGGCTAGAAGTTCGAAGTGTGTGACGTAACGGCACACAAAGCACCTGGGGCCACCTGTCACTACTATGTACAGTCAGCGTCAAAAATATCAGGACAAACAGACTGTACAAAATGATCTCAACAACCAAGAAAATTAAACTTTATCTCAATTGGATAAAGTTCTTGTCAGAATGACAGTTGTCGTGTACTGTCTTCATTCTGAAACATTCCTTGTGTCATTGAGTTAATATTTCATTTTAATAGTTGTTTAGATCATTTTGAAGTCTGTTCGTCCCGATATTATTGACGCTGACTGTACTATTAAAACTTTTGACACGGTGACACAAGTGGTTCGCTAGCACCAGCCCAACATGAAAGAGTACTTAAGTATGAAGTTTAAGTTTCCACTAGTCCGATACCGTACGGTTCTAAAAACACTTGAAAATCAATGGATTTGTAAGCAACTAAGCATGATTGTTTATGCATAAGTATTTTTTAAGTGTTTACTGAGTTCAGTTCCAATTACTACAAATACTCGTATGAAAGTATGAGTAAGCGAGAATACAGTTAGGCACACTCTGCTGACTCTATGAAAATATGTTACCGTCATGCGGACCAAAACATATCTACTAAAGTTTGGCTTGTTATGGCAGACAGAAGAAAACTACAAAAAGCCAATGCATTAACTTAAACCAATTGAATTCATCCTTTTCGTCCGCATCGCTGTTTACAGGAAAAGTGCCCAAAAGGCCGGCAGAATTGCCACGTTGTATAGCAAATCTGATTCTTTAGCCCATTGGCGATGTCTCGAAAAACTAAGTAGGCACTTGGACCCCATGGCCCTAATGTTTCAACCCAAAACGGCTCGATCTCGAACATTTATAAGTCCCAAAAAGATTGGAACGGAAACTGAACATAGTGCACTCTACATCTGAACTAAGTAAGGAATGTTAAATAAGCAAAAACAAAAGAACCAAACTGAATAAAAAAATCGAATCGAGGACCTTCTTATTTTTTTCAATCGGGTACAAAAACCCTGGGATTGCAGTCTGCACCAATGGGGCATGTGAATTAATTTCCCAAAACAAAAGATTTTAGCGTCCACAAAGATATATTACTTACTAGTCAACAAAAACTCATGAATACCAAAACGAGCTTTCATCACAATAATAGTTTCGCTTTTAGCTGCTGACCGTCCATTGTGTCACACAATGGAAAATTTTTACATTTATATCTGTAATGTTTATGGTGTACATAATAAAGAGTATTCTATCTATCTATAGTTTATTTAATTATCTAAAAAAAAGAGGCACAATTTCACATCAATTTATCAACAACTCAAAAGAACATGCAACAGCCAACGATCATAAAACAATCGACGCATTTTTACTCATTTACTGACTGACCGCGTCCCAACCACACCTAAATTCGTACGTATGTCGCCAGCGCACGTTATCACGGTAATAGATGACCCACATATCACCACTTAAGTGACGCTATCTAACTGTGGTATCATACTTTACACTTTACAGCTCACCTACTAAATCGGTAATGGAATTGAGTAGTTATAAGTTTAACTTATGTTCAATTTTAATTTTATACAGGGATATTAAAATTTAATTGTTTTCACCCTAAGTTGTTGAGCTAACGCCTCCCTTTCGTTACCTAGTCAATTCGAGCTTGCTAAACACGAACCAATGATATCCACATGGGTGAAGGGCGTCAAAATGAGCAAAAAAAAAAATGGAGTCCCAATTTTTTTGGATGTAACATCAGTATTTGTATATTGATTTTGTTCCTATAAAATGTAGCCTATAACCACTGGGACTATAATATTAACGAATCGATTGACACATCATTCATCTAAATCGGATGAGTGGAAATACAAACATACACGCATAGACGGCTAAAAACATGATTGCCACATCGACGTCGGGTAAAAATCTAAGGAAAATAATGATGTTTCAGACAGGATAAAGCTGGCTGGTCAAAAACCTTATACTCTTCTAAAGAAATACGCACGTTTCCTATTGACAGTGATGCGGACGAATTTTTTATGCCCCTTGATTATTTCCCCCCGTTTTACATACTTGTACACACGACTACACATCAAGCTATGCTTAACCAGTATTGGTTGACCGTTAATTGTGAGAAAATATCATACAAAGTGAGGCCAAGACAAACTGGTTTTGTATAGCTTGACGTGTAGCCGTGCGTACATATTATTATTATTATTTTAAGACTTTTTAAGGCTTTTTAAATTATGTAAATATTTTGTTACTTAATTTATTACTAGAAGTTTATCCAAGAAACAGTAGATGCTATACTAAAAGGCTCAGAATAAGTATTAACAGTAAATTAGTAATCACGTCATTGACCTTGTCACCCTGTTGATAATGTGAGCTTAAAGTAAGTCAGAAATCATAAGAAAAATAATTTTAGTGAGTCAGTTTATATTAAAGCCTCTTATTGTTTATAAATGGTTTAGTTTGTACTTAATCAAGTAATGAAACCTTCAGTATGCAAATCAAATTAACATTTAATCAGTCCCATAAGTAGCAATTTTCATACAAAGGGGAGTGATAACCTCACACAGCCCTGGGCATCATACACAGTATACAGTCTTTTATGCAAACCATTAATTTACAAACAATTTAAAGTGGTGCTTGTTATTCTGAATTAAGTAAGTGGTAAGTTACTACAATATTTTAATACCATTTGTTTAAGCTAAAGCACATATAAATTATTTGGTTGCTGCACACTACAAGAAGTGAAAGATGCTATTTAACTGGATGAATTACAAATTACAGAAACAATCAAAATGCCAGTCTCATGTGGATCCACATTCAAATGAAGTGTTATTTATACAGGTATAAGTGCAAAAATTAAGTAAAAGAATAACATAGGTAAAATCTTAACATGTACATATTGCACAAACTAAACAAGATTACAAAAAACATCACAAGCAAATACTAAACACCGCCATAGTAACTTTTTAATTTCATGACCAACAAATTAATCTCCAAAATATTAATAAATGATTTAAAGCAAAATAGTTGACAGTTTTATTAATGTATAATTAAGTAAGTTAACAATAATAAAATAGAATATAATTATTTAAATGTTATCTAAGCATTTAAGTAATGTGACCACCTACGGGGCTCTAATTATATTATAAAAAAAAACCAATGAGGAAGAATAGCATCAACACAAAAAGAAGGAGACTTATAACTATAAATTTTCTATTGTATGTATATTTTGGACATAATATACCTACTTAGCAAGTTAGCATTACGTGACTGTAACTTTATACAACTACCACATGAGTATACATCAAATGATATGTGCGAGGTCTTAAAATAACTACTAGTGCTAAGACATGTTTTATTATAATACTAGTTGCGCCCCGCGGTTTCAACCGCATAAGTTTCGATCCCTTGGGAATATTGGTATAAAAAGTATCCTATATGTTAATCCTGGTTTCATCCAAATCCATTCAGTAGTTTTTGTGTGAAAGAGTAAGAAACATGCATCCATCCATAGAAACTTTCACATTTATAATATTAGTAGGTTAGCAACACTGAACATAGAAAAGCCTATGAAGGTATCTGCCTATCCTCAAACAGCGCTACGCTGTTTGCATTGTGCATCTAAACTATTTAAGTAATCCCAGTCAGCCAGTCACTAAGTTTTATCACAATCAGATAACAAAAAATAAAAGCAAACTGTGATATCATCCCAAAAGACAAAGAGTTTATTAGTTCCCATTATCATAATTATTGTGTGACAAATTATACGTCATGCCATGATAATGACGTTTACCTTGATATTATTATAATGAAGTCAAGTTCAATAAGATGATTTGTTATTATAATAAATACATTTTTTATTAGTCTTAAGATTAAATATTGAATGGCAACGTTTGCATCATTTCCTTATCACACATGCAATGCTAAGTGTCAGTCAGTAAATCAAAAATCATGTTGCATGCGAGTGATTGGTTTGTTGGGAACATACACTTGTGTTTGCCTATTCTCAGCAACTTAGGTTTAACAAGTTGAAAGCTGTAATTACAGAAACAATTAAAAAGCCTTTGTTTCTTGCGTGGATCCACATTCCGGTATATGGAGGGTTATGTGTCACCTTGCAATTTTAATATGGATTCTAATAACATGCAGTGGTAACACTGAAATAAAAATAATTTTGAGCTTATAATGTTGGTATAGGTATACAGATAAGATATGATTTTTTATACATAGTACCGTTACATTTTACTTTAACACATGTAAAATTATTATTTATTAATGTAGTAGAATTTATATAAAAACTCTTTGTGTAAATTAGGATAAACTGTAGGAAAGTTAATCTACACATTAAATATTATTACTTAAATAGAATATAAATTATCAAAAATATTAAAATAGAGGCAACTTACTAACCAGCAACATTTAATAACCAGCCAGCAACCGCCACCAACCAACTAGTAATAGTTTTCTTGCTATAAGCCATTGTCAAAACTTTCTAACCATTGTTTTGACAATGGCTTAAAGCCAGAAAACAATCAGCCTTTTTTAAACAATTCTTATTATAAAGTTGCAAATAATTAGAAAAAAATTAAGTTATATAAGTACATCTATACCTCCATAGTATTTGTGACACATGTTGCAAAGTTAATAACCTTAAATGAGCTAAAGCAGAAGTGTTATAGTAGAACCTACTCATACTTTAATCATTTCCTTAAAAAATATGCAGAGCACAGTAAAGTTTCAAGCAAAACAAAACATAATCAAACAAAGGGAACCATAGTATACAATTAGTGAAAAGGTGAAGACCCATTGAAGAAAGATTTGAAAGGAAATCATTTTTCAAGGCGTTTCATGTTGTTATTTCTTTTTTACAGAATAGCCCAGAACCCTAATGACAAACAAAACTCTTGTGCTGTTCCATGAGTTTAAAAAAAAGATATAAAAAACAATAGTCTGTGTGTTACCTACTATAAAAATGAAAGAAAATATAGAAATAAGAATAATAGAAATGATTATTAAATCTAATTTGTTGATTATGCTAAATGACTAAGATATACAATATTAAAGATAGGAACATAAGGATGTTGAGCTCCTAGGTCCATAATAGACACTTTTATAATCATTCCTACAGAAAAAGTGTAAAATAAAATATACATGGAAATACCAAGGTACCTACTCATTTGATGTGTTAGTGTGTGAATATTTCTTCTTAACTATTGGCAATACTTTATTCAGCTAAGCTAAGTGAAGCAATGTATAAAATAAAATGTACTCATCTTGTGGAACTTAAAAGCATCTTTTGAAAGGCAGTAATTCTGCAAAGGTTTCTGAATTTATGATATCATAAAATTATGGCCTAGATGTAATCAATATAATCATACATACATGCATAAAGAATGAGAAACATGGCATGTAGGTACATTTTAATGGAAATTAAGCAGTTTTACCCGCACCTAGACTTCTAATTTAAGTGGTCTTATTAAAATAATTACGTGTGTAAACATGGAAGTTCATAAAGTTTGAGTGAATTTTCATATTGGTAAAAGAGAGACACGTAAGGTTAAAACCCTGTCGGCACTGGCAGGTCCATGATCTTTCAAAAAAGTTAGGTAGGCGCAACAAACCTACGTGACAGACAAGTTTTGCGAGAAAAGTTTAAAACTAGACGTTTGAATAGCTTTTACTGTTAGCTAGAAGCTAGGTTTAAACCAAGGTTATTATTTTTGGCAGCCAGCGAGCTGTACGAAATATGTAACCATCTAAACAATTTAGTAGCAATTAGATAACACTGAAGCTATGTAACAGAGATCTTATCTGTACATATAGTATCGTGTTTATTCGTAATAACTCCGTTAGGAGCATCGAAATATCTTACGAGGCAGAGTTTTTGTCAGTCTACAATTTCAAATGGTAATACGGCGCGTCGCGGCACCGCGGCCCAGCATTCTATTCCGAGGGCGTTCAACCGAACTAGAGCCGCTTAGCAACACCCAAAGTTTTTCACAATGGCCATGACATCGAAATCAAACAGCCTCCGGTCACTGGAGCATTGACTCTCAGAACATCGCACCGCAAACAAACTTACGAAACGAACGAGAGCGCATGTTTTGCTAACATAAATCAACATCAATTCACCTGTCAGAAGACTCGGAGCTGTCGTATCGGTCCAGACATCTCCTCTTCCTGTCGTCGCCATCCACAGTGTTCGCATCAGAAAATTTTCGGGAATACGTGCCGCTGACCGCGGCGCGCTTAGCGGCCACGCCGCGCGTATCACTTTTCTCACACGAATCACTCGTTTCCAGTTCTCTGTAGAACGATAACTTTACACTATCGCCGCCAAATGTTTCGCCACTACACTTTTTTGTGTCACCAAGTCCTTTAACGGGCGCGGAAAAAGTTAAATCGTTCATTTGTCTCGGGCCGGCGCGGTCCACGGGCGACCCATCCGCCATCTTTGAGCGCACGAGTGTTTTGTCGGAAGTTTCCGTGCGACGCCACGGCCAGCATGGGCGCTGTCGTCGCGCACTAAACGCGCGGAGCGCGGCGCGAGGGGCGGTGTGACGTCACGGCGGCTGCGCGGCCGCGGGGGCAGACCGCGGTGACGTAAGGACTCCGCCCCGTGCATGTGCAGGGGCGCTGTCATTGGCCGCGCGTTACGCAACGCGAGCCTATTCAAATAGCGGCGCGAGAAGGGAGCGTAGGATGGCGTAGGACTCGGCGGCGATAGGGACAGGCCCATCCCAGCCCTAACGTAACAAATAATGCAGCGTAATGACGGTGCACACACGAGCGCGCACACTGCCGCGAGCACGTTCGTTCTACACTAACAAGTGCATCCAAATTAATGACACGTTCCACCCTCTAGCTTTTTGAACATTATCATGATTTCCGATTACACACTTATGATATGAATGTTTCCAAAGTTTTGTCAAACATGACTACATAACTAATTCTTAGTTTCTATAATTCAGTAGAACATTATTAACCCATTATACTTTATAGAAAGCACCCTGTAGTGGTTAGTAGTAGGTAGTAAGTACAAGTAAGGTACCTGGGTCGAATATGGCCAGCCGATAAATATGGCCACATACTATTATTTCTAAAACGCAACACTTTATAAAACTGAACGCGACGGTATAGGATCGCGGCCGAGCCACGTATCCGAATGACGCCCCCGCCACCCCTCTCGCACAGACGCTAGTCGCTCAGATATCGTGGAAGTGGGAAGCCGCGCTGCCGTTATATAAACATCCAAGTAAGTTCGGTCCTATATTTCTGTTATTTTTCGATTTTATTGTTATTTATTTACGTTGCCATGCTGTGCGGCAATTGTATTTTGATATTTCTTTGTGTATTTCTCAAAATAATAATGTGTTTATGATTTGTCTGAATATAGAAAAAAAAATGGCGTGACTGAAAATATGGCCAACGATTGGCCATATTTACTGTATGAATTTATTGATACCAGTATACTTATTACTTTTTTTTGTTTTAGGCAATGGCGCGGTACAAATGTAAGGGTACACTTACGCGGTACACTTATAAATTACAATGATTGATCTCAGGCAATGTCATGTTCTTTTTTTAGTATTTTTGTTGTTTATTTCTAGTTTAGGTTTGATTAAGCCAAAATGTATTGTACCTACGTATGTACCATTGTTACTATTTTCACTTCTTAATAATTTAAAAATGTTATGTGTTCCTATTTTAGTGTTTTTGTTTTTTATTTCTAGTTTAGGTTAGATTAAGCCAAAATGTATCGTACTTACGCTTTACTTACGTATGTACCATTGTTACTATTTTCACTTTTTAATAAGTAATTTTTGAATTTTAAGTTTTATTTTATTTCATTATCACTGATGATGATTTTTATAATTCCTTCTCATTTAATTTTAAAACCATTCCATTCCATTCGTGCCAATCCTAAATAAATATTCTTATAAAAAACAGACATCTTCTTTTACTTAATTTCCCTTTTTAAATAATTTTAAAGTGTTAGTAAATATGGCCACACCCATGGGCATATTTACCTACCCTGTCGGAAATATGGCCATTTTTTAAATTTAGGAAAAAGTAAAGAATATATGTTAATATTCAATATTTTTATTATTTTTTTGCTACAATATGAAAGCTACTTAGGTACGCTTCATAAATAAATACCGTGGCTTGCCCTCCAATCTTAAAAACTATAAAAAAATAGACACGAAACCTTAGGGTGGCCATATTCGACCCAGGTACCTTACAACTTCCCTACACATTATGTACTTAATCTAAATAAAAAAGTGTAGATTACTAAACATCTTACTGGTCCACCTACTAAACTCAGTATGATAGGTAGGTCTACTTAGTACCTACTTAACTTCCTACGGAACCCTAAAATCGTTTTCATAAGTACTTCGATACTAGATTAAAAGTTGAATAGGTACTTTATACCTACCTAGGTAAAAAAGAGAAAACAAACGACCAGTGGTCTACTTTAGCCCTGGATCGAAAGAGCTGGAAGTCATGAGGAGAACCCTTTGCCCAGCAGTGGGATGATGCAGCAGGCTAACAGTATTTGAAGTAGAACCCTTATTTTTAATCAACTAAATAGTTTTTATTTTTTACATTGTACTTGTATCAACCTACTAACCCTAACTTCCTGCTAATTAATAGGTAATTTACCATCGATCACTTCGATGTTTACCTAGTAAGTATAGTTTAATCGTCATAGGGTGACTCTCCTTCCTAGTTCCTACTAATAAGTACATAAATTATAAATGTGAAAGTTTGTATGGATGGATGGATGGATGTTTGTTACTCTTTCACGCAAAAACTAGGTACCTACTGAATGGATTTGGATGAAATTTGGCACATAGATGGTTTATAACCAGGATTAACATATAGGATAATTTTTATCCCGATATTCCCACGGGATAGAAACCTATGCGAGTGAAACCGCGGGGCGCAGCGAGTATGGTATAAATTAGATACCTGTCGTTATTTATTTCCAAGTACGTAATCATTAGGTATTTCCTTTAACTCCCAAGTAGGTATTCTTTCCTCTATTATCTACAGCTGTTTCATTGAAACGATTTACCTGATTGGCTTGTAATATTACCTGTTTCGATAACAAATTCAATGCTAATCGAATCTTTACATGTAATGTACACGGTACATTTTCCCTTGTAATCTATAAAGTGATTGCTTCAAATCCACCCCAACCTAATGTTGCCGTCTCTTTCGCACGCTTCTCCCAATCTCCCGCCCAAAAATGCGTGCGAAACGTAGGTAATGAACGTGTTGGTCACTGTCGATAAAACGTTCGGTCTATTTAATGATTTGTACAGCATTATGCCAAAGGCATCCAGTGAAAACTAAATATTTAATTTATCCTGTAAGTCACACAAACTACCAAAAAAAAAAAATGTAAACGAAGTTAAAAAAAAAGCTTGCTTATACGATTAGGTATACTACAAACTTAGCCCAGAAATTATTTTGTACAACTTTTTGTCATTTTTGTACAAAAACTGTTGTTTCCATCAAGTAAACAAGTAAACAATTGCAATCCTAACATTTTGTTGACACGGCAATTTTTTCTGTATGACAAAGTAAACACAACCTTATTAAAAATGTAACATTGCAAAAATCATATTAAGTAGAACATTGTTGCAAAAATGTCTTACGATGATGCAAGAGTATCACATTTCTGTCAATAATTAGAATATAACCATAATTCATAGTAGATAAATTATTTACTACTTGTTTAAGGAATTTAAAATAATACTTATGTATACGCACTGGAGTGAGATACCTGAGATACAGGTTTATTCCTAGTTCAGGTAGAATCCAAATATTTTTACCTACACCTAGTATTAAGGTCCTATTTTGTAAATATTTATGTAAATCAATTATTTCAATAAACAATTTCAACATAAGTTCAAAATGATTTTCCTAGAAAGTCCTTATAAAGTTCTACTTTTCAGATTTTTTTTTCATATTTTCTAAACCTAAGGTTCAAAAGTTGGGTAGCGGGATTGTCCGAAAGGGTTACCGCTGCCCTGGAACATAAAGGGCTAAGGAAGGAACACGGGTGGGTTTTAGTCAGTAAGAGTCTGACACTCCCTTCTGCTCCACCCAGAGCGGGAGGGGTCATTTGATGAAAAAAAAAAAAGGTTCAAAAGTTAGAGGGGGGACACACACATTGTTTTTTACTTTTGGAGCGATTATTTCCGAAATTATTGACATTATCAAAAAATAATTTTAGTAAACTCCTATTCATTTTTAAATACCTTTCCAACAATATATCACACGTTAGGGTTGAAATTAAAAAAAAAAAATCACTTCCCACTTTACATATAGGGGGCTACCTTAATAAAACATTTTTTTCCAATTTTTATTTTACCACTTTGTCGGCGTGATTGATATACATATTGGTACCAAATTTCAGCTTTCTAGTGCTAACGGTCACAGAGATTAAGCGAGGACGGACAGACGGACGGACAGACAGACATGGCGAAACTATAAGGATTCCTAGTTGACTACGGAACCCTAAAAAGCAGTAGGTCTACTTACCTACTTAGGTAGGTACTTCCAATAATATTATTATTTTGTCAAATTAAATTACAATTAAAAAAAAATCGTTAAGTGTTAATCGATCTTCGTTGCTGACCGTACCACTGAGTAAGTAAATGGCGCTGATTCCCTTGTTCACAAACTAAACTAAATTTAAGTTCTGTGCATCTTTTTCTTTCTATTTCATTAAGAAAAGGACTAAAAAAGGAGGAAAATATTAGTTTACTCCTGTCAAATTAAGATACTCCATAGACAGATTAGACGTGATTAAAACATGGCTGATAAAAATACATCAATTTACGTCAGGCGCTGACTAGTTTGACAGCACTAAACTAATATTTATTTTCTGTCCTTTTCTAAATTATTTTTTTAAGAAAAAGATGCTTTGATTTAAATTTAGTTTAGTTTGTGATCAAGGGGATCGGCGCCGCCAATAACTAACTTAAGAGGCCGGCGGAGGATGAATTCTCCATACAAACGTAGTTCTTAAATCATTTGCAATTCGAGCATATTTCCAACATATTATGCTGATATTCGGATTTACACAGTATTTATCTAGGTTCTTGTCTATTTTTTTTTCCAAAATTCTTGCCCAAAATGAAATTTAAACGAATTGCATTTCGCGCATATTGACAGCGTAAATGACATGTTTTCTTCTTATTTTTTCTGTATTAAAAACAACAATATTCGTAATATTGTTCGAGCAGAAACATAGCTAACATTATCAAGTTACAAATTATAAAAAAAAAATTAGAAAAATATTAAGTTTTCATTCAACATTTTTGGGATTACGGATTGAGTGCTATCGCGTCAAGAAATTGTGAGTACGCGGGGTGGCACTGCTCACTCACGATGCGCTAGTGTGTGTGCATATACACGCCGACACGCGACTCCTCGCGACTCGTTCGGGACTTTCTTTGTTGTCAGTGTTAGACGATTACTTTACTGTGCTGTGCGTGCGTAGGTACTTATTTGTTTGCTACATAATAATTGTATTGTAATATTTCTGACACTATTGACCTATGCTACGGACTTGGATTATTTAGATTTGCCTTGTGATTTGCTATCGAGTAACCTACATTCTTACGACCTTTGTTTTGTCTACGGACTTGTATATAATTATTTACGATTTGGTTTGGATGCCGACATGGACTCCGAACGTTGTAATGTATCTCACAGTAGGTATAACCTACCTATTACTAAGATACTACAGTACAAGCAAAAAGGGGCAGTAAAACGTCTAAATTATACACACGGCTGAAACGCTCCTCAGGCCCTTTACACATTATGCCGCCGCTGCCGCGGTATTGGTTACCCTTGGATTTGTATGAACTCTTGCATAGGGCGCCGCGGTGGCAGCGAGTTTTGATAGGTCTTATCAAAACTCGCCGCCGCGGCACCGTGTGTTGATGATGCAGCGGCGGTGCCGCTGCAGCTGCGGCATAATGTGTAAAGGGCCTTACTGCTAGTTTTGTATTTTTCGTATTTGGTTTACTCCATATTAATAATAATAATATAATAATAATAATGTTTATTGAAGAAACTAAGACATAAATTACAAAATATTTTAACAGGCTAATTTGGAATAATATAAATGGTATAGTCATCTGTAGTCGAACTAGGCAAAGCCTGTATTTCGACTATCAGCGCCAAACCCCTCGAGTATTATACCTATATAATATATATTATAGCCATAAAATTTAATTTGAAATTTGTACAGTCTTTATAATAAATTTAACTTACTTAGGCATTGGAGAAAGGGAAAAAACAAAAGAAAAAGAGATGTATAGTGTTCGCATGCAGGGCCTCTTATTTGTGTGAGATGGGAATGTACGTGTCTGATGTGTAAGAGGATGTGTAGGGTGTTGTCCAGTGAACTGCTGTGTGTTGTGGTGTGATATTATATAGTCACCCTACACGAATTTATCACGTTTCGTTTCATATTTAAAAAAATAGATGAATGTGCCAATGTCTATGAAGTATGAAAATAATAAAATAAATGTTTATTCGAAATCCTTGGGTTTTTATTTTTATTATTCATACCCCAGAACGCTGTTATTTACATTTAGGTGGTATACGCACATCGCGTAAATATTAAATTATTGGAGTATTTGTCGTTTACTAATACTTTGCATAACCTTACATAATCAGCCTATAATGTTCCCACTGCTGGGACACAGACACAGGCCTCCTCTCAGTGAGAGGGAGTGGGCCGTAATCCACCACGCGGGCCCAGTGCGGGTTGGCAGATGTCACATGTCTTTGCATTCTTATATTTTTTTGCATAACCTATTTAATTTTGTTTTTCGTAAATAAAAAAATAAAAATCATAAAAGATTGTATAGGATAATTGAAAAAACTGTCAAGTACCTTGTGTATGACGACATTTTTTCTACAAGCCCTAGATTTCGAGATAATTATTCTAATATGTTGAGATATTGGCATAGTAAAGAAATTTCCAAAAAACGCATAACTAGTCTGTACATTCACTAACGATTCCCCAAAGTAGTCAACAAAAATAAAGCAAACAATGAACATACCTAATTATAATTACCTACCTACTAATAAATAGAAAATAATGCTTTGCAGTTTGCAGTGCCTTCGGGTCGTTATCGTTAGTCGTTATGAATGAATACACTCACACACGGCTGCGCACCGTGTCCCTCACTCGCCTACTTTTGCGAAACAGAGATAGCAGTATTTCGGACGAATTTTGCCGTCGCCTCGAATTGCATTTGCGAGCGGGCTCCGCCGGCCTCTTAACTAATATTTAAAAAAAAATCGTCTCAAGTAGAAAAGTACAGACGCCAGCTGCAGCAGGTCAAGCTACCCGAAACATACAGACTAATGACAAGACCGGACAAAGTCCAGACGGGGCGCGGGTGGTCAAAAAGCTAGATATTTCCGGACAAATCCGGTCGGATGGTAACCCTAGTCATCCAGTCAGGCTATGGAAATCATGTCACTGTGTATAAGCACCTAACTATTCGCAACTTCTTTCGATCATAATCCAGTCAAGCGCGAAAGGAATTCCGTACCCAAGTGGCGGAGGGTTCCGTAACCCTAATTAGTCATTCTTGTAAAAACATAAAAATAAAAGCTTGTAAAAAGAAGGGCATCGCGTTTTTGTTTTGTTTTCGTCGAAGTCCCTTGAATATTTTAATAATAGTTGTTTTAAGAAGTGCTAAGGTACCTCTGATATATATTTTTTTTAGTATTAGTTACTCTCTCTATAAAAGTTATTAGTTATTTGAAAATAAAATGTTTTTTTTTTATTAAAACTTAAAAGTAGGTAACTAAAATTTTATCAGCCTAGGGTAATTTAGGAACATTTGTGTTTTAATTCTTTTTTACTTTTTTTTTCTTTAGGAATAAGTCTCAAAACTTTTTTTTATTACCTATGTAACCTTTTTTACTCCCTAGCCTTAACCTTGAATCAGATGTTTCTTTTTGCTTCTACAACTTAGAAATTTACCTGTAATTATGAATTAGTAACTTAGAGAAACGGTTTCTTACAAACGGTTAAAACTAATTTCTCAGTGGATTCTTCACAAGGAGACTACTTATCTGCATGTCGCTGTGCCGGCCAGCTGCTTACCTAATTAAATAGGCATGTAGGAACTATATATTAAAATTCTTATCTAGTTACTTAAGGAACTGTAGTTTACTGTTCTTTATATAGCTACTGTAATGGCTGTCGTAGATACCTATAGAAAAATACAAATTAGTAATATACACGGTCAAATTTAATTAGCTAGCGAAACTGCAGACGTGATGGGTGTCGATATCTAAATACAATAAAAAAAAAATGTCTTGGTGTGTGGGGGGGGGGGGGGGAAACGACCGCTAATAGTGTTGTTACTATGAAGTTTACACACAAAAAACCATTTTTTTTTTTGTAAATTGATACAAAACTGTATTATAGGTACTACGGCAACTTATGCCTAGGAAATGAGCAAGCGTATGTCGTAAAAATGTTCATAAAATCGTATAAAATTAGATATTAACTATTTATTAATAAATAATGGATCTCTGGATGCAGTTTGGCACTAGAAATTTTATGGTATATTTTTAATTATAATTATTGTTGCTTTAAACTGCTTTTAAAGACAAATAAGAGGTTTGTTTGAAGATTTTTTTGATGCATTAATGTATGTTTAATTATGATTTGAGTTGGATCACTGTATTAAAATAAGACTTGAAAATATCATACTTTTTTTTTGGTCCTAATTATTTACGGTTTCAGAGATACACTGCTTTAAAAAAACAACTTTTTGACCGTTTTCAAGAAATCTCCGCTTTAAGTACCCAGTCTAAAGTTGTCAAAAAATAAAAGGCCCTTCTTGACACCTGTCAGTTTCTTACAAACGAATACGTGTTTTGCGAATTTGATCTTTATTGACTACCTACTAGAACTGTCAATGTCAAAACAGGCCTTTTAATTTTTGACAACTTTACCCATATTCCACAACAATGATTACACTGACCGCTCTTGGGTTTATGTGCTGATCGCGTTCAGTTTCATTGGAGGAATTCGTCTTAAGTAGTATTGTAAAGAATAGAATAGAATACTCTTTATTGTACACCATACAAATAGAATTCATCACTACTGCTCTCAAAACGGTGAAGAAAAACTTCGTAAGGAAACCGGCATGTCTTAGATCAAAAAATTCGGAGACATGTGACATCTACCAACTCGCACTGGGCCCGCGTGGTAGATTACGGCCCACTCCCTCTCACGGAGAGGAGGCCTGTGTCCGAACAGTGGGAACGAACGTTATAGGCTGCTTATGCTAAGTATCCGGGGCGCCGTCATCCCGCAGCCCCGGGACGTGTGAAAAAGGCCTACGTGACGCGTCCCATGTTTATATTACCTCCTCGAAGCTCAAACCACCTGTTGCATTATGTATCATACAGGTAGTTTCGAATACCGCCATCTAGTTCTGTAAGCGTAATACAGGTATCAATATGAACTGTACAACCGACGGTGAAGCATATTGTTGAGTTTATGGAGCCGTCAAGCTTATTGTTTTCATTGTGTAACTCTAGATGGCAGCTCTGTGGTGATAGTGTTCAGAAACGAGGATAGCAAGTCGGTCCTGTCATCCTGTGGTCCTTAATTAATCGGATCAAGACCAGCCCGTTGTTTTCAGCCCCTTGTCGCAGTTAAGTACTTACAGTCCGACCGCCAAGAGCTAACACCTGTCAGTACGACAATTCTAGCAGCTAATAAAGATCAAATTCGCAAAACACGTATTCGTTAGAGTGAATCTGACTGGTTTCAAGAACAGTTTCTCTCGTCGGTCGCACTGTAATTGTTATCATACATTAACTGACGTCTTCTTCCAGGTAGGCAGAAACAACAGAATCTGCTACGATCGTTACATACTCCTTCTGCTTCGTTAATATTTAATTAATTGATAAATCGACAAAATTCTGTAATAAACCAATCAAAACCGTTTTTATAAAAAAGATTTTTTATTTACCAGACAACACAAATTACACAGATTCATCTCAAACATTAATAAAGTTCCACTTAAATATATTAATAAATTTAAATAATAATTCATAAATCTCTGATTAAAACCACAATAAAATAAATAAATAGTATTTGCACCAAAGCAGGAATCATGTACAATCTCAAATGGATATTATTTAAATTAAATAGGTATTATAAATTATTAAGAAAAAAAAAAACAGCCATTACGTGTCATAGTGGACGAAGCTTCTAAGTAAATAAGTTATAAAAAACACAATTCTGTATTAGTATTGGAGTAAGGGCTGATTTTTCCAACACCAGATAATTTTGTCCGAGGAACAGTTTTGAATTTTTTACATTTCTTCCATACAAAAACTGTCAGACGTCAATTTAATTCCACAGTTAAAAGTTGTCTGTCGATTGAAAAATCAGCCCTAAATCATAACTGAAAATAATGTAGGAAATAATTAAATATTGCTTATAGGAATAAGTTACATCCTCTATTTTATTTTCATATTTTTATTTTGGGCATTATTCTTTTTTTCTTCTTCTAAATTACATTTGTTTCAAGTTATAATTATTTTGTACGAATAATTATTATTTTATAGTAACCCGGTGGTTTTTATTGGAATGATAAGTCAACTGTATAGGAATGAGAACAGGTATGCATGTCTGTATTTCTTCAGGCATGTGTAAGGTTGGATAGTTTTAATACTGTACAAGAGATTTTAAATTAAGTAGTAAGTTAGTAATTAAAATAGTAGTAAGTAAATGGAGAGACCAGTAATAGAAAATGCGTTTTTTTTTTAAAGTATTGTCACTTCGTTTGCAGCGCCATATTATTTTGATTTAAAAGAGTGTCCGTGGAGTTTCCTGCCCGTTCTTCTCAATAGTAACCTGCTACACTTTGGAATGGGCAACTAGCTTCATCTTTCTGACTGACCGACCCCTTTGACCTTCAAAGGTGCCTGCAATTCTTTGAAATTTGAGTTGCTTTGAGTTTGAGCGTTCCTTTTTAAACTTCAGTTGGTTCTACAAGACCCAAAACTAGTCTCTGTTGGCAATTATAATAACTCTGTAGCTTCGGAATGATAAATGCATCTTTAGAAACAACTGTTGCAATGTTATAACTTACTCTGTATGACTAATAAATGTTAGATTAATAAAATTGCTGACAGTATTTTATTGGATATCAGGTTAGTATTCAATAAAACTAACGTTAGCAAAAATATTAGGTAAATAAATAATTAGTGTAATATGACTACTCTAAGTTGGCCGGCACTAATTAAATTATACCTTGTATACCTACACAAATAAAGTTATTTAAAAATATTAAGTAACTGTAACGACGGCATAAATTATCTCTAATTTAAAACAAGATGTTACTAGTTCGGATGATGACATTAAATTGAGCGGTACTTTACTCTAAATCAATAATTCAGCTGCATCCGGTTAGCCTGGAAGCCGACCCCAACATAGTTGGGAAAAGGCTAGGCAGCTGATGATGATGACTTTACTCCAAATGTCACGGTTAAAATAGAATGAAATAAGCGAAATCATAACTTTATTTATACAGTTTTTATCAGCACTTAGTATATTTCGTATACCCTGGAATGCGGTCCCGAATTACTGAACAGTATTGTACGAGTGACGTCACAACGCCAGGTGTCTAGTTAACTCCCACGGGTAATAAGTAGCTGTAGAAATCCCAAAACATTCTTATATTGACAAGGTTTCAACTTGGTTAAACTGATGTCAGACATCTCACTTGAGTGAATGCTCATTTTTGTTTCATTCCACGTTCACACGATTGTGATAAAATGACATATAGATAGGAATGAACGTTCATTTGTTCCTTTAATTTCATTTTTCTTTCGGTAGGCGAATGAAAGATACCAAGTGATAGAATCCAACAGTTCGTTGGATCGGTTCATCTAATGAATTCAAATTTCACTTTTGATTAATTTGGTGTAGCAGACATTTCACTTAAAGTGAAACACAAAAATGAAAAAGTCTGATATCTGTTATATATATTGCCAGTTTCGACGAAATGTTGACTGTTTTAACAGTAAGTCAATAGTATATTACGGACGCTATAAGTATCATATGGACATGGTAACTAAAATAAATAAATAATAATAAAAAAATAAACGGAATCTCTGTAGAAAACTACTTCAGATCAACAATTACTCACTTCCTTTTCATTAAAATATATTAATAGCTTAATTATTAAATAAAATTGGACAAACATTCCCATAAAACTTATTTTTAAGAGGTACTTAGCTTTCCATTTATTATGCATACGTCAATAATTATAATGAATTATGCAACATTTACACTTATTTTGATAAAGGCAATATAGGTAAAGGTAACATCAAAAGTAGTACCTACACACTATCCACGAAAAACCCGAAAAGATTATACCTTACGCAAAATTCCCATCTGTAACTATTTCACCGGCACTAAACAGTCAGGTCTAAAATAAGGTGATGAGGTGGTTTAATAAAAATAATAGTATTACCCCCATGAAACTTTCTATGAAAAATTTCTATGAAGAGAGAAGGCGATGTTTTTTTTTTCCATTGTCATTCCATTCCAAGACGCTGATTTTTGGAGGTAAGTAAATACTAAGATGTTTTCAGGAACATGATTTTAGTGCTTTTTGCAACATGCCTCTAATGCTACTGACGGTGAAAAAGTCATAGAAACTAAACACCATCAACTAAATTAACTGCACCAAATTATCTAATTTCATTAAACTCGAAAACCGTTGCTCTATCCCTATACTAAAAGCCTATTCAATAAATAATCTGTAGTCAAAACGGTATTAGGATTGGTACAACGCTACTAGTTTCTATTCGCGCGTGGCAAAAATCGGAACTAACGTCGCCATCTTTTTTTCAAATGTCAATTTCACAAAAATGTTTACCAACAATGCCTGTCAATGTCATTCAGGCGCCTACAGATCCTTGTACCACTCTAAACTCATATTTTTTATTTGCTAGACCAAGAGACAGTTAATATATACTAAATAATGTCATGTTGACAAGAAAGGACGATCGCAGCTGTCATTTTAGTCTAGCAAATTAAAAAATCAATGTTTAGTTGTTATTTATTAGTCACACGTTAACAACGGCATTGACAGCTAGTTTACTCCTCTCGAGTTGTTCGAGTACAGGTTTTCCTATTAGAGAATTCTCAGTAGCTGCTCGGAGTCTGGATACTTTAGTCGAGTCACACCACACAATTAACTGGGCTTGTACAGACGCCAGCACATCAAGCTACTACAATCTGTCAAATTTCTTTAATAGATTTTCAACTTTATCGCTAAAGCATTAAGGTTCAAAGTTGATTGGGAAAATTTGACAGTTTCGGGTAGCTTGACCTGCTGGCGTCTGTACCTCAGGGGCAATTCTCATAATTTTAAGAACGTTCACAGTTTGATCTGTCTCAATCTGTCAAAAAAAAAAACCTCTAATTTCCCTACATTTTGACCAGTTTTTGACATTTGTTTGTCGCTGAGATGAGACTGCGACTAGATTTTGAACGTTTTTAATTACAAGAATTGGCCTTCTGATCAATGGCATGACTTAACTTGCCCCCTTATTACTTAGGACATATAGTAGGCAAAATGTGGGTCGTATACCAACACCTTTCGCTTACCCCTTTCGGGAATACACGCGTGTTGATAAGCTACGCTAAACTGATCAATGACGTCACTTGGTTTTCAGAATAAAGGTGTCATAAAAGACTTATGGCAATATTTTACCCCTTTCAAGGGTTCAGGTCCAAAGTGCGGTCGGCATCATACCTTCCATGCTCGCAGTTCTAGGAGTCAAGGTTTCGTTACAAAGGAATTCTAATGGCATATCTACTAGATAACCTTGAATAAGGTCTATTTTCCTGTTGGCAAGTGCTGGGTCCGTGTTCCATAGATTTTGGTTTTCTTCTTGATATTTCTTTAGTTCGGCGAAGGTGTGGACGGAGTCTGTTGGTAGCGTGTGGAACACCTGGAAAAAGGGAAATATTGGTTAGTTTATTGGTGACAAGGTTTTTTTGGTTGAATATGAAGAAGATTGTAGAAATACTAATTTGCCGGCACGGTTGGCGCAGTGGTTAAGCGATTGACTGTTGCGCTGCGTGTCGCGGGTTCGATTCCCGCACGGAACAAATATTTGTATAGCCTACAAGTAGTTCTTCCGGGTCTGGCTGTTGGTGTATGTGAGTTTAAATGTTTGTAAAAGCACCCACGATACAGGAGAAATTTCTAGAGCGGCGCAAAGCTTAGAAAAAAAAAAAAAACTATGCTTGACTTTGAAAAGTGTCATTATGTACGACCAACTCTAGACGAGTGTTTCTCATTCTTCGTCCAAATACATACGTTTTTGGTTAACAAATACAAATACACCTTATGATTATTGAAATCTATACTACTAATAATAAAACTGAAGAGTTTGTTTGTTTGAACGCGCTAATCTCTGGAAAATAGTCGGATTTGAGAAATTTGCATTTGGTAGCCCAGTTTTTGAGGAAGGCTATTTAACATCACGCTCACGCTTAATACTTACATCCTCATACAAGTCAGTATTCCTCTTAGACGTGGCCTTCCAGTGGTTCCTATAGAACTCGTGGCAACAAGGATCGTCCAGGGTTAACCCGTACTTGTCCAAGTCTTCGCCCATGAGCCCCAGGTGTTCGCGGAACAGTCTCTTGCGTAACGCTCCCGCTACACGACCGCAGGGGAAGGCTTCGCCGTTCATTGTGCCGTCTACGAATTGCTCGTCCTGGAAAAGAAAGAAGTTTGATTTACAGTTTGCTCGTAGTCATTTTTCCGCTAGATGGCGCTGAAGTCAATTTTCTTTGTACTTTATTTAGTTTTACGTGTAATTGGAACATTAGTAAGCCGTAGTAGCAATTTACGCAGTACTCGGACGTTATACTTTATTGAGCTTGGTCCTATTGCGTGGATTTTGAGACAATGGCCTTAAAATCTACCCCATACACCTAACCAACGTTATGTTGTTGGCAGAATAAACATCTACCTTGATAGACCAACCAAATACAGTGCATTCTTGGTAAGAACGCCACGACTTTCATATTCTTTCTTTTTAAAAAAAAAAAAAAACCTTAGCCCACACTAGGAATTACTCCTGTATCGTGGGTACGTTTACAAACACTTAAACTCACATACACAAACAGCTAGCTAGACCCGGAACAACTACCTGTAGGCAATACAAATATTTGTTCCGTGCGGGAATCGAAACCCGCGACACGCAGTGCAGCAGTCGATCGCTCAGCCACTGCGCCAGCCGTGTCGTCAGTGCATTCGTCGTAAGAACGCCACGACTTTCGTATTACCAACCCCCTTTTACAACACTATAGCGTTTGATCATTCTTTCCTCTTTCTTAGCAGACACTGTTAAAGTTGTGGTTAAGGTGGATGCTCCAAGGTAGCCCGCGAAATTCAAATTTTCTTACGTTTTTTGCAATTTGCTGGTCAGTACTAAGTTACTCGTTGATTAAAATATGATTCGCGGCCGTAACAAATATATATTTACAGAATTCCACCATTTTTACATACCGAGACCCCTTCGTGCCTCGGAAAGCACGTTAAGCCGTTGGTCCCGGCTTTCATTCGTGGATCTTTGACAGTCGTTACGGGTAGTCAGAAGCCCGAAAGTCTGACAACCAGTCTTACCAAGGGGTATCGTATTACCCAGTAACTGGGTTGTGGAGGTGAGATAGGCAGTCGCTCCATGTAAAATACTGGTATTCAGCTGCATCCGGTTAGACTGGAAGCCGACCCCAACATAGTTGGGAAAAGGCTAGGCAGTTGATATCCACCGTCCGACTTCGCCCACAGCTGAGCATAGACCACTGTATTTATATGCCAATCCCACGCCCCTGTGCCAGCCCTATCCAGGTTCTACCGGTGATGGTAGCAATGTGCAGCATTACTAACCTGTATAGCCGCCTCACACTACACTTACCCTAACACTACACTCACGCATACACTACACTCACTACTACACCACCTCACCACACCACCACTAACCCTTTTTCTCTCCTTATTGTATTAGGCTTACAAAAATAAATAATTATTATTATTGGATGCAGTAACTAACCTGTAAAAGCACAGCGATCTCCGAATCTCTCTTCCCAATCATGGACCTGTCGTTGATGTTCGCGCTGCCGCATATGATGGTCTTGTCATCAGCTATTAATAACTTGGAGTGCACATAAATCAGTTCGGTGACAGGCTCGTCTCCTAATACTGAGTGGGTGCGAAGACCGTGGAAGGTGATGTACTCGAATGGGTCCGGGACGCCGGATTCGTAGAGGCGGGTTATTATGGCTTCTCGGCTCCTGAAAAAAGAAATGATTAATTTAGCTGAGTGAACACAGCTAATGAGCTAAGCAAAGCTGCGGCTGTTAGGGATGGGCGTTGCGACAACGAACCGTTCACAAAGATCGTTTTACATTCTGCAACGATGCAACCGTTTTACGTCCTGGGTTCAAACAGGGATATTATATCTAATGATATAATATTATTGCTAATGGTCAAATAATTAACTATTAGTTAAAAAAATAACCATTAGAGACCATTAGATAAACTGAAAATTGATCAAAAAACACATTTTGCAAAAATTTAACCATTAGTTACTATAAAATAAACACCGGCCATATGAGTCACCCGTTATCTTGCCTATGCACTGCTAACATAAAGCTCCATAAGAGACCGCTAAAGGGACTCGTGGCTAAATGATATCAGCCGCACGGATCGATCGAAGCCGTCTGACGTTTTTTAGCCGGAACAAACAGACAGACAGACACAAAAAAAAGAAAAGTTTTTTTTTGTTATAAGTATATACTTTCATATCTGTGCATTTCGTAAAAAGCTGTTGTTTTGACATTACAAATAGACAGTTTACATACATAATCAGCCTATAATGTTCCCACTACTGGGACACAGGCCTCCTCTCGATAAGAGCTGGAGTAGGCCATAATCCACCACGCGGGCCCAGTGCGGGTTAGAAGATGTCACATACATGTCTTCGATTTTTTGGTTCTAGGACATGCCGATTTCATTTAATTTAATAAAATAGACAGTTTAATTTTATTTATTTGTATTATGTATAGATAGTTCGACCTTGATAATGTAAGGTGACTAACCTGCTAATACTCTGATAGTTCCAGTGCGTGACGGCGTGCAGCGAGGTGCCCGAGGGCGCGCCGACCTCGCCCTCGAAGCCCGGCAGCAGCGGCATCACCACGTACACGCGGAAGGTTTCCTTCGCGCGGTATGCTCGCATTATACGGTTGTACAACGCTTCGCCTATCTGGAAGGTAAATAATAATAGTTTCTAGTAACTCGTAATCGTTAGTTTCTAGTAATCGTGGAAACGGTCAGCAAATTAGTAATCTGTGGAAAATTTCATGCGTGGTAGTATATTATTTTGTTAAGATACATGTTATAATAGCATTAAATAATTTATGGAAGATTAAAAATTACAATAAAGCACAAATGTTATGAATAAAATCATCTCATTAATATTAAAATGTTATTAATTTAATTAAAAAAGTCAAAGTGACCTCTGCGCTGCCACCGACAACGCCGTGGAAGTGGCAAAGTTTTGGGAAAATAAGATTTAAAATATAGAAGAGGAATGAGTAAAGGTTTAGTAAAAAGGATTAGTTGCTGTTATTTGCAGATCAGCAGTAGGTACAGGAGTTTAAAGGCAGACAAACTCATAATAGGACGGATCTTTTTCAATAAATAATATTATACACAGTGTATGAGAAAGGTGTGGCCAAATTTAAGAGTGTGGTACAGACTATCAAACTGAACCACTTTCTTCATGGGACTTTAAAGGACATTTTATACCCAAAAATTAAAGCTGGTAAAAAAATAGTACTATTTTCTTATGGGAAACAACATCTTGAGCATTTTTTCCTACATATTACAGCCAAGGTGTACAATTAACCTCCCGGCTGCTATTTCAGATTGAAAATGGGAAAAATCATATTTTTGTAACAAGTGTTTTAAGCATAACATTAAAAAAATAGCAACATTTAATTGAATTTAACACCCTTAACATGTTTTAGCTATAAAATTGATAAAAAATAAGAATAATAATGTTGGATCATCATCATCAGCCTGCTTCAGCTTACTGCTGCTGCTGGACACACCGGTCGCTCTCAAAGCACCCTATTCATGTTGTAACGCCTGATCAATATCACATAGCAGCAATTCGTCTAACTAGCTTTAATTATCCTTATTAATTGTTATAATTATGTGTGGGCACATAATTATAACAATTAATAAGGATAATTCGTGTCTTTGACACTTGACTTGCCTTTGAAACCTCATGTTGTTAACACCAATTTAAAATTATATTTTGCTTGTATTGAGTATCTAGTTTATTCTTCCGGCATATCCCCAATTCCCGTTCAAACAATATAAAAATAAATTTGTAGACTTCCGTTGTTGTAGTAAAAAATGCTCAAGAGGTAATTTCCCATCAGAAAACAGTACTTTTTTTTGGCTTTAATTTTTGGTTACGAAATGAATGATGTCCTTTGACCACACCATTCTGATACACCCTCTAGAGAAAGATTCCTCGACGTCAGTCTTTTAAGCTGTTACCTGCTTACTATGGTTTGTTCTGACGAGTGTTACGCCGTGCCGACTGCACCATGACAGGTGTCAAGTAAGAGTTAGTTAGTGCGTGTTACCTGGTTCTTTACCTGGTTCCTCACAGCTTGGCTGGAGCGTGACTGCGTGATAAAGAACTGGTTCTCAATGTATACGTAGTGCTGCGCGCGAGTGATCGTGTCTGCGTACGCTTCGTGTATGCTTTGTTCTACTGTGTCAGGGTCTAGGAAACCTCCTGACCAGCTTGAGAGGCTGCGAAGGACCTGGATATTAAAGAAATTTATTTTTATTTTACAGTTCGGGGTCATAGAGTATGCAAGGGTTTTGTCATATTACTATACAGAGTTATTTTAAATAATATCGTGAAGATTTCCACCAGTCAAATGCTATCGCGAGCCGCGTTAAGGTTCTTCGTTCAAAATTACAGTACATACAGCGTGCCGCTTTAATGGCGACATAAATTTAACACGTATACGTTTAAAGTTTTCGTTTTGTGAACATATTTTAATTTCATTAAACATTGTTATTTATTTTAAATTTTCTAAAATAGCATCTTGGAGTAATCAAGAACTGTATATGGAAAATTTGCCGAGGTCACGGATCATAACATCGCATCAATGAAGTTAAAACAAATAACATGCACAGAGTAGGAGTAGGCGATTTGAAGGAAAGAGAGAGAGTCCTACGTCGGCGAGAGGCGCAGGCGATAGTTCTCAAATTACGAATTATTTTATATTGTTATGTCTTTTATTTCACTTAAAAATTACACTTAAAAATTACATTTTTAAATATATTTATAAACAAAAAGATAAAAAAAAACATTTAAAAATATAAAAAATAGTAGCCCACCGGTATCGGGAACAGGGTCCAAGCTACCGGCGGTCAGGGCTTCAGAGAGAGAAACTTTCTGACAATGCGAGCCGTGTCTAGAAGTACCGCTTTCTGAATCAAGCCCTTGATCCAGCTGCCCAACGAGAGCCTCCTCAGGTGTTGGTCGAGGGACGAGGCTCTTGACTATTAACCCATTGGCTGTCACGACTATCGGCACAATGATTACTGAGTCCACATGCCATATGTCGACAACCTCGCGAGCCAAGTCAAGATACTTGATTTGTTTATCTTTCTCGGCTTTCACGAGGTTCTCATCATGCGGGGGATTCTTATGATTACTGGCCACTAGTCCCACCCATGTGTTACATTAATGTTGCCATTGTAGCGCCACCGTCTACCAGTGGTCAACTTTAGCCCTGGATCGAAAGAGCTGGAAGTCGTGGGGAGAGGCTTTTGCCCAGCAGTGGGATGATGCAGGCTAACTGTAGTACAGTAGTAGTAGCAGCGCCACGTTGTATAACAATAGTTACCTGACAGGATACGTTGTTGATGTCACATTGAAGATATTTGTCCAGATCATGTAGAGGTTTGATGTCGATGTACGCCTTCGGTAGCAAATACGGGTAGTTCGGGTTTTGTCTGAAACATGACATTTTCATATCCATTAGTACTACTGCTGCCGTGATGGGTGACCGAGAGATTATCCTAATAATATTATAAACGTGAAAGTTTGTATGGATGGATGTTTGTTACTCTTTCACGCAAAAATTACTGAACGGATTTGGATGAAATTTGGCATACCGATTTTTTATAACCAAGATACTTTTCCCGATATTCCCACGGGATCGAAACTTATGCGGGTGAAACCGCGGGGCGCGCAGCTAGTAAAGATATAAATGTTTACACAAGGGAAACTTCTTCAAAATGAAGTGTGTAAAACTTTTATGTGCATGGCTAAGTTTCTTCGGTACTTATGGACACTTTTTTTTTGCTTTATTATTATTTGAAATCGAAACCCGTTATGTAATTTCGCCAGTTAATTTAATCTGAGTCTGTATCTGGTGATATGACATGTTGGGGTTGGCAGTACGATGTGAGCAAGACAGAGTGTGTGAAAGAGTAAGAGTAGAAATAGCAAGATCGTGGTGTGCACGTTGCTGCTTTGAGACTGTAACTAGAAAATTACGTTTTCTGGTCGATTTTGAAGTTCAAAAGTGCCTTCCTTCTATGTGCCTATTTGAAATAAACGATTTCACTTTGAAAGCATAATCAGCCTATAACGTTCCCACTGCTGGGACACAGGCCTCCTCTCTGTGAGGGAGTGGGCCGTAATCCACCACGCGGTCCACTTTGACTATAGACGTTTTACATTGAAATAAAATCCAGCGTTTGATTTCCCACATGCCGCATGCCTGACCTCGCCTTCTCCAGCTTGATGGCGTTCCACCGCTGTATGAAGTGGCGCGCCACGTCCCGCGCGGCCGCGCCCTGCACCAGCACGCCCACGTCGTGCCACGGCATGCGCGGGGTAGAGTTTCTGTCCACTAAGTCTGGAATCGTACACGTTGCTACTTAGTTATAGTATTGTGTAAGATTTGCTGCTGAAAATATACCCGGGATTCTTAATTTGCTAGGGATGTTCCAATGACATAATATGAACTTCCGTGGTACTGGTATTTATATGTAGGTCTGAGGGCGTTGTGCGAGTTTTTTACCCACTAGATCGCGTGAACGTAAACGCAGATTTGTATGGTATTACAGCAGCGCCATCTAGTGGAAACTCGATAGCACTGCTGTCATTCCATACAAATCTGAGTTTACGTTAACGCCATCGAGTAGGTAGAAAAACTCGCACTATGCCCTCAGGTCTGTTTCCATTACCAGTTCCTAGCAGGAAAACTAAATACCTAGTACAGTCACGAGCATCAATATGTCAACACTTGGCCACTTTCTTTCAATTGTAAATTTTTTCGTGAAATAACGAATGCAACGTTGAAATACGACACATTACATAAACCTGTGGGTTTGAAAATGCTATTTTCGTAACAACATAAAATTTCATTAAAAAATAAAGGAGTAAATCGCTTTTGGATAACACCGAGTGTATACATACTTTTGCTCGTGACTGTACATAATGCCTGATATGGAAATTAAACACTGCGTAAGCCAGTATAGTATTTTTATCGCACGAAGCGATGCACGTTTTACTTGTGGTAACCAAGTGTACAGACCCGCTGTGAATGTGTGCGTGATCACGAGTAGCGTCAGCGCATACAGTTCCGACTTCGCCATTGTCCCGGACGGTACCCAGACCTCCTGCGCTTACACACGCATTCACAGCGTTTGTAAACTTGGTATCCACACGTAAAGCGTGTGTCGCTTCGTGAGATAAAAAGTCTGTAAGCGACCACGGTTTCTGAAATTTTCCAATCAGTTATTTGCTGAAAAACATTGCGTTAGTTGTTGCTATTGGTAGATCAACAACAAAGATCGTGTCAACCACAAACAAGTGCGAGTCGGACTCGCGCACGAAGGGTTCCGTACCATTATCTATAAAAATCACGTCAACAATGATTTTTTTTTAAATATTTATTTTATTTAAATTTAATTACTTATTTATTTTTAAAGTGAATATACAACTAAATATTCTGTGAATATTTCAAGCGTCTACCTGTAGCCGTTATTAATGTCGAGCAAAAAACAGCAAAAAAATTCACGTTTATTGTATGGGAGAGTACTTGTTGTTATAGCGGCAACAGAAATACATCATCTGTGAAAATTTCAACTATCTAGCTATCACGGTTCATGAGATCCAGCCTGGTGACAGACAGACGGACAGTGGAGTCTTAGTAATAGGGTCCCGTTTTTACCCTTTGGGTACGGAACCCTAAAAAAATGTGGAAGCATTTAAGTCGCAAGTTGTTAGTTATTGGTCCCAGTTTTAAAGAGACCAACACGACAAGAATGCAGTTGAGAAAATATATGTCATGATTAACTTACCTACAAACGGCAGATCTAAATTATTAAAATCCTTAACAATAAAATTAGTGTAGTCCTTCCCTTTCCACAGTTTCGAGTTTCCTTCAATATCCTCCAATGCTTCCTTTGCCTTCTCTGTAATAACTCTGCCTTCAACCACTTGCGCTAGTGGAGTAGGTTGACTGACTTGCCTACTTGCCACTTCCACTGGCTTTATACCTAGGGCATCAGTAAGTAAGATTTGATCTGTCGATAGAGCATATTTCTCAGCTTTTTTTCTTTCTGAGTCATCAAATTTTTTTTCATTTCTCTCTTCTTCGTATTGCGGATATAGGATACTAATAATATTTTTTCCTCTATCTGTTATTTTTTCTACAACGTTCCTTTTTTGAACCTCAGGGCTTGGGCTCTCGAGTCTGGTAAAGTCTTGTGTCTTCTGTGGGTTGGAGTTTATCAGGAGCTGGTCTCCTGGTTCTAAGACTGGAAGGTTCTCGGGAATGGTTTCTGTTTCGCTGGTTTCAGGTACTTTTTCTTCATTCTCTTTTTGAGTATCGTCTCTTAATGTAGCGCTGTGAATGTAGATGTGTATTTGTTAATGTTAGCTGTTGCGATAAATTCTAAGGTCTATTCAAATTTATTTTTTCAATTGATGTTTTTTCAAGTTAAACAAATATCAACTTTATTTTAATGTTAATTAAGTTGATTTCAGAGTGACCCTCACTATAGAAAAAGTTATAAAAATGTTTGAAATTGTAGCGTAAACTGAATTTTACAGTGTAGGAATTAAAGTAATTTTTCCATCGACTCATATTTGTTTGCATTTTTGGCAACTGAATCGCGAACGCAGATTAGCTATCAACCACAAAGTAACAGCGTACCAGCTCAAGCCTGAATTTAAATTGTATATATTATCTTAGTCTGTACAATCTACTAACACTAGAAGTTAAGTAAAATTGTTACTAAGCCTATGGACTCCTGTCTGAAATAAAAGTTTTCTATTCTATAAAGTAACTTTTATCTTACTCGTTTAAGCTGATGACTAGATCCTTAGAGCTCTTGGCCAGTTCCAGCGCGGCCTCGATTCCGTTAGCGTAAGGTAGATACAATCCGCCGCCCGGGGAACTTGATGTTTTCTTCTTTGTTCGTAAGTGGCTTTTGGGTTGGACTTCGTCGCCGAGGTCTGTTAGCCTGAAAAAATGTTCCAGAAAATGTTATTGAGTTATTAAAGTTTTGTAGCATGATTGACGTGTGGTGACACATCTTTGAATGGAGACAAAGGGTAACCAATGAACTACCATCATCATCTGCCTAGCCTTTTTTCAACTATTTTTGGAGTCGGCTCCCAGTCATGTTCGTGAACGGGCGCCGTCGGTTGAGACTGGTCATCTTTTAACTGCCAGGGCTTATTTTGAATTTTATATTTTAAATTGTTTAGTTTTTTACATTGTTCTCACATATAGAAGCAATAAGAACAATGTAACCAGGATTTTGTAATAATATCTTGATTTAAAAGAGTGTCCGTGGAGTTTCTTGCCCGTTCTTCTCCACAGAGATCTACGTTTTGGAATGGGCAACTAGCTTCAACTTTCTGACTAACTGACCGACAATTTAATTTTGACAATTCAAAAGTGCCTGAAATGGTTTAATTGAAATAAACGAGTCTAACCGGATGTAGCTGAATACCAGTACCTATTTTACGTGGAGCGACTGCCTCGCGACCTCTATGTTGAGGTTAAGGACTAGTTGAAGTTAAAAGGATATGCAGTAGCATTTTGTCTAAACCGGTATAGCTTAATGTATGTACCAAAAGCATGAAGTAGAATGTGGAATTAGAGCTTTATTAATATAAAACTATAGTGTAAAGTTAGTTAGACAAGTAACATTTACCTGTGTTTATAGTCGTCCCATCGTCCGTAGCACAGGTCGATGCCTCCAACAAACGCGACTGTCTGGTCAACGCACACGATCTTCTCGTGATGCGCCCAGAACAGAACGCCGGCTTTCGCGTGATCTGGGTGACGGAAAACCTGAAAATTGAATTTTTTGTGACAAATTATTGTTTGTCTATTATACAGGGATTTGGATGAAATTTGACACATGGGTGACCATGGCCTGCATTAGGACATAGGATACTTTTTATCCCGATATTCCCACGGGATCGAGACTTATGCCAGTGCAACCGCAGGGCGCAGCTATATTACATAAATAAATAAACTACCCAGACTGCACTGGACGTCCATTTATTATAAGAAAGAAAGAAAATGCATTTTTTCCAACGCACCTCTTCCAACTAAGCTTTGTAGATAGAGTATGCAGAAACACACTATTATAAGTTCTTACCTTAATATATTCGCTAGCTAATCTACTTTTGCTGTAGAAACTGTTGATACCGAGCGCCATCTCCACTTCTTTGTACAGCATTATAAATATTTTTACACCTTGCGCCTGAAATAAGTAAACAGCAGTCTGTTAGAAAGGTTTCCTTTTCTTTACCACATTGAATAGCAATGATATTTTTTAGGCCGAAAAACTGGCTAGAAGTGGACTTATCTCTTGGTGATGTCCCGAAAAAGTAAGCAAGCACCAAGCACTCACCCTATGCGCCTATTGTTTCAACACTACCAATTAGGTTAGATTTTGCTACTGCCCTAAACTATATCCTTTTTAAAAATTAACAATACTTACCGCCTTTCTCTTTAAAAGCGTATCCAAGCTTGGCTACAAAGATCTCCTCTTTGACCAGCTCCATGGCGTCGGCTACGGCGCAGTATGTGGAGCCGTCAGCACAAACTGCCTTAAAGACTAGTAGCATTGCCACATTGGATGGCAATGCTGATGAAAAATGGTCAGGAGTCGACCAATCACTTGGCCATATTCCCAAAAAAGTAGGCAAGCACTTACCCCAAGTCCCTGGTGTTTTAAGGCTGGAAGATTTGACCAGGTTTTCTGTGGTAGCCCCACCCCATCCCTATCCCACTTCTGTGGCATACCCTAGTTATATTTTACATTCATCAGCACTTACTGCCTTTCGCTTCAAAAGCGTATCCAGTCTCCAGTAGCTTCCTTTAAGCGCTGGTCTCTTCAGATAGATCTCGGGACTTAACCACCAGTCAGCTATGAAGATTTCCTCCTTGGCCAGTTCCATAGCATCGGCCACTGCTGATAGGTATGCGGAGCCGTCGACCAGCGTGCCTACAGGTGTTGCCGCGCGGGGAGGTGCGAAGGAGTGGTGGACGTTTGGGTATGTAAAGTCTCGGGCTGTGGGTGAGAAAGATAATATAGTTTGTTTATGTATTTTTGGTTCCTTTTTCTTGTAGGTATGTATTGAAATGGGACTGTAGGGCAAAAATATAAGAAACAGTGACAAAGTGTACAAAGGTGCAATGCTCGATTTTAAAATGAAACAGAGGATTTGAATTAAAGTTATAACGCGAACTTATTTCTAACCGCTCCCGCCACAATCCACGCGCTTCTGGCGGAAACGCCTCTTGTTCCCAGCCGGCCAATGAGAGCGAGTCGAAGCTTCTAGAACATTCTAGAAGCTTCCTTTAAAAAACATTCGACGCACACCCCTTTTTGACAGGAGTCGTGTGACATCCGTCAACTGAGCAACCGAAAGTATTCAATATTTTACGAATCTTTATCTTCGCCCCAAACCCTATTGTTTAATAATATATATCATTGTGTGGATGTTAAAAAATATTTTTTATATGCTTAGAAAGTTGCCCAGTTGGTCAGTAACAGAACATTTTTATTGACCAATAGATTTTTATTTAGACACGATGTTGCTACATTCCTTTATTTCAAATTCTAAGTTGTCTTTTGTCACTCAAAGGACCACAATTTTCTCTCTTAAAGCTGGCGCCAAAATACTCAAAAAACATACCAGTCTGACTAGCAACAGCTTTGAGGTACTGCATCCACTCTTTGCTCTTGCGTTTGGTCCAGCATTTGATCACCATCTGTCTACTTTGGTTCAGGATCTGGAGACCATGGTTCAACCCAGTGGAGTACATCCCGCTCGATACTTCGAACCTATAGAGATTATGATGAGGATTAATTTGAGCGAAGAATAATGTGCGATGACAGTTGAGTAATTGTGATTTTATCTAATATAAACTTTAGACGGGTGGCAAGTACAGACGCCCGCAGGTCAAGCTATAGAGGTATGAGGAACAGGGTGTAAAGTTCACTCATCCTCCATAGAAAAGGGAGGATCCTCCGACCAGACGGGTGTTGTGTCTGGCGGGCAATTGCCCCACGACTGATGTCGGGAAGTTTGTATGTATGCTCATTGCGCGGTAAACTCTGCTTGCGAGATGCAGGACTTGCGTGACGTCAGTATGACGCGTTGTTCGCATGTGGCGTTGTACGTAGATACCGCTACAAAGCTACCCGAAACTAAAATTTTCGCTTTAGCGATAAAGTTGAAAATGTATTAAAGAAATTTGACAGATTGTAGTAGCTTGAGGTGCTGGCGTCTGTACAATTCTGACGCGAAGATAATTTCAGAAATTATATCATGAATTTACCAACCTTAGCAATTTATGTGTGTGTTTTGTGTATTTTTTTTTGTTCTTCTTTTCTATAAAAGAAGTTATAACGAAGGAATTAAGAAAATTAATTTATAATAAACTGCTAAGGTCTGGAAGTAAACATGCGCCTGCGCTACGGCATGCTTCAATGTCTAGTGTTATTTGCCATTATTTTATTATTTGCGTTTTATCGATGTCAGAATTTACTTTCTTTTGGATCAACCAAACATTTAGTCATTTCTTTTATGGCATTATTCAGAACAAAGCTGAGTTACTTTTGTTCATGAAAATGTAGCCACTATACATTAGGTCATTCAAAACTAAAATGTAGCTTAAACATGAATGTGGTGTTACAACAAAGTTATGTATGAATTTCTATTAACTAGTGAGAAATTAAAATAACCTGATAAAATGAAGTTATTAATTATATATTTCATTCAAAAACCACATTTACATTAGGTGATGTTGAATGTTTTTTTTAGCAAAATTCATATAAACCTCGACAATATTATTACAATTAGCACATTTCACACATACTAAGATATACTCACAAAATTTACTGAATGGGCTGCGTGGAATGAAAAACAAGACAACATAAATACAATATTTCTGCTTAAAAATAACTAACTAAACATATGTTTCCCCGAAGGGTTAAGCAGAGATGGACCCACACTTCGCCAGGTATGTTTAAGTCTTTGGTTATAGAGGGCAAGCCTATTGCCATCAACCGGGCACAAATTCCAGACTTAATTTTACTTCACAATAACACTTCGCCCGACCTGGGAATCGAACCCAGGACCTCACGTTCAGCAATCGCGCGTGCGAACACTAGACCAACGAATCACTAACTAGGTTAGTACCTAGTTACATAACTGATTGATAGTAAAAGTAGTTTTTAATTTTTAATTTCAAAAGTATCTTGAAAATACACATTAAATGGCACACCATATGACCAGTGCATTATAAAGTAAATAAAAAAATGTCGTCAGATTAACTTTAAAAATGAAAAAAATCTATAACTGCATGTCAACTTTAAAATAAAAAGTTGGTAGGTTGGGTTGGTTAATATTATCACTTACCCTTGATCAAACAACATGATAGCCTTAACCACGCCATCTCTTGGACGTACGTATCCGAAGAAGGTGTCCTTGACGAAGAACCATCGTTCTTGCCACTTCGCACACACCAGACCCGTGCAGAAGTAGTTACACCTGCAATGCAAATGACTGTTTGTTAACAATTATTCTTTTCAAATGCAGTTTGTTTGTTTTTAAATGGTGCTTTTCTACATAATAAATATTTTATTAGTTTGTGTATCAAGCGGCACGACATTGGGACTTTACAATTCGTTTTCGAATTAATATCACATTTTAGGGAATGGTGATGGGTCGCTTGACCCATGCACCACACACATGCACAAGGGCAATAAAATTCACGCGCAAGAGTAAGAGTAATGAGGTTAGTACTGAATGCTTATTTAGTATGACCACTACCGCACTATTATTATTTATTTATTTATCCTCACACTGGAACGCCATACGGCAATTACACCAACGGAGCAAAAAATCACTTCATGTACTGCTTTCCATTCATCCTGTATGCGGTGGACATCGAACTATGACCTAAAAACTCTCAAAACCCCTTTTAGATCCGAGACACAGCAGTAATCTTATTGTTCTTACTGTTGCGCGTGCGCCTGTTATAGCGTAATTCACCACACCACAATCTAACAATCTATAGGCAAAGTTACGGAGAGTATAGCATAAGCATAATCGTTCTGTACCACTGCTGGGACACAGGCCTCAGGACACAGGGTGAGAGGGAGTGGGCTATAATCCACCACGCGGGCCCAGTGCGGGTTGGTAGATGTCACAGCTACGGATGATATTTTAAAGAAATAAAACAGATACATAGATTAAAATACTCATTTCTACTGCTAGCTAACCTCACACAAACCATGTTGCCGAGCAATCCGAAGCAGTTGCACCCCGCCTGGCCGGGTTGAGTGGAGCCTGTGCGTTTCTGTATCATACCCTCCTTGCCTTTGCTGCCTAGCTCCGATATGAATGAGAGGTTTGATACTTCGAGGAATTTCACCTGGAAAAGATTGATGAGAAAGTAATTAGAACGGATATAATAGGATATTGTTTATTGTTGTTGTGGAAAAACTATCTCTACAGCATACCTCTAGTGTGTACAATAATAAGAAAATAAATAAAATATTGAATATTCAAGCATCGATCGGGTAACCTTTGTACAGATGCCAGCACATCAAGCTACTACAATCTGTCAAATTTGTTTAGTAGATTTTCAACTTTATCGCTAAAGCATAAGGTTCAAAGTTGATTGGGAAAATTTGACAGTTTCGGGTAGCTTGATGTGCTGGCGTCGGTACAAGAAATACAGGGAAAGATGGAAAGGAAGCAGATAAAAGTCTAGGGAATCTATTGTTGGGAGTCATCTTCAAAATCTTCAATAATTGATATGTTAAAGAAAAATACGCAGCTGTTTTTTAAAATATAGTTTAAGAGTCATTTACTTAAGTTCTACAGAAACCTGGCACTCCTTTACCGTTGAGCCATGCATCATATTTAAAGTTCCAATATGAACTAGGCCCCAAGGGGTTTTCAAAAGCGTTGGAAACTTTAGAGGCATAAGGTCTGACGTGTCTGTTATTATTACTCTGGCCTGGCATTCATATCATATCCCTTAAACCGGAACTTAATGCTGCTTAGCGGCAAAAACAAAATTGGTTGTACTACTTCCTTTTACAAATCCAAGTTCATTCACAAGTAGCTCTACTACCATTTCTACGAAACAAACATTGTTTAAACTTGTAAAGGTTAGTGATGTGTATCCGATAATAATCAGTATAAACAAACAACAACAACAAAACATTCCATAATCGACCTTTTCGCTTACCGAATAAGGTTGATTTTAGATTGATTGCTATGACTAATCGAACTGCGACGGATGGAAGGTAACTCATACGCATCGGCCTCTGAAGGTTCTTACCGTTTCGTGGTGGTTCCTGTATATGGAGATGTTTAGTAAATTGTAAAGATATTCTTCGAGCTGCTTCATTCTTAGCTGTATGCCTTCGTATGTGACCATAACTTCGGGCTTTTTTGGAAATCTGAAAATAAAGTATGCTAGTTGTTATCTTTCTATCAGAAGGCCAATTTTCGTAATTTAAAACGTTCAAAATCTACTCGCAGTCTCATCTCGGCGACAAACAAATGTCAAAAACTTGTCAAAATGTAGGGAAATTTGAGGTTTTTTTGACAGATTGATACTTTTTTAGGTCGTTATTTTTTTAGGTTTATTATTTTAATGTTAAGTGCCTTGAGCTGAAGTTAAATAAAATAATTCGTTTAAAAATCTTATACATATTTGTAGGACTGGTATGACTGTACTCGTAAAATTTCGGTTCTTTTATTTTTAGGACCATTCGCTCGTTGGACGATTTACTGATAGGATGTTTTGCTAAAGTGCGGTTTTGACTATAGGTCGTTTTGCTATTAGGACTATAACCGTCTTATTACGAAACGAGTTCTAACTTTGGTCCAGGCTTAAACCTTTTAGTTAGTTTTTGTATTCCGAACCTTATTCCGAGGGAGATACAGTTCTTAATACAAAATTGAAAATTTAGACTCGGGTTTAAAATAAATTTTTGTATTTACTAACTTCAACGTTGTCGGGATAAAATTCGTAATTGAACGTTGACTCGATGGTTTAAACCTGGGTTTAAAGATAAATTTTGTTTTGTAATAAGGCCGTGCGTTTAAGACTTTTCGATACGGAGGGGTTTTAACTTAGCCCATAATTTTCGATTAATACTCTTAAATGCATAACACCAGTTACTAAAACTTATCCAACAGCTCTCCTTTAGCTTCTGTATAACTTTGGTTATTAAATCACATGAGGTGCAGATGTATGATTTAGAATTCTATAAACTAGGACTGCAACCCTTTCAGGCTCAATAGCTTGAAAGGGTAAACCTTTAAACGAAATGTATAACAGTTGCAAGAAAGTATAAAAAATACAATATTCACCTAGGCAACGCCCCTTTCCTCTTCCTAGGTCGAAGCTGCCTCTTCGAGTTACTCCTAGGCACTGCTTGCAGCGCCACCTTCTCAGCCTTCTCCTCAGTATCCACGGTATTCTTGAAGCTGGCTCTCCTGGTCTTATGGGTCTTGGTGGGGAAGGGAATGTCGAGAGAAGCCCTGTAGAGAGTGAGTTGTTGGTGCAGGTAGAGAATGTGTTTGTATCGCTTCTTGATTGACCAGCTGAATTCGCCATGTTGGAGGAAAATTGTGTATCTGGAATAAATTGTTTATTTACATACAAAATTATACACAAAATTTAGAATCATGGACGCTACTATGATAAATGATTTTGTTTTTGTAAGTAGGTTTGTACAGACGCCAGCAGGTCAAGCTACCCGAAACTGTCAAGTTTTCCCAATCGACTTTGAACCTTAATGCTTTAGCGATAAAGTTGAAAATCTATTAAAGAAATTTGACAGATTTTAGTAGCTTGATGTGCTGGCGTCTGTACAAACACTTTTACACGTCAATCATACTTTAAAACTAGATGAGGTCGGACTGAAGGTGCCAAGCTCGTAGCCAAATTCTGGGCTGACTAATTTCTAAAGATAGGAGAGCAGAAAGGTACTACAATACTCCGACACGCTATCGTATCGAAAATAACACATTTCGATAACCTAATTTGCCCAGCCCCCGACAGCAAGCAGCTGTCGGAAGAATAGTGCTCGTATATTTCATTTAAACTGATAAAATTTTCGGGTTTTGGACTTGTGAACATCGTTTAGAGGACTCCTACGATAACATCGATAAATATTCGATACGGTAAGGAAGCGTATCGAGTGGTTGTGAATAGCTATGCTGTATCATGTTATGAGATGTTTAAATAAATTACCGTGTTAATTGATAGACACGACTAACCACATCTAACAAAGAGGAGACCTGTGTTGTGTCCCGGCATCGGCAGTAGGAACGTTATAAACTGATTATGATATTAGACAAAAGTCAAAAGTCCGCACTCGGGGTCTGTCAGCGAGCAATGGAGGGCTACCTTGGAGAAACTTTCTGATCGTATAAGGAACTCGATACTGCGTTCTAAAACTCAAATTGCCGATTTAGGTCACACGGCTACCAAGCTTAAATGGAACTGGGCTGGTCACATCTGTCGCATGCCGGAGGAGCTATGGGCCAAAGCACAGTGTGTAATTTGACTTTAGTTGCGGACATGCTCATTTTATGTGTTTTTTGGAAATCTAACAATCAAACAAAACTCTTATTAAAACTCCGCCGACTCTAGCTACTATAGTTTAAGAGAAATTAATAAAATCGAGAAAAATCCATAAAAACCATAGAAACACGATATCTCTTTTTTGGATTTGATTTTTACGCTAAATAATTTAAGGTGTGATAGAAATTCAGTATAGGAACCAGTTTTTTATTAAAAACTTTAAAAATCTTGGTCATACAGGTGACAATAATTTTTTTTCTATGATTTTGTAAATATTTTTTTACCGGCGATTCTCTTCACGGTCGCGTTTATTTTAAATGCCTTAATATTGATCACTATAATAACTATCGCCACAAAAAAAAAAAAACAGATGCAACAAACCCAGGATTTCGGAATTATTAAATTTTAAAATTGTGAGTTAGGGTTGTCAATCAAACCTGTGTGCAACATATAATTCTTACTTCATGCAAACACTACTCATTGTGATTCATTATTTTCGACTCAGGTATTAGTAATTGCCGGTTTAAATTGTGACATGCATAGTTTTATGTAAAATATGCACGCCACAATTTTATTTTATTTTATTGGTTTAAGTTTTTTATGGAAAAATGGTGCAAATAGTTAAAGTCAAAATTAAAAAATATTTACGGTTGAATTCGATCACTGCTTTTGTTTATGATCTATCTTCGATGAAGGATATTATGTGGGATTGGGAAGGGAAAAAAAATCACCGGAAGTCACAATTGTAGAGGAGCGGAAAAAAATACAGGCTGAAATAAGAGCCAAAATGTCACTGGTTGATGTTGTTCGTCCAAATTCGGGGACAACCAATGATGGAAACACAGCACGAACAGCACTGTCAGACCAACATCGGAAAACATTTGCAGATATCTTAGGTGTAGAGATATGGCTGGTGAATGACCTGCATACTGTTTTAGTAGTGCTGTCGAGTGGCTTAATAATAGATGCGGCAAAATTTGACGACTTTTGTAAATCTATAGCTGCGAAGTATGTGCAAAAATAAAATTGGTTTTACATGTCCGTCACTATGCACAAAATATTAATGCATGGCCGGCAAATCATAGACGCCAACAAGTTACCCATAGGTATGTTATCCGAGCAAGCAGGCGAGTTGAGAAACAAATACTGGCGCTATGATCGACAACACCATACCCGGAAATTAGATAGAAAAACCACAATTTTAGATTTATTTCACCGTGCATTAGAATCATCCGATCCTTATATATCCTCGTTAACATTTAGTACACGTCATAAACACAAAAAATATTTGCCCTTACCGAAATCAGTGCTTCAACTCTTAAGTGTAACAACAGACAATGTACACTACAGCCAATTAGAAACCGAAGGCCTTGAAGCAAATGTTAACACGCTGACAACTGACGAAATGGTAATCCAATCCGAGAGCGAGGATATGTCATAAGCTTTTAGCATTGGCTAGCATAATTTATTTAATCAATTGAACTATCAACTTACATATTTACTACTTTGTGACAGCCCTATTTCCATAGAAATTTCAAAAAAACTTAGAAACGCAATATCTCCGAGATCTCGCTAGATACATATATAGAATTTTGTCAAGTTGAAGGTACTATACATATATATTACGCAAACAAAAAAAAAACACGACCGTTAAGTAGTTAATTTTTTTTTTTTTTTTTCTTTGATTAACAAAATAATTATTTATTCTCGTTCCTGTGACGTTAGGAAATTGCAATTTTTACACTATATATATTTCAAATCAACAATTCATATGTATTTTACAAGAGGCTGACATTTGCTTTATTCAAAAATTACAGACGAAAAACTTTTTCAAGAAGGTCACTGACCTTTCACTAAAATATTTGTATCTCCTAAATTAAGTGAAATATCAAAAGGGGTATTTTTTGGAATGCTTTATTAAGGTTTAATCTATAAAGATAAAAAATAAAACTGGCATGTCCGCAACTAAGGCAAAATAACACACAGTGCAAAGTAACCACACAATGGGTCCCAAACAGTAGCACACGAAAACGCGGCGGGCCCAGAATGAGATGGCGGGATGAGCTCGACTCTTTCCACGAGGATTGGCGTTTAACAGCATTGGATAGGGTTAATTGGAGGGAGGGAAGGGAGGCCTTTGCCCAGCAGTGGGACAGACATGGCTGAATAAATAAATAAAAATAATATTAGACAGACCATCTCCCTTTCTCTTTCTTGTCTGTACGGAATTCTACTCATCATCATCATCATCATTTCAACCGAAAGACTGCTGGACATAGGCCTCCCCCAAGTACCTCCACTTCGACCGGCTCTGTGCTTCTTGCATCTAACGGGTTCCTGCGGCCTTCACAGGGTCGAAAGAATTAAATTCCTTGATTTATTAGGAATTAATCAAGGAATTCTACTATAGAAGATCATTTCGCAGTAAAAGATAACCACGTCTGGAATGCATGTGCTGGACGTAGGTACTTAAGTATTGTCACTCGTGGACGCTCTTATAATAATAAATTCCATTAAGACATCTACATAGAAGTGGCATTTTAAAGTGGGAAGATTTATACAGATTGATAATTAGTTCTCAGAAAGGAGTACTTCAACATAAGTATGTGCCGTAGTTGCCACGGCACAGAGCATACAGGCTATATTATACCAAAATATCAACGAAATTGACCGAACGGCTTTTTCCATATATTACGTGCGGGGTCCCACACAGATAGTTTATAACCAAGATTAACTCATAGGATACTTTTTATCCCGATATTCCCAAGGGATTGAAACTAATGCGGGTGAAACCGCGGGGCCCTGCTAGTACATACATAAACTCACGCCACACGTAAACGAGGCAAAAGGAGTATGAGTTTATGTACGAATGCGTACATACATATACTCATGCCTTGTTCCCATGGGGGTAGGCATCAGAAACTACAGAACGCCACCTGCCTCCTCCTGCGATCCTTACATACTAACATACCGAATGAACACTGTGACCTTCAACAATTTAATCAACAAAGATTATCAGCTTATAACTTATCTACTTATTTAATTTCCCATTCAACGCTACACAAAACAGAAATTGCATTTATCTGAATAATAAACATTTACAACGTCGTTAAGCCAATCAGCGTACGCGCAGCTGTGTTAGTAATAAGTCTAACGCTAGTATTCCACACTATTACATTATAGATAAGTGAAGACAACGTATAAGTGTAGGTACAATCAATAAAATCTATGATTCAGACTGTAGTGTTCGGTACAATACCTTTAGTCATCATTCGACTGTACTGGAACGTGTGTACTAGGTTTAATACCCTGGTATATAAGGTCAATGGTACCATCAATTTATGTAGGTATGTGTTTGATTATAGTGGTTATATGCGTTAATAAATATTTATATCGTAGATAAACGCATATGTAACGGAAATCATATCAGTTGTGTTTCTGTTAATACATGTTTTTCCGGTTAGATAAGCATTATTTCAGATGTAAAATTATATTTTGGAAATGGCCTTTTTTGGTTCACTGCTGCTTGATTTCCTGATCAAACTTTTATTTAAACATTGATTAGAAGTCATAATTTAATATGTTTTAAAGTATGACTTCTGTACAGTCAACAGCAAAAGTAGATGATCAAAATCAGAAATTCAATCCTAATGTACGGAGTTCGCAGCTAAATGGCAGCTGTACTAGTGGTAAATATTTGGTCTAATTTACAATCACATACTTTTGAATCACTTCGACGCCACACAGTTCTGACGCGAACTCCGTTCATCAGTATTGAATTTCTGATTTTGATCATCTACTTTTGCTGTTGACTGTACATTTAATTTATTAATTTTTACACTTCAAGAAAAACATCTGTGCACCCTGGCTATTGTACTAGGAGTTACTGTATCACAATATCCATAAGTCTTAAGTTTTGTAGCAGCAAAGACCTTGAAAATTAAAATGATTTAAGTACTACGATAAGCTTATTAATGTTATATAAAAACCCCTAACATAACACAAGAGCTGAAATATTATTCTATACATACCTATCAATTTTTTTCTGTTGGCCACAAAAGGCAACAAATCTCGTTTATTATATACACAAAAAAAAAATCTGTTGATCCATAGATTTATGTTCGCATAACTCGACATAATGCATCGATCAACTGATTTTTTTTCACGATTTCAGGTTTGGTCCCGTAGTAAAAGTTGTTCATAATGATGAGTACAATGACCCCTTTGAAGGATTAATTCGATCAAAATTAAACGGTGTATAGATAGTATCTTCATTGGCGTAGGTAGGGATTTTGTCTAGGGGTGCAGACGTCCAGCTGAACTAACCTCAGTCATCTAAGAGAGATCATAAATGCCACCTCGTAATAAATAATCCCACCAAAAACATTTCATATAAAGTAGGTTGCCAAGACCTTAATCACGCTTTCTCTGTTGAAAGAAAAAGTTGTCAGATCGTATGTAGAGCCCAGCCCCTAACTCTACAAACCTGACATGTTGGTCAAAATGTACGGCTCTAATAAAAACCCTAATAAAAAGCGATTAAATAGCCTATCGATTCTGTAAAAACCTCACCGTGAAAAGTTAGGTGAAGTGAGCTTAGAGTGAGCTGTCAATAGTGTCAATCCCTAGCATTAGTTGGAATGACAGCTCACTCCACGCTCACTTCACTTAAGTTTTCACGGTGAGATGGTTACAGAATCGCACTGCAGTACGTAATTCTTCAATACGCTAAATTTTTCTAGGATAGACATTGCCCACCCGTAGCTAGGGGCGAGTATGATCATGAGTATTTTATTATTTCTTAGCTAATACATACATAAACTCAAGCCGCCCATGGGGACAGGCAGAAAGTACATATCGCCACTTGCTACGATTCTGAGCTCACGTTCGCACAGACGTAATAATTTCGCGGTGGGATTTTATAGTGCGTTGGATTTTCAACTTTCGGTGTTAAGCCGAGTATTCAGAATCTAATAGAGCGCATCCCAGCGCGTCAATAAAACACACTCTTGGATTTTCAACTTTCGGCACTAAGCAGTGAGTTGAAAATCCAGTGCTCGAAAAAAAAAAAATTGCCGTGGGACAACACGCCCACGCGAACCTGCGGGGTAATAACGTAACCTACTATCAGTAGCAATGGCTTTCATTTTGACAGTTCAGCAACATTCATTGCGTTATTTACGTTGTTGAGCAGACACATTTTACAAAGTTATGAAGCAACTAGCTTCTGTAATTTCTTATTCGACCCACCCCGTCACATAGCATCACCCGTCCACGTTATTATCACTTTGTTTAGCGTTCTTTCTGACTTTGTTTCTTTTGCTCGGCTCTTAACGGTCAATGCGTGATGTGAAATAGCCTATATCCTTCCTCAAGAATTAGGCTATCAAATGCAAAAAGATTTTTTCAAATCCGACTGGTAGTTCTAGAGTTTACCACATTCATACAAACAAGCAAATTTTACCTCTTCATAATATTAGTGTAGATGGATATCCTTCAACATGATTCAGATTGAGGTTGATAGTGTATTACGCAATTATGTAGGGTGCTGGGCTTAGCTAATCTTCTAATAAAATAACTTCGATTATTATTAAAATCACGCTCTATCGAGCCTACTGTACTGCTTTTTACTCATGCAGCCGATGGGCTAAGTATACGCAAAGATCGTATAGCGCTCTCCGCTTCAATATAACAATGCGTTTAGGATAAAGGTGGGGCTGCCCCGTTTCTGTACTGCGTCAGGGATGTTCGCAGATGCGCATGTAGATTGCTTTTTCGCAACAATGCGTAAAAGGTGCGCTTCCCTGGTGCGGAGGGTGTGGCGGCTCCAACAGTGTCCTAAGCATGATTGCGAGTCGCCTAGACTGAGTGTACGTGGGTCACCGTTTGTGCCGTCTCTCATGGGATGTCGCAACGGTGACCGTTAATTTTATAGTGTCTGTGCTTACTAACATAGTCGTAAGTTTTACTAACAATTGAAGCTTGAATAAAGAAACATTCTATTCTATTATTACCCAACCGTTATTTTTCCCGTATCGCGTTATATTTAAAATTACCTATAATTAAAACTGAAATACAAAGACAATAGTATACTGATACAATAAATGAAGATCACGAAACATGACAAATGTTTTAATGTGATGATATCGAGTGATTACGTTATCTGAAGGATTATTTATTTTACTTATTGTTTAAACAGGCTTAGTCATCAGTATCTACATCATCAATAGAAATCTGTAGCATTATTGCGCAAGTTTCTTGATCGCTTTCATTTAGGCAGATATCAAAACCAGTTGACATTTTGGCTTCTAGAATGCCAAAGACCAAAAAGTTTACCGAAAGTAAAACTTAGATACCTACATAATAAGTAATATGAAACGTAATGGTTAGCAACAGTGTTTTTAATCGAACTTGTTATAAGTAACAGGAAAATACTCATGCTTTTTAAGACTTATTTGCATTTTTTTACGATATCGAAATTCGCCGAGAGCCAACCAAATTTGAGAAAGGATTTTTTTCAAGAAAACTCCTTTTGATTATCAGGTTCAGTAGTATTATTGAGTTGCTCCATCAGGTATTTCTCAGAGCCCAGAATCTGGATTTGTGCCCGGTGGATGGCAACAGGCTCGTCCCCTATTACATGGACTTAAGGTAGATGCTCCAAGGTAGCTCGCGAAATTCAAATTTAATTACGTTTTTTGCAATTTGCTGGTCAGTACTAAGTTGTACGTTGATTAAAATATGATTCACGGCCGTAACAAATATATATTTACAGAATTATAATCAGTAATATAACTTGTTAAGTTAGCATAATCCTAAAATGTCAAGATTTCATGAAATAGTCATTCAGTAGGATTACTTGATCTTAGAGAGTTGTGTTGATGACTTTAATGATTTTAATTCTGTAAATACATATTTGTTACGGCCGCGAATCAAATTTTAATCAACATACAACTTAGTACTGACCAGCAAATTGCAAAAAACGTAAGAAAATTTGCATTTCGCGGGCTACCTTGGAGCATCCACCTTAAACATAGTTGGCGAAATGTGAGTGTACTAGAGTTACACCCCTATCTAACTCCTCGGGGAAAACGGGCGTTATGTTTTAAGAAATGTTTTACTTACAGATTGGGATTCAGCAAGTGTGTAGTGACGCTTCTTTCATTCTCCACCAATCTGACCTTTATTTCCACACCCGGTATGAACACTTTCCTGTGTACCGAGTTGAATTTTACAGGCGGATTGTGAACCGCTTTAAATGGCACTGTTGTTTGAGTTATTGCTGAAAAAGAAAGATTTTTTATAGTATCATCGAAGAAACAAACGACCAGTGGTCCACTTTAGCCCTGGATCGGAAGAGCTGGAAGTCATTGGGAGAGGCCTTCGCCGAACAGTGGGATGATGCAGTCACATCGAAGAAACCCTCGGCACAGTGAGGTTGCTCGGCGAAGCCTTGGTGCCACCGGGGAGCTTCTGTGCTTCTGGGCGGAGCTAGGCTGCCGGCTGACTATGTTAGCCAGGACTCAACATGCACAATGGATCGAACAAGAGATGAGAGAGAGAAGTGCGGACAAGGGAGTCAACATACATACAAGACATACATAGCATCATCTACTCAGGGTTTTACTTTGATGGTAATAAGGTCGTATTTGGCGCATAGCATGACTAACCTTTAATTTATCGGACTCAGTAAGTGTACAGTCACGACCACCTATAGTATACACTTTGGAAAATTCCAAAGGGATTTTCTCGTTGAATGTGAGTCACAAAGTTATAAACAATTTCATAATAACATACAATTACAATCAATACATAAGGAGAACATAAGTTTTGAAATTGGCTAAGTGTAGTGTACAGACGCTAGCAAATCAAGCTACCAGAAACTCTCGTCTTTTCTCAATCAACCTTGAACCTTAATGCTTTAGCGATAAAGTTGAAAATCTATCAAAGAAATTTGACAGATTGCAGTAGCTTGATGTGCTGGCGTCTATACATCACAACTCAGTAGAAAATGTAGTCAAACAAGTGCGAACGTATCCACGGAGTATGGATCGCTGTTAGTAGCGGCGTGTTTGAAGTTGTTCATGGCTTAAGTGGCAACAAATTATCCATTTAGCTAGGTGGCCATGCGTATTCATTTATCGAGACAGTCTTATGTAGGGTTACCAATTCAAAACTTGGAAAAGTCCTGACAAAAAGCCGGACATTTGCAAATAGTCCGGACAGTTTACTTTTTATCTTTATTTTTTCAGTTCCTACCTACCTACCTACGTAAACATTTTCTTAAAAAAAAATTAAAATAAGTCGTATACAAGGCCGAATAAATTCCGCCCGCCAAACAGCCGGACATGTCCGGGAAAACGGAACGGGTGGTACTTAAACCTAGTCGTTTTTTTTTGCGTGGGATATCATCAAATACCTTCTTCCTCTCTGGGCGGAGCGGGAGGGACTTTTACTAAACCTACTCGTGTTCCTTCAGTTTCCTGTGCTAGGGGCCATGGTAACTCTTTCGAACAACCCGCGACCCTGGCAGTGGTAACCCTAATCTCATATCCATTTAGCGAGACTGTCCACGTCATTGTCTGTGTGTGTTTAGTCTATCTTTAAAGACCGGTTTTAAATTGTCTTAAAAGATGCCAAGCGGATTATCCAATGGATACAAAACTACACAGTCAGAGTAGTTTCATGTATTTTTGTTTGTTTAGTATGAGGAAAGTAATATATTGTTATCATGATTAGCTAGCAGTTATCAGTTTTATTGTGATTGATAACGAGATATTTCTAATCTAGAATTAAAATTAATTTGTATCAATATATATTAATTATTGTTTGTTTCATGACGTGGTTAAGATTTTGATCAGTACCTACTTACCTAATAATATTTTACTCTAGATTATGACCTGTCATAATCTAGAGAAACAACAACAATGACACTAGGTACCTGTACCTAGTGTCATTGTTTCATTCATTAGTGACTAGTGCCAATATTAATGTTAATGATCACTTAGCCCGTGGCTAAATAATAACAGCCGCACAGTTCGATCAGGTTAAGCTACGCTTGCCGCGGTTGGTCTGCGGATGGGTGACCATCTTTACATACCGAGAACCGACCGACCCATACCGAGCGGTTGGACAGCGGATCTTTGACAGTCGTAACGGGTAGTCAGTAGTCTGACAGCCAGTCTTACCAAGGGGTATCTATTACCCAGTAACTGGGTTGTGGAGGTCCGATAGCCAGTCGCTCCATGTAAAATACTGGTATTCAGTTACATCCGGTTAGACTGGAAGCCGACCCCAACATAGTTGGGAAAAGGCTAGGCAGATGATGATGGTTACTTAGATAAATTATTATCTTAATAATTAGGATTTTATAAAAGCAGGACCATTTAGACAACCTTTTACAGGAATATATACACTACAGCTGCAAGATAAGCTAGCTACTTAGGGATAATATTGTTGGATTGGGGATTTTCCAATAACTACTAATCTATTATACTAATAATAAAGCTGAAGAGTTTGTTTGTTTGAACACGCTAATCTCTGAAATGGACAAATAATTTTTCTAAAAATTCTTCGTCCATTTTAACAGGGACTTTTTAGCCCATGGAAAAGCACTGAAACCAAGTCAGTGTTAGATAGTCGGAACTAGCCATCGAAACGGCTGTAAATAATTTAATATATCTATGTCATTGCTCTAAATATGGAATCTGGAATTATCAAAATAGCTCAAAGTGACTAATTTAATATTATCTACTTAAGCATTTTTCATATGAATCAGAGGAAGCCAGCTATTATCACAAGATAAAAACAGATAGGAATATTATTTTCTCCATACATTGGGATCAGACGGCGTGTATCTAATCAGAAACCAATCAATTATTAATTAGGTACTACGTCAGATCTACTTGCAGGTAAAAGTAGGTGAAATACAAATATAAACAGACTCCTGAATTATGAATGTCATCGCAAAAATGCCTGGCGTTGATGACGCGTATATGCTGCGTAAACTGTATGGGGTCAGTAAGTATGTACTATAAATTTCTAATTATACAGCATCTTTTAGATTTATTTATTTTTGGTAGACAATTAAATAAAACCCACACAGAACTAGTGCCCTGAGACAGGGCGGCGGGGTCGCGGCAGACCACGTAGATACGACGCGCGACGTGGAGATGGAGGGACGAGCTGGATAGGTTTCGTCCAACCTGGAAGGAGGACGCGCGGGCTCGCGATAAATGAAGGGAGTGGAGGGAGGCCTTTGCCCAGGAGTGGGACAGGGTAGGCTAGTCATCATCATTCTCCTGGCTTTTTTTTTTTCAGCATGGGAAATCATCAAATGACTCCTCCCGTTCTGGGTGGAGCAGAAGGGAGTGTCAGACTCTTACTGACTAAAACCCACCCGTGTTCCTTCCTTAGCCCTTTATGTACCAGGGCAGCGGTAACCCTTTCGGACGATCCCGCTACCCATTCTCCTGCCCTTATCCCAATTTAATTGGGGTCGGCGCAACATGTCTCTTTCTTCCATACTTCTCTATTAGTCGTCATCTCGGTAGTCACCCCCTTTCTAACCATACCATCATTTACACATTCCATCCATCGTTTCTTTGGTCTTCCCCTACTCTTATAGCCATTGATATTCATACTCAAAACTCTCCTCACGACATTTTCCTCATTTCTCAGTAACACATGCCCATACCATGACAACCGATTTCCACACAACTTTTCAGTTACCGGTGCCACTTTCAGACTTCCTCTTATGTACTCATTTCTTATTCTATCCATTCGTGTAACACCACACATCCCTCTTAGCATTCTCATCTCAGCTGCATGCAATTGCCTTTCATTTATCCCTTTTGTGGCCCAACACGTAGGCTAGTATAAAAAAAAATTGCTATCAAAAGGCAAAAACAAAAGAGGCAAATATTTCAGTTAATTGTATCAAGTGATATGTACGAACGTGACAACACTGATTGTGAGATTGATCTAACTAGTTATCTCTCCCTTGTAGTCAAAACGCCTCCGTATTAACTACAAGGGAGAGATTAGGATTCCGTGCTGCCATTTTTTCATTTTGGGCTGATAAGAAATGATGAATGATGGTCGGTAAACAATTATTTCGATTTACTGCAACGACATTAACAGTCGCCAAAAGATTAAATGCACAAAACGGTACATTGCAGCGTGTTGTTCTATCACTGAAAACCTAGCCTCAATATAACAAACCTCAGTTTCACGAATTACTTGATAATAACGAATATTTACTTGTTCCCTTCCGATTTGTTATATCGAGGTTTTACAGGATCTTAGCCAATGAGTCACTTGCTCTTCTTTTCGTGTCGATGGTACAGACGCCAGCAGGTCAAGCTACCCGAAACTGTCAAATTTTTCCATTCAATCTTGAACCTTAATGCATTAATGATAAAGTTGAAAATCGATTAACGAAATTTGACAGATTGTAGTGGCTTGAGGTGCTGGCGTCTGTACTCTTCCTGGTTGTTTTTTTATATAATTTGATCTCGGAAGGTGGCCACGTGACTGCGGCATCAGTGGCATTCTTTAGGCCATCCGATGTGCAGGTGAACGTGCACTTAGGAAACTCCAGCAAGTGGGGCATAGTCTGATCAGAAGTACCGCACTTGTACTGGGTGCTGTCATAGTCACTGTTTGACTAAGATAATCAGCACGAGTGCCGAGATGACGACTTAAGGTCTATCCACACATATCAGGGCTGTGCCCGGTACGTGACAGGGCCGTGGCACACACAAGGCAGGCACGAAAGCTCCACCGCCGCCCCGGACACAGACGTGTGTGAACGAGTTCATATAAAATGTATGTACTACACACCGATATTTTTTTTGAACTTCTGACGGAACACGGTCCCGTCCCGTCACGGTCACAGAAACAAATTGTCGAAGTGGGGGATTACTGACCCATCCAATACTTAGTGCGAGTGCCGTGCCTCTGATCAGACCATGCCCCACTTGCTGGAGTGTCCTAAGTACCCGTTCACCTGCACCTTGGATGAAATAATGAATGCCACTGATGCCGCAATTAACGTGGCCACCTACTGAGCTCAAACAATATAAAATATCGAAGAAGAGTACCATCGACACGAAAAGAAGAAGAGTGGAAGAAGGAACACCCAGGAGTCTAACGGATCCCTTCGTATTCGCTATGGTGCAGTTGCGGCGGTAAGCCATGAGATATATGCGCAAAATACGCGCTTGGACGTGCAGTTGCAGACACCAGCTCATTTTGCAATTATATAATACAAGCCATGCGAATTTCCCCACGTAGTAAAAGCGACAGAAGAGCTTTTTCTTGTTAATAAACACAAACTACTTACCACTAGAACTACTCTCTCCCTCCTTATTATCAACTTTGTCAGTCTCGATGACCGACAGTGACTCAGGTACAGCTAGGCTCTCGTCGAAATCCGAATCTATGCCCGGACTTAGGGAATCCATGGTCTGAAAGAATCCTGATAGGCATTCTCCCGAGGCATCTGCCCCTGGGGTGGGAGTATCCATCCCGTAGTTTGTGTACCCGTAAAGTTGTTCATCTGTAAAATTGAAATACATTATAGAATATTTACAATGGTCCCTATATGATTCAAATAATAATTAACATTGAGCCCGAATTACTGGCTTGGGATCTAATAATATCGTTCAAATAACCCCCACAGATATCCCTTAAAACACTCACACATATCCCCCAGAAACCACCCTCAGAGCTCAATTTCTCCCACAGCCCAAAAATAGAGCCCAAATATCGCACAAATATCCCCACTTCCTCCACATTTTTCCCCTAGAAGGTATTCCCCATAGTCAGTGCACCTACTCTTATATGGAGTTTGATGTCATCAGTAATATTGATAAAATAACAATGACAGTTCAAATGAATGCATCATTTAAATTAGAAGTTGATGGTACTTTGAGTCAGCGGAAGCTATTGTAGAATATTAAACTATGTCATGTATTCTACATTATTCCTGTTATGGTAACTAGAGCCCTAAGAATTACATCATTGAACGACAGGATGGAGCACTTGAAGCTAACCAGTAATTATACTTAATATGTCTCCGACACAAGACGCTATATATGGTAATTTATGTTCTTAGATGAAACTAGAAACGTCTGATGCAGTAAGTTATGTAGTATCGCAAAAAATTATGTATAGGGATACATTTTGTTAGTGTTAGAAATTGTTTACTACAACAGTGAAGGATTATTTTATTCCAATTTTATATTTTACAAAGCCGAATCATAAAAGGCGGTTGGAAACGTTAGCTGTAAAGGACCTTGCCGATGCCAAGTAGGATATGCAGGCTGCCATTCATTAATATAAAAAGGAAAATCTCGCTGGAGAAATCACTTTGCACCATCAACTCCAACAACAAATTGCTCATAGTCCAGGGACAGTACCACAGAAGAAAATAATAAAAAAATACTATCACAAAAAGAAAACTAAATAATAATGATGGCTTGGTAATTAGTTACTGACGGATTATAATGGCATAAATCAGGAGAGGGTAGTTATGTGATGGGTTCATATGGATGGCTAATAGTGCCAACTCAAGGAATATTATTATGTTCTGATAGAATAGTAGCAGCAAGCATAATCAGCTTACAATGTTCTCACTCCTGGGACACAGCCTCACAGGCCAAAAACTACCAGTGGGCCCAGTGAGGGTTGGCGATGTCACATGTCTTCAAATTTTTGGTTCTAGGATATGCCAGTTTCCTCACTGTTTTCCTTCACCGTTTTGAGAGCAGTGGTGATGAAATAATTTACACAAAGTGCAGTGAATAGTAATAAAAGTTAATAAATATTGTTTATAACAAAGTTTTTAACATGTTCTGTTAATCATTTATGAGGATTACAGTCTTACAGTAATCTGTTGGCAGCTTAGATAAGGAGAAAATTCATATTCTAGAGCAGTTTTGGTGAAGTGACACACAGAGAGAGAAAATTGAAATCTAAGCGGGAAATAAAAAATAATACTATCTTATCATAGACAGGTGATAATAACATTTTCAGGTCATGGTCAGTTCTGAGAAGGAATAATATAACTTAACTTCATAATAATAATTAAGTTTTAACCATTTTAACAGGAAACCTTGCTCAGCCTTAAGATAAGAGTACCAACAATTATAACCAATAGAATTTCATCACCATAACATTTACCGAGGATCAGCATTACAATATTCTTATCCAAATGTAAAACAATAATGACTGTAGGTTTTACTTTCCTCGTACTGTTAATTTAAAAGTTTGGTGAATATAATTCTCATTGTTATGGTCCCTAATTGAAATTAGTATTAATACAAGGAAGCATGAAACATGTTTATGAAAATATTAACACAGAAAAAATAAATCACGGTATGTAATGATCTTAAAAGCACAGTTATAAATAAAACAAAAAAACATAAAGCATTTAACACCAAGTCACTGCATTAAATTCACCATTAAAACCTTTTTATCACTCACTTGGTAATGACACTGCCCACTCATTTAAGAAAATTGAAAACAAAACTGAAACATAGAACACTGTACCGTACCTCGTTTGATTAAGTTATGGAAACTCAATGTCAAATCCTTACGTTCCATACGTTTGTTGGTTATATTATTTTCGTTGTATTCAGTGGTAATCACACGGTACCCATTGGAGTGCTGGTAACTAATGTGTTGTCCATTACACGGTACAAAACCAACACTTGTGTACATAATCTACGCCGATAAGATAATAAAATATCAAGCTTATAATAGTACTGTTTTGGCAGTTGCGAAAAGAGGTTGCATTGTATAAATCTACTGTTTTCATGGCAAAAGTAGTGCCGACGACAGTGAATCGTCGTTCACGGCTGAGTGAGCAAGGCCTTTAGAAGTTTTTTGCGTTGGGATAAGTGAAATCTTTACTTACTAATATTGTCTCGTTTAGGAAATGATGTTCGAGGGATTCATGATGGGGCGACAATGAATGAAACAAAGGCTTCTAACTGAAGCCCGGATGAACTAATACTCGATTCATTCGAGTAATTACTGGTTCAAGGCCCTAAGCCTTAAAAAATCCAAGAAAAGTGACGTAATGGGTATCGTAAAGTAGTTTAGATAGTGGTCATAAACATTTTTAAGATGTTCATTTAAAGGGATTAATCAAGATACGAATAATAAATCTAAATCGAAAAACATACTTACGCAAAAAAACAAACACAAAGTCAGAGGTAGATTACTTATGTATCTGAGGTATTTGATGCAAACAACTTATTAATAATTATAGGAGTAAAGAAAGAAAATATTAAACAGACACAGAGAAATATAACTACTTATCGCTAAAAAAATATTGAATTATTAAAAAAAATTGTATTGGTATAAACATTTTGCCATCTATATTATGAATTTTGTAATAATATTTTAAGATAAGTAAGTACCTATTATACTAGTTAACACTTTACGGGACACTAAACGCCCCCAGACGTAATGCCAATAAAACTTCTATTTAATATGAGGCACATTAGAAGTTTTCTCTCTCGCTCGCTCAGTGTCCATGAACCGATTAATTAATCAGTAATAATATACCTAAATATACAAAATGTTTGTGACCTCTGACATAGCATTCTATGTATGTGACGTCATCAGCGAACGACAGGATGATGTTAGATTGACAGTTGTTTCTACGTTCTGAAATTAGATTTACAACTTGAAAGATACTTATTCGTCCAAAAACTGTTTGTATTGTGACGGATTATATTTGGCAAAATTTCATATATATTTAGACACAGTTCTCGCAATATGTAATTCGTATTTCTATGGCATTAATTAAGTTAATCAGCGAACCAACCAGGGTCAAATAATTATGACCTAATCTATCAAGTCGGACGCCTTTCGTATTTAGTCGAGCAAACCTCCCGGTCGACAACATGCAATGGTTAGATCAAGTTTTCAAGTTGATCGTAGAAGTTTATAGACATATCTATGTAATGCACATTGTTTGATATTGAAAAAGTATATAGTTCCTATAATATCACTGAAATTAGAGATTTCCATGTTTAGTTGTACATATGTACAGACGCCAGCAGGTCAATCTACCCGAAACTGTCAAATTTTCTCAATCAACCTTGAACCTTAAGGCTTTAGCGATAAAGTTGAAAATCCATTAAAGAAATTTGACAGATTGTAGTAGCTTGATGTGCTGGCGTCTGTACGTACAACCTGTATTATGCCTATATAGTAATATGTCATCGTATAATTATGAACATCGTTAGTTTATAATCTATATTATTTCGCGAGATTATAAACTATCGAAAAATTGTGAACTGCAACGAACCATTTATAATTTAACGCATTCATTTTCGATAGTTTATAATCTGTCCGTGGCAAACTGACAAATTGTGAAGTGGACTCCGTTGAGAAATGGTCTGCTGGGGAGTCTCTGCAGCGATTTTTTTATTTTTATTTTATTTTAAATAGAACGGCCGAAGCCAATTACACTATTTAAACATTATAATATAATTTATTTAACACATTCTTCTCATAGAAATTCAAACATTCTGACAATATCATCTTCCATTCATTCGCAAACATATCAAGATCTGTGTTTGAGTCCAGGAGAGCGTTAAAAATAGCGTCCGAGGAATAGGTGTGACTTGGAGTGTGCAACAGTACGGCAAGTTGGAACAGCCAGTAAGCGGTGTTTTCTGCCACGACAGTAATTGTCTGGGATAAATAGATTGCAGATTTCATTATGGAGATCAGGAACATCAATAATTCCCATAAGAATTTTAAATATAACAGTCATCTGATCGCGCGACCGTCTTACTTCAAGAGAATTGAAACTTAAGCAACCCAACAGGAATTTAGTGGGATACAAGAGAGGGTAAAACCCGTACAAGTGCTTGTAAAGGTATCTAAGGAATGCTTTTTGAACTTTTTCTAAAGCTAACGCATACTGCTTCTCAAAAGGATTCCATACGCACGCACTAGACTCAAGCGATGCCAAGTCGACTGGCGATTCATTCAAGGGCTGAGATGTCTTTATAAAAACGCGCAATGACCGTCCAAACTCAAGTCCAGCGAAATAAACATATCGCTCTGCGTTTAAGGGGTGATGGTTTATTTATGTTACGGATTTGGTTTCCGCACTTAGTCCTTCAGGTGGATCATTGTGCGTGGGCCATGGCGGCCGTCGGTGGTTATTCTAACCAGCCCACCTCCCTCCAGAAGCTTATTAAGTCTCCTGGTCTGTTGAGAACATCTGTGTAAGATTTGGGTGTCCCGAGGATTTTCGACCTAATCTGGGTGACGCCTGTGCACTCAAAGAGCACGTACGCGACGGTTTCATCAGCCTCCATGCAAGCTCTGCACAGGGGATTGTCCGTTATGCCTATCGTGTGGAAGTGTTTGTTTAGTGAGCAGTGTGCCGTGATGGTCCCCGTCACTAGGCGCAGGCCTTTCCTGTCCAGGCGTAGTAATCTTTTGGTTAGCTTGCCATCTAATGATGGCATGGCTTCCTTGGACTGCCTGCAGCCCGGTGACGAGAATCACCAGTTCTCTGCTTGTGTGTGGGTGTGCTTCTGTAGCCACCTGCGTAGTTGATTGAAGGGGATGGGCACGACTGGTTCCGGTCCATAGACTGGCGTGCTGGATGCCCTTCTGGCCAGCTCGTCAGCCGCGTCGTTACCTAGTGATCCACTGTGTCCTTTTGTCCATTGTAGTGTCACTGTGTTGCGGTTCGATACAGTTACCTGTTCAAGCGCCTTGTGACATTCTAGTATTAGATTTGATGTGATGCATCCCTTCTTTAGGGATTGGAGGACTGAGGCGCTGTCAGAGAGTATACGAACATGAGTGTCCGTAACTCTCCTGGCTTCTATGGTCAAGGGGTGATACAAGGAGTCGCAATTTCCCCGAAATTGTTTTCTTAAGTATTGGAGGATGTGCTTAAGACGCTGAACTGGGAAGGACGCGGCATTAACTTCAACGGCGAGTATGTATTTACGGATGACATTATCATACTGGCTGAATATATGGCTTGCAGCAGATGCTGTATGGCGTAGATGATTACTCTATACACATTGGTCTCCGGATGAACTTGGACAAAGCCCAGGTTAGGCTCAACGTTTACGGTTATCCCGGGGTGACGTTCCAAATACCAAATCATGAAAAAAAAAAAAAAAACGCACGATGTTAATGGTTTAAAATCGTGCGTTTTTTTGGATTTAAAGATTTTTTGGCGCAGTGTGGTCCAAGGTATGAGCTTTTTACGGTAAATATAACAGCGAAGAATAACCTAGGGTACAGCTGCTTTATGAATAGTTCGATTAGTCTGCAAAGTGCATGACCTAATTTATACATTTTGATTGAATATTATCCATTTATGGTACGGTTTAGAGGTAACTTTGACATTTCTTTGTATCAATCTGTAAAAAATCCAAAAAAAATGGTAAAACGTTGTATTCGCAACTGAAAATCGACACATCTTCACTGAAAATGAATTTCAAAATGAATACTCATTCAGTTGAAACTACAGCTATTCATGCTGATACAATTTTGGCAATCTGAGGTAGTACGAGTATAGGATAATATTTCGTTATTTGTTTTGCTTTGCATAAAAAGAGTGTCGAAATTGTTTTTTCTTATTTTTTAATCCATTCTGACGTTAAAATTATGGATACTTACTGCACGCAAGCCGCGCAAGTTGCACTTCTTCAGTCAGGGCTTAATTAGCGAAACGTAAGTGCACAACTTCAAAGAATCTTCCATCCCTCCCTAGAGACTGGCGGCAATCGTGCGCCGTCCAGGAGGATCACAAAACCGGTTAACTACGGGACAACAAGATCAGTTTATCTTCCACCTGCCTGCGTAATCGTGATCTGATCTCAGTACAGGTCCAAGAACAGCTTCGAGACTTTCATGGACTGACTGCTTGCGCTCGAACTGTTAGAAAGAAACTCGAAGAACGTGGCCTGACACCTCCTAAGCCAGCCAATGGTCCTAAACTGACACGAGCTCACATAATGGCGCGCCTATAGTTTGCACGCGAATATTTGCATTGAACTCAACGTCAATGGAGCCAGGTACTTTTTACGGATGAAATCAAGATTATGCTGTATGGCGATGTTGGACGTAGGAAAGTCTACAGAAGACAGGGTGAACAGAAGTTTTCATAAATGTTGTATTGAAGAGAGACTCTCCATAACCCACCGCCATAACTCACCTTGAGTTATGGCGGTGGGTCATGGAGAGTCTGGGCGGAATTTCCACCAACGGAAAAACTAGCCTTGAGGTTGTGACGGGACAATGGTTACCACCACTAAAAATACGGTTGCGACCGATACATTCATTTATGATTTATGCTGAGTTTGTGGACCAGGACAAGAATTGTTCGAGAATACCAGTATGACGTTAGTATCGCAGTCATAGAAAGGCCAGCTAGAAGTCAGCAGAGCATTTATGGGATGAACTGAAGTGGCGAATCCGAACTAACCAACCAGCTGCAGAAATTTTGCAGGAGCTGAAAACTGCAATCTTGAAAGCATGGGAGAAAATTTCACAGCACGTCATAGTGGCATTAAATAATTCCATGCTGAACCGCATGACGGCCATCATAAATGTTCTAGGAGGTAACACAAGTTACTAAATAAACGTTTTCTCTATGTAAACCATTGTTTTCTTCAAAAATATCGAGCTGATTTTGCGAAACGCGAAATGAAGATTTATTGCAATTAAACAATTTTTTACATTCCGATTTTAAATTTGGAACAATGACAAACGGAAATGGTAGTGAGTGACTGGCTTTAACTACCACGTTTTTTTTTTCATTACATAAAAACATCTTTAAACAAAAATAAGAAGGTGCCTCAATTCACGTGTCTGGAAATGTAGTAATAAAAATCAAACATTTTCTAGGATCAAGGTAAAAAGAAAAAAAAAAGCTTTTTTGTGAATAAAAATTGAGGCAAAACAGTTAACGGGCAGATTTTAGAATTATGGTTAAAAATAGAATAAAAAATTGGAATTTAATTCAAACAAAATGGTAAAAGCCCAAAGGGTTTTGAGCAAGCATATGCAGGACGAAAAGTTGATAGCTGAGTAAGTGCCGGTGCGACATAATGAGAGAACACCGAATTTATATTTGAAAAGTTTCAGATAGGAGCCCCGTGGTCAGGAGTCCACTTCCAGATTTCGATTCGCCCTAAATATCCTTTAAAAAATTCAAAATCAGAGTTTTCAAAGTCGTCAGATTTATGGAAAAATGTCCGTAAGGATTGAGGAGCCACATCAGATTTTTTAAATCTGATCTCACCATTATTTAGCAGCAATGTAGCTGATTTTGCAGCACGAATTCTAGATTTAGCAGCAAAATATATCACTAGTTATATTAATGCAAAAGTGGCTCCTCAATCTAAACGTCTGAATTGAGGAGCCACCTGGAACTCGTTAAGTAATAGATGAATATTTTTGAAAATTTTGCAGCATTTAGCAGCAATTCTGCATATTACCTTCTAAAAATTTAGCTTCTGTAGCGCTAAAATGAAAGAAAGTACAACACTTTTAGTATGGCTTCTCAATCTAAACTCAAGAGGTGAATTTCTATTGGATGTGAGCGATCAATTAATATATTCGACATAATGATCATTTAGCAGGTGTTGTGTTTGTTTTTGCAGTATAGGAATAAAATAGTAAAACTGAGTAAATTTTCTAGAAGAACGCATTTTCTTTGGCTCCTCAATCCTGACGTTCTAATTATATATGAATGACGGTAGCACCCTGAGATCTCAACGGAAACTAAAGCCAGAGATACTAACATTTAGCAGAAATTTCTGCTAAATATATCTGCACAGTTCAGCAATGTATATACTTTGGATTCTGAAAAAACAATACTTAACTATTTTCTTGAATATTCAGTGTGAAGGGTGACCATATTATACTCGTAATAATGAAACCAGGATAAATAATTTATTTTTATATTTTCATAACAGGTTATATCTATCGTACCTACGATTTGGTTATTTAGCAATCAATTTCGCTATAAGTTATAGAATGAATGAATATTGGCTGAATAGTGCTTATACGAATTTTAGAATCGTAATCATCGTAGCAGAACATCTCATCTTTCGGTGTAAGATAGTGACTTTTGTAGTGGCCTGTGCCAGTTTCGATAATTGCAGGAATAAATACTATAGCACCTATTAATTTATATGATTTATTCGAAAACATTACAAAATCTGGTATTTCTCTCACTCTAAACTTTTCACAACCATTCAGTTCATATGAAACTGTGTTTGATAGGGTATATTTACACACAGTTTGGTTGTTACAAAACGTACAGTCGGTTTTTTCTTCAGCGATTAAAGTTGCATCTTCTAAACCTTGGATGCCAAAAACAGAAATTATGTTCAATTTCAAAGGCAAAAATACGATCTGCCTGGATACTGGGATGAAATGGCACGTTTCATTATTACGAGTATAATATGGTCACCCTTCACACTGAATGTTCAAGAAAATAGTTAAGTATTGTTTTTTCAGAATCCAAAGTATATACATTGCTGAACTGTGCAGATATATTTAGCAGAAATTTCTGCTAAATGTTAGTATCTCTGGCTTTAGATTCCGTTGAGATCTCAGGGTGCTACCGTCATTCATAAATAATTAGAACGTCAGGATTGAGGAGCCAAAGAAAATGCGTTCTTCTAGAAAATTTACTCAGTTTTACTATTTTATTCCTATACTGCAAAAACAAACACAACACCTGCTAAATGATCACTATGTCGAATATATTAATTGATCGCTCACATCCAATAGAAATTCACCTCTTGAGTTTAAATTGAGGAGCCATACTAAAAGTTTTGTACTTTCTTTCATTTTAGCGCTACAGAAGCTAAACTTTTAGAAGGTAATATGCAGAATTGCTGCTAAATGCTGCAAAATTTTCAAAAATATTCATCCATTACTTAACGAGTTCCAGGTGGTTCCTCAATTCAGACGTTTAGATTGAGGAGCCACTTTTGCATTAATATAACTAGTGATATATTTTGCTGCTAAATCTAGAATTCGTGCTGCAAAATCAGCTACATTGCTGCTAAATAATGGTGAGATCAGATTTAAAAAATCTGATGTGGCTCCTCAATCCTTACGGACATATGGAAAAACCACAATTTATCTGATTTTCTTAAAGTCATTATAGGTGCCGTAAAGTGATGTTCAGAGGCTTTGATTTTAATATGATCGTGTGCGGAAATGAAACCTGTGTGAATGGACTAAGATTTAAAACGTATGAGGTGACCGTTGGTGTTGACGGACTTATTGCAGTGTAGCATTGCACTTTAATGAAGACGGACCATACCATATAATTATAGTTAAATCTCGACCAATATTGAAGTATGATTAATATTATGCTATTTATTTGTTTAATTTTGGTAAATTACGGTTTGGGTTTGTATAATTAATCATTATTAAACAACTCTTATTTCTGTAAAATTTTTGCCAGAACCGATAAAGTTTCTTTATGTCTCTGAAATGCGAGGTATGATTTGTTTAATTTTCTCAATAATAAACAAATATGTTGATGAAAACCAATTTGTCACTCATGATACATTTCCTGTTTATATTTTTGTTGGAAGTACTTAGTCAAATGAAAAAAAAAAAACAATAGCAACAAAACAACTGCGAGTACGACAAATGTATCAGCCTATAATGTTCCCACTGCTACCCCCATGTAACCCTTACCCTTCACAATAAATGACAAAAAAAAAACCCATTTTTTTATAGCAAAGTTAGCCTAAAATTCGGCAAAACAGCCCCGGGCTACTATTGGAATTATAAAAAAAAAAAAAAATACGCGTCGACTTGAGAACCTCCTCCGTTTTTTTTTCGTCGGTTAGAAAGTAGTGGAATTATCAGTAAATGCAACAAACAGCATTGGAATTTTCACTGAATCACTTAAAATATTTCAAACGACTTATTTAATTATGAATTATGATTTAATTTAACTAACCATGAGGCGGTGTTTTGTTACGACATATAGAAATACCTCGTATTAAATTGTTTATTTGGTCGAAGTTTTTTTGTTACTTACCTACACGATTATTTTAAACAACTGATTTAGTTAATAGGTTGGTGCTCTGAATAATTATATATTTTCAGTTGTGTACTTTCAAATGATTCGTATTCTGCTACAATTTAAAAAATAATCCATTTCGCTTTCAGCATGAAAAGCTATACTGACTACGAAATAGGAGAGTTTTAAAGACGTGTTTTTTCAAATTTAGGTTAACATAACTCGGTTATGTATGAAGACTTTCTTGTTCCTATAGCACCATGTCTAAACATGCTTAACCATTTTTGACGTAACCAAGGATGTAGGTAGCATGTAAAATATTTTCACAAAACAATTATGTCAGCTTTCATTTTTGAAACTAGACTGAAAAATCACGGCTGACAGCGAGCATTGTGCGAGCAAACTGGCCTATCTCTATTTGAGACCGACCAATATTCATTGAGCTGTTTGAATAACAAGGTGTAGCAGAAAGTGAACGGTAGAGGGGTTGTAGTATAGAATGCAACGGCTCAACGTTTATCGGTTAAACTAAATAATATCACGGATTAACATTTACACATGCGGCCACTGGTGGGCAGCGAGTATCGCGAGAGCAGCAGTGACCGCAGTCGCTTTTCGCGCACCGTCCGGCCTCCGCGCACATTCCCGAACGCACGCTCGCAACGTAACACACGCTTCCCGCCACAAATTCAAACATCATAAACTACGTTCGAATAATCGAAATAATTATTTTTGTTCATTGCAATCGAAGTGCACTGGCGCGTAAAGTCCGAGCCGACAGCGACACTTGCCGCCAGTGTCCGGATTGCGTCGAGGACGTTGACATCTATCAACTGATACGGAAATCGATCTATCGATTCGAATTTTTCGAATAATGTAGATTTTGGGCGGGAAGTGCGTGTTGTGTTAAAGTTTTTTTTTTCTAACTTAATAGTGAAGGTGGTATCGGTGTTTTCAACAAGTGACATGGAATAATGGTGGATTCCACGTAATAAATTAATCAGTGCTTTTTTTACAACAAATTGAAGTTGAAGACAGTTAAATATTACTGAAAGGTGAGTTTCACGTGATATAATTTCGTTTAATTATTTTAGTAGTGAGTCAATGATAAATCTTTCGCTTTCTAAAGTCTCGACCATGAGTGTGGCAGCAGTCACGATTGAGCACTGTCCGAGCTGATAGCTAGATACTTTAATTTTATTCATAAAATGAATCATTTTACACGTTAAAACTTGTATGACACGTGAAATAATTCATAATGATATGTTTCGGTAACATTTTGCCAAATGCGGCTTGCGCAAAAACTTGTTTTATGAAAGTAAACGGTGGTACCCTATATCACTGCGCAGCGTTGCGACATTTCACTTCTGAGATAATTAAATATTGTTTTAATCAACGTAAAATAACTACCTTTCTATTCGTTATTAAAAGTAATTTCCTTTTTACACGCCTAACTTACATCCGCACAACTTTGCTAGAAATCTGAAAAAGTAAAACGTAACTCCGGAAAATCTAATCTTAGTTTCGTAAATGTATTATGTACTTCGACAATATTTACGATACATACAATGTTACAATGTAGTATGTAGCACAGAAAGCAATAACATTTATTATCTGGCGCAGAATTTATTACTTTAAAAGCACCTGTTGAATAACTGATAGCTAAATGGAAAAGCATGCTGTCTATATCTACGAGTGCCTACCTATATTTTTCTAATCGACTCGTTTCCATGCTGAACAAAATACTATAGAGCATTCTTTCAAGCTTAGCCTGATTGCAATTCCAGTAATTTTAAAAACGTTCACAGTCTGATCTCGGTCTCAATCTGTCAAAAATACCTCTAAAATTCCTACATTTATGATAAGTATTTGACATTCATTGTCACTTTAATTACGGGAATTCGCCTTCTGATCTAATAAGATTTAAATACTTAGCCGTACTGAAGATAAAAGATGCATTAAATACTACAAGAAAAAAACGCTGTAAAATTAAGTAAACAGAAGACATAAACTAGGTAAATACAAAGTCCATTAATTCCCTTTCGATACCATTAGAGCGTGTTTATATTCTAAGAAAGAGACAGCAGTCGCGTAAGAACAGTAAATACAATTTCATACCTAATTAAAACGTTCCTGAATCGTAACAGTAGGTTTATTACACTATCAAAGTAAATAAAGATTATATTTTAGGCTAGTTGTAACAAACCAGTACTAGCCTACTTACTCTACCGAATGTAAACGCGCCTTCAGTTACCAATACAATTACCCGGATCCAAAGCAGCTGTTAGCTGTTACACGACTCAAATGTCGTTGGTCAAGAATAAGATCTAATCGGAGTGTTGGTGCCGCCATTTGCCAAAATGGTAGCATTGGTAGCAAATGGTAGCACTCGACAATGTTCGGACCTTGCGGCCAATTATGACCAATGCCACATATTTTCATTTTTGAAACAACTGCAAGGATTGCGTAAAATTAGATCTTTTTTGATCTAAATCTTGTCTGAATCACGTTCATTAGAAAAAATGTAACACGCTTGAAATATCTTTTAAATGCCTTTAAAGCGCTGTTTGTAGTTTTCTTTGTCTTCGGCCAGAGTAAACAGTACATAGCATTAAAAAAAAAATGTAGTTTGATTTAAATTATTTTAGTTTGCAAGGAATGAAAGAAATACTTAATGAATCTAATCTAATTGTGATTATTTATAGGTAACTCTATTTTGAAATCTGATTCATTGTATTGATTTAATTTTTTTTTTATAATTTTTTAAAATGGTTGTTCTTTTTCAACTTGTTATTTTTTGTGTTTGTGTTCTTTTTCTGCGTCATGTTTACCGCAAATAACTCTCTTTGTACTCTCTTTGTTTTTTTATTTATTACGTGATTTTCTCTCTGATTGAGATATCTCACGTCATCCTAAATAAAAATCGGAAAATTACGAGATGAAAAACGAACAAAAAATCTAATGCCCAAAACAAACGCACAGTAATGCACAATGCTTTCGATTTTCATTCATTAGATCTATTTATTTAGCTACGTATAACTTTTATGTGTGTAATTTATTTATTTATCAGGAAAAAATTGATATTGTGTTTGATACATTAGTTTACATTACATACATCATAATTAATTAAATTTAATATAAATTCTAAAAGTGAACATGCACAATGATAATTAAAAAAAAAACACGTTTAAAAATCAATAATAATCAATAGCAATTTTTGTTTTCTATAGAAAATTGGAATATTAATATTAAATTACAGTTCGTCCATTGATTACAAGTTTTTATCCAACAGAAATGCTTTGAGCTTAGCTAGTAATGACGAGGTACGATAAAAAAGCGACATTCCATATTATCGATTTTAAACCGCTCGATGTAGAAAGTGAGTGCGTGAGTGCGGCTACCTGCAAACATTTCACTCGAGTGTTTATATTGACGCCATTTATATTTTGCATGTTAATCGTTCGTTTTTGATGATAAATATTTATTGTAGAACTCAATTCAAAGAAAGGTGTTTTACGCTGCTTCTGATGCTGTAGAACACACAACAGACGGCAGACGTTCTTTTGTTTTGGTTGTATCGCCATGTTTTTTTTATTTATTTAAATGAAGTTTAGTTTTAATAAGAGTAGGGGAAGATCAAAGAAATGTTGGATGGACTGTGTGAATGATGATATGGTTAGAAAGGGGGTGACTACCGAGATGACGACTAATAGAGAAGTATGGAAGAATAAGACATGTTGCGCCGACCCCAAATAAATTAGGATAAATGCAGGAGAATGAATATAATGTTGTTTGGTTTGGTTGTTTCAGTTCCGTCTTTTTTTTTGTAATAAAGAAAACACACATACCTAAAATAAATAGCATATTGAATAGACATGAAAGTCATAGAAAATTCACCAGCTCCTATGGAGTTAATCACACATTTTGATTTGAAAAAGTAAAAGGATAAGGTTTAGCAAAACGATGTACTCCAGCAAACACTACATACATACAATTACATTACAAGAATCAAGATCACACATGATAAAGTCGATAAAAGTCACGTTGTTTGACTATCACATCAAAATCGCTGCCTCTGGCATGTTTCAACGATGTCAGACATCATAAAACAAATGCCTATCTGTCTATTTGAGCTTATCTCTGGGAACTACTGAACTTATTTTATTTTGCTGAGTACAATTTCTGCCAGCCGATCGTTTGACACTGGGTTTCCTACTTTAATTATACACATAATAATATTACTCAAAGCAAAAGGAGTATGTCTCTTTATGTGTGTGTGTGTGTTTTAGCAGGTGGCATTTTGTGGTTTCTGCTTACCCCCAAAATACTACCACTAGAATACAGAATAATATTACTTTTGTTAGTAAGCCTAACTAAATTTAAGTTCAATGCATCTTTTTCTTTATATTTAATTTAGAAAAGGACAGAAGATAAATATTAGTTTAGTCCTGTCAAACTAGTCAGCGCCTGATGTAAATTGACGTATTTTAAAAGAAAGAAAGAAAAAGATGTACAAAACTTAAATTTAGTTTAGTTTGTGAACAAGGAAATCAGAGCCACTGTTTCATAAAAAAAAAAAAAACTCTTATAAGCATATAAAAAGTGAGGGAAAGAATGCTAGCGCATCAAAAATATACTGTATACTAGTCAAAATACAAAAACCTTTTTTTATAACTCATTTTTTATCCATAACAAAATTTCGTAGTAAAAGATTTATATCGATAAACTCGTCTACTATAATCGTCTCAAGATCGCTACCTCTCGCGTGCCTGCGCACCATCAGACAGCAGATATACAGGATAATTTTTTATTCAGTGCGTAAATTTTTACAGGGTGTTCTACCCATGAATATGAACAACATTCACTATGGGACCATCTCTGAAATCACGAAAAAAAAATCAGCAGATTCATACATTTTGGTCGAGTAGGTATTGAACTTTTATAAGAAACAGCTGATTTTTTTTTTGTGATTTCAGAGATGGTCCCATAGTGAAAGTTGTTCATATTCATGGGTAGAACACCCTGTGAAAATTTACGCACTGCATAAAAAATTATCCTGTATAGGAGGATATTATGTTATGTATAAAGCCTAAGAACTTAAATTTTTGTAACAACTAAGTAATAGCACTGGAAGTGAGCACGAATAGACTGGTGACACGGTTTGATAGTGGCATGTTTTTCACTCTGCTTAAATTGAAAAGGTGAGTAGAAACCTCAAGAATATTGGTTTAAGATACTCGTGGATAGAGATAAAGGAGTTTTATACGCGTTCTACTCCTGTAGCCTTTAGGAACTCCATAGGAAATGAAGGCATCTCCAAGGCTACCTCGCTTTGGAATGGGTTACAGTAAACTAGCTTCCTAAATGCATTGAGCTTGAGTTTCAAAGCTTTGCCTAATATGTAAACTTAATTAAGGACACGAATTAATTAGCAGTGTTTAATCTACAGAACTTGAAGTGTAATGTCTATGGTACTGTTATAACTTACCGGTTTCTGGTGGTTTAATCTCAACAAGTCTATAAACTATCAAAACTAACATGCTTATTTTCAAATTGTAAGTTGCATTTAAAATCAGCCTCTAATTTATTCCTTCCCTTCTTTTTATTTCCTTAATCATAATTATCAATTAAACGCTGCTGAACATGTGCCTCTCTCTAGAACACCTATTGGTCTTATTACAATCAATAAGACCAATTGATTTAAGTCTCCAATCATTGTAGTCTTAACTCATTGGAGTTCAATGAGACTTAACACGAGTATATCAATATCAGAAATTACTCAACTTTTTACCACCCACTACACTTCGCGACGCTATAATTACTTCGTTCCTTATGCACTAAAGGAAGTGGCTTGTTTTGCTAAGTATTTGCATGTAATTATGAAGAAAAACTATCCAATAAGAACCTACTTTCATTATTCCTGAGCATGTTGAGAATCTAGTTTTATTTATTCTAGTTAGAACAAAATAGATGAACAGTGTTTTAATTCAAAGCCCTCTGTAATACGTGTTTGGATTGGAATTTTAAGGGAGGTACATTGCACATTCTTGATTAAAATAAAACCAAAACATTTAAATGATTTTATAGAAGGAACCGAGATGAATTCTTTACTGCATACAATCTTAAAAATAGAAACAGATATTTACATAATTTAACTCGCAAAAAAATCTCTACCCGTTCAAACCAAACAAAAGTAATTAACATTACCATACTTATGTATAAAACTGTAATAATACAGACATAATAATAATAACTGTTTTATCATTACGTAACATAATACAGTCGTCACCGGCAGAGAGGCAGGTACCGAGACACGACTAAGACAATGCAAGTCTTTTCTCATTAGCCGAAGAGAAATTATACAGAAAGTTTAAAAAACTATATTTCAGTTAGTATAATGACTTTAGTATAGCATATTGTTTCAGTCTCGGTAGTTAGGCAGGCATTGAAAATTATAAAGGAAAGACTATTAGTATTTACGACATAAAGCTAAAAAAAATAGTGATTGTTATTTATGTAACAGTAAATCACTTTGAGAGAATGTGTACCTAATGGCGTCCATCGAATATTTTCATCTGTTCTATATAATATTATAAACAGGTAAAGTTTGAATAATCAGCTACAGTACTGCCGAGTGTCATAGGATATATTTTTGTGTTAAAACAAGAAATTTCACGTGAAGGAAGTACACAAGTGCTAAGGGGCGAATTCTTTTGTTTTATAACTAGTATGACAAGACATTGTGAAACTTAAATCAAACTGCTTCAATACGAAATCCAGGACGTCATACTACTTCCGATGTTGACAGCTGAAGATTTGGAAATCAATGACTCATTTGAAAATGAATGTGTTTGTATAAAACTCAATATTTTTGTTCCAATTAAATCATTTACAGGCACTTTTGAATTGTCAAGGACTCAGTCAATTACACAGAAAGTAGAAGCTCGTTGCGCATTTCAAAACGTAGATCTCTATGAAGAAGAACAGGCAAGAAACTCCAAGGGCACTTTTTTAAATCGAGATTTATAAATCCTGGGTACATTATTCTTGTTGCTGCTGTATGTGAGAACAATGTAGGTACCTATGTATATAGCTGTTATGTATTTATCTTCACGTACTTACAGCTGGGAGTTAATTAAATAATTAATAGAGAACGGATAACTTTGACTTACAAGATAATAAAGTAACTGCTATTGCAATCTTCATTATCTTTATATTCTAACAACAATTACAACATAGTATGCTTACATAATCCTACAAGCAAACATTTTATCAAAACGTCAAAGTACTTAAGAAAGGTCAGTTATTCAATTGAATCAATTGTGTGTACAATTAAAATAACACAATATGGTCTAAAATTACAAGAAAATAAATGACAAAAAGCTCATGAAATAACATTCTCTTCATGACAGCATTATACATACTTACAACTGCCTACAAGTTATTATACTTGCATATTTTTATGAATGAGCTTTTCACCAACAATTTGTGCAGAGAGATTTTGGTTATAATATACTTAATAGTTATATATAAGGTGTTAAAAAATTAACTCTAAGAAATTAAAGGAGTTGTTTAATATTACATTTAATAAATAATCGTGAAGAAAAAAAAGAAAAAAAAGCAACCGTTCTAAAGATATGCAATTATTTGCATTACGCGTAAATTGTTTATTATGCGCACCATACATTACACTCAGGCGGGCGAAGGCCCGCTTGCCGGTGCGCAAGTCGCCGCACGCTACGCGAGTACCTACGCACTTTGTACCTACCTACATACTAAATACGTAAAGTTCGTTGCGGTAAATGGTGGTCGATATTAATTAATAATTAGGTTACATTTCAATGTCTAATTAATAAACTGACGAAACAATAACGAAATACTAGGTAATTACCTACCGGACTTTACGAAGAGTTTTTGTTACCTAGTGGAATAAAGAAAGAAAAGTACTTACCTGCCTAGTTTTCATAGGCTCCTAATTACATTACCTACTCCAAATACGATAATACGAAAGGCGTCTAGTGTGCTTAGTAACAGAGACCGACCCGCGACGTTTCTTAAAGATAATGCAATCCTGTAAACAAACTGCTAGTGCCGATTCTAATTTTCCCATCACATTTCTCAGACTTTGGACTGGCAATTTATTGAACTTAGGTCTCATTCATTTTACTGAACATAATTAATTATTTAGTTTAAGTAAAACTAATTAAATAAATTGGTATGCTTAAAAAATTGAATCAGCCTATTTACAATGATTAAAAACACAATTATTTACAAAACGTCTTTACCTTATTTACAAAAGGTGCTGAAAATGCCTACCTCCTTGTTCAATGCACAAGTTTGCACGGCGTATCACATTGTTTTTCACTCGTATTAACGTGTCTCTGTCACTTTTAATAATGTCAAATGCACTTATGATATGAGTTTTTAGTTCGTCTACGTTTCGAATGTTATTCCCACTATGTCCATACACCAAGTCTTTAACACGACCCCAGAGATAAAAATCTAGTGGAGTAAGGTCCGGCGATCGAGGTGGCCATGGAATCGGGCCACCACGGCCTATCCAGTGATTTGGATAGGTAGCGTCTAGGTACGCACGGACTTCCCGGTGGTAGTGTGCGGGCGCTCCATCTTGCTGAAAGTAATGGCCCCTTATTTCGTTAAGAGGAACATCTTCCAGCATCTCTTGCACAGAGCTGAGCAACTGTAGATAAACGTCACCATTAAGGCGTTCCAAGAACACAGGACCGAGTACCGTGTGCCCCATGATTCCAGCCCACACGTTGACTGAAAACCGGTGCTGAAAATGGTCAGGAACCACGGCTTTTGGGTTTTCGTATGCCCACCAGTGAGCGTTATGGATATTAAATAAGCCCACCCTTGTAAAAGTGGACTCGTCTGTCCATAAAATGTTACGAGCAGGGTTTTCCACCAACCACTCACAGAATCTACGCCGTGGTTCGTAATCGGTAGGAATTATTTCTTGCACTCGTAAAAAGTGGTACGGATGCTGGCCTTCTTCACGTAGCACTCTCCAGGCGGTAACATGACTTATCCCTAAGTCCCGACCTGCGTCACGTGTGCTCGCGTGTGGATGCTCGTTGAAGTAATCTAACACCTCTTCTTCAACGTCACCGGAGTGCCGCGGCCTGCCGGCATCTGGTTGAGGAGGGCGGAACTGACCATAGTCTAGCAGACGCTGGTAAGCCCCCAGGATGGTTTCCATAGCTGGCACTCGTCGTCGGTCACCATACAGTTCCCGGTACAAATTACGTGCTGCGGATACACTTTCATCACTCCTGATGTAACACACTATCATGTCTAAGTATTCGCGATTACTGTACATAAACGGCATTATGGATAATGCGAGCGCGCGAAAGTTAGATACGAAACGACACAGAGCGATACACCCTTCCCGCGCGACAGGAATTGGACGACTGACGAATTGACGATCGGGAGAGGGAGGGTGGCGCGGGCGCCGGGCGCCGAGCCGGCCGGCCGCGGCGCCGCGCCGCGATCGCTAGCGCAGCCCCACGTACAGTACGCACAAAAATTGTTTTACCAAATACTTTATTTATATGAAAAATTAAAATCGACTAATTTTTTTTTTTTTTTTTTAACATGGTTGTTTTTCGATACCGGACATCCTCGTAAAATTCTTAGAGTTGATTTTTTAACACCTTATATAACAAAGAACTGTCTGTCACAAGGCAGCTGACCATGGACAAAGTAGTTCTCATACCATAACCGTAAAGAAACATACTCAATGCGAAGCGAGGCGATATAAAGCGAGTGTTTGATTGCAAGTCACATACTTTTGAATAATATTACTGCACAACATTATTTGTTCCGCTTGGCATTATCCATTTTGGCAATAGGAAGGCCAATTCTCGTAATTGAAATCATTCAAAATCTAGTCGCAGTCTCATCTCGGCGACAAACAAATGTCAAAATGTAGGGAAATTAGAGGTATTTTTGAAAGATTGAGACTGAGATCAGACTGTGAACGTTCTTAAAATTACGAGGATTGCCCCTCTGGTTCTCGTTCCCTATTACGTGGGACTTAAACATAACTTGTAAAATACGGGTGTTACTACATGTACACCGCTGCCTAAAACTTCTGGGATAACAAGCTTGATGTTAATTTATTATTTGATGCAGAAACCAAACTATTATTTGACTTTTTTAATAATTTTTAAGTTCATCATAGGTAATTTATTTATACATATATAAAACCCGAAACCTGCAACGGGAAGCCTGATGTCTTTGATTAATCCTACTAATATTATAAAAGTGAAAGTTTGTATGGATGGATGGATGTATGTTTGTTACTCTTTTACGCAAAAACTACTGAACGGATTTGGATGAAATTGAGCAAAAAAATGTTTTATAACTGGGATTAACATATAAGATACTTTTTATCCCGATATTCCCGCGAGATCGAAACTTATGCGGGTGAAACCGCGGAGCGCAGCTAGTTAATTATAAAATAACAGGACACCTATATTTCTCCAAGGATAAGTAATAAATTAGTACACCCACATTTTGCCATTAATGTTTTAGTATCATTGATGTTTCAGTATCTAATACAACACAAACTCAAAGAATACAATAAATCAAATTAATTCTAAATAAAAAAAATAAAAATCGAAAATTACATTTACTCTCGGTATTAAAATTAAAGCTTTTCTAACTTCTTAAGAAACTCTTTGAGCTACAGCTTGTAACACCCCTAATAAAGCATAATTAGAATTAGAAGATGAAACAGCAAGGGTTTTGTACCTTTACAGTACATAAATTAATTAATTAACCGAACACAAATCTAAACTCCGGACCGCTACTCATGTATCATTAAATTACCACCCAATAATCTAATAATCAAATAATAAAAATAATCTAATTCAGACCACACACAAAAAGGAGAAATTCTATGTAAAGCATATCAGAGCTGACGCGAAGCCCCTAAATAAAATGTCTGTCAGAATATAAAAAAAAACCGCAAGTGAAAGTTTGTCTGCATCCTTACTCAGACACACAGTCATCGGAATTGCTGTAAAAGTGACATTCTTTGTGACGATGCCCCACGCCCTGGGGAGCAGGTTTTGATAAGGATGATAAGTCATTTATTATTTGGAGTGTGCTTATAAGTCGGTTGTTTGTTGATAGATTACGTTATTTATTAGAAGTGTAATGTCGTCTTATTATACGCAATACATAGTTTGAATTTTTAAGACTGTCAGTAAGTATCCTAAAAAAACAAAATAATCTAAGTTATGGTAAATCAATTCATTTGAATCTTATAATTTATAGAGCCAATATTAAATTTTTAAGTCTATGAAAAAACATCTTTATAATTTATCAAACTGGTATCTAAATCATTTGACCTAAATATATAGTAAGATTCCTTTCAAACAACTTTTCTCACACATTTAAAATCAAATCTTTGCTGCAATTCTTTCTTCCATATAAAAGACATCAACGCGCTAATCGCGTTCGTCATTTTGTTCATACTATACATTAGCATACATTTTTTTGTTCGTGCTATACATTCGAGTCAAGGTCAAATAATTTCACCACTTTCTTCGTTTGCATAGCAAATGGAATGCATCTATTTATAATTCTGTCACATTCATTCTATAGTTAATTCACCGATGCATGTATTAGTATTAAAAACGAGTTTAAAAACATTCGATCGACGTCTTTATAATTGAGTCTTGTATTTCCTTGTTGGTGTATAGAAAAAGTTAAAAGTCTATTGTTTAGTTTAACGGCGCTATTCGCAATGAGTTAAAACGAATAAGTTATGATTGTAGACGGCGAGCTAACAACCTCTCTCTGCTTTGTGAATTGTAGCAACTGGTATTGCAGTTGTTCGCGTGAAATTTGCATATTTAAACCTAAAAGTTTTTGGAATCAAAGTGGTACAGTAAGTCTATAGTTTTAGTGTTCCAAGATCAAAAATAAGCCACATGGTAGTCTGGATTGGATTGCTTTTAGATCTTTCCCAAAGTTGTCTTTAACAAATGGACTATACAAATAAATACTAAACATTAGTAATCAATATAACGATTACATAAATATTTCATTGAAGTTCATTTTGTAAGTAATTTAACAAAAACAAGAGCCAGGTGACGTTGCAAGTTGGGTAAGCTCACTCGACGGCGCAGTCGATAAAAAACGGTGTACTGCTTTAGTTGACCGATAGCTACGAGGAAGAATGTGATAGCATACTGTTGTGAAAAGGAAAGGAATGTTTTTATTTGCTCTTGATGAACGAATGAATGCAATAAAATAATGTACTTAAAGACGTTTTTAGTAATTCTATAAATATCCGTGAGAACTAAAAATATCTTATGTTAAGTATAAAAATAAGTTTCTTATTAACTATATTTTTTTCGAGTTTCACAGTTTCATCTATTTGATAATCAATAAAATGTCGTCCAACACAATAACACGCTTTTTTTACCTTAAATGTATAAATATAATAACATTACAGATCCGATAAAAACACAACAAAGCCACACTCAAGCCTAGTATCCAAAGTTAGACACAATACATTCCCCTTTTGATAAAACAAGTTATCGTAATCCACTTTCTACTAGATATTGCGGCGATTCAACTTGACCCAGATAACGGATCTAAATTAACATCTATAATCTATCATAACACTTCGAAATTACTTGAATTACCGCTATTATACTATTATATTTAATGGCTTTATCTCAAATATCATGGATTTTAGACAATTCTAAAAGATTGTTACAACTTCGTGTTGCGAGTCATTTTATCGAAGACTAGCTGTGCCCCGCGGTTACCCGCCTTTTAATTTAAAATAAATCGGATTATTAATAAATTATTTCCTTTTTGCTTAGCGTTCTTTCTGGATTTTTTTCTTTTTGCTCGGCTTCTAAAGTTCGTAACGTTAAAAATAACCTTTTTTAAAAATTGTCCTACCAAATGCAAAATATAGTTTTATAGGCGATTAAAACAAAACAAAAAAAAAACAAACATACTTTTCGGCTTCATTTTATAGATTTTTATAATAGATTCAAGTTTAGTGGTATTAGTGAGTCTTTAAGTCAGGACGGCAGCGAATAATGATAATGGTATGAAAGTGGTGTAGACTGTACAAGTGTTAAGTGACTCATCAAATAATATACCGTACTTGAGCTGTCTTGTGAAAATAAACACTAGGGAATATTACCACGACTGGACGTGTACACACTGATTGCCAAACACTGTACATGTTATTTTAGCACATTCTTCCCTTTTCAGTGGTTTTCAACACACTTATTTTATTTATCCGGTTTAAATAAACTTATATAATTCTTAAAAAAAAAACATACACAGTTCACTTAAATATGAGAAACTTAACAAAATATCTTTAGTAATAAACATACTTGTCATTCGACCTACCGAGTAAATACAATGAGTAATGATTTATTATTGTTGGTTAGTCAAATAAACCTTTAACCTATTTTTGAAAATGTTCATTGATAGAGACTTTTTTATTTCTTATTTTTTAGGTAACTTATTATGAAGCTGTGCTCCCTCAAACTGTATAGTTCTTCTTCCATACAAAGTCCTAACCCTAAAGAATTGACTGTTGCTTAAAAAAAATGGGTATTGTTGTAATTTCGGGACTTAAGTTAGATGGTCAGAGACAGCCAATATAGCGAGAACTTTGGTAACTTCGAGAAAGCAGACATATCTACTCCCTCGAAGTTCATAATTCCACTCCTCTTCTTCTTCATGTCGATGGCACGACTATATTTTAGATATTGTTGGCCCAAAACTTGGCCACTTCCACGGCGTCATCTGTGGCAGCACAGAGGTCATAACTCCAGTACAGCAGTAGAAGGTAGTCATAATATCATAAAAGAATGATCTCACAGTATCAGTTACAGTAGTGGATTGAGCTACTGGATTACGCTTCACTGGTTTACCTGCATAGTCGCTAGGCGGTTGCTCTTATCGCATCATGATGCAATATGCAAGTTTATGTTATTTTTGGTTTAGCACATCTTTGTGAGAATCATTATTGACAACTACATTCTAATTACTATTTTTAAAGGCTGTTAAACGATGCTATGCTATGTATGTTACCATAGTTTGTTATTAATTGCTAATGAAATGCAATCGAATGCTTCGCACGAGTGCAATTTAATAAAGAGGCGTTATGAATGTATTCTACACATAGACCTTCCTCAAGAAATATTCTCAATTATGGTGAAAACTGCATCGAAATTCACCAAGTAGTTTATTTGTATTAAACCTGACACACAGACAAACTGCTTTGTTACAATAATTTGGAAATATGTTAGCTTCACTGTCAGCACATATTTTTACTTTAATCATACCTTTCATCTTGTCTAGACCACATAACAACAGCCAAGAAAAAATACATCAAAAACACAATGACGAATTATTTACCAGAAAAAAGTAACTATCCCAAAATATTCTCTACAAATTGAACAATAATGCACTTGACAGACTAGACGAAATGTAACGAATTACCGTGAGAATGCGTAGTTAAAAGAAATGTACGTATGTAATTATTCGTCCGGCTGTCAGTTTCACGTGCAGTAACTCTAGTATTACGTTACTATTACGTCGGCGAAAGTGTCATTGATATGTTAAAACAGTAAAATAAAGAATACGGTGCGCTGCGGTGGTTGAACCACAGACTACATGTATCAGTTGGTCATGTTATACATTTTTCTTCGTCCCCTTTTCGCGTCGACAGTAAGTACATTGTATATTACTTGGTAATTTTTTTTTAAACCAATCAGGAATACACTGTTTCTTTGCGAAGTATGGAAAGTTTGTCTTCATTGACTTGGTTTATATTTAATGTGTATCGGCTTGCATGCAAATAAAGTACCGGTCATTGCCATTTCTTACGTGGAAAATTTTTATAACTTGCTATTACTTAACCGTAAAAATGCGATAAACCTGCAATTTATAACGCACTACAAAATTAACTCCCCACTTTTTATTTATTATGACTATTATTACATGACTGCTGGTGCTGTGAAAAAATTAAAAGTAATACTTTGATATATGCGTATTAAAAAGCAGCAACAAGAAACAAACAGTACATAATAATTATCTACCACAACTTTTGTCATTTCGGACAACTGTTTATATTTACGTCTACAAAAATTTGCTCGAAGACTACGCACAAAAAAAGTAAACACTTACAATATTGTCTCACCGTTTTTTCTTAGGCTGTGTCACAAACCGGCGCCGCGCCGCCTGGTTTAGAAAGTGAACTCTTTACGCAGACTTCCTACGGTAACGTTTACGTTACAAGATCCAGCGATACTGATCTGGTTAAGGATTACTCCGCATTCCGTTAGATTAACTGCTTTTAATTAAACTTGGGTGAGATTTCTTAAAGGAGCAATCTATAAAGATGGAAAATTGATGTTACATCATGGACTAATTTCTAAGAGTATGCTTACCCTACCAGCTATAAAAACAAAGGATATATAACATCAGGCTGGTATTCCCCGATGGGATAAGTAGTGGTGAAAATATATAGCCATACTAATTTCGTCACTTTTTAAAAATTACCTATTTTATTTATAGGTTTAATCACAAACTGACTATGCCACCCTCAAGGGTATATGCCATTATTCCTTATGATCTAAATGCATTGGTTAACTTATAAAAGATTATTGCATTCTTTGACATTTCGTCGTTATGTTGTAATTGTTATAAGTCCCATATAATAAGCCAATTGCTGCTGCATAGACCCACAATCTGGATTACTACTGAGAATTCCTTAATAGAAACCACATCATAGTTAGCCTATAACGTTCCCACTGCTGGGACATTAGCTTCTCTCTCTCTCTATGAAAAACTCAATCACACTAAAATAATGAACACGATAAAAGTACTAATAGTACTAGATCCCATAAACTGAATCATAAAATATGATGAATAATAGCGGCTTGTCAAATTACCAGTGCAAATTGCAACAATCGACGTAAAAGCTATGGATCAGTATTAGTCATGGTTCAACTCTGTGGCAATATTTAACTCCACTCAGATGTAAGTTACAACTGCGAGAAACAATTCCGTATTACGTTCTGAGTGCTTAGATTTAAATGTGCGTTACGTGTGGACCTGAGGGCCACAAAACGAACGCCAATAGGGTTTTTTGCTCTGCGCTTCAAAAATCAGCGTCGAGCAGCAAAAAACAAAATCAACTTTATTTACATCACTGTATATTTGCCATTTATTTAAATGGAAATAACCATTTTCGACGCGTGTAACGACAAAACGCCCTAAGCGATAGTTTCATGGCCCACGTCTGTTGGTGCATGTGCTTAGAATAACGTTGAAGTGTTGTTTACCTTCACTATTTGCGACGCACATCGACAATTTTACTATTTAACTACACTTCTCTCAAGTATGTTAGAGTTGGATTCCAGAATTACCAGGACATTGGTTAGAAATAAGAATATGTTTCCTATAATAATAGTAGAAATAAGAAGTAAACTAGCTGTTATTAAGAACTAACTACTCCAAAAATTAACGTGCCCCCCGCCGAGTGGAGGAGTTTCGAAAAATCAATTTTTGTCATGTTCTTATCGCCACGCCAGTAGCTTAGGGTAGGCATTATCTTTCAGCTGCAAGGCACTCGCGTACTGTTTTCGCGAGTATTCATGATCTCAAAACAAATCGGCGTCTAATTCCCTACTATCCGGATGCCCCAACAATCATAGCTAGAAAGGTCATAAGCTCTTCCATCATTGTTACAATGATTGGTTCGCCACATTACCATACAAAGGATTGCCTTGTTGCGTTTCCTATTATAATTGAAGTGTCAAATAGTTTATCAGCTAGAATTGTTCCAGTCTTCAGAGTTTCACACATCCGTGATAGTGAAGGTTATGTTTGGCCTATGCAGTATGCATATTTGACGGCATGGTTGGCGCAGTGGTTAAGCGATTGACTGCTGCACTGCGTGTCGCGGGTTCGATTCCCACACGGAACAAATATTTGTATGGCCTACAAGTAGTTGTTCTGGGTCTGGCTGTTTGTGTATGTGAGTTTAAATGTACAAACATTTAAACAAAAAAAACGCACCCACGACACAGGAGAAATTCCTAGTGTGGGGCAACGTTTTTTTTTTTTTAGATATATATTTATTATATTTTACGGTTTTGCTTACGTAGGTTTTTATTTCGGACTTGCTCAACGGTTGAGCAAAGACCTACCACCGCAAGGGGCAGCTTTTCTATGAACTAGAATAGTATTGTAGCAATTGGGCTCTAGTTTTGAACTCAAGAAAAAGTTTTAAGTTATTTGATTTTTTATCACTTACTCAGCAAAGATGCGAGTTGAACAATGGTACAAGATACATGGAAAGATGAGTTAAACATGTTCAGTACCTACGAGAGCAAGCTAAAATTGTGATTTCGTAACAGAATGTCAGTCAGAGAGGATGATGTAAAAATGTAGCAATGAGTGAAAGAATTTAAAGGATAACCTTTCACGATAAATGACATAACTTTAGGGGGTGGAGGCCAAACTTCAAAAGTCAGTCAGAGTGGAGCTGTTTTCAAAATTATTTAAGGTGACTGATGAAAGTATTAGCGGCGGTATGATCGTGATTGTCGTAAATGTTAGATATTTATTGCCAAACTGTAAAGATTAGTCGAAAGAATATTATTTTGGAGCTTGTCACCGTAACCATTACAAAAATGTATTGCGTGCGCAATCATTTTTTTAATACCTAAACTATTATTGTGCACCTTATTGAGACCTTTCTAAGCTATATCTGCCAATATTGTGTAGGTAGTTAAACTGGAGTACGGTCCCCAAGTTTCTACATGGAGAATCTTATATTCTCCATGTAGGTCAAGTTAAAACCTTGACTTTGCTTAGGAAATTGCGATATATAAATATTCGAAATAACTTCAAGAACGTGCTAAATGATCTACAAAATAAAACAAACAACTACCACTTCTTATCAGATCTTGAAAACAATACATTCAACACTGATGACTCGAGATTATCTCCTGATCTTAATTCTCTACAGTCAGGTCGATTAGTACAAAAATGTATTGTACGCGCAAGGTTGTAGGATGTCGATCTCTATGTATATTAATTTCATCGTACATTAAGGCAATTTTAGACGGTTCAACCAAATTCAGTTTCTTTGATTGAAGGACGCAAAAATGGACGGTAAAGCCGACTTTGAATGATGCACTTTGGTTGATTCGTCCAAATTCAAGAGCATGCGAGAACCGTGTAATTCCGGCGTTATACTTATAGGCTAGTATCTGACCATCAGGGTTCCTTAGGAAGTATTTTGCATGCTTCGCTGTTTCGGCCAAGGTGTCAGTAATTTGATAGGGCTGGACGGAGATGGTTTCTTTGCATATTTAATCTGATTATGAGTAGGCACGCTAAGTTAATAGATTTTTTTATGATGATTATGTCAGTTTGTGAGTGGTGATAAAGTTGAACAGTGGTTTTAATATTGTGAGTATTTTTGAAAGAACAATGTATCTTGTTCTTGTTAAAAATATACCCACAGATGGTGTCATATACCTGTGGGGTGCCTGTGACTTCATCTGTGTGTATATTTTTAAATATTTCATAAACAGTAAATAAAAGAAAGAGAATAGGGAGGTCTTTGCACTGCAGTGGGATATCCCAGGTTTAAAAAAAAAAAATAGTATTTATTATTATTTTTTAAATTTTTTAAAAGAGGGGCCCGTGGCTAAATAATAACAGCCGCACAGGGCGATCGGTCAGGTTAAGCTACGCTTGCCGCGGTTGCTCTGTGGATGGGTGGCCATCTTTACATACCGAGACCCCTCCGTGGCTCGGAAAGCACGTTAAGCCGTTGGTTCCGGCTGTCATTCGTGGATCTTTGACAGTCGTTACGGGTAGTCAGAAGCCCGAAAGACTGACAACCAGTCTTACCAATGGTTGGTATCGTATTACCCAGTACCTGAGTTGTGGAGGTCAGATAGGCAGTCGCTCCAAGTAAAATACTGGTATTCAGCTGCATCCGGTTAGACTGGAAGCCGACCCCAACATAGTTGGGAAAAGGCTAGGCAGATGATGATGATTATTATTTTTTAAAACCTGCCACCAACTAATATTCTCTTTGTAAATCTATATGAGAATCAGTACGATAGTTCAGCTTTAAGCGTGGGCATGTACAATAAATTCAGCGAGACTCGCTTTCGAATTCTTTGTATTCGTATAGTAAAGTTATAGTGAAGCTTTCATGGCGCATCATCGTAACTCATAAGTGACACATTGACTGGAATCTGTAGTACAGTCACCAAAGGAGATAAGTAACCAGAGTCGATAAATGAACTATTTGTTTTCTATTAATTAAATTAAATTTTATTTGAAAATATCCATCGTTTTCTTACAAAACCTAAACTATATCCGACGACCTTGATAAATGATTTTATATTGTAAGTAGGTTTGTACAAACACTTTTACACGTCAATCATATTTTAAAAACTAGATGAGGTCGGCGTTTCCTATCTGACTAGTCTGAGAAAAAAGGCCGAAACAGCCTGGTTATTTATCTCCTTTGGTGACCGTACATTTACTTTGTCACAACCATGCTAATTTTGACAAACGCAATAAAATTGCCATCGCGTTTCTCATGTCGTAAATAAAAATAATTGCAATGGCTAATTAATTTCACTGTACGCAGTTGTCATGGGGCTTATAATTATGCAATTAATAGCAGTAATGACACCGACAGTAGTTCGTGTCGATGTCGGTAGCGCATATATTAAGTTACGTGCCCACTGGTGTAGCGAATCGCGTGAAATTGTGTTTTGGAAGAAAGTAAATGAAAATGTTGTGTTTACTGTCTTTTTTTGAGGTTATTTATTACATTAGCGGTTTTATTTAAATACCTTCCTAAATCAGTGTTTTCCGTTTGAAAATATTTTTGTCAAAGACGATTGATGACTTTGCTCAGGAATTTTTATTTATTTTATACGATAAGTTTCGCAAATAATTAAGAGGTTTATTTATAAACGTTGCTTAAGGTTCAATAATGATTAGCGACTGTTTAGCCATACATTTTTGACGTTTAAATGTCTCTTAACTTTAAGTAAAGTTTATAAACAAAGTGGTAAGTCTTTTAATTTGAATGGTGAACTTGTTAAATGGAAACCTTATAAACCTCAAAAGAAAAAAGTGAAAATTTAACATGGACGTTGGGGTTTCCAAAAAAACTGGTATTCTTATCTTTCAAAGGGAAGTGAAAACATTGTCGCCGTATAAAGAAACAAACAAGACATAATACTTAAAACTTTTTTATTATCTGCTAGGTGTATGGTATAGGATATTAAGTTAACGTATACTTTCCTGCTTTCACGACGGCTAGAATATTTGGCTGTTGTTCGGCAAGACATTCAATACCCATTCACTAACGGTTTAGGTTTTATTTTCTGCTCAAAGAAAGTTATAACTTAGATTAGACTTATGTCTTTTTGTCAACTTAAGTTATTTCATATCGTCATAAAGTTTATGATACATTGGCTGCGCCCCGCGATTTCACCCGCATAAGTTTCGATCCCGTGGGAATATCGGGATAAAAAGTTGTTGGGAAAAATTCTGTGTGTTAATTCTGGTTGTAAACTATCTGTGTGGCAATTTTCATGCAAATCTGTTCAGTAGTTATTGCGTGAAAGAGTAACAAACAATATTAGTAGGATAATATTGTAGTAATGGTAGCGTTTATCAATGTAATAAATCGGTGTTACATTGTAGCTGAGATTTATCACGTAATGGAGATGGCAAGCTGCATTAATCCTCTAAAGTATCTCTTTAATTACTTAATACATAGTTGCAGATTCTGTAACAGATTGCTTTCTTTTTAACCGATTTTAAAGAAGGAGGAGGTTCTCAATTCGACTATATAAAAAAATTTATAAGTCGATTTGCAAAATTATTTTTCTATTTGTGAGGATATACTTTCAGATTTGTCTCATAGAAATTTCATCAAAAACGGTTCAGTAGTTTGGTTTTTAAACCAAAATTATTGGTAAAAATTATAACTTAAAAGTGAAAAATAAAAAAAAAACAACCGACTTCCAAAAAAGACACTACAAAGTGAAAATAACTTTAATTTCGGAAGTCGGTGGCAAACAACGAAAATGCGAACCCAATGACACAACTTCCGAAATTGTATAATTTTAAATTAATTTACAAATATAATTTTAATTAATTTTGTATAATTTAAAAAGTTTTTAAATTATATTTTCACTAATCAATTCTCGTTATTTTAAGAACACAGTCACAGTCTGATTTGTCTCAATTTGTCAAAAATACCTCTAATTTCCTTGCACTTTTGACAAGTTTTTCACATTAATTGTCGCAGAGATGAAATTGCGACCAGATTTTGAACGTTTTAATTAATTAAAGAAAGAAAGAAAAAGTATTTATTGCGACTCGTACAGGATCATAAGCTAAACTAAACACAGTTAAAAATAAAAAATAAACAAATTATATAAAAAAATGAAACAGAAAGTCCTACAAAAGGCATAGGTATCTCAGAATGATGCTTCGACATTTAAAAAATAAATGTCGCAGCGCTGGTATTCTGATAGGACCCGCTTATTACGGGAATTGGCCTTCTTACTATTTTGAATTTGATTTGTGGTTTTCTTTTCTAACAGCTAAGATTATTTACTTTATTTCTATAGCGTGGCTCTTTAATGGCGACATTAGTTTTGCGTTTTCGTTTAATGGGCATATTATAATTTCATTAAACGCTATTATTCATTCATTTATTTATAATTTTCTAAAATAGCATCTTGCAGCAACCTGACTTAAAGAATTGTAGTGCAGGGATTATTTGCCGGGGTCACAGATCATAACATCGCATCAATGAAATTAAAACCAATAACGTGCAAAGAGGAGGCGAATTGAAGGAAAGAGAGAGCTATATATGTTGGCGAGTGGTGCAGGCGGTGGTTTTCAAATTGCGAATTATTTTATGTTGTTATATTTTTTATGATTACTGGCCATTAGCCCTACCCGTGTGTTACATTAATGTCGCCATTGTAGCGACACGTTGTTTAAGAATTAGATTTAGAATTTCAAGTCTGTGTGAATTTGTACGCGTGCCTATAGCTATTTGATCAAAAACCATCGATTTAAGTGCTAATCGGCAAGACAGGCTCGACTTAGTGTGGAGTTCATAAGCAAAATGCTTCCGTTTCCGTTTGCATTTTTTTTAACGTAGTGCTAGCTGTGGTATCATTTTCAGGGCCAATATGGCCAGGGATCACACAAGACAGGGAGGTAGGTTTGGAAGAAACAAGGGGAGGCTTTTGCCCAGCAGTGGGGCAAAATAAAGGCTAAGAAAAAAAAAACCTAGCTATTAACGTAGACTAGAAAGAAATGAAAAGTACTGTTTTTGGCAAATAAACATTGTAATAATCAATCATTTACGCATAATCTAGTATCTATACTATTATTCAAAAGAGGTAAAATTTGGTTGTTTGTTTGTAGGGGGTAATCTCCGGAACTGCCAGTCAGATTTCAAAAAATCATATTGCATTTGATAGCCTATTTCTTGAGGAAGGTTAAAGGTTATTTAACATCACGCTAAGACCCTTAGGAGCCGAGCAAAAAGAAAAAAAAGTCGGAAAGAACACTAAGCCAAAACGAAGTAGCAGCACGGGCGAGCGATGGAATGAGACGCAATTTTACGCAGACGAAGTCGCAGGCAGAAGCTAGGTGTCTATATAAAACATGGAAGACAGTCTACACGAACCTTTAAAAACCTATAATTCCTACTTCAACACTTGCGTTTGACACGTCAGTCTTACTTAATTGGTCTTACTTACTTACTTACTTACACTTTTTAATAACATATTAAGTTCCTATCGCGCCGTCCATGACATTTGCTGTTATTCCGGTTCCGTTGGCTGCATTGACAATTGTTCAATTAGTTATTTAATGTTGGCACGCTATTGGTTGATTACACTTTATCAATAAGATTATGATCTAACTAGCTGCGCCCCGCGGTTTCACCCGTATAAGTTTCGATCCCGTGGGAATATCGGGATAAAAGTATCCTGTATATGGTAATCCTGGTTATAAACCATCTGTGTGCCAAATTTCATCCAAATCCGTTCAGTAATTTTTGCGTGAAAGAGTAACAAACATCCATCCATACAAACTTTCACGTTTATAATATTATAGTAGGGAGGGCTCGTGTCTAAATCATAACAGTCGCACGGGTAGGATTAAGCTTAAGATACACTTGCTGCGGTAGGTTCGTGGATGGGTGATCATCCATCACTAATAAGATCCATCCGTGTCTCGGAAAGCACGTTAACCCGTTGGTTCCAGCTGTTGTTCGTAGATTTTTGACAGTCGTTACTAGATAGAAGCCCGTCTACTCCAAGGGGTGTGGTGATACCCAGTCACTGGTTTGGGTAGGTCAGATCGGCAGTCACTTCATGTAAAATACTGGTATTCAGCTGCATCCGGTTAGACTGGAAGCCGACCCCAACATAGTTGGGAAAAGATTATGAAGATTGATTGAATGATTTAATTTGTGGTCTGTATTTTACCTTGTAATGTGTGATGACCTAAAATCTTGACTTTTAGAATTGGTTGATTTGGTCTGCAATTTTGCCTTTAGGGGTAATTCTGACCGTGATATTTTAAAAGTATTAAAATTCGATACGTGTTTTCGATACGTGTTTTAAATTATTCTTTGCAAAGCGTTCCAACGTAACTATTCTTTTTGAAATGAAATCTTTACGTAGGTACTGATGTTAATTAATTCAGTTACCTACTCTTAACTAAAACTATAACAATGTTCTAGACGACAGACTGTCGCAGAATTCCAATAGTCCGTCAAATATAGCATACCTGCCCACCGTCATGGTCTATATCGACACTTCAGTTCACGTTGCTATAAACAACGAACCAACTATCACAAGGACAACCAATTTCCTTCATGAACCTGATTGTTTATTAAATCATTCCTTCGAAAGTAGGCTGCGACAAAAAACATGCACCACAAAGTACTGACCGAAACGATATTTAACGTATATCTGGGACAATGCACATTACTATACAAGAATTTTTGCAATAGCTTTACGTAATGGCCGCCGATCAGTCCGTTTTACATTTCACACATAAACGAACGCGTTCCGATTTGCGGAAGTGTGGTTTCCATTGAATTTATTTGTTGGAGTTCAGCGATATGACTCTTGTTTTGGTGTAACTTTGGCTCAGTTTTTCAATTGCACTAAACCTAGGAATGTAACCACAGATTACTAAATAGTTACTACGATGTAACACTGAAAATCATCATTATCAGAGCCCAGCTTTTTCCCAACTATGTTGGGGTCGGCACAAAACACAGCAAATCACACACTCAAAACACAAAAAATCTAAATTGAATTAAATATTTAGTTATGTAATAAATTGTATTTAAACGGGTTGAATTGAAATGGTTTTTATACCCATCGGTTCATTGGATTTATCTATTATGTAAGCAAATAGGTGTGAATTGGCCTCTAAAAAGGTTTTTGCTAAACTCTTATGTGTAGCACTAACTTTAGTAACCGCCTTTCCTCGTGCATATGATGATAAGAACTTCATCAAAATGATTTGGCGTCAGGCTTGTTATAACAAGCAATATAATATGTTTACTTCTATGGCTAAGATGGGCCGGGTATTAAGATCTTAAAATATTACAACGAAGGTATACATTCGAAACAGAAGAACTCATAAGAATCTGTTGATTTTTGAATTGGTTGGAGACTGTTATTTACAATTTGAACGGCACAATAAACGTTCGTACGTGAGAGGAAAATTGCTATAACCTTTTCATCAGATAACCCATCGGCACTTACACCACAAAAACAACAGAACTGCAGTACGAGAGAGCTTCGGAAATCGCATCACATGTAATGTAACATAACTGTGCCATCAATACTATCTTGTTAAATTCGCACATGACTGCACCTAGTTTATGTTTTTGCAACAACTATCTCTTTCTCTCGTACTGTATTTAGTTATTTTTGTGAAGCTATCTCTTTCTTTCCTTGTTACCTGTCCTGCACTCACTTTGTTGGCTGAGCAGTGAAAGTGTTAAGAACACTGTTACTTTATAAATTGATATAATTATGGACGCTCCTGATTTTGTTCGAATGCCTCCGATGAAATATTATGATAGATTCCGGTAGTACGTGAAGGCATTTTGATTGTAGTTTAATAGTATTGGGAGTGAGATTCAATTGGCCGATAACAAACGCATGTCTGTGCCTTTAGATTGTATTGTAGAAATCCACCTTTTCAAATCTAAGGGTCTAGACAAAGTGACATACTATCCGCGATAACGATGATTGTAAAGTCAATAATTTACCGGATTCACATAAGTTAACGAAAATAACACCTGAAAACACCCCTATCTATCCTGTTGGAAGTCGTAGAAAAATGAAACGCTTTAAAAGCGATTGGCATTTGCCTGGGTCCTCAGTAGTCTCGACAATTATACTTAGATAGTAATAGATGCTGAATATAAACGGTAATTGGAAGACTTATGATTGGCAGTAAACCTTTACTCATTCATATGGATATGATATAGTATACGGAGGAATGAGGGAAATGGCGCGAGGAAAGTTTTGAGTATGAATGTCGATGGCTATAAAAGTAGGGGAAGACCAAAGAAACGATGGATGGACTGTGTGAATAATGATTATGGTTAGAAAGGTCCTTTCCAACCATTTCATCATTCACACAGTCCTACCAAGATGACGTAATAGAGAAGTATGGAAGAAAAAGTCCCAAATAAATTGGAATATGGACAGGAAAATGATAATCTTAGATATAGTAATATGATGCCATGAAAAATCTAGGCCAGTGTGATAAAAATAGTCTTTTACAGCAGTCCTTTTTTCCGCACAATATTCTGAAACACAACCCGGATAGACCAATGACCGTAACACCCAGCCATCGACGCATCCTGCCAAAAAATTCCTAGACCAAATCCAGAACCTATTGTTTTGAAATTCTTTTGTTTTTTATAATAGCAGCGTTTAGTCGTGGTGGTAACCTAACGACTTTTAGTCGAACAACACTTTGATCGATAGAGAACTATTGTTCACTCTGATCGCTAATGGTGTACAAAAGAAGTGCGTACACGATCGTCACGTTAATTTTATGGTCGTGTTGACAATTTGTAGTAATTAGTTTGTGCTTAAAAGTGTGTGTGCGTGGGTTAGTATTTGTTCTGGTATTATATAACTTTGTATAGGCCTATGTTTAATAAGGACTAGGTTACTCTGTTTTACGTACAGACGTCAGCTGCACATCAAGCTACTACAATCTGTCAAATTTCTTTAATAGATTTTCAACTTTATCGCTAAAGCATTAGGCTCAAAGTTCATTGGGAAAAGACACAGGACAGTATCCGGTAGCTTGATCTGCTGACGTCTGTACCATTGTTATTTCTTTTGTCTCTTCGTTGTACTTAGGTCTAAATTAAAATCTCTGTATGAACCACTTTTTTATAGTCGGCTGATTTTTTATTTTTACACACATAACTTCACGCCCATCCATAGACAAATATCACCCATCTCTCCACTAATCCAAGGCTTACTCTAGGATGCATATCCGGTAGGCGCTTAAATCCTACCCTTTCCTACGGGCACGTCCTCCTTACAAAAACCGCGCCCCCCGGTCTACTTCTTGATATGCAATGGTCGCTGTAGCACCATGAACATGAGGCTACAGGAGCTACTGCGAATCTTGGGGTTCATTCGATTAATCGAGTCTGGTCAAACCACGCTGGGATCGGTGCAATTCATACATAACTTCACGCCTGTATCCCCCGAAGGGTTAGGCAGAGGTCAACCAAATTTTGCCAGTTTTGTTTAAGTCCCAGGTAATTGGGGGCGAGCTTATTGCCATCAACTGGGCATAAATCCAGACTCCGGGATGCTGCTAAGAAATTCCAGGTGGAAAAACACAAAAACCTTTTGCCCGACCCGGGAATCGAACCCAGGACCTCATGTTCAGCAGTAGCGCTTGCGACCACTTAACCAACGAGGCAGTTAACTTTTTACTTTTGTTTATTGAAAATCTTTCGTTGGTGGTGTCTAAAAATGGCACCTATAAAAATACTTATGAGAAAATCAAGGGAATGAGATACCCGTCTTTATTCATAGTGCCCATTAAGGACATTAACCAAGTTGCTATTATGCACGTGAGTTGACTCCAATCGATTAGCACAGTCTATGGAAGTCGACGGCTCGATTAACACTTAATTAAGGCATTTAGGTGCTAATGATAAGTCTGTACCTAGTTAAGTGTGTGTCTCGTCTGTTGACAGTAGTTTTTCAAGCATTTTTTCACCATTCCCACATAGCTATGTAAATGCCCAATTAAAACATTATGTTAATTTATTCAAGTTAGTTAATTTCTTATTGATCCGTTGCAAACCGCTCGATTGCCTCGGTAAAATCCCGCGTTCTTGTTAAGGGAAAACCCGAGGCCCGAGTGTCTGAATATTATTTGTATGAGTAACAATTTTACTGTATGAAAGGTCCTGTGCCCTTTATTTGTTCAAGGTACTAATAAACCAGCTTGTTAATGTTGGCTAAAGAACCTAAAGTTCTTTTGTTTACGCGAGTGTACGTCTAGTATTTATTCAATTTTATTGCTGTGGTTGGTCACTGACGATTGATTTTTGATGTAATATTTGAAGGGGTTTTGTTGAGGGACAATTAAATGTGCTCCTGTCAGCCGCACTACTAACCTCGCTGACTGATTAATATTTTGACTTTGCCTTAGTTATGAACATTTCCTTTATTGCTTGTGCTTAAGATGATATTGCCAAACAGTTTCAGTACACAAGTGAATGCCTCTCTCAACCTCTTTCAATGACTTAAACCAAAAATATGTTGTTATGTACGCCATAAATGGCAAAACATGCAGATCTACCTGTTATTTTAAGACATCGCACATATTATTTAATTATACTCATATTTTACAATAAATATATTCTATTAAAATCTTAAAATAATCGGAAACCCATACGATCGAACCAAGTTACAAAAAAGCTTGTAAAAAGGTAGACATTTTGGACGGTCCGGTTCCATACCTCGACAAAACTTCCTTACGTCCTTAACTCTACTAATCTAGTAAAAATTAAAACAAAAATTACATCATTACACCGCTCCACATAGCATCTAGGCTCATGTGGTCATAGAAAGCGTTGTACCGCATACCTGCGCAGGCGCGGACGCCGGGTCGCAGTCTCCTGATAATTGATCAATCGGTTATTGGTGCGTACGAGTGCGATCAATTGATGCGATTGGCTTGCGTAATTTGGGTTTGTTCATTGATTTACTGTGCCTGGTTATGTTTTAGTCAACCGTGAGATAACGCCGTATTAGTTCTGAACTTTGTTTTGATTTAAGATTTACTGTGTCTTATTTATTTATTTAACCGTTTATGTATACAAATATATATAAAAAGACAAGAAAAAAAACAAAGCAGAAAAATAGGTACAGAGGTAATGCTTATTTCATAAGAAATCTCTTCCAGCATACCTGCGATAGGACAATAGATAGAGAGATTTAGACAGCTGTCTTCTGCTCTGAGTGTTTCAAGCTTTAGCGAAGATCATTTTGTCGTTCGGCTTTTTCTTTCTTTGCAAAGATTTTTACCATAACTTGTTATGTTAGTAATTAACAATGGTAATTAATATTTTGACAGTATTTGTATATATAAAGTAAAAAAGAAGCAAAAGGAGTATGTAAGGATCGTAGCAAGTGGTGTTCTGTTGTTTCTGATTACCATGGGGTAGGCAAAAACTACAGAACGTCACCTAGGAAAAAGGCGTGATCATCAATATACAATATAATTATATACATACATATTCAGGGTGACAGGGAAACTTGACGTATTCCGTGAAAGGCGTTATACTAGAGGTCAGTAGCAACTTTAGTTCAGTTAACTAGGGTTCAAAACTGGATGGTTACCGAGCTATGTCGGTTCTTCGATTTTTTAGAAATTTTCTGACTTGTTACCTAACACAATTAATGATGAGAAAAAACTACTCCACTCCAAACAATTAATTGATACTTTTCTGAAAGTTGAAAATTGAGTGATCATTAAAAAAAAAATGCTTGCAAAACTTACATAATTTCAGAAATAAAAGGTCTTTAATAGCAATTTTTTTTAAATTTTTTAACCATCCCGTTTTGACCCCTAGTTCACTGGACTTAATTTGTTGCTAATGACCTCTAGTATTACCCCTTTCAAGGAATACGTCGAGTTTCCCTGTCACCCTGTACGTCATCATCTGCCTGCCTTTTCCCAACTAAGTTATGGTCGGTTTCCAGTCTAACCGGATGCAGCTAAATACCTATATATATGTATATATGATTAAACGAAGAATTGTGAACTTTGCAGTGCCTGGGTTCACAAAACCCTACTGGTTTTTTCAGGGCGTGTTGCAAAAAGCCCGATTGGATAAAGAAATCTTTATACGTTAGTAGAGTCGTTTAATGATAATGAGCGAAAACAATTAAAGACTTATCAGATTAAGAGTTTTTCTGATAGCTATCAGGATATAATGTGTGTCAGGGCCGAATGAGTGTAATAAAAGTTACCACTTTTATTTATATAGAGTGCTAGACCGCTGCTGGTCATAATATTAAGATACATTACTGCACTTAAATTTACAAATTCATATTAAAACAAATACCGAGACTAATTGCATTAGTTTTGCATAACAGCATTAGCATTAGCATTAATTTTTTGTTTGTTTTGTTTAGTTTTTCTATTCGTTGCGTCTAAAAGGCAGATAAGTTTATTTATTTGAATATCTTTAAGATGTGTGATGATTCTCTTTCAACAGGAAACGTAGGCAATTAATTTTTATTGAAAAAAAAACCTGTTTTAAAAGAGCATGTAGTTTAAAATGATTAATTAGGTATCTAAGTTTGGACTTAAAAACTTTCGTTTTGTTTTATTATATTGGCTTCTACTAAATCCTCATAAACAAAAAGTCACATCATCATCTGCCTAGCCTTTTCCCAACTATTTTGGGGTTGGCTTCCAGTCTAACAGGATGCATCTGGATACCAGTATTTTATATGGAGCGACTGCCTATCTGACCTCCACAACCCAGTTTCTGGATAATACGATACCCCTTGGTAAAACTAGTTGTCAGATTTTCGGGCTTCTGACGAACGAACAAAAAGTCACAAAACATTTATTAAACATAATAACTTGTACAATATTAATATCGTTTAATGAGCTATAAATCCGTTGATGTGGTACTAGGGTCACACAGAAGTATAGCAGTCGTACGAAATCGAAAGCTGTCGTATAATTTGATAGAGAAAGTGTCGAGTGGCAGATTTATCGATATGGAGAGACCAACTTTATGGTAGTATTGACATTTGTTACTAAGTTGCATGTGGTGGCAACACTGTCAACAATGTTTAGAAGTGAGCTATTTCTGTGGATTTGCTGATGGCGCCGTAATTTAAGAGTAGTCTATGATTGTGAATTTTTTATGAATGCCATTGTGGGCTTTTATCATGTTGGAGCGAATATAAAATAGATTTGTTAGATTTTTATATTCAAGGCTGTATGGAGTATATACTTTTTACCCGCTCATGTATCCAACCCTGTTTATATTAGGCATAGTTGGATACAATGAGCTGAGAGTTAGGCGTGAGTTCGCGCTTGTCTCATATTCATTTAAATTAATTAGAGGCAAGTTACATAACGCCAACATATTAGAGTCGGTGTGTTTGAGTGTGCCCGACAGATATGTGTGGCGGCGACGGCGACGGCGGCCTCAGCGGCTGGCTGTACCTCGTGGCCGCACTAATCTATTGAATGAGGCGCCCCTGACGCGGGCGCTTCGCACTCTTAACCTTGTAGTAGAGGAGATGGACTATTTTGCCTGTGCAATGAGTGAATTCACAAGGATAACATTATATGTAGTAACAAGTTTTAGAAAGTAAGTTGATATTATTAGGTTTGCTTCACTATTGCATTGGGTTGTACCTGTAATAATAGTGGTAAGTGATTAAATAAATAAATAAAAACTCTAACGTGACATAAATCCACGGCATCACGACATCACAAGAAGTAAAATGTATTGCCTTTATTGGGCATATTTAATTCTTCATTCAGAGTCCTGAATAACAATAGTTTTCTTCGTGAGGATCGCATTGCTATGCTATTATAAACTACTGGTTAAAATGTTCACCACGTCATGAGGTATTATCATTCCAAAATCGTCACAGTTTTTAAAACTCCTCATTTTAACTCAGTAACAATGCTTCACCTGCTGACGTTTTTTCTTATAAACGTATAAAATTCTGCAAAGCTGACAACTTTTATTTCAAGTCTACAGAATAGGTTGAGTGACAAGTTAGAGTCAATGTTTGTTTTGTCATTTTACAGCTACGTTCAAAGTTTATAAATAAACATTATTTTTACCGCACGTTTGCTTAGCATTGTAAGTGCTAAGTAATTTGTTTACTTTAAGCTAGGTTGTCAGACATTCTAAATTCACGTCACTGAATAAATGATTCATAAAAAAACGTTTTTGTAACAGCTTTAAATAAATTCCTACTTATCCTTGGTCTTAACACTATGTAACCGAAAGCGAGTTTTATTGTTTGTTTTGCTATCATGCTAAAATGACATGACATGGGTAGATCATGACCTGGATAAGAACATGGAATTCTTTTCATTCTGGATTGCAGCTGAAGTCGCGGGCAACAGCTAGTTAATATTATAAATGCTAAAGTAACTCTGTCAACCAATCGTTATGAAATTTGACAGATCGCTAGCCCAGGACCTGGAGAAGGCCTTTTCATCCTGGATCAAAGTTGAAGTTGCGAACAACAGTTCGTAAATAATAAAACAACAAAATATGTGAACTATAGACATAAACTGTGAACCATATCCAAAACCTGTACAACGTAATGTTGGAGAGTCTGGTGCGCCATTTTTTCTTTCCAGCAAAGTGGTGAACCACTGGCGTTTTGGAGGCTGTAATTTTTTGTCAATTTTTGATTTTGTTTCTGGCATGTGACTAATGACACATATCTCTTGTTGCAGTGCATGAGGATGCGAGCCGGTGTGTGGTGGAGCGTGGCGGCGCTAACGCTGCTCGCCGTCACCAGCGCCCTAAGGACCCCTCAGGTATGTGATTGATGATGATAATACGCTGAACCCAAATACTAAGAGTGGAGCGGGAGCCGCTTTTTTAAAAAAAAATTAACTAAGATTGTATTTTTTAGTTTTCAACCATATCGAGCTCTAGCTTTTTACTATTTTTCCAACCCTTGTCTCTGTTTCATCCTAGGCATAAATCGCACCATACGAGTAACTCTTATAATAAAACAAGGGTTTTCCATTTAAGTAAATGTTCGTGCGTTGGTTAATTCGAATCAGGATTTCGACCATTCAAATTGAAATGGTGACGACTGCGTCACTGCACCTGAGCCAGTTTTAAGACTATCGGCGCCTACGCAGGCTTATGTAAACCTTGCTTTGTTGCATGGAATGTAGATTGTTAAATACTTATGTATCATAGAAAATATTTTTTAAGTATTTTCAGGATCAAAGATTCGCTTATTAAATGCCTTTTTGAGTAAGAACCAAGTCATTTACATATAAGTATTTACGTTAATTTAATTAAGTAGCCTACCTACTTACTTATCTCTAAGAAATATTTAATGTCAAGTCATTTAGTTTTGTAGATCAATACGTCAAACGCGTTTGGTGTGACGGCTTGAGTCATTTAAAACCTTAATCACAGCCAAGTTATTATAACTTAAAGCAAAGTAAGTTATTAGGTAACAGTCTTTACTAAGTGTGGTTCTATTTGAGACAGGACGTTTTGAAAGTGAAAAACGAGTCAGCTAAGTATAATTAGCAGTCAATTTGTACTCACAACTTGTTTGACTTGATTCAAACTTAGCTTTCATTTCAGTGTCGAAATCACTTCAAAATTTAATTTAAAATGATTTAAGTATCTCAAAAAAAAAAAAAACGATAAGAATTCGAATTCGATCCAGTAAAGTTAAAACTTAAAAGTATAACTTGTTGGAACAATTAAGCGATTGCGCCACGCCTTCACTTGTGCTTACTTATAATGACTATGTAAGTTCCAAGTTACACTTAAGTATAACTTGACAGTCAAACGTGTCGCGCTCGGTCAACAACCAAGGTTGCAAGATATTGTTACTCGTATCGTTTATTTGCACCGCTACGTTTTGTAGTGAATGTATTTTGTTGAATGATATTTTTGTTACATTTAAATTCGATTTGATCTTAGTTTTCAGAGCGATGAATTTTTTCTTAGGAATTATTGTTTTTTTAGGTAATTAATGTTTCTATGTTAATGAAATAAAAATCAAAAGTCATTTATTCAAACTAGGCTGAGAATCAGCATTTTTCGAACGTCAAAATTACAAAAGACAGTCCCCCAAAACGCCCGCTCTTCACCACTTCTTAGTGCTATCGCTGGGAAGAAGTGACGCAACAAACTCCCCAGCAGCACAGTTGTCTGTTCTGCTAGAAAATACTTGATTGTATACAATACTGAAACGAATAATGTCAATAGTTCGGTTTCGATAACTTCAATATTTTTTTCAATATAATTCAAGATGAACTTGAATTACCTTACTTGTTCTTCTTACATAATATCCCCGTTTGACTGACAGGTCAGAATCTCATCCACCTAATTCAAGAAGCTAAATCCTATCCTACTAATATTATAAACGCGAAAGTTTGTATGAATGGATGGATGGATGTTTGTTACTCTTTGACGCAAAAACTACTCAACAGATTTGGATGAAATTTGGCACACGGATGGTTTATAGCCAGGACTAACATATAGGATACTTGTTATCTCGATATTCCCACGTTATTGCAACTTATGCGGGTGAAACCGCGGGGCGCAGCTAGTACATACATATACTTGCTTTGTAACGCAACAGTAGACGACCCATAAAATCGTAAACAAATTAGCAGCACCAGTATAAACACTTTACGACTGATATTAAAACAGACACCTCATTTCTAAAGTAGAGTTTACAAGATAGTCTCGTCTATAAATAAGCCTCTTAAGAGCGCGCCTAATGCCAGAATAATTTTAGAATAGAAAAAAAACAAACTTAGTATGCGCCAAAACTGTTATATCGTAATAAATCCAAAACTAAAAATAATTACATAAAATGCCTAAGCACAGCCTTTACTCTTGCATAAATATAATTAATTAACGAATTTTTGTCGCAAGAGGCATTACCGTATTGAGTACAAACGGAAAAATATGAGAATTAGAGGTACTTCGTGATTTTTTTCTATCGAGGAAATGTTTTTGATCAAAGTCAACGAGGGTTGACTTTGATCAAAAACATTTCACAACAACAACATTTGTATGAATAACTACATGATATTTCCGAGGGGAAATATCATGTAGTTATTCATACATTTTTATTTTAAGATTTGGTCCGGAATTTTTCATGTAAAATCAAATATACCTAAGATTTGTAATTTTGCTCTTAATATTCCGTTGCAAAAGTTCACTAAGGAATAAAACCATAATAGTAGATAGCGCTTGCATAGCAGATAGATTGATAACATAGAATTTTATTAGCATAAAATAAGTTCTCATTTGACTAAAACCGCAGTAAGTCTTAAAAAAATATTGAGTTCAATTATCACATTGCTGAAATGTAAAGAAATATGCAATGTTTTGTCCCCAAACAATTTAACATTTGGAAATAAAGGTCACTTTTTATAAGAATTTACTGACGGTGTGAGGGTCAAGTTCACATAATTATTCTAAACTAAAGTTTCGCTACACTAGTGACACTTCTTTCGTAATATAAACCCGGGTTTAACTCCAGTAAACGGTTGCCAACGCCCCACTTACTCAAATAAATGAAATCTAAGGAAAACCAGTTCTGTCCGTAACGTTCATAATTATCTGTTTCTTGGATATGGTATAGCAATAAGGTAATATTGGTGATCTGTACTGAATAATGTTTAATTAATATCATAAACAAGTTTATGTAGTTAATGGGTGGCCACTAGGTTAAAAAATTGTTCAAATAAATCTGACGTTAGTTAATTGTTTTTTCAAAGAAGTAGCAGTTAATGCATTCTTCCTAAAAATGCCATGTGAAAAGTAGTATTCATAACTCAAAACATTTTTAATTTCCATATAACATATGTATTAAGCATATAGGCGAAAACGACCTCAGAAAAAATTGGAATTTGACATAACTTTCTTTTTTTAAATTATTTCGTATCTGTGTTTTATTTACTGTGTCTTTCTATAAATAATAAAATAAAATAAATAAATGACGGTCCTTTGAAAGCTGATGGTGGTGTCCGATTGTAATTTAACACAGAATCTTGCAACAAATCAACCGACTATAAAATCAATTCATATCATAGATTTACACTTAACTAACTGAAATATCACAAAATCAAGCATATTCATTGAACAGATAAAACTCCAAACAAAAATAAACCAACAACACGAACAGTGAAATCATAGTTTTCACTACAATGACATAATAATAAGTAATATCGATTACCGTCGTCTATAAGCGTTAACATTGCGAATGAATTAAGCGAAAGATCGCTCACCCCGCTTTCTATAGGCTCGCGAGCGAAATGAGCGCATACATCTCGCGTCATGTAAATCATTTGATAATTACCTAGCGGCTTACGCTTTTTTTAGCACGCGATTTTCATGCATGAGCGCTCGTTGTAAAGTATTGAGTTCGGTTTTCAGTTTCGTTATTTGATAAGTTTCGTTGGCCTGTTGATTTATTTTTCTTAGTGCAGTGGTGGCCCAATGATAACAGCCCCAACTTACGAGTTGTAGATCATGGGTTCGTACCCAAGCAGGCGCTTTACTTTGTGTAAATAATTTCATCACCACTGCTCTCAAAACGGTGAAGGAAAACATCGTGAAGACACTGGCATGTCCTAGAACCAAAAAATCGAAGACATGTGACATAGCTACCAACCCGCACTGGGCCCGTGTGGTAGATTACAGCCGACTCCCTCTCGGAGAGAGGAGGCCTGTGTCCCAGCAGTGGGAACATTATGGGATTATGATTATGTTGATACATTTTTCTTTAAGGATGTTTAGTAGGTAGTCTTAACATTTGGTTTGTTATGGACAGCTACATTTTTTTGGTCGATTAAGTTTTCACATGATTAAATCACGTTCACGAGTTTCTTGCCCGTTCTTCTCCACAGAGATCTACGTTTTGGAATGGGCAACTAGCTTCAATTTTCTGACTAACTGACCGACTATTTAATTTTGACAATTCAAAAGTGCCTGAAATGGTTTAATTGAAATAAATGATTTGAGTTTGAGTTCGTTGCTAAGAAAAGAGCGTCCTGTAAACAAATGTTAATTTAAAAGTTATCTTAAATATTTTCTTTATTTAATAATTACTTCAGAATTAATTTTCAGTTTTAACATCCTTTTTTACTCGTACACACAATCATTTCGTAATGTAAACATTACATTACTATGTAAATATCTCCCCAAAAATAATTTTTGCAACGGTCATTTAACTTACGACTACATTAGAGAAAGTTAAAGTTTGCATTTGAAAATTTTTCTTTGAATAAACATGCATAATGCAATTGCAAACTAAACAGAATGAAATAATCGCGGCTAGGTAACTGTTACGACACGGTCACTTTAACTTTCTTCAAAGTAACGGAAACAGTTAAAAACGATTCGATTTACTGTCACCGTTGCAAATAAACTATGTGTTCTGTAAGATTCGGAAAAGCCTACTAACGTCATCATCTACCTAGCCTTTTGCCAACTATGTTGGGGTTGGCTTCCAGTCTAACCGGATGCAGCTGAATACCAGTATATTACTTGGAGCGACTGCCTACTTTCCGAGGCACGGAGGGGTCTCGGCATGCTAAGATGGTCAACCCGTGCGGCTGTTATTACTTAGCCACGAGCCCCTATGAGGCTCTTCAGCTTACTAACATAATAAAGACTATAATTAAAACGTAACAGATCACATGATAACAACACAACAACAATAGTTTCTAAGTTTTTGCAAACTTTGGATCTAGTTGTCCCAAAATAAATAATAGGATTTGAACCTGAATAGGGTGAAAATGCTAAGAATGCAAAAGATACTGATATGCTTGTGCATTGTATAGCCACAAAAAGAGATGTATCAGAAAAAAATTTGAAAATACGTCTGGTTGACTCTATTTCACTAGTTAACTATTGCCAACTTACGATAGTTTAATTATTTACTAGATTGTTTGACTCCTTTTCAATCGACGAGCCAAACAGCGTTTATGGAATTGACTTAAAAACAAATATTGGCATAACTATTATTTAAAGCCAAAGTAAATATATTTTCATTTCGAGATGATGACGCCAATTAAGGTAATTGGAAACAAATTACAATAGCACACGAACGTACTAACTATATGCAGATGTAAGCACAGATTATATGTTTACGAGTTAAGTGCAATGTTCTGCCGAACGTTTGTATGCGCGTACGCTACGCAACGTGCATGTCATGGCACTTTCGATAATAGCATGACTGTGACTTTACTTCGATTTACTGTAGTTTCAGTCATATACCCTTTGGGGTTGAAACATTGCACACTAGGGCCATGGGGTCCGAGTGCTAACCATGTTTTGCGACATCTCCAAGTGGTTGGTCGACTCTGCGCGGGACCAGAGGGCTGGCCTAATTTTAAGTCAAAGAATCAGCATTGCCATGACTGCAATGCTGCGAACCTTTTACCTATATTTATTTCGCTGTAAATAAAGTAGCATTTAAATTACAGAAAAACTATAGTTTTGATTAGGCTGGTTATATATACATAAATGAAATTTAAATAAAATGTTGCTAGGACAGCTGGCAACATCAACTTTTTTATTTGAAATATTTGTGTTCATAAAAACGTTTGAGTGACGACGGATTTATTGCAAAAAATGTCATAATAACATTAAAGGTGTAAATATGGAATTTATTTTATTGGATATTTATTTGCATTCTTGCAATTTAAGCCGGCTTATGTTTGTAGTTTTCTAATAAATGGCATTTTAAGTATTAAAATTATCACATTTATGTCCGAAAGAAATACTTTGTTTTTGTGTGAAAATTAAAAACAGGTTTTTAAACTGTAACTTTCTAAGATGTTGAAGAACTTCAATGTGTATATTAAACTAGCTGCGCCCGGCGGTTTCACCCGCACAAGTTTCGATCCCGTGGGAATATCGGGATAAAAAGTATCCTATGTGTTAATCCTGGTTATAAACTATCTGTGTACCAAATTTCATCTAAATCCGTTCAGTAGATTTTGCGTGAAAGAGTAACAAACATCCATCCATCCATCCATACAAACTTTCACGTTTATAATATTAGTAAGATAATAAGAATTATATATTTTTTTTTTTTTGTTATCCTAAGTTGTGTCCCTCTGCTGGGAAAAGGCCTCTTTTTCCTTCCATACCTGTCCTGAGCGATCTTTGGCCACGTTGGCCCTGAAAAACTCGCTAGATCGTCATACCACCTTTATGATATAATTAAATTATTTCCGTACTAGGTATGGAGACTATGGGGTTTATTTATAAACGACTAGCTGTTGCCCGCGACTTCGTCTACGATCCAGGATGAAAAGTAGCCTATGTCCTTCTTCAGATCAGCCCCAACCCATGTATCAAAGTTCATCTAATTCCGTTCAGCTGTTTTAGCGTAAAAGCGTAATTTTTACATTTCTAATTTTCTACGCAACTTTTTTAATTTTTTTTTTCTGTAAGAACCTTCTACAAAGTATTAGAAAACTTGTAAAAAAGATGGATGAAATTGGTAAAGTCGTTCTCAAGTTATGGCATGACCAAGAGCAATATGGATTAATTTTTATATATATATACAAATACATAGATGGTTAAATTTACATAAGTGACATTCAAATATCAAAAATGTATGGCTAAACAGTCGCTAATCACTACTTGATTTTAAGCAACGTTTGTGAATAAGGGGTTGGCCTGTATGTCTTATAAATTAATATTTTGAACTTTACCTTCTTAGCATTGTTAATTTGCATGTAGAAATTTATTTAATTTACAAATTGACATTTAAAATACAGTTATCTGTCATGAAACTACGATCCGATCAAAAAGTTTTGCAACTATGTCTATGGAAGATTTATATTATTTCCTACAGCATAAAGACATCGTTAACACAGATGGGTTTACGATAATATTGGAAACTTTGCATTTGAAACTTTAATATTACTTTGATAGCAAATTGCACGGTAATTTAATCAATTTTGATGTGGCTATTATCGTGTTACGTTAAAATGTTGCAATACCCGCTTAAATATACAGTTGCATTATTTACTACAAAAACTGAAGAAAATAATAACCATATTTTAAATATCGGTAAAACGGGGTGAATAGGGATGCAGGGTGAATCGCGACGAAACTTTAAAATGGATTTGAACTTTAAAATAATATAGTTTGTTGCTAACAAGGACACTTAATCTTTAATTACAAAAACAACAGTAAACACATTAGAGTCTTTTCAGGCAATAAACTATATTATTTCAACGTTAAAATCCATTTTAATGTTTCGTCCCGATTCACCCCTGCATCCCTATTCACCCCGTTTTACGGTACTTATGTATGAACCTAAGTAGATACAAGGTCATAGTCCTCAAAATAAAAACAACCAAAATATTAAATTACCTACTTACCTAAATTTTGAAATTTTTGATTTCATTGATATAAAGCCAGCATTTCAATTACAGTCTTATTAATAACAGATTAAGTACATACCATACTAAACAGAAGCCTGTAAAAATCACAATGTAAAAAATTTGAACTCTGGGTTCAGTTGAGTCATTAAAACTGCTTAGGGCGGATGTCACCTGAACTGAACACGAACAGCTCATCTAATTTGTGTTCAAGAGCTGTCAGTGACAATATTCTACGACAATGATGACACTGACAGCTCTTGAATTCGGTTTAAATGTACTAATCGTGTTCAGTTTCATTGGTACAATTGGCACTTTGTTATCGAAAAATCACCATCATCTGTCTAGATTTTTCCCAACTATGTTGGGGTCGGCTTCTAGTGTAACCGGATGCAGCTGAATACCAGTATTTTACATGGAGCGACTGCCTATCTGGCCTCCACAACCCAGTTACTGGGTAATACGATATCCCTTGGCAAGACTGGTTGTCAGACTTTCGGGCTTGTGACGACCCGTAACGACTGTCTTTGTTGTCGAAAAATGGGGACATAATATCAACATCTGCATGTACTCCATAGCAAATGCAAAAGGGTCCAATCCAAATCCACTATAAGTACGTACTAGCAGAGGTGTTCAAACCGCCACGTCGCAGCAATCTACTCATAAAATAAGTCTATTTGAGCAACATGCAATTTTAGCTTGTTTCCGTTAAGTGCCCACTGTGGAACCATGTCATTAGTTTTAAATGCCCCAAGATTGTCCGCTTAAATGGGGTATCGTGATTTTTGTAATATTATATGTTGTTAAAATGATGGGCCGTTAAACGGTTGGCTTTGATGGTGTATTGGGTTAATGGACATGACAATGAGAATGGTGATGGTTATATTTTAAGTGATGGTTTTTAGTGTGGTCGCATATAATATGCGGCTAAATAGTTGCCTAAAGATGATTCTGTATTTATTTTCGGAGATTATAGCTATCATGAATCAGTGGTTTCCATTTAAAGCTATTACAAATTTTAATCCAAACTATATCCCTTCGATAACCAGTCACCGCACTCCATGTAACGTACTGGTAATCAGCTGTATCCGGTTAAACTGGAAGCCAGCCAACATAGTTGGAAAAAGGTTAGGCTGGTGATGATTTGAGCCCCAAAAAATCTAGAAAAAACATCAAACTTACCTTAGTTATTTTATGTAGTTGATAAGCAACATTGCTACAACAAAGCTACAAAAATTTTTATTACCCGAGCAAAAGTGCCGGTGAAATTACTTCCAAATAAGTTTTGACTACTATTATGGTCACTAAGATATTCATGGCTGACGTTTACTTACTCTTTACCATCTAAAGTCTTGGTAGAACATAAAAAATCATTATCATTTCAGCTGAAAGACGTCCACTGCTGGACATAGGCCTCCCCCAAGCACCGCAACTTCAACCGGTTTCGCTTCCCGTATCAAACGGAAAAAAATGCATAAAACATGCCTTGAATGAAACAACTTGAAGTCGCATAAATACTGTAAAAACCATTAAATCTATTAACTGCTAAAACGTAAACAGCGAAGTTATTTTATTAGTGTCAACCGCATTAAGTGCTATTATTCACTGGTTAGCTTGCTTCGCACGCTTCTCCAAGGTTTAGGCATATGGTTGGAAGTCTATTGTGTTAGTAAACCATGACCTTAGGTCGTTGGCAGAAGAACTTACCGGTCTGGTGGTATATGGGACTTAGTTTAAAATACTTTTAGCACTAACCGAATAAAAGACATCGTTTTGTTTCTGTTAATATTTTCCAGTGTTAAATTTTAGTGATTCGTTTTTTTCGTAAGTGCTTTATGTTAAAGGAAAACATATGTAGTTGTGTTTTTAGAGTAGATATGTCTTCCCTCTCACTAAAAGGAAGCCTGTGTCCCAGCAGTGGCAACATTGTGTGTATACAGGGTGAACGAAGTCTATGAAAGACTGGATATTTTTTCGTGCTCTTTGAGTGAATTCGCAAGAGTTTTATTAAATATAGTTAGTTATGTAATGTAAAAAGTTATATTATTTGTTGTTAGGTATGTAAGGTTAAATAAGTTAATTTTAAGTTACAACTATCATGACAGTGTAGTTATCACACAGTCATGATAGTTGTAAGATTGATAAATAAATAAATAAAATAAAAAATTATAGGCTGATTATGAAGTTGTCTTGTGAGTGGTTTAAAGTTTGTGGTTGAGTTTGATCTTTTTATTTGTAACAAATTATACTCAGGAAACACTTTCGTTGAGACTGTCATTGATAATTTGTCATTGATAAGTATTGATCTTCGTATGACTTAGAATTGCAGTTTCTGGTTAGCTTGTTTCGCACGCTTCTTCAAGGTTCGGTCGTATGGACGAAGTCTATTGTGCTTATAAATAATGATCTTAGGTCGTTAGTAGAACTTACCGGTCTGGTGGCATATGGAACTTACGTTTCCAACTTCAGTGTTTCTTTTTGAGGCACTGAGTATTTTTTGTGAAAGGAAGTAGGTAATTAGAGAGTTTTAGGAGTGGATATTTTTTGTGAGTTGTTTAAAGATGCTGGTGGTTGGATTTTATGAGTTAGGCGGGTCACACACGGGCTGGGCGTAAAACGTAACCGAATTTCCCGCGCGGTGTCGCGATTTTGTTGAATTTTATGTAAAAATTCACGCGCGTTGCAGTGCGTGATTCATCTTAGGGGTTATTATATTTTTAGTTTTTTGGGTCAAATTCAAGTTAGGAAATACCTTCGTTGAGACTACTATGATTAATTGTTTTATTAATCTATTTATCTTAATATTTGTTAGCATTGTAGTTTTTGTAAGTATCACTAAGGCCCTTTGTAAACGTTTTTCTTGCCATAAAAACTACGATTTGTTCGCCGTGTGGAGGCACTGTCGTCAGTGTTGCATGAATAATTTTGGAAGTTTGTTGACAGACACGTTTTTTCTAAGGCACGGTTTATACGCTGTACCGTAAAGAAACCGTGCCGTGTTGCGTTGGTTTATTTCTTTGTACAATTATAGGGATGTTAAATCCTATCAATCGTAAATCCCGATGTTATTTTGAAACTTGTTACACCATTTTGTGGTAAATGATGTGAAGTGTAGTGGAGTATATGTTGTAAAATCCTGTGACCTCAGTCATACATATAAGTGGATATATAAACTGTGGTTGACCTCACTATTATATTATTATTGGTTCTTCATAATATACCTGTAAAATTGTCAGTTTACCGAGAAGTAAGTTTTTAATATTTGTTATAACGTATAATCAGTTGATGCACAATTAGATTTGTTCGCCGATAGATGTTTAATGGTTTTTGATGGCTTAAGTACCTATATAAAATGTCTCGGTTTTTTGCATCTGTATAAATAAGTTAATTATTTTACAAATAAAGTCCATCATATGCCAGCAACGATTCCGGTGTTAATTATAAGAACATCTCTTTTGTACAATATTTTGGGTAGATTTGATTTTACTATAGCTTATTTTCAGCGATGAAAGTTAATTTTTTACGTCTACTGCTAATTCCAAATAGTGACTGAATTAGCAATCGAAGTTGCATGAAAACGCTATTTTCAACTTTAATAAGACTAACGTAAAATGTACGAATTGTGTGAAAATACTTCTACCTACAACAAGTTTAAGACTTAAATATAGAGCCTGGAGACATTACGGTGCGCCGTTATTCCGGCTTAACACAACGTACGCGTATACAGACATGTAATAGTATCATAATTTTACTCGAATGTGAGAACTAAGTGGTCTAGGTAAGTGTTTTCCGACACAAGGACGTAATATCGGTCGGAGCCTTTCGTTTCGTGAAGGTCAGGCGACGATTAGAAAAATTACTAACATTTATATCTCACTGGCTAATGACAATGCCTTTTTTTTGTTCAGAACCTTTTCCGGGGCGCACACAACAACTTACCAAAGTTTCATCACTAACAGTCGAGCCATTTTCGGGTTCATTATTATATTTAGGGTTATTTTAAATTGACTAGCTAAACTTTGATAAAGATTGGTCCTGGTAGCTAGTAGGGAGGCCTTTGCCCAGCAGTGGGACATTAACGGCTTAAAATAAAAAAACACAGCCTACGCAATGGGTCTCTCTATCTATCAAAATCTAAACACTACCTGCGCCCCGCGGTTTTACCCGCATAAGTTTCGCTTCCGTGGGATTATCGGGATAAAAAGTATTCTATATGTTAATCCTGGTAATGAACCATCTGTGTGCCAAATTTTATCCAAATCCGCTCAGTAGTTTTTGCGTGAAAGAGTAACAAACATCCATCCATCCATCCATCTATCCATTAGTAAGATAACATGATAAAAAAATAATATATAAAATAAAAATATTTGATGTTTTTTTTTTGGGGAGGTCAACGTTTAGAAATCGATGCCCATTGCGTTTGCGGAGTTTAGCCAGCCAATTTAAAATAATCCTGTATAAAGATGTATTGCATTTTCTGTTACCTGTAGCATATAATAAACCTAGGTATATCAGTACGTATAAATGATATGGTATGAAAGGTTAACAGCTTAGGTGGCGTGGCTATATCACTGTTCAAAGCTCAATGAAGTCTAGGTTTTACCAAGTTAGGGCTGAATGCGGAAGACTGGTTGTTGTGACGACACGTAGGAAAGACCTAGGTATTTCTAGAAGTGGACTATGACAGGTTGAGTTAAATATTTAAGTAAGGTTATTTGAAATATCCTGGTTTCGTATTACCCAACTCGGTTGTAGAGGTCAGATAGCCAGTCACTCCATGTAAAATACTGGTACTCAGCTGCATCCGGTTAGACTGGAAGCCGACCCCAACATAGTTGGGAAAAGGCTAGGCAGATGTCGATTTGAAACTTTCTGTTTTTTTTTTTGAAAAATCAGTGCATACGTTTTAAGGTGGCATATGTAATTTAATTATGCTAAAGGAGAAAAGGCTGGTACAGGAACGTAGGGATTAGCTCAAGAAAAGAGAGGCCTGTACTCAGGAGTGGGTGAGGTCAGGCTATGGATGATAACAAATGAGAGGAGAAAACAAACAATCATAATATAATAAAAACGTCGATTAAAAGAGCATTACCTTTCCTCTATACCGTGAGTATTTGTGTATATGTATATATATTTTTTTATTATGTATTTATTAAATTACCTATACTTTTTTTGCATTATATGTGTAGGTATATTTAATATTTTTGTTTTAGACTTCACACATTCATATTTTTCTCTTCTTGTTCTCACACACTTGTGTACATTTCTTTTTTACTTCTCCTTTCGCAGGTCTGCTGGAAGATTTTTTTTAGAAATAAGCAGTACCTTTGTACTCATAATATAACTATGTCATATCCCTATGTATTTTACTGTGTGTACCTAAATAATATTAAAAAAATATATAAAGATTTGATATGTAATGGTACACTCACTCCTGTTGCCCACAGCACTGTAAGAAAAAAATATTTATGCCTCTACAATTTACTAGTTTATTTACTTACTGACCGACCTTCGTAAGTTCATGTATGAAGTATTAAGATTAAATTGTATTTCTCATGATAGGTGAACTTAAAGTTACAAAACTAAAATATCTTGAGCAAGATCACGAACATATCTCTTTAATTATTCTGTTATAATACTCTCAATTAATGCCGAAATGCAACCTGAAACTGATTAAGAATTCAATTGAAACTTAATTTAATTGTGCATTCTTGCATTCTGCATTGCATTGCACTATGTACCAACTTTTAAAACTCAAGATACATCAGATATTATTGTTATATTAGTGTTACAATCTGATAATAACGAACTATTAATATAATGAAGGTCGTAAGAGTAACGTTGAGAAAGGAAATTTAGTGGCAAGGTGAATTTTTAGAAGTCTTATATACAGTTATACAGAAATTATGTCCCACAGAAGTTCCTGGTTTAAGGTTGCTAAGTCACCCACTCAATAGAATCTAGTCGTTTATTTTAACTAGACCATTGGTCGACCAAAATAATAATATGTTCATTTAGCTGAAACTTTCAAATTAGGTATTTTGCCATTGAAATATGTTTTGCTATTTTTTCATTTCTTTAAATTCCCCTTCCAACTGATCGTTTCTTAAAGTATAACAAGTAGTTTCTTGTGTCTTCCTAAGAACCTAGTTTTAGTTCATAGTCACTTAGTTCTTTACTTAAAAGTCACAGTCTATGATTAATTTTTGTAGCGATTTCCGTTACTGGTCAATTAGTGGGAATCACAACGAGTAACACATAACATAAAAAATCCCAGGGTTATGGGGATTTTTAAGTAAAAAAGCGCCGATATTCGCAAACAATATTAAGATTTTGTTTTCACGCAATTGAGTTGAAGTATTTAGTTTCGAAAACTTTATTAATAATAATAGCCTCCCGGCCAATTTCGGTCATGGTAGCCAATCTCAAACGGAGATTAGTCAGGTACGCAGGAGATATTATAGTGCACAAGTGTGTGCGTAAACACAGGTGCACTCTCTGTTCCTTTACTCTCATAGTCCGAAGGGAAGGCAATCCGACACGACCGGGGAGAGATCAGGCGCAGGTCCAACGGCTTTACGTGCTTTCCGAGGCAACTTCTAAACTCCGGACTGTTACTAAAAAATTTCTAATGGAAAACACAATAACACCTTGTCCGACCTGGGAATTAAACCCTGGACCCCACGCTCAGCAGTCTCGCTTGCAACCATGACGTCAACGAGGCAGTTGATTGGTTGGCAGTTCATTAATAAGGACAACATAGACAGTGGCGCCGTGGGCTTGTTCACAAACTAAACTAAATTTAAGTTCAATGCATCTTTTTCTTTCTATTTAATTTAGAAAAGGACAGAAGATAAATATTAGTTTAGTCCTGTCAAACTAGTCAACGCCTGACGTAAATTGACGTATTTTAATCTGTCTATGGAGTATCTTAATTTGACAGGAGTAAACTAATATTTTATCTTTTGTCCTTTTCTTAATGAAATAGAAATAAAAAAGATGCACAGAACTTAAATTAAGTTTAGTTTGTGAACAAGGGAATCAGGGCCAGTGTCATCATAGTTTTTGCTAGTTCGTTGGGTAGCAAGCAGCCATAATTTCCGAATATAATAATATGTATTTTACCTATTTCATCGTTTTGCTCTGAATCTACGAGCGAATTTAATACTGTTGGAAGTTGACTGACACCGTGAAAACACTTACTGCCAGTTGACTTACTTTAAGCTAGATATTCCAACTGAAACCTTTTAATATAGACGTTCAAGATTCTTAGCAATATCGATCGTAACCGATTAGTCAATCGCACCGAGTTTTTGTTAAATTGTTAACAGTTTAAATTCTATGTCAATGTTAAATAATTAATTATGTTTCAGAGTTTCAACATTCATTAAGCATTTTTTGTTCGGAAACTGAAACTATAACAGTGTCAACTTATTGTCGAATTTCTATACTTATTATGATATTGATAAGACTTGACAATATCGAAAGGGTGATTGCATAAATAGCAATACATCTGCCGAAATTATGCGACGGAAAGTTAGTTTGTTACGCTTTCACACTAAAACGGCTGAATGGATTTGGATGAAATTTGGCACATGGGTAGACCGTGACCTGGATTAGGATACATAATACTTTTTATCTCGATATTCTCACGAGATCGACACTTATGCGAGTGAAACCACGTGGAGCAGCTAGTAGAAAATAAAGCACGCGTAAAATTCTGTCGCGTAATTTTCGGCAGATATTTTAATACTTACATGATTTTCTAGGATTGATAAATGAGTTTGATTTATTTCAGCTACATAATAATATGACGTATGCTCCTATATGTTATCCATTACGGACCATAGACGAACACAATATGACCACTAGAGTCGTTAGTAATCCATCAATCAGACAATATAAATTACTCTTTATTGTTGATTGTAAGTGTCTACATTATTATACCTAAGTTACAATAATGACTGCAATATCATTAATTAGAGGTTACAATTACAAAGGTTTACAATAACCAGATATTATACCTATATAGTTCTGAAATTCTTGTAATTTAAAACGTTCAAAATCTAGTCGCAGTCTCATTTATGCGACAAATAAACTTGTCAAAATGTAGGGAAATTAGAAGTATTTTTAACAAATTGAGACTGAGATCAGACTGTGAACGTTCTTAAAATTACGAGAATTGCCCCTCTGCTTTATGAGCAGTGGTGGCCAGTGGTAACAGCCGCGACTTACAAGTTGAAGGTCGTAGGTTCGAACATTTCATCACCATTGCTCTCCAAACGGTGTAGGAAAACATCGTGAGGAAACAGGCATGTTTTAGAACTAACAATTCGAAAATTTGTGACATCTATTAACCCGCTCTGAGCCCGCGTGGGATTACGGCCCAGCAGTGGGAATATTTATGCTGATGATGCTGGCTTTATATTATCTTTTAGAAACTTTTCTTCTTCTCTCCCATATCTTGAAAAACATCTAATATCAAATGTTGGCCCTAGATCGCAAACATCGGTGCGTGGTACTGGAATTTACTCTTTTATTTGGAGGACGACCATGTTTCTATACAAGTTGGTGGATAAAACTACATACTTTTCTCACAAAAAGGGTTTCCGTGAGGCTTTTCTCACGAAAAGTCCCTTGACTAACGAGTACGGTAGTACGAAAAAACCGGTGTAATTTCCTGCAGTTACTTTTTCAATACACGCCGCCAATAATATGCACATATAATCACCTTAAAACCGACGTATATACTCGAGCAGAAAACCCACCACACCAGTACAAAAATAATTTTGTAATGCGGATACCACGCCCATGAGTTTCACTACGGTGGTCAATTATATTTCCCTAATGATTTTCCGTTATCAGAGTAAAATCGTGCCAAATTAGCTTATTAAGTTTTATTTTTATTTAATCAGTGTGTAATTTGAATAAATAATGGTTTGTTTTATGTTGCTGTGATTTTGTATAGCGGTTTTTTTGGGATTTGTGACCGCAGGTACATTATTTTTATCTCACGAAGTGATGCGTGCTTTACAAGTGGTAACCAAGCGGACGAACACGCTGTGAATGTGTGCATGAAGATGAGTAGCGTCAGGACACACACACACACTTCCAACTTTGCCATTGCATGCCTCGGACGGTGCCGACAGCTCTTGACACGTTCACAGCGTGTTTGTACACTTGATAACCACAAGTGAAGCGCGCGTCGCTTCGAAATATAAACATACTGTACCGACTGAATCTTGTTACTGAGCCTACTATGTCTATCTGTACACAAGGATTTATCTCAGAGGTGGCAAGTTCTTTTTTTTACCGCTAGCTGCGCCCTGCGGTTTCACAAACATAAGTCTCGATCCTGTAAGAATATCGGGATAAAAAGGATCCTATGTCCTAATCTAGGTCATGGATCAAAATTGGGCACATGTATAGACCATGACCTAGATGGTCATGGTCTATACATGTGCCCAATTTTATCGAATTCCGTACAGCTGAAAGCGTAGAAGCGAAACAAACAAACATACAAAAGATCAAATCTTTTCTCTTTATAATTAGTTTAGATTTAGTTAACAGATTTGTTTAGTAGAAGTTAAATAGGAAGTCAAGTGTTTGTATGATCTGTTAAACCTGTAATCAAGTTGTCAAAGTATAACGAGTACTTCTGAGAAAGTATGTATATCAATCTTGTTGTAGGTTCTTACAGACGCCAGCAGGTCAAGCTACCCGAAACTGTAAAATTTTCCCAATCAGCCTTGAAACTTAATACTTTAGCGATAAAGTTGATAATCTATTACAGAAAGTTGATAGAATGTAGTAGCTTGATGTGCTGGCTTCTGTACTTGCACATTACATAGAGGCTTTCTCTTGCTCTCAAATTAATTAATGATTTCTCATTAAGCATTAAATCTATGATGACTGTGTACTTGCCTACTTGCTTGTTATTTATAGAGTAAAGCACGCAAGCAAAGACGTAAGCCCTCTAGGGCATAGTTATGTGTTAACAGTAGGTTGTTACCCCTTACCGAATTGGTTTTCGTAGGACTACTTGTGGTTACCTACCAGCAGTACGAATTGGTACAGTTCCTAAGTGATTGGCTTGTACAGACGCCAGCAGGTCAAGCTACCCGAAACTGTCAAATGTTCCCAATCAACCTTGAACCTTAATGCTTTAGCGATAAAGTTGAAAATCTATTAAAGAAATTTGACAGATTGTAGTAGCTTGATGTGCTGGCGTCTGTACAATACATTTTGCGGGTTGATTTAATAATCATTTATTTATTTTCATTTCAAGACACAGACATCAGTCTAGCCCTGGCTCTTGTACAGACGCCAGCACATCAAGCTACTACAATCTGTCAAATTTCTTTAATTTTCAACTTTATCGCTAAAGCATTATGGTTCAAGGTTGATTGGGAAAATTTGACAGTTTCGGGTAGCTTGACCTGCTGGCGTCTGTACTAGGGAGTCCCTGAATCACAAGAGCCAGATTCCCTCTCAAAACAAACATTAATGTACATGGAGAAATATCTTGACGCTGCGTGAGCGTACGTGATCTATCGTGGTGCGTTTGACATCCATCGCGCAATGGATGGATGGAAAACAGCGTTTGAAGTAATTTTTTACTCCATTGGTGTAATTGCTGTATGAGGAGGGAGGATAAATAAATAAATGTGGGATTTGTTTTTGTATGCATAACGATGCTGAAGAACTACCCAGACCAACAACGCTATAAAAAAGTCTGAATAAAAAATAAAATCTTTTAACACCCGATAAATGACGTCACAGAATTTCATAACGTCGTATTTTACAGTAGGTAGTTATTTTACTACACTTTGGCCCGGTCAAGGTGACCATTCGAGGGTCGAATGATATGGTCAATGGTCACTATCGTCATGCGCTTATTAAATGACAATTGTTACAGTGATAGACATCTTAGATTGGCTTTGATAGGTCTAGAGATCCGGTTGTGTTGTTCCTATGTATGTTATGGCAGTAATTAATTTTAAGTTTGGTTTAGTAGTACTGAGTGTAGGATTTTTGTAAGCAATCAATCAACTCAGCCTATCGCTGCCCACTGCTGGACAAAGGCTTCTCTCAGGCTGCGTCACAACACCCCGTCCTACGCCTTCCGCATCCAGTTCGTCCGAGCCACCTTCTTAATGTCATCGGCCATCTAGCTGGGGGGCGTCCCACACTACGCTTGCCGAATCAAAGAATAATCACTATACGTAATGACGCAAAGTATTTTGCGTTATTGAAGTGAAAACTTTGCGCTCTCTCTGAACATTGAACGAAACTGAACCTTCACGCTCGGGTCGGTGACGCAAAATCGGGTATAGTCGGCTCCAGTCGTCGATCGGTGACGACTGACGCTGAATTGTGTATACTCGGCATTGAATCGCGTATACACGGGTCCAGTCGTAAGTTTTCACGTTTATCATGTCGGGTGTGTTCGGGAAACAACCGAATCAACTTGAAAGGCCGGTTACTTTTTCATTGACTCTTTGATAAAAATAATGATTTTTTATGGCCTTCTGCTGTCATTTTTAGTTTTTTTTTTTCCACATCTTTTCTCAAACTTCGTAGTTTATAATATGACTCGTCAGTACTCCTCATATCCTTTAACATTACCACCTTAACCGCAGAAACGAAAACAAGCATTACCCACGTAACGTCAAGGAAGAAAACCTGCAGCCACATGCGACTAGACCGCACCGCACTCTTGCGCAACACAACTTTTTAACTTAGAAAGTCAATTAATGTGTTTATTCTAAATTAACCCGCAGTTTAGCGCCAGAATTATCGCGATAATCATCTCATTTTAGTATTGTTTTGAACTATCGTTGAAATAATCTTATTTTTAGCACGCAATGTCTGTCTTATAATAGATAATGTAATAAATGGAGAATGGTTTCTAATGAAGATGTGTTTGAAGGAATTGTTTCAGCATTGTTACGAGAATCTGTTTTTGTGAAATCGTTTATGAAATTGCTCCGATTTTATTTAAGTGATTTATAAGTCGGCGTCTTAAACCTAAAAATAAAAAAAAAACAACCAACTTCCAAAAACGACACTACAGAGTGAAAAATAACTTTAATTTCGGAAGTCGGTGTCGTTGGGTTTGCATTTTCGTTGTTTGCCACCGACTTCCGAAATTAAAGTTATTTTTCACTCTGTAGTGTCGTTTTTGGAAGTCGGTTTTTTTTTTTTCAAAAAAGTTTTTATTTTTCACTTTTAAGTTGTAATTTTTACCAGTAATTTTGGTTTAAAAACCAAATTACTGAACCGTTTTTAATGAAATTTCTATGCGACCATTTGGGAAGTATACCCTTTCCAACAAAAAAAGATTTTTTCAAATCAGTTGGCAAGCGACGGAGTTATACAGCGCGAACAAACATAAAAATAAAATACAAACATCCGAATTGTAAACCTCCTCCTTTTTTAGAAGTCGGTTAAAAAAGCAACGTTCTTTCATCATATTTTACCATTATATAAATTTATTTCTAATCTTATTTATATGATGAATGGTTTTATTTCTGTAAGTAAGTTTATACAAACACTTTCACACGTCACTCATATTTTAAGAACTAGATGAGGTCGACGTTTCCTATCTGACTACTCTGAGAAGAAATGCTGAAACTAACTCAGATGTCACAGTCTCTTTAAAAGTCCAGACATAATCTTGATCACATCATGTGAAGATCATGTCGATCGGTGTCTGAAATGGTCTTTTGAGGAATGAATCACAGATTTCAGTGGGCCTGTCAGTCAGTGCACACATCTGGCAGTAATCGTGCAGCTCAGCTCCGAACTAAAACTTCTCTTGAATCAATTCTCATTAAAGGAATCGTTAAAGAATAAGGCCCAACGTATTATTATAATAAGAATCTTGGACGATGCGAGAGAATTGCATTTCTTTGTTGCTGTAATAATTAATATCATCATTAACATTCAACGTTAACTGATGTTAATGTTGAATGTTAATTATGATATTTAACTTAATTATGATTAATTAGCATTGATCTGACCAGGATTATGTCTCTACTTTAGAAGAAACTGTGACCTCTGAGTTTGTTTCGGCCTTTCTTCTCAGACTAGTCAGACAGGAAACGCCGACCTCATCTAGTTTTTAAAATATGATTGACCTAGTGTTTGTACAAACCTACTTACAAAATAAAACCATTTATCAACATATAGAATAACGTAAAATTAGCTCTAATTTCACGATTATAAACGCTTAATTTGGAGCCGACAATCCCACTAATTAATTACCTAACATGTAAGCGGTTCTAATAAATCGCCATTTAATTACACATTCTTGACACAAGAAGGCTATAAGCTCACAGAATCCTAAAACAAATACAACCGCCTTTAAAACTCAGTTTATACGACTTGGTATCATCTACGAGTAGCTCTTTTTTACTTGTACAATAAGCCGCATGTTGGTGGTAATAAAACTAGTATTAAGCTGGACTTTTATTCTACAGGAAAACATTTGAACCAGTGCGCAAACTGTAACCACAAACTGCAAATGATCCTGTAGAAATATTTCGTTGGTTATAAAAAAAAAAACAGCTGTTTCGAGAAAAGTGTATAATAATACCCACGCGGTCAAAATGTATGGGACGACAACGGATATTTTTTTTTGATAACAGACGAATAATTTCTACGCTATGGTCTTGAATCATATGCTGGATTCATGGTTAAAGTTTGCGCATTTTTTTTCCTCGTATTTCCTATATTGGAACTCCGTTATACAGTTCAAGGTCAAAGTGTTACCACCCATGCAGTCGCCTGTACTAATATGAGGTTAGAATTGAAAGTAAAAACGTATAATAAGACTGTTTAGATTCCCGGCACGATCGACGGTGTCAAAATATTTGGCTCCGTTCCGTTGTACACTTGTCGTTTACATACATACATATTTTACGTGTAATGGGTAAAGTCGAGTTGCAATTGTTTTGAAATAACAAACATCCACGGTTCCAAAGCACTTTTCTTTTTCTATAGTGCAGGATAAGGATCATAACACACCTGTAATACACACGTCAACTGACCTAATACGATTTCTACACTACACGTAAGGCATGCGCACTGCACAGCTGGATAGCATGACGTTGATACATTGCTTGTCCTGCATTCACGGCTGTGATTGACATGAGATTAAGAAATGCAAGTGAGTGCGAATGTGAATGTAATGTTGATGAAGTTTGATGTCTTAAACTGTGCTTGTATAGACGTTTTGGCTTCTGTTCCAAGGTTTGTGGGTTTGATTTTAGAAACTCCAGGTGTTTGTGAAAACTTTTACAATATTATTATGTAAGTAGGAGGTACGTGTTTGTTATAATTAAATCCTCAACTACAAGTTCTCTTTTTTCTTCTTCTGAAAAAATGCAATGAATTTTAGAGTGTGGAAAAAATAACTTCTCTTGATAAAAGTTTTTTGTTTATTTTACATGTATGTATTTCAAAAGCATGCCTCGTTTGAGTTAGACTTGCAATAAGTTCCCTTTAAATTTAAAAAATGTCCCTCCGAAATCATTGATTCATCTTTTGCTAAAACATCTTTTTCATGAACCAGGATTTTCTTCCTGGTATAGCTTATATTTTTTCTACCCAACATGTATTCAAGGCCGTATGTTATCTGCATGCTCCACTTCTGAATAATTCGAGCTATCATATATCGGCTCTAAGTATAGTTGCACCAGATAATAATCTAAGTAAGCGGCTGTGAAAACTTGACCCGGTTGCAGCTCAGCGATATTTTCCAGCAAATTACTGGATATTAATAAATAGTGGCTAATGTTGCTAGTTGAATAGCAATTTGTTTGTGCATTTCTTGATTTGCTGGTTTTAGAAGGAAAACTGAGGTATTTGAATTAGTAATCTGTTTTTTCGAGTAGCAATGCTTAATTAGAGTTTTGAGGAATTCTGCCAAGGAGTTACCAGTACGTGGCTGGATCTAGGCAGGAGTCTAACATTATCAAAACACTAGCTGCGCCCCGCGGTTTCACCCGCATAAGTTTCGATCCCGGGGAATGTCGGGATAAAAAGTAATATATGTTAATTCTAGTTATAAACCACCTGTGTGCCAAATTTCATCCAAATCCGTTCAGAAATTTTTGCGTGAAAGAGTAATAAACATCCATCCATCGTTCCATCCATCCATCCATACAAACTTTCACGTTTTTAATATTAGTAGGATTAAATTTAATTAGTTTGTTAGGCTGGGGTGTACTTATTGTACTATATTCATATTTCGTCAGTTTTAAATTGATATTAGATCCTTACATATGAAATTGGTGTTTTGTCGAACTGGCCACTTAAATCTCAAATATCTGGCATTGGCTGTTTTTGTGCCATTTGACTTTTCTTTGACATCGTTTTGTTCACAATATGGAAAACTTAAAATGTCGCGTTATTTACGTATACAAGTTCCACCGCTGGTACCAGCACTGCAGAAACAATTAATGATATGTATGGAGAAGCTACTGTTAAAGAAAACACGATACGTTTTCGGTTCATCAATTCCATATGTAAGCATCTAATATTAAATGTTCTGCAGTTAATAGAACATTAAAATCAACAACAACTATACTTAAAAGCGTTTAAAAATAAATCGCCCAACGCAACACCGATCCCACCTAACATTAATCAAATACAATAAAATAATAACCTTTCACCTAATTGTCTTAACCATACCGTATGAGTTACCATATCTGTCAAAATAATAACACTATCAATTATACCGTATCGCTTTATAGTGGTCATAGACCCATTCTTCATGTAGTCAGGTGACTTGACCTTTAAAGGTCGCTGTGTCTCGTGGTCAATTAACATTGTGTGAAGATGTGTAGATACTGATTTTAGATAAAGGGCCGTATTATAGAATATTAGGAGGTTAGAGTCATATGCTTTAATTTTTTTAGTGTTATTTGTGCTAACGGTATGGTAGTTTATATTGATTATGACTGTTTTGTACGAAATTAAAAAAAGAAACAGATCGTACTTTTTACTGTATGCCTTTCAGGTATCACTGTAACTTCCAGCACTAGTAAGTGGTGACGGACGAGCGTTTTGGAGGACTGTCTTTTGTAATTTTGACGTTCGGAAAGTGCTGATTCTCGTTTAGTCCACTCTCGGCCCCGCGACCCCCAATCAATCTCAGCCTAATTTGAATAAATGACTTTCGATTTTTATTTTGTAAGCAGTGGCAAGCAAACATCGGTTGAAATATAGTTGGAATTTAATAACTTATTGAAATATTTTTTTGTTGCTCAATTATAAACAAAATAAAATAAAAGTACACTTAGTAGAAGTGGATCTTATTTAGGCTTTTGGGATTATAGGTATTTCCTTTACATGAACTTCATTAAAAACGCAAAACTAAAGTATTTTTTCATCTTTAAAACTCTTATTATAGTGTAGTTACCCTGTCTTCTATAGTTCTAAAACTTCTATAGCCTTTAAAATATCGCTCTTAGCGATAAGACCCCCATTTTGTCACCATTTATTTATATCTGTAATTTATATGGTGTACATAATAAAGAGAGATTCTATACCTTCTAGTTTACACCCAATTATTTTTAAAGTCGAAGTCAAATCTTTTATTTAATACAGGCACATAAAAGGCACATTTGTACGTCAAAATTTACAAGAAAATAGAATTGATTCTAGTCGCGACATAAATAATTAATACAACTACAAGGTTAATAATTGCTTATAACAATAATTTACATTTGACAATTGACATTAGAAGCCTTATTATGAGATGTTGACATCAATTAAGTCATAAAAACAGAGGTTTGGTTATTAATCACCCGGTTATGGCGTTTAAGACATTTTGCTTTTATGGCCATCATTAGTAAAAGGTTTATTATGCCCAGAGGTGTTAATATGTAGGTTTTGATATTTATGGTAATTATAATTGATATACCAAATATATTGTTATTATTCAAACATTTTATGAAAGGATTTTGTTTTTGTGGATACTTACTGGAATTAGCAAAGAAAAAAGAAAAAATAAGTTAGTCGGATAGACAGACAGACACATGAGTGATCCTATAAGGGTTCCATTTCTTCATTCGGACGTACGGAACCCTAAAAACAGTACTTGCTATTGAATAATTATTATAATTTAAACGCAATAGCTGCGTTAGCATACACGTGTGACGTCATACGTGCAGTGATGTCAACACATTACTCAGTGAAAGTAAAGCAAAACCTACTTGAATTAATTTAATAATGATTAACAGTCGACTTTTAAACTGTTCAAAAACCACTCGTATCACAATGGAATAGAGTGTACAAATAGTGAATTTGATATGGTTTTTAGAAGTTAGCTTGTCATTCTGCGGTGACGGCTCGTAAGAGTTACATTTTATTCAAATTAGGGAAACTTTCCTTGTGCGCAGATGCGTAAATGATCTTATTTGGAGTTGTTACTTATCATTGGTATGTATGGGAGGTAGTCATGCATTAGGTAGCCATTACTTTATGACAGCTAAGCCGCCTGTGTGTTTTTAAGTTAGTTGTTAGATCATCTGATAACATGCACCCGAATTGCGCAACACACAATCAATAGTACTCTGAATCATTTTGAAGCAAATTGCTAATTCATTGCTTCATAAGTTCGAAAAATTTGTCTGCTCAACACGTAAATAACGCAATGAATGTTGTTGAACTGTCAAAATGAAACCGATTCCGATTAATTGTGTGTTACGCAATTAGGGTGCAGGTACCATTATACAATATATATTTTTTAAACAAGGAAATTGATATCTAATGCAAATTTTCACCAAAACTAATATTAATTATTCTAGTTTTAACATGAATTCATTGAGGGTTAGTAGAACATCGCGTCGCGTCGCACCGTCGCGTTGCGCCTGTCTGCGGGAGTCTTTATGTGCACTAATTAATTATTCTGTTGTTCATACCCTCTTCTTCATTTTAAATGCTCATCAACTAATTTCAATTGAGACTGCAATATTTATTAATGTAGAAGTACGATATCAATGACTAACAAGTGCCAGTCGGACTCGCACATGAAGGGTTCAGTACCGCCGTACAATATATAAATTACCCAATAACCCAGGATTTTGTAATAATATCTTGATTTAAAAGAGTGTCCGTGGAGTTTCTTGCCCGTTCTTCTCCACAGAGATCTACGTTTTGGAATGGGCAACTAGCTTCAACTTTCTGACTAACTGACCGACAATTTAATTTTGACAATTCAAAAGTGCCTGATATGGTTTAATTGAAATAAATGATTTGAGTTTGAGTTTGCAATACTAGATTTTTTTAAAACACGTTACTTGTATGGTTATACTTTGTACTTATATATAATTTTTAACTTTATTTTATTTTCATTATTTGATGTAATAGCGGCAATAGAAATTCACACTCTGTGAAAATTTCAACTGTCTTCCTATTACGGTACATGAGATACAGCTCGCTGACGGACAGACGCGACGGACGGACGGGTCCCGTTGGCACCCTTCGGGTACGGAACCTTAAAAAGATACTCATAACGGTTATCAATCATGCGGTAGTTGCCCCTTTCATGTGCCTTTAAAAGTGAATTTATTACATGTCTTTTGAATAGGCAGTACATCGTATGGTATTCAATCATGTCTTATGTCAAATAGTCAGCATGTTTTATGAACGGAGGGCGTTACAGGCGGTGTACCACTTGTCGTTGGTTTACTACCGGTTCTAAAGTTCTTGGGCATGGATGTTGGCTGCTTAATGTTACAGAGGCACTTTCTTACTGTTGTCATACCAGCCAGTTGTTAGCAGTTAACTTGAACTAACTTTGAATTATTTAAGACTAGCAGCGCCGCACAGTTTCACCTGCAAAAGTCTCGATCTATATGTATTAATCCTGGTAGGTATGTACAGTCAACAGCTAAAGTAGATGATCAAAATCAGAAATTCAATACTAATGAACGGAGTTCGCGTCAGAACTGTGTGGCGTCGAAGTGATTCAAAAGTATGTGATTGTAAATTATACCAAACATTTACTACTGGTACAGCTGCCATATAGCTGTGAACTCCGTTCATTAGTATTGAATTTCTGATTTTGATCATCTACTTTTGCTGTTGACTGTACTATATTATGTTAATTTTCATCCAAATCCGTTCAGTAGTTTTTGCGTGAAAGAGGAACAAACATCCATCCATCCTCACAAACTTTCGCGTTTATACGTGAGATTTTATAATGGGAAAACGAAGTACCTTTTGGCATACTTATCTTAAAATCTATGCCCAACGCACAAATCCAAGGGTTTTTATTTCCGTGACTACTTTTTTTTTGTTTCTTACTAGACTCAGGTATTTGCTATTGTGTTTCAGGGTCTAGTTAGACATAATTTAATTTTCTGTTTAAAAAATAATATTTTTAAATAGTTACAATTTATGCACAATTTTCACCTGTATAAGAAACTGTAAAACGATTCATCTTAAATTATTCAAAACAAAATGCACTTACACCTCAATGCAATTGTCTCATTGTTGCTCAGTCAACATGTACTAAATGTTCCCAAGATTAAGGTCACAAGATCAGTAAAATATGAAAGTTTGACATTTATACATTATGCACTGTGCATGATAATCCGGCACACCTTGTGATCCTTGAGTTTGTTGACAAATGGCTGTTATCTAGTGCATAGATAGACAGATAGACTTAACAAATTGCTTGGCATATTGTCATGTAATGTTGCTGAATGTTTAAAGTTTAAGGTCGGGAATGCGGTGAAGAGAAAATTGTTTTGTTATATTGACATGCGTAATGTCAGTTGTCGCTTAGGTATGCTTGTGCATAGAGCGTTGGAATAGATTTAACGAATCGAGTGTTTTCTTTGAGATGTAACCTGTCTATAATAGGTACCTATATACTCATGCTCAAAACGGGTATTCACAGTAAAGGTAAACCCAGAAGAAGTGTTTTATTGGAGAATAAAAACCCAGAATAAGTGTATTATGGTTAGTATTGTGTTGCAGTAGCTATCATATTTTTTATAGTAAGCGTATACAAGGAAGTTGCAATTGGAGGATCTATATATCCGCTGATTGAAATTGTACATAAAATTGAAACAATAATTATTGTTTATAAGTTCAACGTCCAGTACGAAATATAATTATACTTTATCCGGCGTCTATTGCTGGGAATAAATCTATATCTATATACTTATAATAAATCTGTAGAAGTGAAAATTCTGTACATTGAAAATATCAAAAAAATAAATGGCAGTGGGTGTTACTAGACCGACACCGAACCCAAAAATGTGATTAAAAAAATTTTTGTCTGTCTGTCTGTCTGTCTGTTTGTTCAGGCATCACGCAAAAACTACCGGTTCGATTACGATGAAACTTGGTATAATTATTCTTTAATATCCTGGGCACCACACTGGGTACTTTTTATCCCGGAAAAGTATATACAATAAAAAACAAACTTAATTTTGCGGTTCGATCCCTAGACCCGATTACTGTACCAACCGCAAATAATAAGTTTGTCGTAGGTTACGTTACCCGCAGTGGAGTTCACTAAAGTTATGCTCTAAATGTAGTGCTGAAGGTTGAATTTGGCTTGCACCGTTCGCAGCACACGCGTGGCGCGCGGCCGCCACGGATCGCTACCGTATATAAGGATATTTTTTGAACTTTGATTTGAACGGACGTGTTGAGTGGCGAGCGTTCGTTCTTATTTTAACTGCTACTTGCAATTCTAAACCGTGTTTTTCAGTGCGATCTTTTTTATTTCTATTAGTTTTTAGAGTTATTTAGGTTTATTTTTATAAGTCGTAGGTATAGATTTTAATTTTAAAGTATAGGTAGTATATTTGATAGTGTACGTAGTGACCGTAGGTTATTTTATAATACTGTTAGGTAAGATTAGTCATTCGTATAGATATTAGTTTTTTGGGATTTTGCTTATTTATTGAGTTTAGTTATCATCAGAAATAGGTTTATTTAGGTAGGTAGGTATTTTATTTTCTGTTATTGAGTTTTTTTTTTTATTATGTAGGTACTTAGGTAAGGATATCATATAGGTACCTTCTTAATCACCACTAATGAGACACAATTGGTTTTCTATTGTAATTAGCCACAAAGGGCCCGCGAGATAGATGGCATCCTGGGGAAGCACATACATTTTATCCTGTTAGCACGTTCCCGTGGGATAATTTCCGACATCCACGCGGGCGAAGCCGCGGGCAGAAGCTATAATATAATAAGGCAGAAAAGAAAGTGGTAAAAGAAACAATAAAATGTTATTAATATGGGAAACGTGAGGTATAATCGCGATTTGTTCTATAGTATATAGGAAATTCATTGTACAAATAAAATATAATTATCGATTGGTCCATCTGTTTCAATACATGCAATGATTTCCATCGGTTACTCAGTGGATGGCAACGGATGGCCATGATTTCAAAATTAGATACATAATTAGATGAAGATGTGTTACTAATGCACTTATCGTTATTATGAAGTAATGTGTGATGAAATAAAAGTTCTGTATCGTTCTGTAGCATATGTGTGTTGCTTGACAGGAAATGCTGAGTTCAATCATGTTTTGCGAAATCATTTATTAGTTTTGATTCAGAGTTGGGAATTTGGGATAGGTTGTAAAATGAATAGGTGTAATTCATAGTAAGTATAAGTATATTTGTTCAGTAGTTCCATTTTCGTACGATTATGTTTCTTGTTCAGTCATTGAATAACTCAAATTTATTTCCAGCTTTATGACTTTTCATCGAAATAATTGGGATATTATATTGAAATATTTTTTTTTCTTTTCAATAAAGTTTCCCATCATTATCACTATCCCAATTTATTTGGGGTCGGCGCAATATAATATCCCTTAAACCTATGTTTGTACGTCTGTAGGCAGTCGCTCCGTGTCAAATACTGGAAAAAGGCTATGCAGATGATGATATCTACGAGTGTGTGTTTCAAATATCATCTACTATACATAACATAAATTCTTATTTTTTTTTTATAAAACAATACAGCAACAGCACTACATAGATGTTTCTATAAACATATCCGGTGACAAAACAAACTGCGAGAAAGCGATAGTAACGCCTCGATTAGCAGTCAGTGAGCATGTCTGACAAATAAACACACGCCGCCATCTTTCACCGAGGCTTTGTCTTCAAATATGTAGTGCATTAAAATGACACAGTCAGTGTCTCTTAATTTGTATAAGTATGTTTTTATTTTGTATTTTTTGTATGTTGGACCTTGTTTTTAAATCATCATCTGCTTTACGTTTTTCCCAACTATGTTGGGGTTGGCTTGTTTTTGTATATTCATGTAATTTGTTATAATTTAATGGTGCTTTTATGTGTTGTGCCATGTTTTTGTGGGTACTGAATATATGGTTTATCTATGTATATATCTACATGGCTCTGTATTTGGTGGGTTATTGTCTCCGTTAGTTTAATGGAGTAGGGGAAGCATAGAAATATAAAAAAAATCTATGAGGGGAAACTAAACAAACGATAGCGACGAATGGATTGTGTGAAAGATGATATGGTTGGAAAGGTGAATGAATACTGAGAAAACAACTGATAGAGATGTAATGAAAGAAGACATGCTGAACCGGTCCCAAGAAAATTGTATATATACAGTTGTATGGCAACTTAAGTGGCAGTGGGCTGGGCACATTGCACGCAAAATAAGTGGCCGATGGGGCCGACAGGTTCTGGAGTGGCGGCTGCGTACTAGAAGACGTAGCGTTGGGAGACCTCCCACAAGGTGCATCGATGACCTGGTAGGCCGCAGGAATCTGCTGGATATGAGAAGCACAGAACAGGTCGAAGTGACGGTGATTGGGGGAGGCCGTCCCACAGTGGACGTTTTTCAACTGAAATAATGAGTTGGATGGAGGATTGTTATTGAAAAGGTGAAATATGACAACTGATTTAGTCAGATTTAATTTTAAGCGGAATCAAACCTTTATGTTTTTTGCACTTAAAAGATCTGTCATGTTTTTGTCAGGTACTAGTTTTAATACTTCTAGAGTCGGTCTCCATTACAATGTATGTTCGTTTAACGACTTTATTTGATGCACTTAAGAGAAAAGGTGAAATATGACAACTGATTTAGTCAGATTTAATTTTTAGCGGAATCAAACCTTTATGTTTTTTGCACTTAAAAGATCTGTCATGTTTTTGTCAGGTACTAGTTTTAATACTTCTAGAGTCGGTCTCCATTACAATGTATGTTCGTTTAACGACTTTATTGACTTACAACATTCTGACTTAGTTAACCTTTTGACTCTTAAGAGCAATAAAATATACTCAGGTACTTACAAGTAATGACAATTTGTCATAAAAATCATAAGTACAACTTAGGATGGCGTTAGAGACAGTTAATTGCCTATTATAATCCTGTACGAAAACCTAATGATAAAATTTTATTTCTGACTTGACTATAATTTCATATGAATTTAGCTGTAAATGCTGATTAGTATTTAATTCTAAGGTACAAACTGATTGTTTGTTTGTGCCTATTTTCATAATATTACCTATTTATGTAAGGACATTTAATTTTATAGTGTGCTTAATACAAATTTAATTGAATCGGGTTTAACAGTACTGCACGTGTTTAATGATACAATATCGACTTTGAACATACCTAATATAAAATTCAAGGATTTGTTGTAATTATTAAATCCGTCAGGTGCTCGTGAGTAAAGTAGATACTTATACAAAAACAACATTCAGTTTTAAAGTGGATGTTAAATATTAATATTTTATATTTACTCTTACTATTTTCTCATAACTAAATTTTTTTAAAACGGCTCCCAATACTGTTCCCTGGGGAACGCCGAGAGACTCAACCCCGCAATGTCCATCGAAAGTATTCTAACTTCTGCCTTTCAAGAACTACATAAGTTGAAATACGTTTCATCTGTAATCCAATTTATACTATGTACAATCATTATGTAACACACTGTGGTAACACTACTATATGTGTCGAACGTTAATCTAAAAGCGAAAATAATTTTACCGTGGCGAAGCCGTTATAATACTAATGAAATCACTTACCCGGTTGTGTCAAGTTTTCTTTAACGGTATCAAAATTATAAATAAATTAGCAGCGGCTTAATACCTTTTCCTTTATGAAAGTTTTTAATTCTTACGGAAACAGCTTTTATTTTATGGGTAGCTTGGAAATTGTAAATCTAAACTGAAATTAATGTAGACATGACTTTTACCTCTTCTTGTACTATGATTTGCCCGTTATGGACAAACAGCAAAAACAACAAAAACAAATTCTGCATTGTTACTTGTGGAGCACTTATTTCCTTAATTCGAATTAAGTGTCAGTCCTTATCGTTGTTTTAATCAATTTCCTGTATATTTCACACTTAAAAGTCTAGCTGCAACTGCAATCATTGCACAAATAATGTACAAGTTTAATTTGCAAAAGGAAGAAATTTCATTACACTTGCATCTACAAACTAGTACAATAGCTTTATTAACAAAGATCATAAAGATACACTTAAATCCGTCTGCTGCATTTGTGCAACAACAATGTATTGTGCGGTTTGCCTGCGGTCAATGCCCACGTTCATCTGGTAATTGGCCGGGTCAAATATAACATCTACTAAAGAAGGACATGTATTTCCGCATTTTTTTTCAAACAATCTCTATATGAAATGCCTCTCGACACACTTTATTATTAATATGGTTTATAACGATGTGAATGTATGGCTCTGCATTCACTTGCGTAACTGTGATCTAATAGGTCATAATGTAACTATCTTTAGATGACCGACTGGGATCGTTCCGTGAATGGCCCGTCATAATGCGATCATAGATTGCATCTTTCCGGTATGGACAGTGACTCGTATCTTTAACCGAAAAAAATATAATTTATTGGTTTAACCTAACCCAATCCATATAATTATGATACTGATTTCAAAATAATTTTGGAATATTTTAATCTAGTTTTTTAAAACATGTTTTAATAATGATACAGTATTTTTTTTAAAGCTTCTGTACATGTTTGGCTTTTTTGTGATCCTTTCAACACGATTTAGCATTTCTATGATTAATAAATCATGCAATTCATTACCGTTCACTTTTTTTTCTTATTTAGTATGATATTAACCTACTCACTTATTATTGCAAAACGTTAGGCATATAATCAGTTAATGCTACCGTTAGGTCCATACCTTATTCAGAGTACTACCTAATTGTATAACTCTATTAAGATTGACATCGAGGACATTTGAATGTATCTATGTCTATCTAGATTTACCAGTTCTGGGTCTTAGTGATTCAGACGTTGCAGACTTTTTTCACGTATCGTTATTTGTAGTATCTTCTATTTTTCTAAAATGCTTAATGTTTACTAACATTAAGCATTTTAGAAAACCAGCTTCTACTTAAAGTATGTTCCTTTCAAAACATTTAATATATCTACGTACTTATCACTCACCAGGGCCACATATTTGAAATACATTAAAAAGCCACGTCATACATGTTTAAATTGCACTAAACTAACCACAAAACCTACATACAACCTTGCATCACTATTAGCTTCAGACACTTCTTAAAACTCTCCATTAATTTATATAACTATATCTTCTAATACAGAATTAGTGCTGTTATCAAACGGTTTATTATAATCAATCATTGTGTTAGACCCCCTGCCGGTGTTGGGTCAACAATAGATGATTACTTAATACTTCAGACATCAGCCGCTAGAGATATTAGACTTGACATGTATTCTTGTGTCGCATCAGATAGGTTCATGACTCAAATGTGATTTATTGGAACTACTTTCGAAAGTAATCGAAAGTCCTGTTTAGCCTTCGTGATTTTTATTTGGAAGGAGACAATCTTTTGTAATAAGATTATTCTTTTCCTTATAGATCTTGTCTTTAGTTTAATGTTGTGTCAGACAAAATTAGTAACCGTTTAACCTATTTTTAACCATATTATAATTGTAATTAATTCAAACTTAAAGCAGAAAATGTAGGGCGTTGCAACACTACTTAAAAATTCAAGTATTCATGTGTTACTTCCACAATGAGTCAAACATTTGGACAGCATCAACTTCCTATCTTTTTGGAACTCTTTTGCAATCAAATTAAAATAAGTCTCGTGACCAAAATGCATTATGATGAGCTCATCATAATGCATTTTAGACCAGTTAGCTAACTGGTCTAGTCTTTGTTAGAAGTTCTTATTTAATATGTTAATAAACTATAGTACTATTATTTGAATTAAACTTCGTATATTTAATAACGTTTCCAGTCTCCGTACAAAAAATCTACCATATATATCCAATAGTTTGGTCACTATAGCTAGTCAAAGATTGGCAACCAATAGTCAGCTCATCACTGCTATATAGTAAAAAAAATATTTTTTCAAACAAACTATGTAGTTTGTTTGAAAAAATTTTTTTTTAAATTCCGAAGTTAGGATTTATTTGTTAGTTCCAAAATACTCTTATGCATCAGCATTGACAGTGTTTTCATTTATTGCCGTTTAGTCGTCTCCACATCGTATTTTTACAAAAGATCGGCTTCATAGATTCATTCGAAATGTCGTTTAATCTGAACATCATCTTACTGTTACACAGATGGACAGTTAAATAACCAGTTCACGCTTGAACTTTTGACCACGGCTACTGAAACCGATTACTTTTGCGTAACCAATGATGTTCGTAGCCTCGAACCTGTCATCATGATTGGCTGTAGATCATATCCAAATATCCATGTTATTTGACTTATATAAAAAGTCTAGCAAAATGGGAATTAAGTCTAGCCTTAGAGTTTGAAATGGATTAAAGAATTGAAACCTTGGAAAGGACACAAATGTGTTGCTTCACTTACTTTGTTTGTACTAGAATCTTCCTTTGTAGTCTGCTATGAAAGATTTATTGAACAAAAGGAGTGCATATTATATATACTTAACGGTACAGCCTTACCAGAAATGGTTATCGTATTAGTGGTTCAGCAGTTTCAATATCACCAGGATTGTGCCGAAATGTATCAGTTCGTCATGGACGTGGTACAACAGCGGCTTTCCTGACAATGGCCCTGATTCCCTTGTTCACAAACTAAACTAAATTTAAGTTCTGTGCATCTTTTTCTTTCTATTTCATTAAGAAAAGGACAGAAGATAAAATATTAGTTTACTCCTGTCAAATTAAGATACTCCATAGACAGATTAGACGTGATTAAAAACATGGCTGCTAAAAATACGTCAATTTACGTCAGGCGCTGACTAGTTTGACAGGACTAAACTAACATTTATCTTCTGTCCTTTTCTAAATTAACTAGAAAGAAAAAGATGCATTGAACTTAAATTTAGTTTAGTTTGTGAACAAGGGAATCGGCGCCAATGTCTGTCTTATCAGAAGACATCGGCCACGCAACCATCGATGCCACGCTCTGCTAGCCTGACGGTCACCAGCCTGTGTCACTCTTATCCAAACTTATCGGTGATTCTTATTTCGTACAAGATTTTGGCTTACAGTTACTATGTTACTAACTTGTAACTGATGAAAAAGCAGCATCGTCTATTTTTTTTGCTTAGACGGTAATTCTTCATAAAATTGCGTGTTTAAGGTACAGACGCCAGGACATCAAGCTATTACAATCTGTCAAATTTCTTCAGTAGATTTTCAACTGTATCGCTAAAGCATTAAGGTTCAAGGTTGTTTGGGAAAATTTGACAGTTTCGGGTAGCTTGACCTGCTGGCGTCTGTACCTAAGTATTTCTACAGGTTCAGAGACGATGTTTGTTATCAGTTGCTACATATAAATGAATCAAACCTTCTCTTCACTATTCGACCTACATACCCAAACCTCTCTAAGCATGTTTTTATATCCATATGTCAATTTCCACTTACTTAACCTTTAGCTCGAGGAAGCAATTAGTTTTAATGCAGTTACATTAGTTTTAAATCATTATTATTTATGTAATGTTTTTTTATATCATTTTAGTTCAATATTTAAGGTGGCTAATCATGCAGGCTAATATTGAAAATGAATTTGTTATGCAAGATTGTGTCAGGTAAATTTTTTGCAAAAATGATTAGTATGGTGGGAATGAATTGCTTTTTTTATTAAAAATAGGTCAAAAAAGAGTGTGAATCAAGGCTATTGAATTAATCTTATCCGGTTGTAAGCTTTTCGTTTTTATGTTTAAACTTCAAACCAAAATTATGGAGAATGCCCGAAAACCACCTCTTGTTTATAAATAATGGGAGATTTTTTTTTAAGTATGTGTTTCGTTTTGTATTTATTTGCACAAAAAATTATTATTAAATTAAATCTTTGAGGATGTAATTGTCCTTCTTTGCAGTCGGTTAAAACGAAGGCTATCTTCAAGAATCGTACTGTGCTTGGTTGCAGACGCTGCAATTAATAAAAAGCCATTTATTTATACTTTCTAGAATACCTTGCCTACTTGAAAGAACATTATGAACATTTAGGTAACAACCCAAAGATCCACAAAAAAAAAACATTCTAACATTGAATGTAAGTGAATATTTTAGAGAAAGCACCTTTTAACGTGGGAATTTTCCTTTTAGACACCGCTCATAATACTTTCATTTATTACTAAAGAGTTAATTAAAATCTTTTTATCTCAATTCTGCATTTGATAAACAATGGCCCTACTCATTGCGCAAATGAAGTAATTTCTATTACCTATGTTCAGAACAATTAAGATGTTATCATACCAATAATGTTGTTAAGGCTTTATAACTTTTTGATAGGTTCCATTTCATTGCGGAATCACTCTCCAGATTTCAACATTATAAATTGGTGCACAGATTTTAATTTTGAATACTTCACATAGATCAAATCTTGATTAATTCAATTACCTATCATTGAGTTCAAATTGCAACAGAGGGGCAATTCTCTTAATTTTAAGAACGTTCACAGTCTGATCTCAGTCTTAATCTGTCAAAAATACCTCTAAAATTCCTACATTTTTGACAAGTTTTTGACATTGATTGTCGCTGAGATGAGGTTGCGACTAGATTTTGAACGTTTTTAATTACGGCAATTGGCCTCCACCTTTTTAAGTTTAACTCATTTCTCAACAAATTGGTCTTTGGTCAACAGTTACCAACCTTACCATTATCTAAAATATTAATTCCCAATGATTGATCTTTAACTCAAAAGATTATCCTTCATCGAAGAACTTAGCTTAGTGAAAGGTAGCGTTTCAGAAATGTATGAGATTTATAAGATAACAATATAATAGCAGGTTGAGAAACATCGTATCTTTACGTGCTGTACATTCGGCAGTATTGTTAGTACATAATTGTGGACGTCTTAAATATTCTCTTAGTGATCGTGTTGCAATTTCTTTGAGGCAAGTGTTTTTCGAAAATGAGATTTTGATGAATTGCCTTGAGGAATGTTAACAATGGACTGTTTTTGGTAGAATTTGAGATTTGGTGAGGTTGGCAAATGTATCAATCAACTGCCTATCTATGATTAATGATAACAGATTGCAGAATAACGGTGGATACCTATCTACATTAGGGATATTGCCGTTGTTGGTCATTAGGTCACGCAAAAAAGTCTTCGTCAATACGTAATTCACAGACTTCCATACTCTACTTATCATAACAGCATAATCAGCCCATTATGATGCCACTGCTGGAACACAGGGGGCCTACTCCGAAGTGCAAAGTGCGAATGTTCGGATCGGACCGACACATGGCCGAACCGAATATTATTGAAAAATGCGAAAAAAGTTCGGATCGGCTCAGTTAGGTCGGGACCATAGTCAATATTCGAAAGAGTGTAGGAGTGTAGGATCGGAACCGACCGAACCAAATAGTAACTTCGTAGCAGGAAACGGCCGAACATTCGGCCGATACTACTTCGTAGGCCCCTGGCCTCATCCCGATGAGAGCGCGTTAGCCGTAAATAAAGCCATTTCGTAAAATGGTCGAATATTCAATAAATTGATCAATTCTAAGATCTGGCTACGACATATACACGAATTGTTGGGCGAAGCGCTGCTCTCCAAAAACAGTCCACTGAGTTATCTGTATTTAGGAGGGATTGTATTGCTATCCATACAATCTCGATTCATAGTAGCACAAAAAAACTAATGTTAGTTATGAATACGTTTCTAACATCAACGATTTGCTTTAGTACTCAGCTTAACAACCCGCACGCTGGCGGAACGGCCATTAAAGGAAAGCAAGTGACATTTGACCACCGACCACGAATCAACCACAACTGTTACGAAAAGACCCAAATTGTAATGTAAATGTGCTAGATTTGTGTTAGACAACCTTATCCTAATCGAAATATGACCTTGGTGTGTATTTGTTGGAGTATTTCACCAAAATATTATCCGTGGGTGATCAAGGATCAAGAAATAGAAGTTGCGTTTCTCTGTCTGTTGGAACTATTTTAGATTGAGAGTGAATTTGTCAATGACGCTGTTTATTTACCTCTCTTCAGCGTCTCATTCACGGGCTGTTAAGATAGTCAATATCAACTCAGCTTATGCTGCCCAGTTGTCCACTGTTGGACATAGGCCTGTCCCAGGCTGTGCTACAAAACCCTGTCCTCCGCCTTTCGCATCCAGTCTATCCCAGCCACCTTATTATTCTTCTTCTTCGTTAAGATAGTGACAATGAATTTTTTTTGTGATCTGAAAACTTGACAATGTCTTATCAACTGTTTGGGGAAGCTTTTCCTGCTGGTCGTGGGGTAGGCATAAGATACTGATAATCAATAATTGGCCATTTCGGTTTTTTGTCTTAAAAACAATTAATTTCAATCAATTAACTCAGCTTATCGCAGTCCACTGCTGCCTTGGGCCATGGGTCCTTCGACAAAAATGGCCAGCCCACTGCCACTTTAGCTTCTGCAGCAATTAATTGCGGTGTGCTAAAATTAAGAATGTGTCTGAAGCTTTTTTTTTGTCTTGATTTACAGACACGATTTGTAGAACTGTTACGTTACACGCCATTAAATCATATCACATCGCTTACCTCACTTTAACACTCGCGTTATTGTTAATTGCTTCGACATCATTTACCGTTTTTGTCTTCCATTGCGAAATGATGATTCATTTTAAATGTTACAGATGACTTATTCGTGTTAATGTTTTAACTAAAATATGGTTTTTTTCGCAAGCACTGTGACATGAATAGTAAGTTATATGTTACTGCAAATTATATTTCATATGCAATAGAAACATAATAAAGACAGATCACACAATAGGTTTTCAACTACATTTAATTTGCAGTTAAACATTACCAATCAAGTGAAGAAGATATTTCGTTACGTGTGAATTGAATATCAAAACCCGATATGAAGAAGCAATTAGAATAAATTGCAGATAAGTAATGACCTTTGACAGTAATGCCTATATATTATCGTAATCAATTTGTATGTAAGTTGAACTAGTGAACCGGTGAAATACATTATATTATGAAGTAATACAAGATGGCATGAAGAGTAACTTGTGCTTATGTAAGAAAAGTGCTGTTACAAACACGTATGTAATAATGTTTTACATTCATCAATATTTAAAAGTCTCTCGAGTAAAGACGCCAGCACATCAAGCTAATACAATCTGCCAATTTTTTTTATAGATTTTTGACTTTATCGCTAAAGGTTAAGGTTGATTAGGAAAATTTTACAGTTTCGCGTAGCTTGATGTGTTGGGTGTACTATGGGTACAGTTCTTCCTAACCCTTCGGGGATTACAGGTGTGATGTTTTGTTGTGTTGTTCTTTAGTCGGCTGCGTCGTTCTTCTCTCATCTCTTTCTTTAGCATCTATCTGACGTATCAGACTTAATTAATCAATTAATCTGCCGTTTAGCCTGTCGTTTTCATTGACAAGAGCCTTTTGAAACGTCTTTCATGACGTCTTCAAAATAACTTGTGTATCTAAGCGTAATAGTTTTCTTTATGATTATAATTTATGCGAGAATAATACATAAATTATAGTCCATTGACACCTTTCTGGAGAAGCATTGACTTCTATTTTCTTTTAAATTCTCAATTGATTCGTTAATTCATCAAGGCACGCAGCGGCATCATAAAAAATGAATTGCCTACTACTGAATTTTCTAATTATACTCTAATCATGATTCGTGGAATGATAGGTGTTTTTTGTTCGCACTTCTCATCGGCTTTGGTCGGATGAACTCGGTTATCTTCGGCAAATGCGATGGCATTAACGATAGTACCTAACATAATGCTTTATGCTGGGTTAACAAAAATGTTGCTTGTTGTTGAGGGCTTCCATCAGGCCACTTTGACAAGAGCTCTTTCATTTCGATAAGAAATATAAAATATGTGATGATGACGTTCATCATTCGCTTCATCCATTCGTTCATCATTCAGTCACAACTAAAGAAAATATAGGCGCTTTGACACTTTTGACAGGTGCCCGGACCTAATGTCTCAGTACTGCCACCTACTGAACGTCATCAGTAAACCTCATAGCTTCAATCTAATAAGTGCAGCAAGTACTTTTAAAGAGCAGTGGTGGCAGTGGTAACTATCATTATGTGAACAGGAAGGCACCATGATAAGTGAGTTATTCAATTAATTGACATTTGATATTGTCGCGGCATTTGCTTCAAGCACGACAGATAATTATAACGAACAAGAAAAAATGAGTTCTAAATGTTACTGTATAAGTAGCACTAGTAATGTCCTATATATGTTACTGGATAGGTCAAAAAGATACAGAACTCCTTTAAAAATATAATCCATATGAAGGACTACACAAAGTGACATTCTATCAGCAATAACGTCAAAAATGTATTGGATACATAAACTACAAAAAATCTTATGTGAATCCTTATGTGATGTTATTCTACGAGTTGACTTTATAGATCCACGCAATGCAAGGATCAGTTCGTGTTTCGCCTCTAAAGCGAATACTACAAAAAGCCTGATACTCCAGGGCCACTTATCCCGGGAATACTCAGCGTACCTCTCTGCTCCGGTACCTGATGGACCCTGCCTACGCCTCCGTCCTTCGTCCTCCGTGAAGGCCTAATGTACCTATTGGGCCGCGCCTCATCCGAGGGCCGCCTGAGAGACACGCCTGTACCTACTGGGCCGTGCCTTGCCGGAGCACTCCGAAGATCCTCCTGTATCTATTGGGCCGCGCCTCATCCGAGCGCCGCCTCACCGGGCGAGCTGACAGCGTCCCCGCCGTGCCTGCTCTATCCTGCTGCCGTGCTGCGTCCTGTCCTGCTGCGTGGGCCATCCTCCGTGCCGCACACGCACCAGCACCTGTACCTGCACCTGCACCTGTACCTGCACCTGCACCTGCAGCTGTCACGAGCACCTGCTTTGTGTCGGTTTTCATCTTTAGCTCCAACTGGACCTATACCTCAGCCTCCTCAACCCACTTAACGCGCATCGTCACCCATACACCCCACCTCCACATTATACACCTCCACTGCCATTCCATCTCCATCCTTTTCTTGTAAATATGTATATCTTTAATTGTTTTCTACCTCCCTTTCTTTAACTTAATTCTACCCTTGACTTTAAAAGTTAAGCATTTCTTGTCGCTGTTCGCAGTTTTGAACTTGTCATTCTGTCTTAAAACCTTCGCTCCCCTGCTGAGCCATTCGCGTCAGATAATTTTGTTATTATTCAATGAATGACCTGAATCATCTGACTTTGATTAAACACAATTTTCTGCATCCATCAACAAATTGTAGCGATTACACTTTTTTTTGCAATATCGTGGAGATTGGTAGTAGAAAATTGGTAAAATAAAATAAGAATAGGTTTTATTTATTTATTTTCTCATAATTGGTAACTTTATTGACCAATTACCTTTGTCAAGGTTTGGTCACGGAATTTGAAATACTAACAAAATCTGAAGTGAGCTATTAAGATAGTATTCAAGCGCTGATCAACCTTTATGGAGCTAAGGAATCAAACATGACATATACACATATAGGGTGATTTTTTGAGATGGGGCAATAAGGGACCTTGACCGTTGTCGCTACAAGAAAACGGTCTTAGAAGACAGTCTTTAATTTTTTGAAAAATTCTGATTTGCAATCACAGATTTTGAAAAAAAAAAATGGGTAAGAAAATGGGAAATTTTCACAAAAACTTTTTTGATCCCAATCGATCGTATTTTTATTTGACCGACATTCAGAGTGAAATAGTACCTACCATGCAGTGCATGCAGTTTTATAAATCTGCATTTTTTTCTTCCATATTTTTATATTTAATTTATCTGTCAGTAGCAGTACTATAAATCAAAACAATTATTTTCAAACGCACTGCACTTTCTCAACTGAGTAAAATTGCTGCGCCCGCGCAAGCCACGCGTAACGACGCTGAAATATTTGATCTACCGCTTGATAGACATTGCGTAATTGAAGCATTTAGTCGATTATTGACGTTTACTGTTCCTCGAGATTAGCGACGTGGTGTGTCTCATGGATTAGAAAGGACAGTAAGGCATGTTAAGCAGTGAACATTTTGTAAAGAAAAGTAGTACCACGTAGTACAGACGCCAGCACATCAAGCTACTACAATCTGTCAAATTTCTTTAATAGATTTTCAACTTTATCATGAAAGCATTAAGGTGCAAGATTGAATGGGAAAATTTGACAGTTTCGGGTAGCTTGACCTGCTGGCGTCTGTACCTCAGTGGTGACCATTTCATAATTGTACACTGTGCATTAGCACAGACTATAGTAAACTATTCACGAGTGTACCTTTTAGAGAATACTTTACGTCTTGCATGCAATGTGTGTATATTTAAGTTTTGGACAAATAAATGATCTTAGCTTAATTACACAGTGATTGATTCTCCGGAAAATATTGATGGAATCCATTCCAGTTTGTTGATGTAGGATACTAATAATAAAGCTGAACAGTATGTTAATGCTAATCTAATCTCTAGAACTAGACAGGAAGGCTGCTTGGTATGCTATTTAACATCACGCTAGGACTCTCAGGAACCGAGTAAAAAGTGAAATATAACGTAGAATAGAATACTCTTTATTGTACACCATACAAATTACAGAACATAAATATATAAGATTTTATAAAGGGTGACACAATGGGCGGTCTTATCGCTAAGAGCGATCTTACGGAATCTTTCGTACGCGATAACGAAGTAACAGAGCAGGCGATGCGATGCGACAGGATGGGTTGGGGGGACAAGAAGGTCGCGGGTAGAAGTTAGTATTTTGATACGGGTCAGTAAAATTGAAATTAAGTTTGACATAAGACCATATTAATAAAATTGACTTATTGAATAAATACGTGGCTTTTTGTGTAATTATAAATATAAATTTATGGCAACGGAATCCGATGTGAAGACAAAATTGGCATAGACGATTAACACGTTAACATTTTAACTATTTAATTAATTTAACACAAGTGTAGTAAAAACAAGTCTAGGATAAATTAAGATAGCATTTAAAGTTCTGCATTGATACGAAGGCTGTTCGGATATATAAATTACCTTAGTACAGCTAGTATATTATTAATTTATTACAATGACTTTGTGGACTCCACCCACATTATAGGGCTAGTATTAGCACTATCGAATATAATGGTGATTGAGTCTATGTTTCATGTCAGAATTTGGTTCTAATATTTCTAAATTGATTGAAAAATTAGAGTTAGGGTGAATATTGCAAAGATTTTGCGTAAATTCAAATTGTTCTCGAAATTAATTGAGATGCACATAAGTACGTCTTATTATTCCTTTATTTCATTGAAATACTTATAAATTACATTTTAATTTTTTTATAAACAAAATGATAAAAAAAAAACATTTATAAATGTAAAAAATAGTAGCCCACCGGTATCGGGAACAGGGTCCAAGGTCAGGGGTCGAGAAAGAGGAACCTCCTGACAATACGAGCCGTGTCTAGAAGTACCGTATTATTATTATCTCCTTTATTTCAATGTAAACATATAAAATATATTTCTAAATATTAAAATATAAAAACATTCAAAAATATAAAAAATAGCAGCCCACCGGTATCGGGAACAGAGGAACCTCCTCACAATGCGAGCCGTGTCCAGAAGTCCCGCTTTCTGAATCAAGCCCTTGATCCAGCTGCCCAACGTGAGCCTCCTCAGGTGTTGGTCGAGGCTCTTGGCTATTAAGCCATTGGCTGTCACGACTATTATTATTATTATTAAAAGCCAGTGATGTCTTACTGCACGGCAAAGGCCTCCTCTACTCTCCTTCCATTTTTCTCTGTTTAAAGCTTCTGAGGACTAATTCTTGTTGAAGGAGTGCAGCTCACGTAGACCGTTTTATAAATATCTGCTGCCTTAATTTCTTTGTAAATAAAGACAATAGTGTCCCTCATTGTTTACAAGTTTTTAACGAAAGCTTGCGATAAAAATAAATAAAAACCTTTCTACTTCATTTCATAAACGTATTGACAAAAATACTATATTGCAATATAATGTTAGTTTACAGGCCTATATTTTACCAACGAGACCATACGCAGGTTCTAATAACGCTTAATTTAAACTATGAAATGGTTAATTTGACACAGTTACTGTTGAGTAACCAAACCATGGATTTCGTTCATGGTTTCACGTTAAATTCTTCGTTAAACCCGATTAGTTTTAGTTCCGTTTAATTAATTATAATTACATATAGGTACTTATTGAAAAGTATGTTTCGATATTCGTTAGATACTTAAGTCATCATCTGCCTAGCCTTTTCCCAACTATGTTGGGGTCGGCTTCCAGTCTAACCGGATGCAGCTGAATACCAGTATTTTACATGGAGCGACTGCCTATCTGACCTCCACAACCCAGTTACTGGGTAATACGATACCCCTTGGTAAGACTGGTTGTCAGACTTTCGGGCTTCTGACTACCCGTAACGACTGTCAAAGATCCACGAATGACAGCCGGGACCAACGGCTTAACGTGCTTTCCGAGGCACGGAGGGGTCTCGGTATGTAAAGATGGTCACCCATCCACAGACCAACCGCGGCAAGCGTAGCTTAACCTGACCGATCGAACTGTGCGGCTGTTATTATTTAGCCACGGGTCCCTCTCGTTAGATACTTAAGTATGTATTCAAAAGATTTTTTGTTAATACAGACAATAAAATTATTATTATGAAAAGCAACATAATCAGCCTAAAATGTTCCCACTGCTGGGACCCGAGACCGACCCGAGAGGGAGTTGGCTGTAATCTACCACGCGGGTCCAGTGCGGGTTCGCAGATGACTCATGACTACGATTTTTTTGAAAAAAGCACCGTTTTTAGGGTTCCTTACCTCGAAAGGAAAAAACGGAACCCTTATAGGATCACTTAGTTGTCCGTCCGTCCATCTGTCTGTCTGTCAAGACCCTTTTTCTCAGGAACGCGTGGAGGTATCAAGCTGAAATTTATATCAAATACTCAGGTCTATTGACCCTTGGAGCTGTGAAAAAATCAAACTTCTAAGCCAACGCCATCAAAAGATACAGCCGTTTATGCCGCAAATTTCCGCAAATTTTCGACACTCGCAAGGGAATCAAAACCTACAGGGTACTTCCCGTGAACTCAGAATCTTGAAATTTGGTACGAAGCAACGTCTTATAGCAGAGATAAAGGAAAAATGGTTAAAACCGTTAATTTTTAGTTACATACCTACAAATTTGTACGGATCCCTCGGTGCGCGAGTCCGACTCGCAATTGACCGGTTTTTTTTAGTAAATAGAACTAGGATAAAAATACTCGTATTGTATGTCATAGTATGAACGCAGCTTATAATAAAGTGTAAAAACGGAACGCAACGAATGATGAAAGGAAGGGATGTGTGCGAGGGAGAAAGAAAAAATTGGCGATTTTGAGATTCACCCACGACGGACGGTGTTAGCGCTGAATATTTTTTGTGTTTGCAATAAACAGTTTAAAGGCAATTTGGCCCGTTGAAGTTTCTTTTGCCTACAATCCCACATATATTTTAAATGATTTAGGTATTTTAAAACAACATTGATGTTAAAGCTTACTACATTAGACTCTATTACCTATATATTATTTGTCGCCAGCTTAATATCAAAAACCTTTTCAAACAAATGACTTTGCTCCAAATCTGTCTCCTAAAAGTACGTCATAAAGTGACCTAACATAAAATATAATACTATCCACGCTATGTTAAGCACGTACATAAGCACTGTACATAACGTGGTGTCAATATTAGATAAGAGACAGGCAGCTGTTTACCTTGTCCTTTGTGACGAGGTGCAGGTGCTTACGATTTTATTACAACTAGTATTTATTTAGCCGTTTTTATGTATTGGTTGATTGATGTTGATTAGGAAGCTATAATAGTAGCTAATGTATGCAATTAAATTAATTCAATGTCAATTAATAAGCGTCGATCACTATCACCCTGCTGACTGATGAAAAACACTCGTAGCCAGATCCGCTGAAAGCAGTCAAAAGTTTAGAGTACTCATACGTTACGAAAATAACTGCATTAAAGTTCTGTGATTGTAATGAGTGGCAAAAAAAAAAAAAAAACTATAATCTTACATTATCCCTTAAGCGCCATTTTACACGGTGCTTGTTTTTGCCTGTGGTATACCTACAATAAAAATTAGCAATAAGTGACTTGCTTCGTCTAAACACACGCGATTTTGCGTCGTCTGTTTAGATAGTGAAAGAAAGAAAATACATTTATTTGCGGCAAACATGACGCATAAAAATGAACAAACACACAAAAAAAAATAACAAGTTGGGGGTTAACATGCGTCACATCTACGCAGAACGGCTATCGCTCAGCATAATGCTAAGACCCTATACGAGACAGAACCTAAGCCACAGAGACAGTTTAGTACAACTGTTATTGTTGCTTAACTTATGGGTACGTGTATTTAATCGCACCTACTAAATCAGGCTTAAATCGGTTGACCTCAATTTATAATACAATCTTCACCTATTGACAAGACTATTTCTAAAGAAATTTCTTCCAGTATACTTTGTTATTAGTAGCTCGATGGTAGTGTGCTCTGTGCGTAGAGAGAGGTAGGATATCGCCTACGTGTGATGATTTAAATATTTATGTTAATAATTGTGTGAGGTCACTGTTGTTTATTATGATCATCACGGCTGATCTACCCGAAAGGTTGAGCAGAGGCATATTTCACCACTACTACTTAGTCGGTCCATGTAAAATACTGGTATTCAGCTGCATTCGGTTAGACTGGAAGCCAACCCCAAAAATAGTAGGGAAAATGCTAAGCTGATGATGGGGATTTCGCCACTTATCGCCCATTGTCGGGCATTCCTCCCACTCCAGTGGAACTCCATGTTTCCACTATCTTTTAACACGTACATTTTTAGTTTAGGGAAAGTTATGTCAGTTTCTTATTTTAAAAGAATTTAGGAAAGCTATTAAAAGCGTGAAATATGCAGTTTTCTAGGTTGATGTGAGATTATATGGTAGATCTCCGACTTATGATCATGTTCACCTACACATAATTTACGCACTAATGTCGTGTTATTATAATTTAATTAATAAAGTTTTTCTTTTTTGCAGGTAAACAAATCAGTCACGTTCTAGCATCAGACCAAATTAAAATGGTATGTCTTTTACAGCCTATTTAAGATACAATAGCTTTAGTTACATACCCGAGACCTTCTTGGTGATGTTCTTCAAAAAGGTCAGGTGGAGGGAAGGGCAATTCTCGTAATTTTAAGAACGTTCACGTTCAGTCTGATCTCAATCTCAATCTGTCAAAAATACCTCTTAATTTTTCTACATTTTTGACAAGTTTTGATATTGATTGTCGCTGAGATGAGATTGCGACTTGATTTTGAACGTTTTTAATTACGAATTGGTCTTCTGATGTATGAACGTAAACGAGGAAATAGGAGTATGTAAAGTAATCGTAGCAGGTGACGTTCTGCCTACCCTCATGGCAAGAAGGGGTGAGTTATGTATGTTACCTAAGTAGCTTTAATTATTTCTGAACATGCGTTTTAATTTATTCCGTTAAGTGTGTATTATGGTAATTAAGGTTCAAAGTAAATTGACATGTTAAGAGGTACTATTCGACCTGTTAATTGTTAGTAATGTTATAAAGTAGTATAAATACTGTTTGCTTACATGTTTATTGGCGTACGCTCAAGTTCAGATAGGTACTTAAGTGCCATAATTTTGGTTTTATAACTAATAAAATATGCACTTTATAGTTTGCGCTTGGCAATCTCAAGGAATGCAAGCGCTAAGAACTTATTTAAATAAATGCGATCGAAAACCAGCGAATGTGACTTCGAATTTTTTTTGGTTCAATTTTTTTTTAAATAAATAAGTTTTGTTATGTCGTTTTTATGGGTCCTATAAAGCTTTTAGGTAATTTTTGGATTATTCTACTCCGACCCACTGGGACCACTGGAACCACTTGATGAGGATCAAGTGGTGTGAAGTGCAATGTTTACAATTTTAACGTCCACTTCGTCTAATTTATCGATATATTACACTAGGGCTGGTAGTGTTGCACTTTGCCTCACTGGCGGGAAATTGGTTGGTCAGTGGAATGTTCCTATTTTTTCGTACCATTTCTAGTTTTTATGGACCTCGTGCCCAAACCAAATTAGTCTAGATTTAACAAAATCATCGACACGATCTATTTGCTATCAAACGCAAACGATCAGCCACACGGAATGGATACTTCCACTCAACATGTCAAACCGAATCACCATCGGTTGAACGAACAGTAATTATAACAAGGAAATGAACCGTTCGGTAATTTATTGGAACATAAATATTACAAAGGTCGTATCTATTTGCAATGATTTGGTAGAATGAGCTAAATACATCATGTCGATTGGCTTCAAATTAATATGCAGCGCTGATTTAATTTCGTTCATGAATGAATTTATTTACTTCAGTCAGTTTTGTTTATTTACGGAATGTTTGCAATATTTCCGTTATGACTAAAATTCTTGTGTCAGCAAGCTAGGCATAAGAAAACAGCCCATTCTGTTTTAATACGATAAGTCAAACACGCTCTAATCCTTGCTGTATCGGCAAGGATTAGACCGTGGTTGTCTGTCTAGAGAGCATCGGGTACCTAATTGATAATCGCCATAAATGAAATGAAATGTTTATTTAGTACTTAAGTAGGTCTTTTAAGACACGTCCTTATTTTAAAATTACATGGCGCTGGCATTCCTGGCTGACTGATCTCTGAGTAGAAATGCCTTAACAAACTCAGAGATCAAGTTCACATTATTCGGATTTTATGTGAGTCTAACAATGCAGGGCCCTGTCTGGAAGGGCTTTTTGAAGAAAGAGCCATTGAAGCTTTGAGTTGTCCTATCCCAACAGACGGCATGCATGTATCAGTACACTATGTAGCTCAGCCCTGTTTTGGGGAGCCCAGCGACCCGTCACACGGCGCTACCAGGTCTGCAGGTCGTTTGCGTAGGGCACATACAAATTACTCAAAACCGCCAGACAGTTATAAAATCATGTATTCAATCTAGCTTGCAAATGGAATGAAACTTAATGGACATTCAAATGTATTTTGAAAAGGAAGTAAACAAATGGAATTCATTCCTGACTTAAAAGGGTTATTCACACCAAAGAAAGTTCCAATTAATTTTAGTTGCATGACGATTTACAGTAACTTACATCTTTGCACAACACCATAAAACCAATACCATCACCAAGTTACCACTTAACCCACTTGCAACCATTCATTTTGTCCCAACCGTCTAATTAGCTGGCCGTACGTGGTCATTTCACGGCCAGTAAGGTCTTGCATTGTCCATGCTTGTTCGATCAATTAGACTGGAACATTGTATGGAGAATGTGGAAGTTGCTGCTAGAATATTTCGTGATTATTGTCTTGCAATAGTCTTAGGAAATCGATAGCAAACATAAGAAAGAAAGAAAATACATTTATTTAGCACACACAAAAAGGCACACAATATAACATACATCAGATAAATAAAAATAAAAAGTGTACCTCACGGCTGCACCAAAATGGTTTAACTGGTTCAGCAAACATATCAGATAACTAGTGTCTGACGCTGGTTCTTCATGAACATGGTTCTTCCCTAAAGGGATAGACTGAACCGTACTAGGGTGTCGTTAATGTTCATTACATTAGACTAAGATTATTTAGGATAAAAACGACTTTTGAACGCTATTTGCAGAATTATTAGAGCTAGTTTACGATTGTAGTATATTCGAATATAACGAGTCACCAATTTAAAAAAAAAAACTTTTACAAATACATAATGTGAGCCCGAGGCAGCATTTCACTTTCAATGACTGAGCAACCACGATGTGATGTGGTTAGATATAAAATTATACTATGCTACATTACGAAGCACAAAGAATGAGGAAGCTATTAGGTATGTGACACCGCCTTAGCAATAGCCTTAGATTCTATTTGTATGAAAAACTGAGGTTGTTTGGAATTTTCGGCATTTTAATTTACATAACACCTTTTACAATAGGCAATATATTTATAGACGAGAAGTTAGTTGTACTCGAAAATTCGTAGCAACAAGGCTCGTTATGGAGTACCGCCTTTATTATATCAGTGCAGGGAAATACTACCGACAAGAAAACATAACATTACACCTGTAATTTCCGAAGGGTTAGGCAGAGGCACTCACATTTTACCAGTTAAGTTCCATGTAGTAAAAGGGGGCGACCCTATTGCCATCAACTGGGCACAAAGGCGGGCTGTTAACTCAATTACAATTTGCCCGACCTGGTAATCGAACCTGCACTTGCAACCACTTGACCAACGGGGCAGTTTACCAACAATAGTCTAACTCAAACTAGAAGCATTTATTTCAAATAAACTAATTACAGGCACGTTTGAATTGCCCAGGGCTCGGTCAGTCATGAAGATGAAGCTAGTTGCTCATTCCAAATCCTATGGAGGAGATCAGGATCCTATGGAGAAGAACGGGCAAGAAACTCTACGGACTGTCTTTTATATGTTTATCATTTGGGAAGTAATAGGATTCCACTGTCGGGTGAGATTGAGGGAGGATTAAGCTCAATGGAGTGCTGAATGAAGAAGGCTATCTAGTAATTGGCTAGCTATAGACTAATGATGATGATCCCATTGTTTCTTTGGTGAACATATCATTTAAAACCATTGCTGTTACAAAGAGCCTCCAACAACATATTCGCACTTTAATTTTAAACGTAACGTAATAAATTTATTGTAGCAGTTAGCTATTATATTTAATTGGAGTTTTTATGTAATTCTACAAAGTAATTACAGTGGTTCGTTGTTTTAAAAGTTACCTAAGGAAAACAGGTTAGGTACAGACGCACATCAAGCTACCCGAAACTGGCAAATTTTCCCAATCAACCTTGAACCTAATGCTTTAGCGATAATGTTGAAAATGTATTAAAGTAATTTGAGAGATTGTAGTAGCTTGATGTGTCTACACGTTACCTGCTAGGATATGCCCGGTTACGTGTCCCCACTTACTTGGTTTCTATTTTTTTTTAGTTTTTATAATCAGCTTATATTTGTCTCTCCTTAATTTTTAATCCATCCAAAGGTTGTCTTTAAAAGATCGCTCTTAGCGACAAGACCGCCCATTGTGTCACCCTTTGTAAAATGTGTTATATTTATGTTCTGTAATTTGTATGGTGTACAATAAAGAGTATTCTATTCTATTCTTATAATGTTCCCACTGCTGGGACACAGGCCTCCCTGTCTGTGAAAGGGAGTGGGCCACGCAGTCCCAGTGCGGGTTGGTAGTCGTCACATGCCTTCGAATTTTTAGTTCTAGGATATGCCGGTTTCCTCACGATGTTTTCCTTCACCGTTTTGAGAGCAGTGGTGATGAAATTAGCGCCTGTCTGGGTTCGAACCACTGGTTGATATCACTGGGTCACTGCTCTGGATTTAGTAGCCAATCTGTTAGTTATGCAGAAAGGGACAGCGTTAAAATATTAAAAAAAAATATATTATTGTATGTTTTTAGTAAATTTTCGTGCCTGGGAAAGCACGTTAAGCCGTTGGTCCCGTCTGTCATTCGTGGATCTTATACGGTCATTACGGCTCGTCAGTAGCCCGAAAGTCTCACAAACAGTCTTACCAAGGGGTATCGTATTGCACAGTAACTGGGTTGTGGAGATCAGATAAGTGGTTCTCCATGTAAAATACTGGTATTCAGCGGCATCTGGTTAGACTGGAAGCTGATTCCAACATAGTTGGGATAAGGCTAAACAGATGATGGTATGTTTTTAGTAAATTATTATTTAAGTCAAGGCATAACTTGAATCAAGATTGAAAAGAAATGTTGGATTATGGCATCATTCCTTTTCTATTCAATACTATCCCTTCAGGTTTATAAAAAATTGATTAATTACTAAATCATTGGAAGTTGTACTTATTTAATTAAAATTCAACGCAATCTTCTTTGATGTTGCGTCAAAAAATATTCTCATAAATTATTTATTATATTCACGGAATGCACCCGGCCTGAATACGACCCTGGTGTCGGTCAAGTTTTGAAATAATACACAGTATTTATTAAAGAAATGTCATGGATTTAATTACAAAGGTTTCAATATGTTACTGTCTGATAAATATTAATATAGTATATGAGTGTGGCTTATGCAAATGTTTAGAGTAGTTCGGTCTTAAACCGTGACTTTTATACAGGGTGGTAGGGACATCGACGCGTAACCTGTTGCCATGGATGCCGTACATCCACATTTCACCAGTTATATTTAGGTCCCATGTAATAAGGGGCGAGCATGTCATCAACCGGGAACGAATCCAGACTCCGAGCTGCTTCTGAGAAATTCGTAACAGAAAAACCCAATCACATTTTGCCTGACCCGGGAATCGAACCTAGGTGGGGTTCGATTCCCAGGTCAGGCAAAATGTTACTCATGCATGCTCCGCAGTAGCTCTTGCGACAAGTTATTAATATTTAGTTTTTTTTTTTTGCGTTAACCTATATCGTGTTCCACGGCTGGGCAAAGGCCTTCGCTTTTTCCTTCCAAACCTTGTGCGATCTTTGGCCATGTTGGCCTTGCAAACTTTGTCAGATCGTCACACCTTCGCCGTGGTCTACCTCGACGGCGATGTCCTCCCTCAGGCGTCCAGTGAGTGACGATCTTTAAAAAAAAAAAAAGTTTTATTACCTTCAATTGTACAAGAAAACACTTATCTCAACACATTAAGCCTTACAACTAGGGAAACAGAGTGTCTTCGATGAGCTCTGACACCCAATGTAAGATTTAACTTGTGTTTAGGGTGCCAGCGTCCTCGCCTAAGAATTGAACTTGTAGCCGCAGTTGTAAGACGAGCACAGTACGTCATTAAATTACTAGCTAATGTTGTGTCCTATTTATGTAGCCATGTATATGTGTGTGTATTTGAGTGTGTGAGGGGGACATAAATATGGTGAAAACTTGTGGTTTTGTAAGTCTGTAATCTTTGACCATCTCTCCCGGTGCATTCGCGCATGCAAAGTGTCCGGCCACTTCCAATTTTTATTTTTGTATTTAGCCTATACTGTCGCACTGCTGAGCAAAAGCCTCAGCGAGACGATCTAGATGCATACCTCAAGGGTTGGATCAAGGTGGCGCTAGAAAAGGATGCATTGAAGGATTTGGGGGAGGCGTTTGCTCAGCAGTATTTAGTTACCTAAATTAAAAAAAAATGCCTGTTAAAAAGCTTGCACAAAACAACGCATATTAAATAACAGTTCTACAAACAGACGAAAAACAACAGTGCGAGAATTGGTACCTACTATCTTCACAGAACCGATAAAATCAGTAAGGATTACACGTTCATCGCTACCAGCGATTTATGAAAGTGCTTTACGATATTCGGTATGTGAATGTAGCCTACAGATCGGCCATTAGATGAGGCAATACTTAGTGGCTTGCCAAGTTATGTGGCAACTATCTACATTAATACATATATTATTACTCTGATCACAGTTTTTGTACTTGCAAGAACGCATATTGTCACGCATTTTACACGCATTCTTTGATGACAAAGATGTTTAAATGAAAAACAAAGGGAATCGTCGTCGAGTTATTGTGGGTTCGGCTTCCAGGGTTATCTAGTAGATAATTCGTTTTATATTCTACCACATTTAAAACCTATATTTTCATATTCCTATATATCATATTGAGCAGTGATGGCCCAGTAGAAACAGCCGCGACTTACGAGTCTTAGATCGTGGACTGAGAGACAGACTTAGGTCGTGGGTTCATATCTAGACAGGCACTTTACATGTGTAAATTATTTCATCACCACCGCTCTCGAAACGATAAAGGAAAACATCCTGAGGAAACCGGAATGTCCTAAAACTAAAAACTCGACGACTTGTGACATCCACCAACCCTAACTGGTCCCACGCGAAGGATTACGGCGGCACACTCCCTCTCACAGAAGAGGCCTGTGTCACATCATAGGCTGATTATGTATACTTAAATGCCAAGTTGTTATACCTTTAGGCTTTTCATTAGGGCCTGTAACGAAAACAAAATTGAACCTAAGTGTCTTTTAAAAATGTCAGTCATCATCATTATTCTTTTTTTGTAATTTATATTTTCTAAACCTTCATTCCGATCTTGTTTTTGACAATAAACTTTGCCTAACATTTCATAAAATTTTATTATAAAATTCAATACGGAAATATTTATATAAGTAATAAAGGACAATGTCCAAATTGGCCCTGTGCAATAAAGAGTATCAGATTAAACGATAATTAATCGCCTATTTTATTATTTAAGTTGCAAATACTTCTGTATCACGGACTAGCTGTATTCCAAAATGTACTTTTAATAGAATTTAACGTGACTAATAACATAAGATCGCCATCTTCGCCTAATGTCATGTCGTGTCAGAAGTGAAATAGGGATGTCCAATCAATTATAATCGATTGATTGAATTATTATTCGATCGATTGTGTTTTCTTTTCTAAAGTGTATTTTTAAAAACCTAATAAGAATACTTTATGTATGCAGTCATACTCCAATTTAAATAGGTAGTAAGAATAATATTATACAGTAATCAAAACTTTTTATTTTGATTATCTAATTCATTTTTACGACAATTAATACAAAAATAACATTTCTCTTTCGGCGTAAAATAAACCATTGTCATACATAGGTACTTGTAATGTTTATATGACAAAGGTGATGTAACAGACAGTTTGAAATAATTTAAGAACACAATAAATCTTAGTCGAAAAAATCGATTATTGGTGTGGTGTCGTACTACATCCCTAGTTTTGCTGTGAACGTCACGTCGCGTCGTTAGTTTAAATGCATTTTAATTTTGCACTTGCATCCACTTTTTAGAAAAACAACTGCATAGGTACCTAATTATCTAGGTAGGTATTATGATATTACCTACTTTTCAGTTTCTTAAAAATCACTCAGAGCTATGAAAAATCGTAGGTACCTACATTTAATATTCGTTGTTGTGGTTAGATTATAACCTCAAAATCTGATACTTTTTTTTAAAATATACCTTTTTTGCAGCTAGTCCGCTACAAATACAAGATCTTTTAAGAATCTACTAATGATAGAGAATACAATACATAATTATCCGATGCTCTTGGCTCCAGGGCCAACAATGTATGGACGCAGAGCAATGTCCTTTGATTTGAATTGGTTAATAAAAATTAAATGTTTGATTTGTAAAAAGTCCATGTGTTTTAAGTTTTTCAAAGTTTATTTTAAGGTGTAAAAAAGAAAGCAAAACGTTTACAGATTACAAAATAAATATCCATGTTCGAGAAGTTCTTAAATCAAATCAAATATTATTTTAACATTGGAATTGTATTTTGACATTTTAATTGTATTTTGACATTTTGATCTTTTTTTGACTATTATGTATTTAAAAATTGCATTTTGACTGAATGGATTTTAATTGTATTGAACTGTTAATTTTTATCTGATAATTATTGTGTTTAATGTTCTTATTTTTTATTTTTATTGTAGCATCATATTGGTTCACTTAAATTTTGCATGTCGAATCTTGGCCAGAATCTATGGCTCAACTTGAATTCTTCATTATTTGTAACTGCATTCTAGCAAATAAATAATTTGATGTGACCGACTGTAAACTCACCATGTAAATAACACGATCCAGGTATTTTGGTCTACTTTTGCCCCTCACATTGCCCGTTATTTGTTTACTCAATCGGGTACCCGTAAAGCCCCGTAAATACCTGATTGCCTTAAAAACAGCTGCAACTGCGAAGAGTTATTTTAAAATCAATGTATCGAATAAGCCACAGAAAAAACTAAAATAACTGAATTTACTTTTTTATAGTCGTTCCGGAATTACATTGTCCAGTACAGAATTATTACAAAACGAACATTGAAAAATAAAACCAGTAAACATACTGCACCGTTTATTTTGTTTCAACTCATAATTCGAACTTTCAAATTGAAATTGCACTTGAGGCCACACTAAAAAGGCAAGTTAAGTACACTAATCAATGATTTTATTTAATAGAAACGTAATACAACCTTGATAGAGCGAAACAAAAACTGTATTAATTGTAACTAGTTTATCGGATATTTTTTGGGTTCTGTATCCAAAGGGTGCCAACGGAACCCTATTACTAGGGCTCCACTGTCCGTTCTTCCGTCCGTTTGGAAACGATAATGACATAAAACTGCTATAACATAAAATAATAAAAATTAAATAAAGTAAAAGAATGGTATCCCACACAAGAAACGTGCTAAAAAAATATGAAGTGTTAAATATTGCATGGTGGTACGGAACCCTTCGTGTGCGAGACCGTCTCGCTCTTGGCCGCTTTATTATTATTTCTTGTTTATCTTAAATCTATTTCAAGAGGGGAAGGTAAATCAGTACAAAAAGAAGAGTTGGCGTCCTCGTGTAAATATCACTTGTTCTTGGACTTCCCAGTAATGATATGTGGGGCAGTTGATGTAGTTTTTTTGTCCGCCAGTGGTCACGTAGATCGTACTTTGTGAACAATCTTGATGATCTTTTCTGTAGCGGATACTGTAGGCTAAAATATTTAAATTAATATACGAATAAAATTTTAAAATATCATAATTATTATTTTATTAGTTAAATATTTTCGGTAAATTATTTTCATATCGAAGAATTAATTCGAATCGTGATATTAAATGTACCTACTAATCAATATACTTAATTTTTTATATAATTAATAACATTGAATGTCTGATGCAGTAGCCACACTCGTCTAATAAATCCCACGATTTTTATCTGACAGGCTATTACATTCAATTGCATTTTAACATCTTAGTTCTTCTAATTTATTTTTTATTTTATTTTAAAGGTTTATATTTATGTAACCTTTACGTCATTTCAGTAGCTATTTAATTAATAAATAGAAGTTATAAAAATCAAAGGTCGACTACTTTTAACAAACCGCAGACTTATTAACCTCACATTATATAAAAAAACTATTTCAATGCAAAAAATGGATTAGATTATAATTGATAATAACATACGGATTTCTGTCCATAAGGAAATAATGTGTAACACATTTTGTTTTAATAAGTCACTAAAAAGTGTGCCACAAAAAATAAAGACTGAATTTTTTTGCACGAAGGTAATTTTTTTCAGGAAACATGATTTCAGGTACCGTACAATTATCGGTGTAGGAAATATTTCTTTCACTAGGTTCCTAGATGCTGAAAGTAACACCAAACTTAAATGATTTTTAAAATTGTGTATAGGTGAGTCCTTACCTAGTAAAAAACAACAACAGTATATTTTCCCGACCATTTAACTAAGTTTTTTTTTGCTGTTCTTGACCACCTCCTTTTATTTAGAATGTGATACGTACCTTACTTACCTACAAGTACTTCTTAAACACAGCACGCCCATTAAAACGCGCCATACGATGCTAATTGCAGTTCTTCTCATTAATTAATACTCAATTAAAAGCCGAAAGGTGATCTTCCCTATCACGGTCACCGACAATTTTCTCTGTAGACATAGCCAACATTTTAATTCGAAATTAAATACCTACCAAAAGAAAAACTGTATATGTGTGTGTGTTTAAGTGTATAAACTCGAAACTATAATTGCGGTGTCGAATTGAAGCAGCTTGCCCTTTCCTCTAGAGCACGTCGTGATGTTTTCGAAGTAAAAACTACGCGGAAGGCAATAAGTGTATATCAGGATCTTTTTCCTTATTAAATCGACGGAATGTCAAGTGAAAAACTTACCAGTAATTACTGTCATGTTATCTTGTTCTGCCTTCTTACCTTACCAGTTAATTTGCAAGCGTAGTTTATTGTTGTAAGCGAAATATCAAGTTTATTGTTCCAACTCACAGCATCATGCTGAGGTAGGAGCCTTTTAGCCTCGTATAGGACTTTTTGTTTCAGTTTTCTTTTTTTTACTTAAAAACAAAAAAAAAAAACAATAATTTGGTTTTTTTTATTTTTGACTGTGTTTAGTTTAGTTTGTGATCTTCCGAGTCGCAATAAACGCGAGTCGTAAAAAAGTGTAGTATCAATGTTAACATTTCTTTATTGCTTAAGATTAGCTGTGTGAAAGGATAATGTTTACAATTAAGCTTTCAAAATAAAACGTTTCAATTTAAAACTCGTCATTATTGCAAATAATGTCAATTCAATCACTGTGTAAATATTAATGTGGACAATACTAACGACATGAACAATGTATGTCCAAAAATAATTAAAATGAATAACGTGCTACGCCAGTGGCATCTGCCTACATCATCTACGTGCTACAATCATATTTTCGTAGCGCTACGCCACGTAGCGATAACTTCATAATACCCAATTCTATTATAGCATTCATTTTCATACCGACAAAGCTGAGCTTATGCATAAAACATAATAGATTCGACATCGGAATGCAGTAATTTAGCCAGAGCTAGAGCCTTCATAAATCTAATCTAGTAATAAAATACAGCAGAAGTCACGGTTACCAACTAGTTTTTAATACAATTCTTGTACGTAATTGGTTGGTTAAGATTACAATGTATTGTTGTTAAATGTCAAGCTTGGTATGTTATATATAATTGTTAAGGTGTTGGACTTTTGTTATATGTTGACAGATAGTGTTTATAATTCTGAGGTCTTTTGATTTTTATGCAAATTGACGATTTTGCCTCCCTACCAAAGGAAAAATTGAATTCTTTGAGAAAGCTTAGCTGTGATGCATTGTCCTATTCAATCGAAATAATCAGTCTATAATTATAATGTTCCCACTGCCTATAATGGAACATAGGCCTCCTTTTAGTGAGAGGGAGTGGGCCGTAATCCACCACGCGGGCCCGGTGCGGGTTTGTAGAGGTCCCATGTCTTCGAATTGTTGGTTTTGCTGGTTTCTTCACGTTTTTTTCCCTTAGCGTTTTGAGAGCAGTGGTCATACAATAATTTACACAAAGTAAAGCGCCTCAATGGGTTTGAAGCCGCGGCGGTTACCACTGGGCCACCATAGCTTACTGCACATTGACCAGGACAGTTGCAGTCAATTGTTTTCAATAAATCAGTTTTGACCCTTCTGAGGCCAAGACAAGACAAGAGGGCTTAGACAAGTGACAATCGCTTTCAACAGACCAAATCCCGTAATTTTAAGAACGTTCACAGTCTGATCTCAGTCTCAATCTGTCAAAAAAACCTCAAATTTCCCTACATTCTGACAAGTTTTTGACATTTGTTTGTCGCTGAGATGAGACTGCGACTAGATTTTGAGCGTTTTAAATTACGAGAATTGACCTTCTGGACTGACATGAGATTTTTTGTAGCTGGAGACACCATCATCGTTTGTCTAGGCATCCATGTGGAATATATTTATGAAGGAGTTCTTTATGTTTTCGATCTACCTAGTATATTACATAGAGGGTGGCAGAGTCTTCGACGCACAACCTGTTACCATGGATTCAGTACATGATTTTATTTATTTAAACTTTTCGCACGAAAAGGTACAAAGGCGGATTTAATGCCTTTTTTTATTTTGAACGCCATTGCGTTGAAATTTTTCTTCCGTTATTAAAAAAACAAAATTGCTCTCCGCGTAGGTATTGCACTTTTTAATGAAACAGCAATTTTTTTTTTTGATAACCGTTGATAAATTTCTACGGTTTAGAATCATTTGCTGAATTCATGGTTTCAGTTTGCGCTTCGATGTCTTTGCCACCCTGTATAGATAGGACGTTACTAGTGCTACTTACACTGTAACATTTAGAACTCATTTTTTCTTGTTCGTTATAATTATCTGTCGTGCTTGAAGCAAATGCCGCGACAATATCAAATGTCAATTATTTGAATAAGTCACTTGTCATGGTGCCTTCCTGTTCACATAATGATTGTTACGGATTAACCTTTATTGTGATTCTAGGTATTTGATATTCATAAGCCGGATAAGGTTTTTTTTCTGATGAGATGGTATTTGGTCTGGTGAAATCCTAGTTACTTCCTATAAAATGTTTACTGATTTTTTTTTTGCGAATGGTTTCTCTCGGTGGTCAACCAACCAGGTTGTTAGCTGCTTATCCGGGCTGTCCTGTGGATTTTTTTTTTTTTTTTTTTTTTTGAGGATGGGATATCATCAAATGACTCCTCCCGCTCTGGGTGGAGCAGAGCGGGAGGAGCGGGAGGAGGGGGTACGGACCTCGTCTTGGGGCATTGCTGGGGAAAGGACAACAAGACTCACAATCCAGACTGGATCGGATTAAAGTTTACAATTTTAACAAATTAGTGCAAGAGTAGCACGGTGGTAACGAGCCCGACTTACGAGTTGTCGTGGGTTCGAACCCAAACTGTGGCTTTATTTTGATTCCATCATCACTGCTCTCAAAACGGTGCAGGAAAACATCGTGAGGAAACCAGCATGTCCTAGAACCAAACATTCGAAGATATGTGAGATCTACCAATCCACACTGGGCCCGCGTGGTTGATTATAGTCCACACCCTCTTGAAGAGAGGAGGCCTGTGTCCCAGCAGTGGGAACATTATACAGTAAACATTTTATAAGCAGGAAACGGAGTGGTTTCACTCTCAAAATTAGCTATTGTTGCTTGGACATGGTTTGGCACTTTTGCTACCTCTTATGCATTGCATAACATATAGCGTTGCTACAGTATGATTTCTAAAGAGAATTATCACAGATGGCACCACATTCCACCTCCAATAAAGAAAGCCACATTTTCACCAAAATCGAGGCTAATTTGCCGGTGAAATTAACTTCGCCACAAAGAGAATCTTGACTTTCTGTACAAGGTAGTTTTATCTTATCCAGTAAAGTTCTTCTAAAGGTCGGAAACACACAAGCATCTTTATTATATACTTTATTTCTTTAGCCATAAAGTCAATATTGAATTGTCACACATATTGTATAACGATTTGCACGTCTTTTCAGAAACGTTCCAACGTACAATGGTAAACGAACTCTTCTTCGTTTCGTATAAGATTCAAAATCAGTTGTGCGTTAAAATCGTGTAACAAATTGGTTTACACTGTAGTGCACTTAATGTACTTTATTTGGCCAGCCCTGTATCATTACTCAAAGGCGTAAAAGGTTCCTAGATGGACAGGTTTGAGTGCCATCCAGTGCCCTTGACTTTATTTCAATGAGACAAGGACCTTTTGAGTTTATTCCTGTATGTGGTATAGTTGAGAGCTATTTGACGTAGGTAGTTGGTTTAAAAATAGACCAGCAAAGTCCAAGTCTATTATTACTGCAACAAAGATTGTAAAAGTTTAATCATTATTAACCCAACATACATTTTAAACGTGGTACATACGAGTAGGTACTCGTAAATGTATCGGTCCTGCTAAAGTAAGTTTAGTCAATGATTCAGTTGATTATACCAAATATGAAACTACTTTTATGATATATTTCCTCTCCTCCCTTGATGTATTCGAAGGTTGTTTTCAAAAGATCGCGTTTAGCGACAAGACCGCCCATTATGTCAACCTATAATAAATTTCTACATTTGTATCTGTCATGTTTATGTTAAATAATAAAATGGCCTACCCAAATGTCCTTTCTTTGGTATTGTTCGTCGAATCGTTGAGCTCCTTAAGTTTTGAGTTGAGCTGCACAATTTCTAACAAATGCATGCACTGACTGGACAGGTCCTCTCAATCTGTGTTCTTCTTTTCTTTCCTCAAAAGACCATCTCAGACATCGACCTACATGGTCTTCATATAATCTGACCAAAGATTATGTCTGGACTTTAAAAGAGACTGTGACCTTTGAGTTTGTTTCGGCCTTTCTTCTCAGACTATGTAGTCAGATAGGAAACGCCGACCTCATCTAGTTTTAAAATATGATTGACGTGTAATAGTGTTTGTACAAACCTACTTACAAAATAAAATCATTTATCATATCATTATCAGTCTATCTATACTACAGACGTTAAAGTTTCACTGGCAATTTCTTTATCTCATCTAAACAAACTGTTAAAGCTAAATCCACAAGCTAACTTAAAGATTATCACGAACGTGTTAGCTCTAAGTAAATATTTGCCGTAGTTTGATTTGCATCGTGTCTGTAAGATTATCTGTGAACTGCACTAAGTGACAGATCACTAATTCTAGTAGCTATCTAACTAACGAGTGATGAGAAGGGACGAAACGCATGTGACTAAAAGAGTGATGAATATACATGTTGATGGCTGGAGAGGGAGAGGAAGGCCGAAGAAAAGATGGATGGATTGTGTGAGGAATGATATGAAAGAGAAGGGAGTGAATGATAGTGTGACGGTTGACAGAGGAGAATGGAAGAAAAAAACGTGTTGCGCCGACCCCAAGTAACATGGGATAAGGGCAGGAAGATGATGATGATCTAACTAACGAGTTAAGATGCCTTTAGATTGTATAAATCTTCTACCCTTTTCTCTGCTAAAATGCAGCGGATAATATAACACTAAGGTGTTTATATATAAACGATGATTAAAGTTAAGTGACGTTCAAACGTCAAAAATATATGGTTAAACAGTCGCTAATCACTACTTAGTTTTATGCATCGTTTATGAATAATGGGGTTACAAAGATAATGTCTTTCATTTTGACAGTTCAATAACATTAAATGCGTTATTTACGCTGATGAGCAGACGAAATTTTTCAATCAAATAAAGTAATGTATTAGCCATTTGCTTCAATATCCCTCGGATTGTAATTAAAATTGTGTTATGAAATTGAAGTGCTGGTTGTACTGAAAACCAGTTTGACACGCAACCGGACATATTATGCTCATAGCCACATATTATAACTTATTTCAATATTTTTTATTATTTTAAACAGGCTTGCTCACTCATGAGTTAGAAACATTAGTTTACATCCCTATTGTGAATTAAGATAGGTCTAAAATTGTGAATGAATTGCTGGCAAAGCTCTAGCTTTGCCAGCAATTCATTCACAATTTTTTTCTTTCACAATTCAGACCTATCTGTTAAATGTTAAATGTCTACATTTAACTATGTTGTGGTTTGTATTTTGTGTGCACCATATAAATGAATTATCTATCTATCCTGCTTCTTCTTCTTTCCGATTCATCTATCTATACGTGCTAAGGCCAATTCTCGTAATTTAAAACGTTCAAAATCAAGTCGCAGTCTCATCTCGGCGACAAACAAATGTCAAAAACTTGTCAACATGTAGGGATATTAGACGTACAGTCACGAACAAAAGTATGTATACACTCGGCTTTATTCAAAAGCGATTTACTCCTTTATTTTTTAATGAAATTTTATGTTGTTACGAACATAGCATTTTCGAACCCATGGGTTTATGTAATTAGTCGTATTTCAACGTTGCATTCGTTATTTCACGAAAAAATCACAAATGAAAGTTGCCAAGTGTTGACATATTGGTGCTCGTGACTGTATTTTTGACAGATTGAGACTGAGATCAGACTGTGAACGTTCTTAAAATTACGAGAATTGCCCCTCAGATATACGAACATAAACGAAGCAAAAGGAGTATGTACGGTGGTGCAGCTGGTGGCGTAGCAGGTAACGTTCTGTAGTTTCTGTCCCCATGAGAAGAAGTCGTGAGTTTATTTACTATTTATCAAAAGATCTCATGAACAGCTAGCTCCACTATTTCTTACATTTCCTGACCAGCCTTTTACAAGGTCTTATGATAAAGTTGACATTTGCGTTCATTACGAAACATGTAGGCTTAACTAATGCTAATTTTATCATTCTAAGTTTCATAACTAATTAGGCGATAGACATTTGGGTTAATTCTTGTTTATATTGCGTAAACCTGACTTTGGCCGTTACAGAAGGCTGAGATAATGTAGTCATATTATAATATTGCCTGGCATAGTTTTTTTTTTTAATAAAAAAAAAGTGATGACATAAAGTACTTGGATTTGGTTAATGAATGATTGTGAAGCTGGTAATTGAGGTTCCGTTCCCAAAGGATGCCAACGGAAACCTTATATAAGCCTCCGCTGACCGTCCGTCTGTCCGTCAGCGGGCGTTATCTCATGAACCGTAACAGTTAGACAGTTGAAATTTTCACAGAGTGTGTATTTCTACTGTCGCTATAACAAAAAATAACATAAATAAAGTAAATGTTAAGGGGGTCTCCATACGTGAAACGTGTTTTTTTTCGGCTTTTTTTGCATTGTGGTTCGGAACCCTTCGTGTGCGAGTCCGACTCGCACTTGACCGCTCTCTTTTTAAATGGTTAAATTTTGGCGGTTGGACGAATAGGGTGGCAAGTTTGTGATAATGGGAGATAATCTTCAGGACATGAAGATATTACTTCGTATCATTTAATTTGTCTTTAAAAATTAAACCGTTCCCCATATTTTAAGGAAATAGCAGATAGAATCTATAGTAAGTTTTGGATTTACGACTCCATTTAGCATTAAAATAAAATACAGGATAATTTTTTATTCAGTGCGTAAATTTTTACAGGGTATTCTACCCATGAATATGAACAACATTCACTATGGGACCATCTCTGAAATCACGAAAAAAAAATCAGCAGATTCATACATTTTGGTCGAGTAGGTATTGAACTTTTATAAGAAACAGCTGATTTTTTTTTTGCGATTTCAGAGATGGTCCCATAGTGAAAGTTGTTCATATTCATGGGTAGAACACCCTGTGAAAATTTACGCACTGAATAAAAAATTATCCTGTATATAATATTTGATAAATAACCACCTTTCTTTGCACCCGCTAATTACTCTAGTACCTACCTACTTATTAGAGCAGATATGTAGTTTATAAAAGTATAAATAAATAAGAAAGAACTAGGATTGTAATGCATATAATAATTCATATCGATTCAATCTTCCGTTAGATGGTGAAATCGTTTAATTATATCTGTGTAGGTTTATATTGTGAAAATGTTGACATTTAAAAAAATAAATTGCAACTGTAGTGCAATAAAAATGAAGTAGATAGTATTATGATCAATATGATATTTGTTTGTAGTTTCATTTGACTAAAAGATTTGCAATAATTCAGATCGTAGACTGATTGCTGCAATTGAGATGACCGGTAGATAAAAGGACCAAATTCATATATCTTCATGCAATCAAATAATGCGTCATGAAATATCCAATAATGTTAACAGTTCATAATATTCTTATAATAGTATTATTTGTTTCTTTACGTACCGAGACCCCTCCGTGCCTCGGAAAGCACGTTCAGCCGTTGGTCCCGGCTGTCATTCGTAGATGTTTGACAATTGTTACAGGTAGAAAGCCCGAAAGTCTGACAATCAGTCTTACCAAGGAGTATCGTATTACCCAGTAACTGGGTTGTAGAGGTCGGATAGGCAGCCGCTCCATGTAAAATACCGGTATTCAGCTGCATCCGGTTAGATTGGAAGCTGACCCCAACATAGTTGGGAAAAGGCTGGGCAGATGATGAATAATATTATTTGTTTAAGTGAGAGCCCTACGATTTTATTGACAAATAACAGGGGAGTTGGATTCGGAAGGTGGATATTTAAGCGTTATTGTGGGGTTCTGATGATCCGAAGTCCTCAAAAGGAGTGGTGGACCTCAAAAGAGTTTGTGGATTGCAAAGAAGTATTTTCATTTTTTGAAAATAAGTCCGTCATTGCATTTATTTTCATGGATATTTAATTGGTGAATTTCCATGAAAATATTCCATGACGACAAAATGGTAAACGTGTGTAGGTATCTTTTTTTTGATGTCCTAATTAATTAAGAGATACCAGACACAGATCAGTATCAAAGACATTAACACAAAATAAAAGCTTCCAGAACCAATATAAATCACAAAATTATGTAAATCAGTATTTAAATTAAACTAAATAAATTAAATATGTATCTGCATAAAATCCAAACGACCTCAAATTCTCCAAAACAAGTGCATTCATGACCTGAACTTTAATTAAAAAAGAAGAAGGTCAATCGTATGAAGAGTGCCGTTGAAGATGACAGGTTTTTAATTTTTCATGTATTTTTGGTGAAGTAATAGGTTAAATGAGTAAAGTTGATTATTAAGAATTTTAAGATAAATAAAATAGACAGTGTTTTATCTTATAAATAGTCTAACAAGTTTTAGAATAGTGATACGATTAAGAAAACAGTCTCAATTTAGATGGACTGAGATCAATCTAAGTCAAACGAGATCTATTGGCGATTAGCTGGTAATTTTCTAATCTTAATTCCTTATTAGGATTTTCAACGTATTTAATGGTACTTGTAACATTTAATTTATTTTATTTGGAACTCATTATTACCCGAACATACTTTTTTGTTTGTTGTGCCTGTATTGTATCCCACTATGGGGCAAAGGGCTCCCCTGTTTCTTTCCATACCTCTCTTTTTTGCGGTCTCTGGCCATGTTGGCTCCAACATGACTAGATCGTCACACACTTACGCCGTGGTTTACCTCGACGGCGATGTTTTCAATCTCTCCGTGGTCCATCACTCCCACTACATACAACATACCTAGTACAGACGCCAGCAAGTCAACCTACCCGAAACTGTCAAACTTTCCCAATCAACCTTGAACCTTAATGCTTCAGCGATAAAGTTGAAAATCTATTAAAGAAATTTGACAGATTGTAGTAGCTTGATGTGCTGGCGTCTGTACATAAAATATCATCTAGTGCCAAGTTTCAAGCGTTAATATTTAGTTGTACAATATCACATAGGAAGCTGTAAAAAAGATTACCTACCCGTAAAAAAGATGACTAAGATAAATGACTTCTTACCCAAACTCATTACTATCTATAAAAAAAACGTTAAAGATCACGCAAAAAAACCCACAAATGAACATTAAAATGATAATTAAAACGTTCTCTAGAGTATATTAAGTGCAGCAAAACGTTTTAAAACCTTAATTGTGTAGACACGAAGCTATGTAGCCTCGGTTTAATAGAAAGGTGCCGGTCATCTGCTGCGAACGGTACAAGGACTGATGAGCACTGAAAGTGTTACGAATGTTTTATGTAATAAAATAAAACATAGGTTGTATTTTTTTTTTGTTGATTGTAATGACTGTATGTCTGTCTGATTTTGAAAATGGACGGGATCATGTTGTAAGTTTGTGCTGCCAATATTTATCTGAGCAGGATGGATTTTGTAAATTGATGTGTGATTTTGTAATTTAATGTTGCCGATATTTTTTGGAATTAAAAAAGCTACACTGAGTGATCTGAGAAATTCTGATTTTGTTAAGTACTTACCGTTGAATACAATTTTTAGACAGGCCTCTGTAGCTGTCAGAGGAAGTGGGCCACCACGCGCGGGCGTTGTGCTGGATAATAGGTGTCACATGTTTTTGAATTTTTTAGTTCTAGGACATGCCGGTTTCCTCCCGATGTTTTCCTTCATCGTTTTAAGAACAGTGGTGATAATTTACATAAAGTAAAGCGCCTGTCAGTGTTCGAATCTACGACCTACAACTCTAATTCGCGCCCGTTACCACTGGGCCACCTCTGCTTTTTCACCACCACAATTTTAGACACAGAAAAAAAAAATTATCGGTAACCACTTTTTTTTCCAAATCTTCTAGTAGTAGGTAGTAGGAGTAGGTAATTTCCGCGAAAAAAACACGCGGAAGCCTAATGCACTACTTAGCTATAAAAATTAGACCAATTACATACATATCGATAACTTTTTACTGCCTCTCGTAAATAGTGATGTGTCATACAAATCTATTACCTATCGATATTGGATAAAAACTTTTTGCTAGTCTGATAACTGACATGTAAGGTTTAGTTTATGACAGATGATAATCATCTGTTACATCTTTAGTTTTCAAAAGGTCATATATTCGATAATGATATTTGCGGGTTAATGTTACATCAATAAATATTATTTATTAATCGTTTTTGTATTCCGTGGGAGTTTTGAGTTTGTTACGTAAGTTAACTTTATGATTTTTGAGACTAATAATAATAATAATAATAAAAATTTGATGATATTATGGGTGTTACATCAGAACTGTGTTAATCGGAGGTCATGCTAATTATCGAAAAATATGAAGCTTTTGAAAATTGACGTGAAAAGCTGCCTCCCGTTCCTTCCAACGGAACGGGAACGGGAAAAATTGGTAGCTTTGAAATAAAACTAAATAAGATTTAACTAAGGAAACTATATATATTGCATGATATTTTAGAAAATCAACTTTACAAATAACCCTATAATGTTAACTACACGGTAGATCCAATTACATTTAATTTGACACCCAAATTATCTTGCAATTTCAATTGATTACGCACCTCTCTATACCCATCCCTGACCGATATATCCCACAAAAATCCGCCGACATGTTCTATCAAGTTCCGCTTGACACGTTAATTTGAGTTCAACCTGTCTTGGATCATGTTTCGTGTCAGCTGTCGGGCGAGAGAGGTCGACCTCTCACTGAGGTCAGGTTGAGTCTTCAAGAAGATCGTGTTTGAGTTCAAATATTTAGTAATGTAGGTTGTTTATTAAGTAATACTTAAATTTTGAACTAGGTTTGGACTAGATTATATTAGTATTAGTATATGTAGATAAAATTATAATTAAGATAGCAAGGATCTGGGTTAAATGCTGTTCTGATCACACAGGGCAACAACAAACACAGGATAATACAACTTTATTAAAATCGGCAAGAGTCGTTGCCGTGAAGAGTTTGTCGTCTGTGAGATCCCTCAGAAATAACATGAATGTCTTTAAACATCATAATTCTCTCGCCCTTATTCTAATTTATTTGTGGTCGGCGCATCATGTCTTTTTCTTTCACACCTCTCTATTAGTGGTCATCTCAGTAGTCACCCCCTTTCTTACCATAACATTTTTCACATTAAACTCTCTGAAATGTGTTTAAAAATTGTGAAGAAAACATCTTGCCGCTTGCACCATTGAGTTCGAGTGCATTTTTTTTTTCTATGCACTAAAATCTCACGGTATTTTTAAGTATAGCAAAGTTAATCTTAAACACATACAACAACATTTGTGAATACTTTTCAAATAACAACATATACTACTAGTAAATGAGATATGTATAACAACTATACCGCCTGAACTCTGTAACCTTTAATGAAACTAGTTGTCCATTTACAAACATGCAATTGTCTTGCGTTTATTGTTCAAGTTTTATTTCCCCTGTATCTCGAATCCTGTAGTGTTCGCGGTCAAGGATAAACCACTTCATAAAATGTTTTTTTAATGATGCAGTTACTGGTTTATTTTGAGTTGGTTTTCGCGCTCTCGGATAAGAGATAATCTTGTAAATATAATAAAATCAGTGGACCAACTCTTTTACTTAAAAAACGTTAAAATTAAAGTCTAAATCTCATCTCAGTGATAATCAATTTGAAAAACTTATAAAAAATTAGGTAAATTTAAAGTTTTTTATACAGATCTTAAAATACATTGAGTGCTTGCACTCTGGGAGCCATATCCCATTTTTTTAAATTAAAACTAGATCATTCAGTGTTGTCTAAGATCAAGATAAATTACATAAGGAAACAGCATAAGTGTTACGATTATAACAACGAAATGTCAAAGAGTATCGTCCGCTACAAACTCCATTCACTTTTATTATAAAGCATTTAATATGAAGCATGCATAATCAAAATTTGAAGCAAAAAATTGTTATTTAATTTTTTCTTCGTACAATGAACTGCCCGCTTAGCTACGTAACTAATAATTGAATTAAATTTCAGTAAAAAACTGAAGCTTCAATCATTTTCTAGGTTCAATAAATGTGAATGTGTGTATGATGGGGTGTGTGTGTGTGTTATGGAGAAATTGGCAGATGTCAAATAGTGTAAATTTTACTTTCAACCAAAGAAAATAATTACACAATCTATATTAACTACTAATAATAATAATAAAGCTAAGAGTTTGTTTCTTTGAACGCTCTAATTTCTGGAAACTCCAGTCAGATTTCAATAATTTATTTGCATCTGTTAGCCCAATCCTTGAGGAAAGCTATAGGCTATTACACGCTAAGACCCTTAAGAGCTGAGCAAACAGAAAAAAAGGCCTGAAAGAGGAACGCTGAGTAAAAACGAAGTAATAGCCCGGGCAGACGATGCGATGCGATGGGGTGGGTCGGGAGAACAAGAAATTTCACACAGACGAAGTCGCAGGCAGAAGCTAGTTAAAACATATTTATTTACCCCTTCGAAAATCGTAGTGTTATGCTAGTGCCAACCGTAGTTGTGGCTAGGTACATGTCACACGATTATTTCAAAGCTCATCAAGCACCATCACCTTCCCGCCCTTGAGCCATGTTACATGGTGTCGGCCCAACACGATTTTATCTTCCATTCTCAATGCTGTTTTGATCACACAGGACAACAACAAACACAGGATAATACAACTTTATCAAAATCGGCAAGAGTCGTTGCCATGAAGAGTTTGTCGTCTGTGAGATCCCTCAGAAATAACATGAATGTCTTTAAACATCGTAATTCTCAAGTGCCCTTATTCCAATTTATTTGGGGTCAGCGCATCATGTTATCATCATCATCATCATTCTCTCATGTCAGTTAACATCTATCATCTCTATCTAACAGATATCATCCCTCACACAATCCATCCATCTTTGATGTTCCTCTTCCTCTCCATCCATCAACATTTGTATTCATCACAGGTTTAGTAACATGCGTTTTGTCCCTCGTCATGTCTTTTATAACAAAGCTTAAACAGTTACAATATACAGTTGAGTTTAATTAAGAAAAATCAATACCTTTAACTCAAAGCTTAGTTTGCTTCAGTAGTTACGTTAGCTTGCGTAGGTATACTAAACTAGTTCTAATTGTTTTTTATTTGTTTTTATAAGAGGGACAATTCTCGTAATTTTAAGAACGTTCACAGTCTGATCTCAGTCTCAATCTGTCAAAAATACCTTTAATTTTTGACAAGTTTTGACAATTTGTCGTCGAGATGAGACTGTGACTAGATTTTGAACGTTTTAAATTACGAGAATTTGTCTTCTGACTTAACATGTAATAGAAAGGCTAAAAGACAAAGCACCGAAATATTATGACTACCCGGAACTTCAAAGGAAGAGATATAAAATATGTATTCAAAACTTATCTACAATCTCAAATCTAGAGAAAGGATTATAAGTTACGTTGACAGATGACCTCAGTATTAGGTAATTTAATGTGCTTACTACTCATCTCAAAAATTAGGAAGAGATTAAAAAAAAAGTTTGTTCATTTTGATTTATGGTTGTAACAAGTATGTATGTTGTATACTAATTTAATGGGTAAGTAGGATGACATAGATTTACAGCCACGAATGTTTTTGGTTTGAAATGACGTTTTTAATCAAATCTATTCAGTTTTTATTTGTAATTTCCGTAGAGTTTTGTGGATCAAAAAATCACGGGTATCGTGTTACCGAAAAACTGGGTTGTGGAGGTCAGATAGGAAGTCTCTCCATGTAAAATACTGGTATTCAGCTGCATGCGGTTGGACTAGAAGCTGCCTCCAACATAGTTGGGAAAAGGCTAGGCAGATGATGAATATGGTAGCTTCACCAATTAAAAGCATATCAATCATACAAAAAAAAATTTTTTTTCATCTAAACCTGCATCGGCACTTATAAAACGTCAGAAGCTAGGTGCAAGGTTCTAATTAGTGGTTTCCTATGGAGAAGAACCGGCAAGAATATCCACAGTTGCTTTAGAGGAAACCCTTTCAATGAGCATACATTAATTAGTCCTATAAGTCTTTATGGTTATAAAACATGGATCCCTTCGCGGAATCCGGAAGAGAGTGTTGCTCGACCGCACTTAAGTGGCCAGTCTAGACATATTGGACTCGAGAGTTGTACTTATCTTGGAGTCAATTTGTTGTTAGAATGCTTACATTGGTGAAGGTTGGTGAAGGATCTTATACAATCTGTCTGATTGCACGTCTGTTTCTTCGGCTCTTGGTCACCTTATGCCAGTTATTCATGTTCACACCTGTAGTACGAATAGAGACTCATACTCATAGCTTTCAAAATCTTTATGCAATAGGCAGAAATTGCAGAATATGACATTAATTGCTTGTGACAAAAATATCTGTAATTAAATAAAAGGAAAAAAGAAGAAACGTTTATTTACGGTAAGGTATGATGGCACAAAAAATAAAAAGTTGCAGGAAAATATGCGTCACATCCATGTAAAACGGCCATCATTTAGCATAATGCTGTGACCCTATGAGGGAAGTATAACAACGATGACTAAAACGTGTGACGTACAATTATAAAATAATAAACTTTAACACTTGAGTCAGTAAATAAGCTAACTCTAGTCTTGATTTGCAATTATAACTACTTTGAGATATTTGTATCTAGCCTTCTCTGTGTACTTACATACCATTTCTCATTTCTCCACACAAATTTTTCTATTATAACTCTTACTAATTATGTGGTGTTGACCACATCGGCATGTGATATCACATAAATATGCATATGTGCTCGTATAACAGTGCATATATTTTAAAGCGATGAATATATGCCTACTAGTAAATTACTGGCGTGACGCGTCATTTCTCTACATTTGAATAGAATTATTAAGGAAAGGCTTCTGTTTTTAGATTCCCAAATTTATTTTTATTTATTAGCTACGTAATACACTGCTTAAACTCTTGTTTGTTATCGAATTTAATATCTTTCGAATAAACATTAATCAGAATTTTGGAACTTCCATTTAGATTTTTAATCGGATCACAAATGTTTCAAAATCTATAATTTGGAGCCATAAAGATCGATCGTTCATAGAACACAAATTAACTTATCAATCAGGTCAAACCATTTAGAAGGTCCTCTGTTACATCAGGATCTAAACTACTAATCTATATCAAAATAAACATAATTAAACTGCACTCCGTAAACCATACATTTACCCATTTAATCTCGAGATTAAATCGATTATAATTCTCGAAATTAATTGATCTCATTTCAATCGTGCACACTCGGGTTAAAACGTGACTCGTTCGGAACCGTATGCAAACTCATGCGCAGAAAGTGAACGTAAAAATTGTTCAATGGGTCAGTTCTGTCGTATTATATGTATGTATATCCATGTATGATGTATGGGCTTGCTGAAATAAATTAGTGATTGATCTTTTCAATGATGATAATTTAATGAATGTTTTATGAAAAAGGTTGAATTAGAACTACTTGCTGTAATGAGCTATTGTGATTGGATTTGATTGAGTTTTAAATCTAGTGTGCAACTGCAAATGGCGAACATACATGGTTGCCAAATAAAGAAATGTAGGTACTTGCTTTGATCTAGAGGTTCCTCATGATAACGCTTACACACCTAATAATTTAGGCAGATTAAATAATTTTACGATATCTTAATGTAAATATGTATAATTTACATTAAGTTAATATCTAGAGAAAGCAAAGGTTGATTGATATACAAATATTTCCCAAAGCAAAAGTGGATCCCATCACCCTGAGGTGAGAAAGCAGTAGCCGACACTATATTACATAATCTCATACCATACCTACTCGTACTGTAATTTGAAAACATTGTAAAAGCAACGACCAGTTGGAACCGTGCACCTAGCTTCTGACATTTCACCAGGGACCCATTAATCGGATTAAAAGGTTAACCGGTTAGACGTTTAACCCCTTTGTTTGATTAACCCATATCCAGGTTAACCCGTATACTATTAAGGTTAATCTATAAAATATTGCTGATTAATCTGAATGACAGAGACAACCTGTAAGTTGTAAAATCTCGCGGTAATTTACGTCACACGCGGCTGTAATCGCGCGCGTGTGTGTGTCGCGGCGGCTCGGGTTAGTTGTCGCTTGTCGTTCGTTTGATGATATTTGCGCTTATTCAAAATATAAAGTTGACAAAACAAAAACAAGTTACAAATATGGAAGAAAACTGTTGCAATACGAGTTTATATGGACCAGATAATTCGTTTGGTTCTCAATCTGTATTTGAAATGGACAAACGTGAAAAAAAACCTAGAGGTGAGTAGGTAATTAGGTATTCTAACAACCAATGTTCATCGTAAAATATGTAGGTATATCGTAACAGTTTAAAGACAGACTATTGGTTTTGTCAAGGAAAGTCATCTATTTAAGGTAAAATTTATTGTTAATATGTCTTATGCTGGCCATACACGGTCAAACATGTCGTCCAATCGGTTTGAAACTACAAGTTTGATAAAACAGATTTGACCTTGAATGGGAACAAATTGGTATGACAAACATGTTTGTCAAACAGATCCACTCCCACACACGTTCAAATCTGTTTGATCAAACTTGTAGTTTCAAACCGATTGGACAACATGTTTGACCGTGTATGGCGGGCTTTATGCATAAAATAAATCAAATCGGCTAGGCTGCGGCTACCGATGACGATCCGGTGGCGTAACCACGCATAGTGGAATGAATGTTTGGTAGGTAAGTATATTATATGGTGAATATTAAAAATTCAATGACAAAAGCAAATTCATAAATGTAGGCAGGTAAGTAGGTACCTTTTTTTAGTTTGTAGATAGACGGCAGAACAGGTAAGGTTTTTTATTTATTTTACAATATTTATTGGTATATTTTGTTTCCAATATTCAGATTAGAAGCTTGCACGCTACAGTTATAAGGGTTTTTAAATATATTTTTTTTAGATTATTATATCGATGTCTAGGTAATTTTAATTTATACTGCACTGACAACTGGACGTAGGACCTGGGGAGCGTTTGCACACGATAACGACTTATACTGTACAACGAGAGAGAGAGAGTGAGGATTCATCATGAGTAGGAAGAGTAAGCATGAATGTACATAATTGCAAAGGCTCCGAATAAATTTAGACATGTACCATTATTTATTTATGTAGTTATTATGACATTAATTTTCTGTTGTAATAACTGCAGGCAACATAACCATTCCCGAATCGGAAGACAGCTCAAGTAACGAAACGGGATATTCAGAAGACTCGCAGAATTTACCTAAACTCTCGGTAGCTCCTATAATAGATCCCGAAGCGTCTACTCCTGATTTATCGGATGTGGAGGATCCGACTAGCAATATTAAAACAAACGATTTAAGAATCGTCAACACTGAAGATGACATTCACGAATGTTATATGTTTTCATCTCTTGTAGCGAAAACTTTATGTAAAATCGAAAAAAGTAGACGTCAAGAATGTATGCACAAAATATTGCACTTATTGATGGACAATTGCAAAAAAGGAGACTAGAAGAACTAGAAGAATATTGTTAAGTTTAGTAGCAAATTTCTTAAAATTTGTGAAAACTATGAAAATAAAACCACCATTTAATCAACCAAGCTATGTTTTATTCATATGACTACATAATCCGTCTTCGTTTAACTGAACAAAAACAATTATATCTATGTAAAATAAAAAATCAACTTGTTTTTGTAAAGAAAAAAAAAGATAATTTGATGTGTATTCTATAATTCAGCAACTGTTGCTCTAGTTTATGAATAGTAAAAAAGCAAAGAAGTAGCGAGATTTTGTCAAGTGTTTATAGATTTTTTTGTTTAAACCTGACCTTGGATCAGACGTAGTTTAATACCTACTGCTCTCTTTCACTAATTCGAAAGAGAGCAGTACCAATGGCTACCGATTATTATTATATTCGATCAAATTTGTAAGTACTTCTTTAATTTTTGCTGAAGCTATCTTTATAAATAAGTTTCGTAGCTAATAACTAGTTTTTTTTATCTATTGATTCGTCTTGACGAGACGAATCAATAGCTATATTCAACTTAATTTGGTAATAATTGCAGATAGTTGGTTTTTGCATTAAGGGTGCAATATACAGGGTTATATGTAAAACACTGGCAAACTCTCTGTTAAATCCGTTTTTTCTGTGAGTTTTAAAAACTGTATCATATTTTAGTTCATGAGATTTTCATAAGAAATAAAAATATTTAAATTGAAAGTCTATGCTGACGTATTCTACTGTCGAGTACACAGAAATGTTGCGAATGCTAGCTAGGTACAGTAAAATTCACGTAAGATGGCGTCCCTGAAAATAAAAGTCAATAACAGTTTTTAACAGCAATATCAACATTTAACGGCATTTTTTTAAACCAATTCTTATTTTACGAGTACACAAGCGCTAAATTTGCTAGCGGCTAACTTTAGGGCCGCCATCTTACGTGAATTTTACTGTAGTTGTGATGACAATGTTTTGGAAGTCTGCTTGCTTACTATTACTAACTATGAGAACAGTGTGCGGGAGGTGTTGGTAGGTCCAGCAAATTAATACAGAGTTGAAATGTGATAGAACGACGAAATCTTAAAAAAAAAATGTGAGTGACTAATCAAACAAATCCTGATTACATCTAATTACCATAATGTCTTCTAGAGTACTTTGACTCAAGTTTGATCTAAGGGGTGATAAAATAAATTTCACTGCAGAGAAAGTTCTCTTGACAGAGACTTGTGTTGCTGGGGCTGCCAGTACGCATAGCGCTAGCTCCGATAATTCTGAGGTCGATTTATTATTCCAATATTGGAGAATGTATTCTGTACTGGGTAGCCATGGAATTTTCCTAATTTCTTTTAAAGCAGTATAAATTGCTCTGCTACCATGCTGATGTTCTAAACCTCTTTTCAATGCTGTAGCACGAAGTATCTTTTCTGCAAATGACTCATTGGCACTTGGCGTAGTACTGCAACTAGCGATAGGTTCATCGTTAATTTCAAGACTTTCTGTAGTAGACTCGATTAGGTGTTTTACTTTATAAATTTGCTGCAAAGTTTCCAGCAGGAACTTTTGAGCCTTTTCAGCTTCTGTATCGGACAGGACAATATTTAGGACCGGCGCGACAGATGGTCGCCGATCGCCCTCACGAGGACACGGCGATGCAATTACTCTATGGTGCGTCCAGATCTTGTGAATGCGCTGCTCGCGAGCGACCACGTGCATTTTAAGTTCGTACGAAGCGCGCGTGGCGCAGAACCCCTGCGCCACGCGCGCTTCGTACGAACTTAAAATGCATAGGTACATATTTATAAATATGTACCTAAATAAACAATTTTTTTTTTTTAATATTTATTTATTTCCAAACGCTCAAAAATGCGCAACTCGAGTGAGCTAAGCAACAGAGCCACCGAGCGCTACATCTAAGCTATGGGCGAGGGCCCACTGTGCCTAATGCCGGCCATACACGGTCAAACATGTTGTCGCCTTGTCGGTCACTGATCAAACAGATTTGACCTTGAATGGGAACGAATTGGTATGAAAAACATGTTTGTCAAACAGATCCACTCCCACACACGTTCAAATCTGTTTGATCAAATATTTTGTTGTGGTTTCATACCGATTTGACAACATGTTACAAGTGTATGGCCGAAATAAGACTGCCAAAAAAAAGATAGGTACTTTCATGCACCGTAAATCATGCTTTTTAAATATAAACTAAAGCACTGGCCACACGGCTGTAAACTAGCCTTCTAACATGGATTACAACATGATTGATGTTTGGATGTACTTAAACCAAATGACCTTCAACACCCTTGGTTAGGAGCCGCGTTTTCCCAACCACCGAACGTATTTGGCGCGATGTTTACATCTAAACATTCATGTTTACAACCAAACATTCAAACAGTCACTTGGATGAAACGCTAGATTGCAACCGCGTAGCATAAGCAATGAAAAGTTGTACATAATTAGGCCAGCAATAAAATTCATAATTTTTATAAAGGTACGTAATGTACCTACCTATTTTGATAGTCGATATTCTCCTTACAAAGCAAACAAAGTACCCACTTACCTTTATTTTACCACTGCATAAATTACATTTGCTATAATTTGTTTCCTCGTCGAATGTAAAATATCGGTGAATAACATCCTTCTTAGTTTTAGGCATACTTCATCAATAAGTTCACGTAGGTATAAAAATAAAAACTGATTGGTAATATTGTTACTTATTGTGTTAATTAAGAGATCAAAACAACAAAGTCCTATTAAGTACCTACGACAAACGACGATAAGTACTACACACACTCGCAGTTCAGCTACGGTCGGTGAAATGCGCTAGAATCGAAAATATTTATTTTTAATATTTTAGCGTCGAACATTAGTCAATAATAAAAACAGTATTATGCAACATTAATAGGGCTCAAAGTTCAATGCATCCTGCGCGGTGACTATGAGAGTCATGTCGGTACACGATCAAAGACCGCGTGGTACTTATCTCTGTCCCTTTCTTATAGATCTTTTATGTATTAAAATGCACCTTACGTCGAAACCGGTTCTTATAGGCTGATTAACCCTATCATACGGGTTAACCTTTATTATGGGTTTTTTAACCTAATCCTAAAAATTAACCCGGTTAAAACCCCCATACGGATTAACCTTTCGGTCCCTGCATTTCACAAGTGCCCATGTTGGTTTATGTGAAATAAAATATTTTGATTTTGATTTGTCTGTCCTCTGGTCGGATTACAGTTTTCCTAGACATAAGTTAGTGTGTTCAATTAATACGCTCAGCGCCAAGCCCCATATGCCAATACCACTAAACCAGGAAAATTCCCTAGGCCAGGGCAACATTTTATGTATACAAAATGTATGGAAAGTTAGCGATAGCGTTAGCGATACACGGCGCTTAGACTGGAATGGTGCTTGTGTATCAAAAAGGATACACAAGTGTTTAGACAGTGTGTATCGCAAAAAATACATATGGCGCTGAGCGTGTTAATGTAGAGTAATATTGTAAACAATTAATGCAACTAAATCGGTTGTCATGGTATGGGCATGTGATACCGAGGAATGAAGAAAATTTCGTGAGGAAAGTTTTGAGTATGAATGTCGATGGTTATAAGAGTAGGGGAAGACCAAAGAAACGATGGATGGACTGTGTGAATGATGATATGGTTAGAAAGAGGGTGACTACCGAGATTACGACTAATAGAGAAGTATTGGAGAAAAAGACATGATCTCCACCCCAAATAAATTGGGATAAGGGAGACTGTTTATGATAATGATACTAAATCATTTTAATGTCAACAAGTCGTTTTTCCGACAGCATTTAGGTTTTTAAAATAAAACTTCTATGGTACAGACGCCAGAAGGTCAGGCTACCCGAAACTGTCAAATTTTCCCAATCAACCTTGCACCTAACCTATCGCTTTGGCGATAAAGTTGAAAATCTATTAGTTTTACAGATTGTAGTAGCTTGATGTGCTGGCGTGGGTACTTAATGATTGTGTAGCTTTCTATAACTGATAGATTTTTGGAAGTCGGATCAGTACTCCAAGAGATTACCTTTTACGAACATATATGTAAATAATATTACCACTTTATAATGTAATATTAGTTTAATAAGGAGTAGGTTTTGGAGTTTGCGTTCGCTTTATGTAAAATACTGGTATTTAACTGTATCCGGTTAGACCGGAAGCCGACCTCAACATTTGAGTAGTTAGGGAAAGGCAAGTCAGATGATGATAAAGCGAAGGTAAAAATTAGAATGGGTGGGTGTGCTAATCAATTACGAAATTGACCCATTGTAGACAATCTAGGATAACAGATAGCGCTTCAGCCTTTCTAGACCATTTGGTAACAGAGATACGGATCGGTTTGTCTGCCCGTCTGTGTTAGCATCTGTTACCCAATGCCTCGTTAGTTTGTGAAGGGTAAAAAGAAATGTGGGCCGGACTACTTATTTTAATAAATCTATTATGATTACGATGAATAATTCGTGACTTGGAAGTTAGAAGGTAATGATTTTGTTGTTTGTTTTTATAAGATTATAAAAACAAAAAAAGTTTGGTAGTGTGTAGTTCAGTTGCTTGTTTTAAAAGCTCTTCAGTAGGTAGCTATATATATATTTTTAGGAAGTATATTATAAAAAAAAACTGGTAGATATTTAATAGCATTTAGGCTCTATACTAATTTAATTCGTATTTCCAAATTAATAATTTATGTTTTTACTAATAAATAAAAATAAATGTTACTAGATCACCTTCTATTAATTTTAATTACCAAACACTTCAGCATGTTTTTCGAATTTATTAGTTAAACAAAAATATACACACGTATTAAATACTTCAACTACAATGAACACATCGGTTAAATGTTTGAATTAATTACAAAAAAAAATATGTTGCATGGTAAACCATTTTGTAAACATGAGCTGCTTAAGCTGCCAATTGAAAAAAAAGAACCACCGTTTGTTTAAAATTTTGTGTTAAGAATTGTTGAATCACTGTATTTCAACTTGCCTATTCATGAAAAATAAGCTTAACTAAGTTAGAACCATTAGGACCTGGCCATCTTTTCTGTAAAATTATCACCGTGAAAAGTTAGGTGAAGTGAGCTGTCATTCCATCTGACGCTAGGGATTGACACTGTTGTCAGGTCACTTCACATAAGTTTTCACGGTGAGATTTTTACAGCCGGCCTATTCTGTGAACATCTCACTGTGAAAACTTAGGTGAAGTGAGCTGTCTTTCCACCTGAGGCAGCTAGGTATCGCTACGGATTGAAAGTATTGACAGCTCATTTGAAGTTCACTTCACCTTAGTATTCACAGTGAGATTTTTACAGAATCGATCGGCTGAATAGCACCGCGCGTCACTTCAAGCTCACTGCATCTAAGTTTTCACACTTAGATTTTTAGAGAATAGATCGGCTGTTTCACGATGTCCGAATAGTCACTACTCACCTAACCTAAATAAAAAACGGAATAGAATATATATGAAATGATATGCCAATGCCAAGTTAGTTAGTAAGGCACGGTTGGTGCAATGGTTAAGAGTAGGGGAAGACCAAAGAAACGATGGATGGACTGTGTGAATGATGATATGGTTAGAAACTGCGCTGCGTGTCGCGGGTTCGATTCCCACACGGAACAAATATTTGTATGACCTACAAGTAGTTGTTCCGGGTCTGGCTGTTTGTGTATGTGAATTTAAATGTTTGTAAACGCACCCACGATACAGGAGAATTTCCTAGTGTGGGCCAACGTTTTTTTATAAAAAAGAAAAAAAAAAGTTAAATAAAAGTTAGTAGTGGTTAAACTGGCGCCCTGAGGCAATTAGTTAAATAAACTATGTAAGTTTTATTATGTAAGTAAACATGATGGTGTTAAATTCCTACATAGGTTAACTGGGACATCATGGTCGGACCAGTTCTGTTCACTGTTACATCATAGAGACTATTTAGACATCTGTAATCTAGTTTAACTAGTTGTCCTGGATATTATTGATTTATATCTTATTTACAAATAACACTTCTTCATTTTACGTCATAGTTTTCGTTTTTTTTTCTGGTAGAATATGGTGGCTTCCGCTATTTCTAATGTTTTTCATGATAAATGATTTTATTTTTTAAGAAGGTTTGTACAAACACTTTTACACGTCAATCATATTTTAAAACTAGATGAGGTCGGCGATTCCTATCTGACTAGTCTGAGAAGAAAGGCCGAAACAAACTCAGAGGACACAGTCGCTTTTAAAGTACAGACATAATCTTCGTCAGATCATATGAAGACTATGTATATCGATGTCTGAGATGATCTTTTGAGGAAAGAACTACACATATTGAGAGGACCTGTCCAGTTATTTCATCCATTCATGCATAAATGTATATCTGTTTTGTCTCTTTAATCTCTGTAATCGTGATCTCATTTAATTTTGTAACGAATGTTTCTCAAAATATAAAGCCATAGCATGTTCCGCTTCCGAAGATTTCGTACAAAATATTTTCCTTCTCTCTAGTTTATTGAAATAGGAAAAATATCAAAAAGCATTAATTATAAGTAACAATGCAAGTAGTACTTTATCTCCTAACTGATATTTTTGTTTTTTCTTGTTATTAGATTTACTATATAACATGTAACCGTACAATTTCGAAAACATTGAATTAGCGCCTCACAACTTTTGGACATCATAAAAACCCGGATTAAAATACCAATAACTAAACGCCTTTTTAAGATATGTCTCTTAATAATTATCAAAACATTCGCTACGTGAGTCATAAGTGAATGTTTCAAGTCCAAAACTAAATTATAATTTATACCAGTTTGTTATTGAGGTATATGTTTTGAATAAATATGGGAAATATCGTAGGAGGGGATACTAACTCTAAAAGGATGAAGGTCTCATCTTCATGTAAATAAATTAATTTTAAGGTCATCTTGGCAAACGTAATGTTTTGTTTTTAAATCATAGGCTTGATTGAAGTGGTAGCTATTGGTAACATTTGAAAAGCTTTTTAGTGATTAAATCAATTTCGTCTTCGATCAAACGCGTCTCTCGAACTAATTACCAAATTATCTGATTTAAATTTTGTAAAAGTGCATTTCATTCAATTAATCATTTCAATTCAATCAAACAATTTACCTACAGGCACTTTTAAACTGTCAGGGAGTCGGTCAGTTAGTCACAAAGTTGACTACTAGTAGCCCATTCAAAAAGTAGGAGAAGAATGGGCATGAAACTCCAAGGACATTATTTTAAATCAAGATACTCTTATTACAAAATCCTGGGTACATTTTCGTCGATTGGCTATATCCTTGGTTTATCGAAACAAATCAGAAGTTAGAGCCACTAAAGTTTTTTATCTGAAACATCAGTCATATCTTGACAAATAACCAAACAATATTTTGCCACAGTAATAAAATCGTAGGGAAAGTCGTGACAAAAGGCAGTTATCGTACAATGTCTGTGTGTACCGGAACACATGTCTCACGATTTGTTTCAAATAGAGGCAAGATTATGTATTTCAGATATCGCAACGTGTAAACGTGTCGTGTTGAAGATGTTTTTATCAGATTTTGCAATGTCGATAAGAGGGTGTAAATGTGCGTGTTTATCCGGATGATATAACTTTATAAAATATAATAATAATAATATTTTTTTATTTTCTCACCACAATATCCTTATAAAATAATAACAAAAAAAAAAAACAATATTGTCCAGTCATGGGCTTAAAGAAAAATATTGTGGGAGACTGGTGCCTAAGCTAAGCCGAAGTCTGTATTTCAGGCAGGTCTCCGCCCCAAATATACAATTTTATTATGGTTTTCCGTATACTAAAGCTAGCTTAATTTTATTTATAGGAAGGAGTTCGTGAGGAGTGTGTGGGTGTGTGAGTGTGTGTGTGGGTGAGTGCGTGTGGGTTTGTGAGTATATAAACATAATCAGCCTTTAATGTTCCCACAGCTAGGACACAGGCCTCCTCTCTGTATGAGGGAGTGGGCAGTAATGCACCACGCGGACCCAGTGCGGGTTGGTGGATGTCACATGTCTTCAACAGATGGAATGTCCTATCCAAATTTCCATAATTCATATATAAATACAATACAAAAAAGACATCAAGTTTTTCCCGATTTTTTTATTTCCAGAAAAACACAATTCAGACTATTACGAACATTTTAAAATGTATCATAGCCATGTTTGATGCGCTTACCAACGAACAGTGTATACTATCAAGTATATAATAAGAAAAAATATAGAAAAAGGCAGGAGCTCATTGGGCATGAAAAAATTCGTCCGCATCACTGTCAATGGGATAAGTGCCCAAAAGGCTGGCAGCATTACCACGTTGGATGGCAATGCTGATTCTTTGGGCTGAAAATAGGTTAGCCTTCTGGTCACGGGAAGAGTCAACCAACCGCTTGGCGATGTCCCGAAAAATTCGATGAGCACTCGGACCCCAAGGCCCTAGTGTTTCAACCCCAAACGGCTCAAACATATAGCTCCTAATAAGGTTGTTATATTTGCGCCGTTTGAGGTTTTCTGCTCCTGCAGCAGCCGCCCCGGTACAGCCCACATTGCTAGGAAGATCGAATGGCGCGAAGGTGTCGACACAAGTTGCATCCCATCCTTTCACGAACAGTGTGAAATAAAGAATAATGCCTAAAACCCACAATCAAAATACATTCGCAAAACATCAAAATGCATTATAATAGCCACATCTTGTCCTATCACGTCTCACCAAAAACCGCAATCTACGAACACTTATTGACAATTTGAACATTATCCCAAACTAACAAAGCGAATAAATATTCATAAAATATTTATAGTGTTAGTTAATTTGCACCATATCTGAAATGTCAAGGAATTGTTAAGGATTGACGCTCAAGATATAGTATCAATAGATGAATCTGTAAGGAGCTTTTTAAAGCTTTTAGTTAAGCAATCGATGTATGAAATAGACACCTGTTCATTATTTTTTTTAAAATAATATGCCAACGTGACCATCTTATAAATGGCACATGCTTTTAAAGTCTTGAAAGTTTCATAACTGTTTTTTGATTTCATGATAAGTAATAAATGTCTGGCACTAACTTATTTTTTTTTCTTCTTAGCCTGTACTGTGCCAGTACTGGGCAAAGGCCTCCCCCAATTAACTAAATTACACCAGATTTTTAACCGACTTCTAAAAAAGGAGGAGGTTCTCAATTCGGATGTCTGTATTTTTTTTTTATGTTTGTTCGCGCATAACTTCGTCGCTTGCCAACCGATTTGAAAAATTCTTTTTTTGTTGGAAAGGGCATACAAATGGTCCCATAGAAATTTCATCAAAAACGGTTCAGTAGTTTGGTTTTTCAACCAAAATTACTGGTAAAAATTACAACTAAAAAGTGAAAAATAAAAACTTTTTTGCAAAAAAAATACAACCGACTTCCAAAAACGACACTACAAAGTGAAAAATAACTTTAATTTCGGAAGTCGGTGGCAAACAACGAAAATGCGCACCCAACGACACCGACTTCCGAAATTAAAGTTATTTTTCACTTTGTAGTGTCGTTTTTGGAAGTCGGTTGTATTTTTTTGCAAAAAAGTTTTTATTTTTCACTTTTTTTCGATATTGTTTTTTTTTATCCTTGGTATTTTTCCGGCTTGCTATTTTTGTTTATTGACCGCTTATTCTTACAGGGTTAAAAAACACAGGAAAATTCAGGAATCATAATTATTTAAAAACCTGTATTTTTTACATCACTACCTATAGTGATCATTATACGGAGGGGCTTGTGGCTAAGTAATAACAGCCGCACGGGTCGATTGATCAGGTTAAGTTACGCTTGCCGCGGTTGGTTCGTGGATGGGTGACCATCTTTACACACCAAGGTGTATCTCGGAAAGCAGGCTCGTTAATCCGATGGTCGCAGCTGTGTTTCGTGAATCTTTGACAGCCGTTACTGGCCGCCAGAAGCCCGAAAGTCTGACAACCATTCATTCTACGGGGTATCGTATTTCCTAGCAACTGGGTTATGGAGGTCAGATAGGCAGTCGCTCCATGTATAATACTGGTATTCAGCTCCATCCGGTTAGACTGGCAGCCGACCCAACATAGTTGGGAAAAGGGTTGACAGATGATGATGTGTGATGATCATCATACGTTTAATCCAAACTTCACTATAGCAGAGAAGGTAGTGACAGTGATAATAAAATCGCCATTAAAGCCGGTAAGTCAGGCTGTCAACTATAGGTTTGTATGTACGTAAAGGGACCAGTTTTATCGATTATATCGACTGAACCAATTTCGACATCGACTCGGTCTCAATTTAAACTTAAAACGTGTACGTGAAAGTTATGTACCTTGTATGTGTTTTTTTTTATCAAAACTGTATGAAGTAGATGTAAGGTTCACACGCAACGGGGAACTTTTTTTTGGAAAATGTACAATGGACCGTGTGCGTTAGAAGGTGAATAAATGGTTGTGGTTAAAGATATTTGTCATAAGAACTTAAATAACATAGTTCACTTAAAATGAGATACAAAGTGCTTATATCTAAATGATAAATAATAGTATCATAATTTTTTGCCTCTGGGCGTTGTCGACTTTACAGGGTACATACATGTTTCTTAAGTTTTGCCTTAAATATGCTATCACACCTCTTTAAATCCTCCGGTAAATCATTAAACAGTTGTTCCCCTTCAACCAATATTGTTTTTTTTTCCGTAATTAATCAGTGCACGTGCAGTCATTAGCTGGAATTTTTTTTGCTTCTTGTGTTGTATGGTTATTACGTTCATCATCATCATCCGCCTGACTTTGCCCACTGCTGGGCATCGGCCTCTCTTTTCAAGTGCCACTCCCCACGCCCCTGTGCCAGCCTCATCCAGGTTCTACCCGCGATGGTAACAATGTCGTCCACCCATCTCACCACGTTATGCGTGTGCTCGTTGTGCGCGTTGTGTGTTGTGCATGGTATTATGTGGGGTCTTTCTTTATTTACAGCGAAATATAATAGATAGGTACACATCGAAACTTCCTACTATAATATTATAAACGTGAAAGTTTGTATGGATGGATGGATGTTTGTTTGTTACTCTTTCACGCAAAAACTACTGAACGGATTCAACCAGGAAAACCAAACCAGAAACCAGGAAACCAGGATTAACATATAGGATACTTTTTATCTCGATATTTTCACGGGATCGAAATTTATGCGGGTGAAACCGCGGGGCGCAGCTAGTAAATATATAAAGCGAAAACATTTGGTTTTTGGTCTAGGCACTAAAAGCCATTTATAAGCTCACTTATAAATAGCTTTTTCTTTATCTTTTCTTTTTTACGGTTTCACGCGAAAAGGCTGAACGGATTTAAATCAAATTTGGCTCATGGCTCACTTTTTATCCCGATATTCCCATGGGATCGAGATTTATACGGTTAAAACCGCGGTTCGCAGCTAGTAATTAATAAACTAAAACACAATACCCACACAATATTAAATCAACCGGATTGAATATTGTGTGGGTAAAATAAGATATTAAAGTCGACGGTGAAAATCTTACAAAAACTTGTTAGCTATGTATAACGTATTATTGATATTGCGCTGAGCGCGGCATTTGCCGCTGTCACCATGCGTTCGGAAGAACTTGTGGCGAACGAGGTCCTGGCATTTCTGCAATACCAGCTGGATGTCATGGACGAGGTCAGTGTGATCCAGATCTGCACATCCAATTTCAACGAAGAGGAGATACGCAAGTCTAAGACACTGCTGTACGAGTCGCTAGAAATGGCTCACCGAATGCCATCCCGCAGGAGGGATGAAAAAGGAGAGAGGAGTCTCCAAGACATCATCAAGGTGTTGAAGGAGACCGACCCGGACGACGTGCCGACTTTCGTGACGAAGGATTTGCGCAAGCTGCCCCCTGTCACTTTTGACCACGTTGACGTCACCAGGCTGCTACGGGACATCACAACCCTAAGATCAAGCCTGGCTGAAATCCAGTTGAAGTTGGAAGCATCGCAATCAACCATCAGTGATCTACGTACCGAGGTAGCAGATTTGCGCAACACGGTATGTAGGTCATACGAGCCAGCAACTAACGTCGACGCACGTCACAGCACAGTGAACACATCGCAGCAGAGCTTCGAGTCAGCAAAATTCGACTCCACGCCGGCTATCGACACAGCAAGCGATGCACAATTGCGCTCCTCCCCGCATCCACTATCATTGAAGACGCTGAAGAATATTAGCACGATAACACCGGGGCGTGCTTATTCGGCTGCCGTTATTGCAACTCCTGCAAAACTTCAGCGGCAACCAAAAGTTACGAGGAGTGCCCAGGGGCCCTCCGAACTAGTCCGAAGCTCGTTACCGCCGGTAACAAGCCGAGGACAGGCAGATAAAGAAGGCTTCATTCGTGTTGAGAAAAAGAAGAAGAAGCCTAGTCTTCGCAATCAGTGCGGTACCGCATTGGCTGGTCCGAACATGTTGCTGCGTCCCGCTATTCCATCGACGCAGCTGTACGTGTCCCGTCTACATCACTCTACGACGGCAGAGGAGGTCGTGGAGTATATAAAGATGAAGACCAAGTTCACCTTGAGAGTCGAGAAGTTGGAGTCGCGCCACAAGATTAACTTCAAGTCTTTTGTGGTGCGGGTTCCGACTCACCATCTGGAGACTTTCATGAAGGAGGAATTTTGGCCGATGGGTGTCGTGTATCGTCGTTTTCGCGGAAGGCTACATGACACCTCGACTCAGCGCAATACGTCGCCGACTCAACGTAGTTAATAAATTTGTAGAATAAGGTTTTTGTATGTATTAGTTTATTATCGTATAAGATTATTTTGTGTATTTTATCTATGGGCCTTAGTTGCCTGAAATAAATTGATTATTATTATTATTATTATTAAAAGTGTTATTGAGAAAATGACTAAATTATGTGTAAATAGTTGGAGAATGTCACTCACGTTACTCGTAAATGAGGCATTTGTACAAAGTTATTAAAACAATGAACACTTTGAAGTTATAATTGTATAACTACTTTCAACTTTACTAAAAATACAAAACAAAGAGCCAAGTAATTCTAATTTTGAAGTTTGACCTGTAACTTACGTCCATATAAATTTTAATATTCACTTCATGTTGCAGTAAAACGATAGTTATGTTCTTTAGAATAATCATTATTATTAGAAACTCATACAAAATTCTACCAGTCAGACAAACATTTTAAGAATTGAATTTTTGTTCCGAACTTTTCGATTTTTTCAAAAGAAATTCTTACCTAATGATTTCTTCATATTTAAAAAGAAATTGTTGTATATTCATACTCTTTTATTCAAAAAGTTATGGATATAAGGTCTTTACTCTATACTTGTCATGTTCTTTTTACTTTTCAATAAAGCCAGTTCAATATGCTCCTGCATTATATTTTCTTATAATATTTATATCCTTCCAACACGTTATCAGCACGAATTATAAGGTGTTATATGATGACAGGGAATAATATGAGTTTTCACGGTATTCAAATGTTAAAAAGCCGAGATGGATACCCAACCTGGAAGTTCAAAATGCGGATGCTTCTCATTCATGAGGAGCTGTGGACGTCCATAACTGGGTATGATGATTCTGATAAAACGGCGGAGGATGTGCGCTCTCGTAATGACCAGAAGGCGTTGTCAAAAATATGCCTTACGGTTGACGAAGCAGCAATTTCGCATGTGAGAAATGCGAAAAACGCCAAGGAGGCTTGGAGTGCTTTACAAAAAGCTTATGAAGATAAAGGTATGGGTCGTAGGCTATCACTAGAGCGTAGACTTTACAAATATGCCTTAATCGATTTCCAAGATATAGAATCGTATATCAACGCCATAATAAGCGAGTGTATGACGAAACACCGACAGACACTACGCCGACAGACTGAACACCGACAAGACTTTACTTCGACGGGACTTTTCGCCGACAGGACACTTCACCGACAGGACTCTTTGCCGACAGGGCTCAACAGCGACGCAACTTATCTCCGATGATCAGATACATAATTTGGAAATCGATTATGCTTTTCTTGTAATTAAAAAATTCATAAAAAATAACGATCTAACATTGGTTTTTAATATACGTACATATAATCCTTAAACATTAACTATTTTAAGAAGCGGATTTGAAGGTATTTATAAAATATTTAGTTCACTGGTTGAACTGTTATTCTTACGGTCACTTTTGCATTACAGTTCAGCACGAACACAGCCACGTTACCACTGTTGACGACCAGCAACCAACCTTTTTTATATTGATTGTTTATTTTTCTATAAATTTATTCCTTTGTCTTTTAATGTCACTGTGTGTGAAAACTGGTTAAAAATATACTCTAAAAGCTGTGATCGTATTTCCATTACAAGCATCCTATAGCCATCCTCAACAACCACTTTATAATCATTGCTCAAGATCTTGAAGATATTGGTAAGAAGATCGACGATGGATCTTTGGCTGCGATAATTCTCGGAGGTTTGACATCACGATATGAACCGCTAATAATGGCTTTAGAGAATTCTAATGTTGAAGTAACCAGCGAGTTGGTTAAGGCGAAGCTGTTAAACGAGCTTTCCAAGGACCCTCACCAAGACCAGGTGGCTGCGCTACGTTCAACAGGTTCTACTAGCAAAAAGAACAAGCCTATAATCTGCTTTAAATGTAGAGAACCAGGACACAAAAGCCCCCAATGTCCCAATAAGAAGAATAAGAAGGCGGCTTTGAGTGTGTCGGCAAAGGTTTTCAAAGGTACAGATTGCCATCATCATAAGGAGGTGGAACAGGCTGTTTTTAAGGAAGTGGCTCTCTCTGCGCCAGGTGCAATTGAAGGATGGATTATTGATTCCGGTGCAACAATTCACATGACTCCGCATCGCGAGTGGTTCAGCAGTTATCGGCCTGTACAGGGTGGAACGATTACTGTGGCAAATGGACAAAAAGTGGCGGCTGTTGGAATTGGTGATGTATCAATAGATACAGGTACTTTGGCGAACAAGATAGAGAATGTAGTTCACGTTCCTGATTTAAACTGTAACTTACTTTCAGTTGATAAAATAGTAAAGAAAGGTTACTCTGTAGTTTTTAATAAAAAAGGCTGTACAATTTATGACACAAAATGTGATGTTGTAAATAGTAAAAATGTTTTAGCGTATGGTTCTGAATGTGATGGGTTGTATACTTTGAATTGTTCAATTAATATGTTCAATAATGTTTCAGCTAAACTTGTGCACTCTGATTGTTCCAACTTCCAGCTTTGGCATAAGAGGTTAGGACATTTATGTCGTATAGGTATGGATCTACTAAGAAAAGGTCAGGCTATCGGCGTAGAGTACACGGAGGTTGACAAGGAACCATGCATACCCTGCATAGAGGGTAAGCAGGCTAGAAAGCCATTCAAAAGTTTGAAATACAGGAAAGCTACGTCACCACTTCTATTGGTTCATACCGATATTTGTGGACCTTTTTCTACTAATTCGTTTACAGGTAATAGGTATTTTATTATTTTTGTAGACGATTATACACGTTATATTTTTGTGTATTTTATTTCTTCTAAAACGGAAGTGAAAACCAAGTTTTGTTCTTTTCATTCATTTGTCGAGAGACAGTTTGGTGGCAAGATTAAGGCTATGCGGTCGGACAATGGCACTGAATTCATGAATAAGGAATTGATGGATTATATTCAGTCTATTGGTATCGCGTGGCAAACGACTGCAGCTTACAGCCCTCAACAGAATGGGGTAAGTGAACGGTGTAATCGTAGTTTAGTAGAAAAGGCTCGCTCACTGTTGTCACATAGCTCACTATCAAAAGGCTATTGGCAGGACGCAGTGGAGACAAGCGTCTACTTAAAAAATCGAGCACCACACCGCGCGCTTAACGGTAAAACTCCATTTGAAATGTGGTTTCATGAAAAACCAGATCTGTCTCACCTAAAGGTTTTTGGATGCAGAGCACTTGTTCATGTTCCATCAAGCCAGAGATCTAAGTTGGACATGAAAGCTGAAGAACAAATTTTTGTAGGGTATTCAGAAGATCCTCATACGTATTTTTTCCGGAATGCTATAACTCCTAGACGGTTAATGAAGTCAAGAGATGTTACATTTTTTGAAAATAACTTTACTGGTCTGAAGGATAATATTGAGACTATTGATACTGTCAACTCTGACATTGTCAATTTGCTTTCACAGTCACCATCGGCAGCAGTGCCAAGACAAGAAGTTCTTCCCTCCTCTTCACCTGGGAGTAGCGAGATGGATGTTCCGGATGTTCCTAGCATGGATAATTCTTTCGTGGATGCTGAGGATACTGATGTTGAAAACAGTGAAGCAGTCGATACAGAGGTCAACAATGTTGATGATCAGCAATCTAGGCGATATCCTTCGAGAGATCGCAAACCACCGGATTATTTTTCATATAAAACATTGCTAGATGATGGATGCGACGATCCAAACAGTTATCGGGCTGCGATTAGCAGCGACGAAAAAGATAACTGGTTTTTAGCAATGAAAGACGAGTATGATGCCTTAGTCAGAAAGGGCACGTGGGTTTTGGTAGATAAACCAAAAGGTAAAACTTGTATTCCTAGCAAGTGGGTTTTCAAGTTGAAGCGAGATGCGAACGGTGATGTTGTTAGACATAAAGCGCGCCTAGTAGCAAAAGGTTTCTGACAGCAAGAAGGTGTCGACTATCATGAAACGTTTTCTCCGGTTGTGCGTAACTCATCTTTGCGAACCTTGTTAGCTCTTGCAGTGCAGGAAGATTATAAGGTTCGGCATATGGATGTGGACACAGCTTTTCTGAACGGAGATATAGATGAAGAAATCTTCATGACACAGCCAGAAGGTTTTGTAAAGGAAGGCGATGAGTCGAAAGTTTGCTTATTGAAACGGTCTCTTTATGGGTTGAAGCAAGCACCAAGAGCCTGGAATACAAAGTTAAAACAGACTTTGTCAGTTCTTGGTTTTATGCCGACATCTGAACCATGTATTTTCAAAAACAATTCGTACTCGGACTCCTTGGTTCTTGCTGTTTACGTCGATGACCTCCTAATTTTGTATAAAAAAGAAATTACGTTTGACAATTTCAAATGTCAATTTGTAAAATATTTTTCATCAAAAGATCTTGGACAAATAAATTTCTTTACGGGGATAAATATTCATCATAATAAGGATGGGATGAAATTATCTCAAAGCACATATATTGATAAGTTGCTCAAGAAATTCAATATGCAAGATTGTAAGGGTGTGTCTACACCTCTGCTCAAGAAAACACTTGAACCTGGAGTAGGTGAGTGTGAGCACCCATACAGGGAGTTGATAGGCTGTCTCATGTTTTTGGCTGTAAATACAAGGCCAGACATCGCATACACCGTGAGTTGCTTAAGTCAATTTAACTCAAAATTTGATCAGTCACATTGGAATGTTGCCAAACGATGTCTTCGTTACCTGAAAGCAACAAAAGATTGTGGTATTACATACAACAAAAAACAAGGTAATACAACAACTTTGACGGGGTTTTCAGATGCAGACTGGGCAAATTGTCCAACTGATAGAAGATCATACACTGGGTTCTATTTTGAACTCGCAGGCGGCCCTATTTCGTGGGAAGCTAAGAAACAGCCCACAGTGGCTTTGTCGTCCGCTGAAGCCGAATATATGGCATTGGCTACAGCAGTAAAGGATGCGTGCTTTTTAAAACGATTGATATCCGATATAACAGGTAGGACTCTTAACATAGTTTTGTATACGGATAGTCAGAGTGCACAAAAATTAGCCATGAATCCTGTTCACCACAATAGGACAAAACACATAGATGTAAAGTTCCATTTTGTCAGAGAGAAAGTGAACGATAAAACCGTTGAACTTAGGTATATGCCCACCGAGAGGTTACCTGCAGATGTTTTGACGAAACCTTTGGGTCCAACAAAGCATCGCAGTTGTTTACAAATGATTGGTATATCATAATGATTTTGTTTACTGTTTTTTTATGCCTTTGTATTATGAGTGCCATGGGATTAACTTTTTGAGGGGGCATGTTGTATATTCATACTCTTTTATTCAAAAAGTTATGGATATAAGGTCTTTACTCTATACTTGTCATGTTCTTTTTACTTTTCAATAAAGCCAGTTCAATATGCTCCTGCATTATATTTTCTTATAATATTTATATCCTTCCAACAGAAATGCATCTCCACACTTTATTACCACTACGATTGCTCAAAAATAACTCTCAGTATCTGCCATTCGCTTTCTAGGCTAAAGAGCTATTCTGGCTTAATACACAGCTGCTATCGAACAAAGGAGCGAATTACTGACACATTTCAGTTGCTAACTATAACAATAAAAACGAACGTGGGTGTTGTGTTAAATGTAACGCTGTTACAGTGATGTTACACTTGTAACTTTGTTGTTTATCCTACGCATATCATTAGCCCAGTTTTGTTAACAAAAGGATATGTGATGTAAAGATTTTGGTAGTTACTTTGTTTTGAATTATGTGAGACGGTTGCAGACGAATGTGTTGGAGCGATTGTAGGTAAGATTCAATCATCATCTTCCTGCCCTTATCCCACGTTACTTGTGGTCAGCGCTACACGTTTTCTTCTTCCATTATCCTCTGTCAACCGTCACGCTATCATTCACTCCCTTCTCTTTCATATCATTTCTCACAAAATCCATCCATCTTTTCTTCGGCCTTCCTCTCCCTCTCCATCCATCAACATGTATATTCATCACTCTTTTAGTCACATGCGTTTCGTCCCTTCTCATCACATGCCCATACCAAGCCGAACGATTTCCTTTCAACTTTTCTGTCAGATTCAATAAAAGAGAAAAAAAAATAGTATGATTATAAAAACAATAATCAGTTCCTCGTTAGTCTAGGGGTCGCGGGCGTTACTGCTGAGCATGATGTCCTGGATTCGATTCTCGGGTCAGGCAAAGTGATATTAGGTTTTTCCTTCAGTAGCAGCTCGGAGTCTAGACCTGCGCCCGGTTGATGGCAATAAGCTCGCCCCTGTTACATTATCATGGCGAAATGTTGTCCCAACCCATTGGGAAATACAGGAGTGATGTGGTTTGTGTAATCTGTTTAACATTAATCATTTTGTAAAAAAATTAATTTAAGAATTTGACCTCTATCATCATTAACTTCATAAATCACTTGTTCATTATTGCATCGATAATTCGATTTCAATTCTTCCATAATTGCAGTCATAAAAAGGACAAAACAAAATGCACTTAGAACTATCGACAGGTACCATTAAGCTTATAGATAGCATCTATAATAATAGCCTAGCTAACGAACTTTAGTTACAAAGCCAGCTTCCGACGCCATTCTAACTTCACAAACCATTAAGAATATTTTGCAATTTACTTATACAGGCTAGCAGGGACATTGACGAGCAAACTGTAACCATGAATTCAGCACATGATTCTCTAGACTCCCGGGCGTAGAAACTTTTCGTAGATCATCATAAAAATTACCTGTTTCATAGACAAGTGCAAGGTGCAATGCAAGTGTGGAGCAGTGGTGGCCAAGTGGTAAGCGCCGCGACTTATGGTCGTAGGTTTGAACCCAGACAGGCGCTTTACTTTGTGTAAATTATCTCATCAACAGTGCTCTTAGAACGGCGAAGGAAAATATCGTGAGCAAACCTGTCCTAGAACCAAGCATTCGAAGACATGTGACATCTACCAACCCGCACGTGGTGCATTACGGCCCACTCCCTCTCACCGAGAGGCATATCCCAGCTGTACACAGGAACATTATACGCTGATTATGTAAAGAAAAGTGAAAAAAGAAGAAAAAGTTTTCTTTTATTAAGAAAACACCTACGTGGCCAAAATGTATGGAACAGCAATTTTTTTTATAACCGACAAAAAGTTTACCATCTACCTGCCACCCTGTATATTCCAACGCTAAAAGAACAATAAGTCAACATGTTACACATTGTATCACACACAAAAGGATCTATGTGACCTACTTAGCATCCAAAGATCTAGACTATTACGAAAGTATAGCTAATCTTGCTTTTGTATGGATTGCTTTTAAGCCTACCATACATAGAGAAACAAGCTGAAAATACGTCACTTTGGACAATGTGGCAGTTGTTACAAAATTTTCACATTTTCACGAAATGTACACTCACCAAAAGAGATAAGTAACCAGGGTCGTCGGACATAGTTGCAGTTTAGTAAGAAACCGTAGGATGTTTTCGTATGAACAGTAATTTGATAAATTAACTGTTTGTTTTCTATTAATTACATTAAATATTCAAAAACATTTATCGGTTTCACTAAACTTCAACTATATCCGACGACCCTGGTTGCTTATCTCCTTTGGTGACCGTAGCTACTGTTTTTAATAAAGCAGAAAATGGGGAGAAACTTGTCACATTGTTGGATAGTCAATTGTGCACCCACGATACGATATAAAAAAAATGTTTAATATGCCCCTAATTGGATGCGTGTACACACACGGTACGGATTTTAGAGAGGTCAAACGAAACTGAAAGTAACACTGACCATGTGTGGACCACGCGTGTTTTCGTAACGTTGTCATAGTAACTGATCATCTCTTAAAGCTGGTATGTAACCTTGACCTTGAAGATTTAAAGGTGGCCCGATCACGGGTAACTTTAATGTAGTATTTTTGATGGTCGTTACAAAATTTTTATGCTGTATTTGTATACAAAAGCTTTGCATATTTCGAGTATTCTGACTTTTGTTTAAATTTTTTTTTCTCTTTTTTATTCTACATTTACTATATGAGGTTCAGTCGAACTATTCATGACACATGAAACGACAGATTTTGAATAGCAATATTAAAATAATTATTTTACTCAATGGTTAAATTTTTTTACTGCCCCAAGGTTCAAAATAAACGCGCTAATCTGGAACTGCCATTCGGATTTGATAAATTCTTTTTGCATTTCATAGCCTAATTCTTGAGGAAGGCTATAGGCTACTTAACATCACCCTAGGATGCACCGGGTGATGCGTTGCGACGGGGTGGGTCGGGGGAACAACAAATTTCACGCGGGCGAAGTCGCGGACAGAAGCTTGTTATTTATATTTTAACTTATCGCTAATTCACAAATAAACTACGACAGTTCTAGTTTCAACTTTACTCCACTTTACCAGCACGAAACCATTATCCAGTTATCTATAATTTAATCATCTAATTATCAGAAATCATTAGTAATTAACGCAATAACCGTTACTTCACGCTTCCAATCCTTTCGAGGACAGACAAAGAGGGTGTTATTAACACTAATACCTATTATAAACGAGCGTGTTTGTCGGTCTGTTTGCTACGTGCTTACAGCTAAACTACCGAACTGATTGTGATGGTTTTTGGCAGGGTACTTTATAAAAATAAAAAGTTTTCAAACTCTAAACTCAAACTCAACGCATTTATTTTTATTAATCCATTCACAGGTACTTTTATACTCTCAAGGAGTCGATTAGTCAGAAAGATAACGCTAGTTGCCTATTCCAAAGCGTGGTAACTTCCTATGGAGAAGAACGGATAAGAAAATCAATGGACACTTGTGAAGCTACACTCACATTTAGTCCTACATTCCTGTTTGTTGTTACGTACATCTTCATCCCAAATGTGAATGGGGGCTCGTCGAGATAAAACTATTATCGTGAGTACATGCAGTACGTGACTCTTCTGATATTATCTTTGGAGATAAACTCTCTGCTTACAACTGTGTGACAATTCAAAAGTTGTAAAACTTAGTAGGCAGTATAGTATGTATTCTAATAAACAAACAAATATTGAAACATAAACAAATATTTGTATGCACATCCAATATTTCTTTATTGTTCTAGCATCAGTGTGTCAGTGGAGTTTAAGTAAACTTCATAAATGCCTATTACAGGGGAGCTTTTGGAACGTGCGCATTATGAAAATTGATTAACAAATGATTGGCGAGTAGAAGCTAGTCATTTTGTTCATTGCTTTATCAAATTACTAACTACCCTGTCTATTAGGTAAACCGTTTTTTGGCAGATGGAACCAGTAATTGCAGCAACACACAATACATTGATTGATACACGTACGGTATTATAATGTCTGTAAGAAGCCATAAATAAGATAATTCAATAAGATAAGGCAGTTTATAAATTTATTTTATTACGCATTTTAAAGTTAACTTTTACGTAATCTGGTATATGTATGTACTTTCTAAGACAGCTGTCAAAAAATGGTTAACCTAATGAACAGGGTATAGTATTCTCAAGTATCTTTGTCTCTATTCTTTTGTTTTCTTTCCCTTTCAAACACTCATTTGAATCGAACATGATAGAGGTTCATCATTTGAGCACAACATTAACGTGCGTAAAACTTGTTTCCTTTGCTTTGTAAGTAAGCTGCAGGGCTGATGCTATGTAATGGTTGAGGTTTAACTACCAGACAAGATTGATGGGGACAAAAAGCGCTATGTTTGTTACTTAACCGCACTGTGATAGGCTATTTCCTTTAGATAGGAGTTTATAGCGCAGGATGGAATAGATTGATAGTAATATCGATAACAATTGCTTTGTATTCCATATATTTTGCTATTCTAATAAGGGTTAAGATTCGTCGGGAGCCGCGTGACGACTCCCGGCCACCGTAGGCGCGGGCCTGCGGGCGGTGAGTAATGGGTAACTCACCGTCCGATCAGGACCAGGCCCGTGCCGGACGGCGTGTTGTGTTCCACGCGCGCCTCAAAGAGATGTCAGCATGAGTGACGGGGCCCCATAGGGCCGAAGCCTGCCAGGGTAGCGGGATTGTCAGAAAGAGTTACCGCTGCCCTGGAACATAAAGGGCTAAGGAAGGAACACGGGTGGGTTTTAGTCAGTAAGAGTCTGACACTCCCTCCTGCTCCACCCAGAGCGGGAGGAGCCATTTGATGATTTCCCATCCTCAAAAAAAAAAAAAAAAGGCTTAAGATTGAGTTCTGTACTTACTAATGAATTTATTGGGGGACGGAGACATTAGTGTGGTTTTCAAATAATCTTAAAAAAATATCTTAAACCGTAAAGAATCCCTTCGTAGTAGAAATAACTAAAACTGACATAAACGTTAGCGATACTTTCTACAAAAGAAATGATATAATTTCAAGATAAAAGTGGACCAATTATGTACAGGCACATGAGACATTTCAGTGTTGTCTTTGGGATAGCAGCCAATGCACCTTCAATGGCTCTTCTATTGCAGAATACTGACATTAACAGGCGCCCACACATATTAAAAGGTTGGCCGCAAGCTTGATGCCAAATAGATAGGCACCTGTTCATCACCTTCCTAGCCTTTCCTAACTATAAAAGGGTCAGCTTGCAGACTAACTGGATGCAGCTGAATGCCAGTATGAGAACAGATAGAGTACCCAGATAAACGGATAGGTATCTATTAAAGTAAAAGAAAGAAAATATAATAGTTTGACTTAGTCTCTGCCTGTTCTATAAACACGTGTCTAGGCCCTAACAAGTGGGCGGTAAGGGGCGGTGCAGTAGCAAGGTCTTTTCATTAGTTCATCAAGAAACCTTGGGCCGACTGGCGCGGTCTGTATCCTTTTATGTTAACCGACTACTGCGCTTTTATTTGTTGTTAAATGATAAAGTAAGTTAGTTCATTGTAGAATTAGCGATATAAAAAGAATTAGCTATGCACTTTTTCGTTGACTGATTCTTTTCCGGTCTGGTAAAAAATGTCATAATGTTGGGAAGTTTTGAATAATATTTTAACTAATTAGTAATATTAACTAATTAGTATCATAATTATAATAATATTAATTAATAAGAGCCTCGACCAACACCCGAGCCGGCTCTCGTTGGACAACTGGATTAAGGGCATGATTCAGAAAGCGGTACCTCTGGACACGGCTCGCATTGTCAGGAAGTTCCTCTCTCTGGAGCGAGCCGGTAGCTTGGACCGTGTTCCCAATGCCGGTGGGCTACTTTAAAAAAAATATTTTTAAATGTTTTTATTAATTTTTTTCTAATATTTAAAAATATAATTTATATGCAAATAATGAAATAAAGGAATAATAATAATATTAAGTTAAAATTTATTTATTGTTTTAATAATTAGTTATTATTATTATAATTATTATTTCCTTAGTGTTGTACTGTGCTGTGCTAAAATGACGTGTTGTAACATACAATATTGATAGATACCTGCACAATACGCAGTTATCGTACACACGGCTGTGAATAGAAAACAATAATGATGGGTTCTATTGCGAACGGTGAGAAGCTAAATTGCCATAATAGCTACAATGCAAACTATGTGAACACCTCAAAATTATTTTACAACTTAGTTTACATCAAACCTTTGAAGCGATTCGGTAATCTATACAAATAAATAAAATTGAAGTGTCTGTTTGTAATGTGCCGCGAGTGGAAGTTAGACAGTAAATAAAATAATAGAGCTTTTGTTCAGAACTGTGGAAAAAACTATTTAATTTGAAATCTGGTTCAGAATTCGTTCAACCTGCATTGTCACGTACATGTAGTAATACAAACTAGCCTGTTATCGTCAGTGCACAAATTACGTAGTCAGCACGCGGCTGCTTTGTCCCGGGAAGTCCAACCGGCGAGGCTTTTGTCACTTTCGGCAAACTCAACCTTGAACGCTTTTACGAGGCTTGACGCAAGTGATGGGCGACAGCGAACCGGATGTAAATCAACTATTTCCATAAAAGTTGTGTTTGAATTTGTTTTCTTAGGATTCAATATTGATTTATTTATATTGAAACACGTACAAAGGTGGAATTAATTACTTACTTAGGCAATTATATTAACGTTTAGATTACAAGCATCTAGTACATAATTATCTTAGAAATACCTACGCGGTCAAAATGTATGGTACAGCTCTTTTTTTTATAACCGACGAAAAATTTCAACGCAGAAGCATGCAGCATGTAGCTGAAGCAGTTCAGAAGCATGTACTGAAAACGTGGTAGGTTGCGCGTCATTGTCCCTTCCACCCTGTATACCTTGTTACCTCTCAGTAGGCACCTCTCAGTACATTCTGACTTGTGCCACACTTAATAAAGAAAGTAATGAATCCTAATGACCCAGTTTTCGTCTCATTATTTACCGACCCGCTGATCGCTCATCACTCACACCTCACCTGCAATGTTATTACTTTATGCTGAAGAAAGCCAACTGGTTTAGCATGAAAGCGATCTCAAACTGGTCGACTTTCGCTCAAATACTCACGAATATACGCATAACTATAAATATTCAGTGAATGAAGCCACACAAATTAATTAATGAGAATATTAAAAGAGCTTAATGTTGTTTTTGGAAATATTTGAAAGATTAACATAAAAAAATATATATGTCGAAATTATTGATTAGGCGTTAATATTATGAATACATAATATTGAGAACTAGAATAGGCATATGCTTTGGCGATGTCCACAAAATCGTCAACAAATTTTTCGAGAGAAACGGATGTTGTTTATGTAAAGATGGGGACAACAGTAGATTACGAAATATAAAAAGAAATACAAACAACATAATCAGCCTATTATGTTCCTACTGCTACTCTGTAAGGGCGTGGCCCATAATCCACCACGCGGGCCCAGTGCGAGTTGGTAGATGTCACATGTCTTCAAATTTTTGGTTCTAAGACATGCCGGTCTGTTCACGATGTTTTCCTTCACCGATTTGAGAGCAACGGTGGTGAAATAATTTACACTAAGTAAAGCGCCTGTGTGGGTTCGAACCTACGATCGAACCTACGTAAGTCGGGGGCGATACCTCTAGGCCACCACTGCTCCTAAAGAAATAGATACTAGTTAATAATTAAGAGAAAAGAAATACACACTGCTTAATAATTAAGAGAAAAGAAATACATACTAGTTAATAATTAAGAGATTGTAAACGGTAACAAAACAGAATGTCATGGACTATGAGTCAGCAACTAAATGAGTTGGAGCCGAGTTACTTTTTAGTCCTGTTTTGGTATGATTTACGACAAGTGAAATACGTTTCGTAAATATAGGCTTTGCTTTAACAGAAAAGGAGAGATCAGCAAAATGGAATTAGTGAATGCGATGCTTACGTGTTCCTGTTCAAATGTATTTACGAAAAAGTGGAACTTTAATACTACTTTGTGATTTTCAAGCAAAAGTTATGTCACAGCTATTGTTTTTGGATTTGCAAAGCGTTAACACGAGGTATTCCACTTAGAGGACTGATTTCAACAGCACTTGCTCGAACCGCACCTAAGCACTTCCACTAACCGCACTGAAACAAAATGTTCGTGTGCTTTTGAAATACATTTGTACAAGCAGTTTAAGTTTGGGACATCTATATTGAAGCTAGCAAAAATACACATTAACACTCGTTAAAGCAAACTTGTGGTATGTAGGTACTTAAGATTTTTTGAGGCACATTACTTAGAATTTCTTAACAAAAACTTGTAACTTACTCACGTAAATTACAAAACTTACGTGTTAAGTCTAAAGTTACAAGGTTTTGTCTGGGTTGACCAAAAACTTGTGTTTTTGGTCAACCCAGGGATTGAATCCTGGACCTCACTCTTATCAGTCGCTCTATATTGCATTGAGCAACTACGCAGTCAAACTATTTTTTTCTACCAAAATAAATTTCTCTTTCAAATTGCGCCAGACAGTATCCAGACTGAACAATTAGCATATAAATTAATTTAGTCACTGGAAATTATAATGGAAACAAGAGCTGTTTTCACTTATCTGTGGCGTAGTGCCTGTTCCGTCTATTGTTTCATATCAGCTTCCTTTTTATTATTTATGACACATTCTACTCGGTCATAATTTTTATTTTCATGTCTAGGGATATATTAATTTCATTTACCTTAGGTATTAAATTATCTTTATGTAATAATTGCCAATTATTTTAACTGCATGTGAAGCTTTATAAAGTTACATGATAATTAATTTTGGCATAAGTATAATTAAAATTGATGTTCATGGATAAGTTTACAAATTGCCTATAGTTGGTATGGCAATAACTATTGTGAACATGATAATATTCTCACTGTAATAACTTTAAATTAAGACTTTATAGTCACAAAATAATCCTACTAATATTATAAACGCGAACGCGCGTTTGTGAGGATGGATGGATGTTTGTTACTCTTTCACACAAAAATTAAAAAAATAATTTATTAATATTTTTTTATTAATTAAAAAATTTGGCGCACAGATAGTGTATAAGCAGGATTAACACATAAGATACTTTTACGATATTCCCACGAGATCGAAACATATGCGGGTGAAGCCGCGGGGCGTAGCTAGTATTATAATAAGTGGTAAAACACCCCTATGGTACAATCACGAGCAAAAGTATGTATACACTTGGCTTTATTCAAAAGCGATTTACTCCTTTATTTTTGAATGAAATTTTATGTTATAAGGAACATATCATTTTCGAACCCATAGGTTTATGTAATGTGTCGTATTTCAACGTTGCATTCGTTATTTCACGAAAAAATCGCAATTGAAAGTTGCCAAGTGTTGACATACTGGTGCTCGTGACTTTACGGCACTCGCACTGTGCCCGTGTGGTGGATTATAGCCCGTTCCCTCTAATAGAGAAGAGGCCTGTGTCCCAGTCCCAGCATTGGGAACCTTAAAGACTAATTATGGTAAGCAAGGCCATGAACCTACTCAATCCTACCTACTGCACTATATGTAAACACAAACCCGTTACTAGCAGAAGCTTAGGTTAACCGAGAACACATATTATTGCTGTGTTTTTTGCCTTAATTAAAAGTCAATTATCCTAAAGAGTCTTAAAACTTGACCCGATAAAGACTGTGCTAATGTTGCAGTGATAAAATATATGACGCAGCAAAACGTTTGCACATGACCTTGGTGTGTGTTCAATGCAATTTTTTTTTAACAGCCGATGTAGCTGTCGTAGACTTTTTGTGTCGATTAGTATACAATACATTAGTAGCTTTTAGATGTACATACATTTAAATTTAAGAACAAGTATGTTCGAAGTACAGCAGTGCGATTCTGTAACCATCTCACCATGAAAACTTAGGTGAAGTGAGCGTGGAGTGAGCTATCATTCCAACTAATGCTAGGGTTTGACACTATTGACAGCTCACTTTAAGCTCACTTCACCCAACTTTTCAGGGTGAGATTTTTACAGAATCGATCGGCAGGTCTTATAAGTAATCAATCAATCAATCAATCAATCATTTATTTTGTAAATTTAGTCTTTATCTTAAATTTTAGAATTTCTGGTATAATTGACTGCTGACTTGTTACAAAGCAAAAATACTTGCAGCACCAAGGGTTTGTCGATGCATTGCCAACCTTACAGAAAAGTTGGAATGCAAAAATACTTGCAGCACCAATGGTTTATCGATGTAAGAGTCTGACACTCCCTTCCACTCCACCCAGAGCGGGAGGGGTCATTTGATGATTTCCCATACTCAAAAAAAAAAAAAAGCGTTTGGCGATGCATTGCCACCCTGACAGAAAAGATGGAATGCCTCTTGTGTCTATAATTTCACCGGTAGCCTGTAAACCGGAATACAGAATACTGCTTGGCTATAGCAGTAATATGTTGGAAGTATTTCCCCGGTATCTTTTCAAGGAGCTTTACTAGGTACTACTGAAATTCAACGGCGTTTTTTATTAGCTCTGCAGCTTGTTAATAGTTAAATGATATAACATTTGGCACTTCATTTTTAATTAGTGTAAATGTAATCCAATTGTAACAGACACATGTTTGATTGATTACTCAATAATATATCGTGTGTTATACTAGTAATAAGTCACGAATTAGAATGTACCTATGTGTTATGAACTAAATATGTAATGTCATTGAACATCAAGATGTTTGTGTAAGTAACGTTCTGATTGCTCAATACATAAATTACCCATCAAAGATTAATTCTTACTGATAGGTGAACTATATTTATTTATTTAAACTTTTCGCAAAAAAAGGTACAAAGGCGGACTTAATGCCTTAGGCATTCTCTACCAGTCAACCAAGGGTGGTGAAGAGATTAGATGGCAGGTGCTTTGGTTGAGAGGGACAATAATAATCTCTTAAAACTAGGTACACAAATACATAAATAGGTTACATACATATTATTACTATAATATATACTTATAATATAAATATATATACAAAATCAAGGGAGAGATGTGTTGAGATGAATCTACGCTATTTTTTTTTAATTTGTTTTGAAAATAACTCTGCAATTTCCGCTTGAATGCATACCGACTGGTGGCCGTCCTGATATCAAGAGGAAGCAATATATTGCATATATTTATATATATATATATTTAACAAGTTTTTTAGTGGGTGGTGGTGTTCTTGAGTGGAGACAGCGAATGGAAAATATTAAGGAGGGCGCCTTCAGGCTCGGTGGAGGCTTGGCGAATATACCGTAGTTTTGCGCGGCAAGAAAAAGGTATGTATACGATTACAAAGGGAGATATATGCCCTTTGTACTCATACACACACCTTTTTCTTGTGGCGGTTATAATAATACACCTAAGAGTTACACACAATAAATTGACGAAAAAATAATGCTGACGAATTGGTGATTGCAAGAACCATACCGTATATAATTTCAGTGTGAGAAATAAGATGAGGTATAATTATATTTATATAAAGGTGATTTTGATGTCCATGTCAAGGTTTTTCTTTCTAAAAAGACGTGTAGATAAAGTTTAGCAATATGTAATTAGTTTTTCAAACCTTATTACGACGTCGAGCAATCGTGACATTGAATCTATTTGATCGGCATTTAATAAAAAAATGCAAGTATATAGATTTACAAACTATTAGATATAGGAAGGTAATAAGATTTAAATAATTCATTAAGACCTCAAACTGTCATGTAATAAAAAATCGTGTTTTAATTTGAATTTTAAATGCCCCTGAAAAAATGTACAGACACCAGCACATCAAGCTACTCCAATCTGTCAAATTTCTTTAATAGATTTTCAACTTTATCTCTAAAGCATTAAGGTTCAAGGTTGATTGGAAAAACTACAGTTTCGGGTAGCTTGACCTGCTGGCGTCTGTACCAAGGACTTCTTTGGTCTTTGAGTCTAAATACCTAAATGATTTCGCATTCGAGTTGAACATTATGTGAGATGATTAATTGAATGTAATTAAAGGCAGGAAAATATTCAGCAATGATTTAATTAATACAGTTTTGAATATATCCAATTAAGTTTTATCTTAATAGCTCTAATGCAAAGATATCGTAATCTTGTTTGCCCAGTCAACTCTTACATGTTTTTTTTTAAATCTCATCTATCAATTTGGCAGTCAAATACCTAAAGTTTGCCTTGAAAGCAATTATCAATTATTCTACTTCCGAATACGTCCAAGTGGTGCTGCACCAGGTCCTGTCCAATCATAAATTGACAACGTTGGCATGATAACAATCTTGTTATCGCCTCGTGTTGGCAAAAGGCACGAGAATATTGGCTCATTCATAGATTTGATTGGAGCAGTCAGTAGGTGTGGTCAGCTCAAGGTACGCCGGAATTTCTTTTTCTCGAATCGATGGTACATTCTTAGGTACGTCTGTCATGTTAATTAGATTTCTTTGGCCCAGCAGGTGGCTATGATAACGACGGATAAACTCCAACCCAAAGCATTATTCCAATTAAACCATTTACAGGCACTTTTGAATTGTCAAGAAGTCGATCGGTTAGTCAGAAAGTTGAAGTTGCCAATTCCACCTTAAAAATGTAGATCTCTATTGAGAGGAACGGGCAAGAAGCTTCGTGGACACTCTTTTAAATCAAGATATAGAAAGATGAAGCACGTCTTAAGATAACAAAGATTCCACTATTTTAATAAAAGTTCGAAGTCATAATATGTCCTAACAGTTGCTTATCCAATCAGAATACATAAATAACATTTATACTTTAATACTATTTACAAAGTAATAGGCGTAAAGTCAGATTGAACTGCTATCAAACCGCAAAGTCTCGTTGATCTAATTGGATCGTGTAGTTTCTCAGAACGTATATCTGCGCCCGCGCCGGTCAAGTCCGTGTTATTATATAAAGCTGTGCCGTATGCGCTCTACTTACAATGTGGTGCAAATCATGAGATTAAGTTCTATTATTATTAATTGTAAGTACAAAAGCGCTGGTTGAGAAACATTGGCGAGACTAGATAGAAGTTTCGTTTGGGTAGTTGAGGGAAGTTTTTACATAGTGTGCCACTATATGATCTAAGGGCTGATCCTTCAGTCGATAGATTTTTTTTATTCGTGGAATAAAATTGACGTCTGACATTGTATGGAAGAACTGGCAAAAATTCAAAACTATTCCTCGGATAAAGTTAGCTGGCATTGGAAAAATCGGCCCTAAAATCATTTAACGCTGAAAGGAAAAATAGGGACGCTATTGGCAGATCACGATCATCGTAATTAACATTCACAGATGAACATTGATTTCCCAATAATCAACATCATATAATGGGTCAAAGGGTAGATTGCTGCAGTTTAGTGTTATTAAAAGGATATTGCTGCTTCTTTTGACGATCATTAGAGCCACATTAGATGCCTTTTATAAAACTGATTCGTGGGAAAAAGTTGACCTTATCTTGAGAATGTGGATAGTAGAATTAATAGCACAAGTTATTTTTTTATAGAAGTATGAAACGAGAGGGGAAATAATCATTGGTCATCAAAAAACTCGTCCTTATAGCTGTCAAAAAGAAAAGTGCCCAAAAGGCTGGCAGCATTGCCACGTTATATACCAATAATGATTCTTTGGCCAAAAAAACCTATATACCTAACTATCATTTTATGATCTTGTTTCGATCGATTTTGTTCTTTGCTGTCCTCCCCCCCGCGACGTCCTAAGCAGAGATCCGTACCCCACAGGGGAGCCCTTAGCGTGTAGTCGCTTAGTTTGTAAGTTTTATGCCCTGCCTGGAGGCGATAATTTATTGAGGCACCCACAAGAGAGTCCGGTTAAGCAGACAACTTACTAGGTTGGGCTGTAAGATGTTATTCTCCAAAAACTAAAAATCCATCATTTCATGACCACTTTAAGCTATCAAGTCCACGAGTGAATTGTTAATTTAAATATTGATACGTATATCACTCAAAAAGCTCACTTAATAAATCGTCGATATCTTGCTCCATATATCGGAATGTCGCAACACTTGCTTAACGCACTTGCTCAAACATACGCGGGCGACAGAAACTTGTCCCGCTAACTTTGAGCACAATCTCTTACACCAGTGACTCATGGGTTTGTCTGTAAGTTGGGTAAGCAGAGATATAGGTCGTGGTTAGTTGACAATACTTCCTTCCAATAATAGTAGGATACAAGCTGGTAGAGGCAGAAATAAAACTGGTTTTACCGTTCTTAAAACGGTGTAAGAGCTTTAAAGTTACCTAAAAGTTTGGAAAAAAAGATTTTCATTTTCATACACATCTCACAATAGAAAATGCGTTTTAAATAAGTCTGTTTTGTCCTTTGTTTTTGTATTATTTGTATAGTAAGTTAGTTAGTCATTTAATTTAGTATCTTGAGTAAATAGTTAGTTATTTATACATACAATTTAAAAAAAATCCTTTTGATTTCGCAATCGTTAGAATAAGATATTGCCAAGATTACGCTTTCTCGGATATTAAACGTTATTGGTTTCGCTGACCGGATGTTCGAGATGTTATCAAGCCTTTTGCACTTGATATCACATCACCAAAGTATTACTTTGCAAGACAAGACCCTGTTTTGTATCATTTTAGATTCTGCCAAGGAAAGCTTCATGATTAGGCGTCTTAACAACATACCAAATGACAAATCCGTGGAGAAATTCTCAGGCGAGTATAGAAAACTAGAGGAAAGCAGTGATAAGTGTGATAATTATGTCGCAGGAAGGAAAGTTGATAAGAAATGTTCAAGTGGCCTTGGATGCTTTGAGATAAGAAGATGCTTTCCTCAACCAAACGCATAAGGTTCAAGCCTTATGCGTTTGGTTGAGGAAAGCATATATTGTGTAGTTTTTATGACTTAAATAGCAGAACGTTTTTCATTCCATTTTCCTTTCAAATTGATAAAAAAAATGATTTCCTTTAGGATTAAATGAATAAAAGTTTTGCACAGTATTATGTAAATATTTACACTGTTTTTTTACACGTACAAGCAACAATTTTAACTTCTGTTCGAACCATTAGTACACTGAACTGCACGACGTGGTAACAATTTTACATTGTCAGCGCTTTCATTCTGTAGCAGTAAGAGCAGTTTCCGTAGTTCAATTGTCACAAGTCGTTGCAGTTTACTGTACCTACCTACTTAACGTCCAACCATCGTCCATTTCACTTAACCTCCAGTAAAACGAAAGTCAACTTCGGACATAGCTCCTGGCTTTCGTCGACAACTCAAAAGTCACAGGCCTTGACATCAGCTGCCAAACTTGCACTTTAGGCACAGGCATTGTGCTTTATGCCTTTAAAACACTATTTCTTAATACTTTGGGTTAACGTCCTGTGAAACAGACCTTGGTCAGTGGAACTTTACTCGAAACTGGATCGAATTGTTGCTTAGTCGATTTTTGGTTTGATTTTTAATTGGAGGCTTGTCTCTTGGTTTTTTTAACTGGTTTTTAAGCTTTTTAAGTTTGTGCTCTGGAATTCGATTTTCGGTGGTGACAGTTTCGCACGAGGATAAAAAAAATACAAAAATCAAAAAGGTTCCAAATAATCAGACAGAATCGCTGAATTATATACTGTGAGCATGATCCTTGTATAAATTGTCTTCGGAGTATTTTCAAATATCCGGTTAGATATTATTTAATACTATTGGCCAACATCACGATTTATTTTTTGGACACTGGAACTAGACATAATAAGTCATTCTGGTACAAATCTAATTAGCAAATCTAGATTAAAATGCCAACGAAATGTATGTCGGTCAGAACGCAAAAATTAATCTGCAGCATTTCTTTCTCAGCCTTGCCTTGCGCTACAATTTTAACCATTAATAAAAGAACAATAAAACAAATAAAAAGTCTCATGTAATATCACACAACGATACAGTTACTAATGATTAATCACTTGTTAGAACAAAAGACGGCGCGTGCGCAGGCGGGGTGAGGGAGGGGGGGATGAAGGTAAACAACTGGTGACTATGTGAAGTTCAATTGTGCGTGTTAATCTGGTTTTTAATTCAGTTAGATGTTTGTTTAAGTTATGTTTGACTTTGTTTCAATAGTGGTAGAAGTCATGAAATATGCTTTAAGTCTTTTTGGCAAGTGGTGTAATGAAGAACTACATCACCATCATCAGCCTACATACATACACATAGGCCTCTCCTATTACATGCTATTGAACTGTACATAATGTGCTTAATTTGTCAACATATTGCTGACTCTATTCTCTATATTGTCTATAGTAACATGAAAAGATAATTGAATTGTGTTTAATTTGACATAGTTTTTACATTTTTTTTTGTCATTATGAACATGTCTGCATTATCACTAATATAAAGAGATCTTAAAGCACCATAATAATAAAGTCCTCCAGACCGCATTTCGGCCATTGCGACCAATTTCAGCGGAGACTAGCCATCGGCGCGGGAGATAGTATTTTGCACAAGTGTATGCGCAGACACAGGTACACTCTCTCGTCCCTCACTCTCATTGTCCGACGGGACGGCTATCCAACACGACCTCTCCCTGCCTCGGAAAGCACGAAAGCATTAAGCCGTTGGTCCTGCACCTGATCTCTTGCCATAACAATAGGTTTTAACTGACCCCAATCATAGACTTATACATACATAAATAAATGGCAAAGTTAATGCCTTTAAGTAGGTAATCATAAGTTTAATCTTTCATTAGGTAAGTTCGTACGTGACTGTTCGGCTTAATCTGGGAAACATTAAGCTTTTAGGAGCTTAAAGCTTTAGCAATAATTTAAGTTGTCAAACTGCACATGCATTGGAAAATACGTGTTTCAATGAACACGTGTATTTATACCTAAGTATGTAGGTGTGTTTCAATAAATGTGTGACAGTCACCGATATTGCAATAGTTATATCGCAGGTTGGTGACTAAACTGCGTGAGGTTGATTAGGTGCCTCCAGCGGTTATTTCGCAGACTGTAATGTTCTTATAATTGTATGTATGTTTGTATGTTTACATATATGATGTAATGGGAACGTTTGCTGGGAAAATAAGATGTAAAATGACCTGAGTTTGTTATATGTCATAGATTTGCGAAATCAATGGCGCATCTTTAAATTATTTTTTGATGAACACGAACATCTTGATTAAATGATATATTTAATAAAAATAGGGACAACTGATTATCAGTGCTTTCAACACAATATTCATCAGCATCTTACTAGATGTTAGGTGTACACGCAAAATATAATCTAAAATACATAAATCCAATTTGCCTAGCCTTTTCCCAACTATGTTGGGGTCGGCTTCCAGTCTAACCGGATGCAGCTGAATACCAGTGTTTAACATAGAGCAGTTGCGTATCTAACCTCTACAACCCAGTTATTGGGTAACAGGATACCCCTTGGTAAGATTGATTGTCAGTTTAGGCTTCCGACCACGCGTACCGACTGTCAAAGATTTACGAATGATAGCCGCGGCCCGTGCCTTCCTAGGTACGGCGGGTTTCGATAATAGATGGTCACCCATCCAGGAACTGACCCTGGTAAGCGTAGCTAAACCTTCGATCGACATGTCCAGCTGTAATTAGGTATTCAGTCACGAACCCCTCGGTAAAGTCATCATCTGCCTAGCCTTTTCCCAACTATGTTGAGGTCGGCTTCCAGTCTAACCGGATGCAGCTGAATACCAGTAAAGTACCAAAATATAATCTTAAATGCACACAACCTTATTTTACCTCAATATATTCTTTCATGGATCAATAAACAACTATTGTAACCAAAGCCTGGTAAAAAATATAATTGTCATTCAAAGAGCGAGTAAACTATGTAACTTGATAGTTTGCGTGACTTACTTACCAGAGTTGGTTATTTATTAATAGTTATGCAAATGATGTTATTAAAATTATATTGCAGTTTCAGCCAATATACATTTGAGCATATATGTATATCAATCGCTACAGGTAGCCTATACATACCCAAGCCAAGCCGGTATACAAGCCCTTTACAAAGTTAATGAACATTGTGACCAGTACATCGTGACAGGTGGCAAAATTACAGGCTAAAGTGCACTCAATTTGACTAAGTGTATTGTTGACATTTGTTTGTAAAGCAAACTACTGCTAAGATATAATATAGTCGAGTGCCCAATAGCTTTGATAAAATAGTCGTAGCGTTCTTAGATTGACAAGGTTCTAATAACTTTAATACCATAAGCTTGTATGGATACTTAAAAGCAAATGAAAAGCGATTTAATTCATCTTACAGCCGTTTAGTTTAATCCCTAAACATTTTTGATTGAAATAATGCATCTTAAGCCGTAATATCAATACGCGTTACAATAAATATTGATTTGAATAAAGTATTATGTCATTCAAATATTTATTCAATAATTGTTGAAGTCGAGAGTCAGAAACCTAATACTTTGCTCCGCATCGTAAATCCAATTCGATGTCATTTAGTAGCGAGTACAACGTTATTGGTATTTCAACATCCAAGATTGGAACAGTAGATCAATTTAGCACATAACACGATTGTTACGCGTATTTTAAGTGGGCCCATTGCCTATCTCTCTCATCAAACACAACGAAAACAAAACACAATCCTTTCCCGCCAGCATAAACTTGATCATAATGATAAGCCATCCTGATCCTGCCATCTTATCTCTTCACCACCCTTTGGTTGACTGGTAGAGAATGCCAAAGACATTAAGTCCGCCTTTGTACCTTTTTGTGCGAAAAGTTTAAATAAATTAATGATCAGATTGAAAATGGCAATTTTGCTTAATATTTGTCACATGAAAATAGCGTTAAAATATAGGTATTTATGCATCTTTTTCCATAGTAATTTCATTTGGTTTGAACATCGAAGCTCGTATGAGGATAGATAGCCATCCATCTGTCCTCGTAGGAATCGAAGGACCCTCGAATAAGTACTAGCCATGTTGAGGTCATGACTGAATACCTGTTACAGTACTGTCAGTTCCCTTGAAAATTTTGGTAATCAACTGCATCGGCATGGATTGGGCCAGAAAGTGTTTGGTAAAAGGGTGGTCAAATGATGTTTTGTTCGCTTCAAAGATAAGTTTTTCTTTATATCATTAATATTTTGTGGTTTCAACGACCCAATCAAATGGTCGCCGCCCTTATTGAATTTATTGTTCTCTTATTATCTCAATAGATCTGGTTACACATAGATATTGACCTTGTTTCGGTTAAGCGGTGTTTACACTTTACAGTTAGATAATTCATATATTTTATTGTTAAAAAGATAAAATAGTATGTTATTAAAAGGTGGTTTAATTAAAGAACAGCTGAGTAACAGAGCTACAGCTGCAGTAGAATTGGAACTTAGACAACGTTAAGGAAAAGGATACTGATTTTGATCGCTAGTTCAAGTTACGTAGATACAAAACCAACCCGCACTGGGCCCGCGTGGTGGATTACGGCCCCCTCCCTCTCACAGAGAGGAGGCCAGTGTCCCAGCAGTGGGAATATTATAGGCTGATTATGTGATACAAAAAGAAAGACAACTCAACATACTTTCAAGCTTTTAATTTTTTTTATTTCTTTTAAGATAATGAAAAAAAAAGGAAAAACAATTGCCATTAAATTGAAATACTTATTATGTAAACGAATCTTAACAATCACTTGCTGTCATATAGACCTATTGTTATTGTATCGAGTGGTGTAATGACAGATATTTCGTCGTGACCACTGCCCACCGAGCCCGAAGGCCGTCGATAGAAATATTTGTGAAAATAACCATATTGAGACATTTTGTCGGTAAAAAAACACCACATTGGGCAAAACTTGATAATGATTTTTACGCATTTTATTTTCTCTTAATAAAATGACAACGGTCTTAAATTGGTGTGACAGAAATATTTGATTGTGCTTTGTTTTGTTATTTGAACATTCGATATGGCTAAAAGAATATGGCATTGGTTTAAAGAGGCAGTTGTAAATAGCGGTTTTGGTAAGTTAAAAATTATAAATGGCACGTTTAATAACTAGTTCAGCAGTTAAACGAAGCAGTAAAGTAAACAAAAATGAGTAATAAAAAATAATGAAATGGATCACTGAATATATAATTGAGCAGGAAAATAATTAAATGGGCGGTAAAAATTATTGAACGAGCGGTTACGTGTGGGCATATATTTAAAATGTTTGGTTTTGTATTCAAAATTATGTTTCTGGCACTCGCCGGCCGGCCTCTGCCACGGCACCGCTCGCTTCGCTCGCTCGGCTCGTGCGTTGTGTGGTCACAGTTCTAACCTAACCTAAGCTAGCTGTTTTCGATAAAATAACCGATTAATTGATTTTTTATTACTATCTATGTTTTACTGTCGCAATAATTAAACAACCGCCATTAAATTAAATAACTGCTCAATATGTTTTTCAACTGATCATAATATCATCTCGAATATTTAAATAACAGCTCAAAAAATTAGTTCCCAAAGAATATCGTATCGTATTACCCAGTTGGGTTGTGGAGGTCAGATAAAACGTTCTGGTATTCAGCTGCATCCGGTTAGACTGGAAACTGACCCCAATATGGTTGGGAAAAGGCTACGCAGATGATGATGATGAGGCTAAAAGAAAAAAAAATATAAGGAAATCGATAAGAATATCAGAAGATCAGAAACTGAATCTATCAAAACACGAGCTATGATTTGCCACTTTCAATGAACAAACTAAAGGTTATGCGCTTGAAATATAATTCATTGCTACTAAGGTATGTACTGTCCGCAGTTTGGTACTAGCTAGTCCGTTTTTATGACCGATAAAAAATAAACATATATTTAGTTTGAAAAAGTATTATTTTAATGGCATTTCGATCTTGATGTAAAATGTTTTTATAATGTTTCCTGAAAATATTAGCTACGGTTAGTAAACGTAATTTATCGAATTTGAATGTCATCGTCGCAGAATAGTTCCTATTATTTATTAAGTATTGTGATAAGTAGGTTCCTACTGCCTAGGGTACAAAAAAGTACTGCTTATTTGCCAAAATGCGATACACTTTAAATATGCAATGTGATAGTGTCTTGAATTTTTGCAAAAGTAGAACAATAAATGGCTTAGTAATTTGTAGTATGAGTGAGTATGGGAGTTTACTAAAATAATAAGCTTAAACAAAACTAAAGTTAAGTAAAATGTATTTTTGCATCAAAATTTTCAAGTCTGAAGAAACCTACTCACACCCTAAAACATTGAAAGCGTGATGGTATACATGTAATTGCACCTACATTGCGTCTATAGATAGTGTCACCTGTTACGTACACCAAGAACTACCGGCACGACTTTGATACAATTCCAATGAGTAAGCGTTCACTAGAATATTACGAAAGCATTATTTGTTCTACATAATTGGGTTACTATGTAAAATCAATACAAGCAATTTTACTTTTGTTGGACACCCAAACATTTAATTGCCTACGTTCGTCGTAATAATAAAGTAGATTATTTATTTATTTATTACTGTAATTGCTCGTGACATCACAGCGGGCCCTATCAGAATACCAGCGCTGCGACACTTATTTTTTAAATATCGAAGCATCATGCTGAGATAGGAGCCTTTTTTTGGCCTCACAGGACTTTCTGTTTCATTTTTCTTTTTGTTACCTTATTATTTTTTTTATATAATTTGCTTTTTTTACCTACTTTAAAAAAATAAATAATTTGGGTTTTTCATTTTTGATTATATTTAGGTTAGTTTAGTTTTATCATCTTCCTGTGCGAGTCGCAATAAATACTTTTTCTTTCTTTCTTTCTTTACGTTCCTAAATCTACCTATATAATTTATATTGATTGAATCTTTGGTCTAGTGGTCGCAAGCGCTACGGCTTAACATGAGGTCCTGGGTTTGATTCCCAGGTCGGGTAACGTGTTATTGGGTTTTTCGATCTAAAATTTCTCAGTAGCATCCCGGAGTCTAGATTTATATCCGGTTGATGATGAAAGGCTCGTCCCCTGTTACATGGGACTTAGACATAACTAGCGAAATGTGGGTGTAATATACCTCTCATCACCTCTCATCATAACACCTCTCATCCTTTAAGGCGTGATGTTACATGTCATTCGGGTGAATTCGCAAAAGTACTTTTGTTTACACTGTGTTCCAAACAATGGTCTTTATGATCTTCAGATGTAGTTTGTGACTTATTTTTCATTTTGTGTGTGTGACTTGGCTATCGCATTAGGTTAAGTAAGATCTGGGGGCCTACTCCGAAGTGCAAAGTGCGAAGGTTTGGGTCGGACCGACACATGACTGAATCGAATACTATTGAAAAATGCGAAAAATCAAAAAATGCGATCGGCTCAGTTGGATTGGGACCATAGTCAATATTCGAAAGAGTGTAGGAGTGTAGGACCGGAATCGACCGAACCAAATAGTAACTTCGTAGCAGGAAACGGCCGAACATACGGCCGATACTACTTCGGAGTAGACCCCCAGTAATGATAGTTTTAAGACATTTAAATAAGTAAATGTTGTGTTATGTAAAATGAACCAGCTGGAGTTGTATATGCAAGTAAAACTGCGAGAAAGAGCACCGTCGGATTTTAGTTAGTAGCAGGGAGATATAAATATTGATATTATATGTACAGACGCCAGCAGGTCACGCTACCCGAAACTGTCAAATTTTTCCAATCAACCTTGAACCTTAAAGCTATAGCCATAAAGTTGAAAATCTATTAAAGAAAATTGACAGATTGTAGTAGCTTGATGTGCTGGCGTCTGTACTTTCGTTTTCCTGAAGGCGAAGATCTCATGCCATACTCATACTGGAGGAAGTATGAAAATATTTCGCAAAAGTATAGCATAATCAGCTTATATTGTTCCCACTAGGACACCGGCGTCCTCTCTATGAAAGGGAGTGGGCCATAATCCACCACGCGGGTCCAGTCATGCGGGTTGGTGGATGTCACATGTCTTCAAATTTATGGTGCTAGGACATGCCGGTTCCCTCTCGATGTCTTCCTCCACCGTTTTGAGAGCAATGGAAAATGATTTTTTTTTTTTAAAAACGTTGCCCCGCACTAGGAATTTCTCCTGTATCGTGGGTGCCTTTACAAACATTTAAACTCACATACACAAACAGCCAGACCCGGAACAAATACTTGTAGGTCATACAAATATTTGTTCCGTGCGGGAATCGAACCCGCGACACGCAGCGCAGCAATCAATCGCTTAACCACTGCGCCAACCGTGCCGTCAATTTGAATCGTAATCATTTTTACACGCATAGCGACTCTACCAGTTATTTACTCTTTCTACTTAAAAATACACATGTTTCACGAAACACAAACATATTAGAGAGTTACCACACAGGGCATTAACCCTTTCACTACAAGAAAACATAACATAAACATACAAATAATTAACTAAAGCACGCATAATTACAGCTCACACACAAATAACGCTCGCATAATAATTAATGAGCACATTAGCCTTACTTACCGTTCGTGTAATAAATAAACTAAGGCGATATGTTAGAACACACGTGTGTTCACATGGTCCTAATAGGGCCAGGCGGATAGGGCCATATGTACCACCTCTCACTTTGAGTACAGGGTGTGTATTTACACGCAGTAGGTCAATCCATTTTTTCCAGAATGACCAAAGGGTAACGGATGGGGTGTCCAATTACGGTTTATGCCCAAATGATTGTTTTTTATATAGCATTAAGTGATCTTAAAGGAGTGGCAAAGGTTAAAGTCACAGCTAAGGATTGTACGAACGATTGAGACGCGCTTTACCGAAGCTTGCACGTCTAAAAATCTATACACTAATAATTAAGCTGAAGAGTTTGAGTGCGCTAATCTCTGGAAGTACCAGTCGGAATTGAAAAAATCTTTTTTATTAGATAGCCCAGTTCTTGAGGAAGGCTATATGCTATTTAACATCACGCTAGGACTATAAGGAGCCGAGCAAAAAAAAGAAATAACGTGAACCGAAAACGAAGTGATAGTGCGGACGGGCGATGCGACACGATGCAAAAGGGTGGGTCGGGGGAACAAAAAAATTCACGCGGAAATTCAAAGTCAAAGTTAAATAATTAATTTCAAATATGCACATAAAAGGCACTTTTGATTGTCAAAAATAAAATTGATTCTAGTCGCCCCTTCCAAAAGATAGTTTTCGTATGGAGAAGAATGGGCAAGAAACTCGGACGCGGACGAAGTCGCAGGCAGAAGCCAGTTCTTTATAAAACTTCAAATATGAGTCGTGATTAATTTGAGCCAACTTCATGAAACGTATTTTCACTTTGGACAATAACATAGTTTTAATCCAAAATCAGATAGGTACAATATTTCGCTTAGATACGACTTAGGCTAAAATATCCACACTGTATAAGGTTTAATAGCAGTACAGGGCACTGATAATGGACGCTAATCTGTTATATCAGTTATCAGATTAGACTGGGCGCTCCTATTTTGCATTATGACGTTAAAAGCCAACACAAACGATCAACTGGAATGCACAAAACAGTGCATTTTAAAGGTTATTTTACTCAACATGAGATTTATTTTCTATGAACAATCTTGTTTGAAATCATTTAAGTCATTAAATGGTCAAAATTCGATGTGACTAATTGGAAATCATATAAAATTACGTCAAACTAACCATATTACATTAAACGTGGCTGATCCAGCATGCTCTGACCGCTAAAAACGGATACGAGATCGTTCATTGCCTCATCATCATGTAGGTGTGATCAGAAATATGCTGCTATCATTGAACTGTGACGTGATTGCTGAAGCCCTTTAAAATTTTCACGAACGACAGTTTCATACTGTGGGATATTATGTATAAACAGCATTATTGATATAATCATCCAACAGGATACTTCGTTCTTTGACTTCACACTTATAAATAATCAACCTATAACCTATACCCACTGCGGGGCACTGGCCATATCTCTGTGAGAGGAAGTGGATCATAATCCACCACGCGGGCCCAGTACGGGTGGACGTCACGTCTTCGAAGTTTTGGTTCTAGGACATGCCAGATTCCGCACGATATTTTCATTCAAAGTAAATTGTCTGCTTGGGTTCGAACTCACGACCTTGTAAGTCGGGGAGCCGGATACCACTGGGCCACTGCTTGCACTTTTACTGAACCTGTAATAACGACACTGTCGGAATAGTGACTATACATATCTTCTGTTGCGACTTACGCAGGCGCAGCTTCGGCACGTCTTCTTTCATCACGTAGTTCTCAAGTATTGCGTTTATGAGCTGTAATACCGTTTAATCCTCAAGCCGGTCGGCGTTATCTCTACGCTTCAAGAGAAAACGACTGTGTAGATAAATAATGACGGCTATCCATTTTCTCTCAAATGATTCTTTCAAATTGCATAGTTCAACTAGCTGCTTTTACGAGTTACCTCGTTTGACATGTATGTTAACTGCGGTTTTTAAAATTGCGGTACCTATTGTTAGGAATATATACGCTGGATTGGCAAAGATTTTGAGAAGCTTTTTAGGTTTTTTGGGTCCTGTAAATATAAGATTTCCACTCCTTGCGTGGACGCTGTATATAGCACTTTGTTTTAAAAGAACCTGCAAATATTAAAAGTTGCAATAAGTGATCGGTTGCAAAACGATCAATATTTTAACTGAGAATCGAGCACGTGAATTTCAATGTTGCGCTCTTGTGCTGAATTCAAGGCTACAGTTTGCGCGTTGATGCCAACCTGTATATTATTTCTTTTTTTATCTTTCTTTTACGCATCCTCCTAATAAACTAGTCTAATGTCAATATAATTGTGTGTGAAATTCATGAGCACGTGTGAGCACGTGAGTCGTTTGTTATAAAAGAATAATTAATGACCGTGTGAGTTGAGTTTGATTGAAGGTTAGGTACTGGTTGTAGGCTTTTAGACCACAAACACTAGATTATCTGTATAACTACACATTCAACAAGGCATTGGTCTTGTTTGTGTTACCAAATAAAGCGATGAATGTATGTTGTATTTTGTTGTAGAACTGCAATCATGTTTATTGTATTGTTGGTGTTTTAGCTACATATGTGCTATGATTGATTGTTTACAATGGTATCATTTACTGATAAGTTTGTGCTTTTTTAATTAGGGTTACTTTAGTTTTTAAAGAATCAAGATAGGGATACTAATGTAATTAAATAGGAAACAATTTGTAAGGCTTCGGTAACAATTTTCATGTAGGTATTAAGAACTGAATTATATACCTTTTATGTCACCGTAAGTGTAATTGTGAACACAATTAGTATAACAGTAGTATCCTATTATAGTATAAATTATCTTGCGAGATTGTAAATTATCGATAAAATGTGAACTGTACCAAACTGATTACAATATAACGTATTCATTTTCGATAGTTTATAATCTATCCATATCATCATCATCATTCTCCTGCCCTTATCCCAATTTATTTGGGGTCGGCGCAACATATAACCCGCTCCATATCAACCCGTCAAATTGTGAACGAACGTGTACTTACCGACAGGGTTCACAATCTGTCCGATTTTATCACTCGTTGAACCGTCCCTGATTGGTGCGTCTTGGCGGTAGCTCGTACATACATATACTCACGTCTTCTTACCATGGGGGTAGGCAGAAACAGAAGGGCGCGTCCTGCTACGATTCTTACATTATTAGGTACTCCTTTTGCTTCGGTTACGTTAAAACTGAACTAATTCATGAATATCGTCTTATTTATGTATTTTCTTGTTTTGCCAAAGCAACAGTTTTTCTCTTTATGCTACTTCTAACCGTATCCAAGTAGCTGTTATGTCGCATGAAGTAACAGAATTATGCGTTCCAATGACCGGCCACCAGCCGTCCAGTATTGTTCAAACGCACTTTCTTTGTGTTCATAGATTAAAGATTTCATAATGCATTGTTGCAGATGGCACTTTCTTTTTCAGTGCTACTCATTAAACGTTACGTGCGTAATTGATAGTTGTACTTTCTCTTGTTATTTTCATTTGTTCTTAGTGTGACACATGTCTGAAGAAAATCTTTGCTGCGAAGAAATATTTATTTTCTCTTTCATATTATTTGTGGCTGACGAAGATACTTGCAATTATTAATTTATTTTATTAGTTGTAACATCACATATTAACCATTTCTTATTTTACTTTCCAGGTGGAAGGTGCGTCGAGGAGTAGAAGGTTGCAAACATCTATAGCTTCAGATGGCAATAGTGTTGCCAGTTCTGATCAATCGGAAACCGTGCAGCCTACATTCAGGCCTCGCAGCAGTAGGAGACGAGAAGAAACTCCTCCGAAAGAAAGAGATGTCGTCCGAACAAGGACGAGAACCAGGCCCGAGGTTGTTCCAACCCCTGAACAACCTCAAGCTCCAAGTGCAAACAACGAACGATTCGATTCGAGAAGGACTCGAACGCGCAGTCAATCAGCTAACACTGAATCTACTAACAGAGATGCTTCACTAACAAGAGAACCTGTCGCCCGGACCAGGACAAGAGTCGTGAGCAGAAGACCCATTTCAACTTCCCCGCCTACTCAAGCGCCAGTGGAACTCACTTCTCCAAATATCGATGAAAGCAAACTCGAAGTAATCAATTCTAACCTAGATGATATAACGAAAATACCTAAAGAAGACACAACTACAACCACGCAGTCCAGACGCAGAAGCTCTGTAACTTCAACCACTGAGAGTGTGGCAACGAAAAAACCGCGTGGCCGTGTAATTACTCGTGCTAATGCCAGGTCACTAGACCTCGCCGTATCAGGAACGACCAATACTTTAACAGTAGCCGAGAAAGCGCCCACAACCGCAAGAACCGCCCAATCAGCTGACTTGAGGAATTCAAGGAAATTGAGATACAAAACTCGACCTTCAGATACCGATACGAATTTAACAGGTGAAGGACTCGTTACAGCTAATGAAGTAATAAAGTCTAGTCAGAACAAAGAGAGTGTTACTAGTCAAGCAGAATATCAATCTGCCGCTCCAACCGTCGTGGAAACTATTGTTCAACAGAGCACAGAGCCAAACAAAGCGAAGACAACAACGTTGAAAGTGACGAAGGTGGTAAGACGTCCAGTCAGAGGGAAGATGAACTTTAGACCTACTGTGTCTCTGCCCAAAAAGCTCGTTTCAGATGAAGTAGCCGAAGATGATAACTATCCAGCTAGTTTCAAGGCTTTAATCCAAGCTAAGAATGCATCGGTGAGTGATGTCAATATTTGGTTAGATTACAATAAAAAACAATCATCTGAATTACTACGCAGTGACTTGAATACAAAACTGAGATCACATTTAGTCTCGCCGTAAAACTGATTAATTAATTTTCAGACACAAGTGAGCTCTCCAACCGCCGAGAGTTTAACACCGAAAGCATCACAAAAAGTTTACAAAACCTACTCTGCATCATCACAGTCAACACAAACAGGGACAGGCACAAACAAATACTCAAGGGTAAAAATGTATTTTAGGGTACTAAAAGGGGAACTTACATAATACTCTTTTTATAGACCACTTACTTATCTAATTCTTAAAAGCATAAAGCATTTTTTCTCTTCACTTTTTTTTTAAATGATTTAACTATCTAAATCTTCAGACTTATTTCATTCATTCGTAACACACATTTAATCACAACTTATTTCAAAGACACATTTGTTCGAACAATATTGTGTGTCGCTAATTGGTTGTGCTACTTCATAACCTCAAATTAATTTCTGTTAATTATAAAAATTACAGTTTCGCAACAAACAAACTGCAGCAGAGGAGTCAAAAAACGAAAACAAAGAAGAAGCTAAAATATCTGAAACGACTGTAGCACCAGAGGTGTCCAAACCTAGGAATTCTGAGTACAAGCCCCGAGGGACTTACTCTGCTAGGACTAGAAAATCTACCCTAACTCCATCTTCAACAGCTACCACAGCTGCAGGTCAAAGTACCGAAAAACCGATATTCAAGTACAGCAGAAAATTTAAAGCACCCAGTACTGAAGCACCTAAAACTGAAACTATAAAAAGCAAATCAGTTGAACCTAGTAACACGTTTAAAAAGCCGTTCGTACGACCTCCAGTTTATTCTAGAAAATTTAAAGGAAAATCCACAAGTGGCGCTGAAATTTCATCTACAGAAAGTACAAAAAGTGAAAACGCGGTGAATATTCCAAAAAGAACTGTACTGCCTCGGACTTCTTATTATTCAAGATTGAGAAACAATGTCAAAAATGAAACAACGTCAACAACGGAATCCCTTAAAGAGGTCAACTCCGAAATTGTAACAAAGAAATCGGAGGAAACTGTTGACACTCCACTTGTCTTCGCATTATTAAATAATTCTGAAGATGTAGAAGCTGTTAGGATCGATACGCAACCAGAAAATAATGATAACCATATGTTTTTAGTATCTGTCACTAGTAAGGAGTCTTTAGAGACTAATACAAGCAATGACATACCGAACATGGCGGAAGAATCTGAAAACATGCCTGTGGTGAATGTTTCTCCAACAATTTCATCAAGACTAGACGGCGACAAATACAAATACCATGCAAATTATAAAGATCAGAATTCAACCAACGATACTGAAAAAGAAAAAGGGTCCTCGACTGTGTTCCCTCCTGTTAGAAATCTACAAACAAGAAAGTTTGGACGCAATCGTAGCAAGTCCAAAGACGCTAACTCAGATAATACAGCAACCACTCCTAAGCCCCGAGAAAGGAATTTAAGGAAATTCAGTGAATCCTTCTCTAAAACGACCGAGGCCTCAAACAATGGGGTAAGTACTTGACACTTTTTTCTTCTACTCAGTTCACCGAAAATGTTTCTGATGTGTTTCATTGTTATTACGAAACTTTACAGATAACGCCTGAACCAGATAAATCTAAGAGTAGGTTCAGTTCTAAATACAGAGCTTCGTATCTTGATAAACCATTTTACAAACCCACTGTACCTACCATTACACCATCAACTGTAAGTAACATGATATAGAAATTAACACCATACCATGCTACAGTTTTTTTTTTTTCAAAATTACAATCCCACTAATAATTTGATCTGAACTCTACAATTGTAATTTTACGCAAAGCCCCTTTATCGAATTGGCCTTAAGATGTCATTATTCACATTTATTTTAATTATAATATCTATCGTTGCACTTGATAATAATATAATCATCATCATCTTTATCAATTTGGAGTTATTACTGATTGTTTGGCTAACACTTTATAATTATAATATCATAGGAAACTTTTGAAGTATTAATAGTTTTGTAGCCTAAATAACAATCAGCAGTTACTCTATCCAGATTGGCATTTAACTTTATAATCATATTAGCATCAATTGGTATGAAACGTGTCATTTTAACATTAATGAGAAATTTCTTATTGCTAAAGGCTTGGCTGAAATTCTACGTCACTGACCACCTGTTGACAAAGTCTGTAGAAGAGCCTAATTGGTTCGAAGGAGACATGTACACTACCGAGTCGATGTCAAGACTGAACAACACAACGCCATACTTTCATGAATCATCCATTGAACTGGTTAATGGAATCATTTAGTTAACATACATTGTCACGATCATTGCTCATCTCATTCACCCTGTTGTAAATGGATATGATTTAGTTTTAAAGAGATATATGTAGATTATAAGTGCATTTATATTGTCTTGGTAACGTTAAGTTCATAGTAATAGTCTTTTTTTTAATATTTTTATTGAGTAAAAATCTCTTTAAGGCAAAATTTTACTTACATCCACAAGTTTTTGCGTTAGGATGTTCTATATACCGCACTAATTATGAAAGCATTTAACTTGACGCAGAAACTTAACAAACTAATGTACGTACATGTAGAATAGCATTCACTAACATACTATTAATATAAGACATTAAATATTGTATACATGTTACATCTTGTTTTAATACATAACGTCATCTATGGCTAACTTTCATTTAACACTAACTTCTAAACATATCTAACTATTATCTTAATTCCAAAATAAATAAAGAGGCTTTGGTCTTTGCACGAGTTCCTCCCACTCGGGATTTCTATTCCATGCAACAATTTCTTTTCAAACAACTTGAACATTTTATACACAAGAACGTCTATTTTTCTGTTTATATGGGTGAGATTACTTCTTATTTCAGGTAGAGGGAGAAGAGATACAATTAGGGCCAGACCTGAACGCTATTTCCTTTACTCAAACACGAAGGACATTGTCCTCGGCAGACTTGAGACTGTCCGAGAGTCTGGTGAAGCCGTCACACGTGATGAACGTTGAGGCATCACATCACTCGCCGTCAGTTACAGTATCTATATTCGATGCTCTAGCTGATATACTCACGTCTACACCCAAACCACGAATCTCGACAACAACCGAAGTAACGAAAGTACAAAATCTTAATACTGACGTTAAACAAGTACTCAATGGCGTGAGTAGCAACATTAATGTAAATAGTGTTCAAGACTTAGCTGGTCAGAACACATTTATGTCAACCAACGCCGATGTAAGCACTACTACTAAATCTGTACAGCCCACTGTTCAAGCTACACCAAATGTGATTAACAGTATTTTGGTCGGGGGAACTGTTACACAGTCACTAAATATAGAAGACGGAAAAATCACTCCTGTGAATACACCACAACCTCCCATTCCTACTCCCACTACTCCCGTTTCCGCAAGGAGACCATTCGCTATCAGAGTTTTATACTCTGATACGGAACCACCAAAAGACAAACCCACGACTGCATCTACACCAACTCAGGGATCGACTGACAGCCCGAAAATGGTATATAACACTGTGTCTGATCTTTTGTTGTCCAATAACAATTTAGTATCTTCAGAACTAACTAGCATGTTGTCAAATAACATTATAAATATAATAGAAAATATGGATGAAAACAGTAGATTGAAACTAAAGAGTTTAGATATGGCTAAAGTATTAAGAAGTTTGATTCCCAGAGCTTTAGGTGGACTTGCGACTGTACTTGACAATGCTGATTCCGTCCCGAATACCACACCTTACAGTTTGGAGGATATTAGGGATACTGAAATTATTGATATAGATGGTATAGAATCCAATAATGCCCTCCAAAATGTAGGCACTAGCGGTAGTGTAAATATCACTGTAGATAATAGAAATGTACCCATTAGTGTCACACAAACTCCCGCTAATGTAAATAGTTCTGTTACACCGGGAGCTGTAGAGAGCACAGGGTCTGTATCTAGTAGCCAGACGACGACAGCTGCGACTCTAACTACAGGTGCTAGCTCGGAACGACCTAGTTCTGCAGCTACACCAAACGCCACACCGACTATAGCAACAGCTACGACGTCATCTGTCTCCTTAGAAACGGACTCGGTAAATGTAGATAATATTAGTAACAGTGACTCTACTAACAAGATTGATCCGGTTCCCATACCTTTTTTCACAAACTTCCAAAGTGTAGACTACTCTTCCGTGGAATCTGATAATCTTGTCAGCAGTTCATCAACACCTATTTTGAAATCCTTATCCTTGGTATCCTCGTCAGTATCACCACCGGGTGATATTGATGATATTCAGGATCCTAGTCAAATATCGCGATTGCAATTATGGGTTCTATCAAAGAAAGCTAGAGTGTTGAAGATGATTGAAGACATAATACGACAGCACAATGACGAGTTAGCGACTGTACCACCATTGACTGACTTAGTGAACCCATCAGGCAATATCAATTTGTCTGCACGTTTGACTAACATTATGAACACTATGACCGCCTCGACTGAATCTTCGACAACTCGTGATATTGAACCTACTACTCCTATGACTCCCTCATCCTTTGTTGTAAATCCCCTATCCACCAATGTGCTTGAAATTACTACGAGTGGTAATCCCGCAACGGGTCTCACAACAACGGCAACGCCGTCAGATACAGTAACTACAGGTATTGTGCCATCTACTACTGAGATTTCTCGTTTGGGTTCCACCGAAGCAACCAGTGGCACAACGGGTTCGTCTTCTGTCACTACAACAGTTACTACCGAATCTAGTGAAACGGTCAATGATATAACAAGTACGACTCCCACACCTACAACGGATGGTCAACAAATTGAAATATTAAATCGATTCCAAGAGAGTGCTATTACAACCACAACAGTTGCCAATACAGAAACAATGGAAACTACAACAGACGCAGCTAACACGGAGACAACCACACAACTAATTGTCGAAACGACTACTGTTGACATAGACACCACTACAACTACCGACGCTTCAGACAGCAACACTACACAAACAACAGTTAGTACTCTGAGTGTTGGATCACCAACCATTCCGAAAAAAGATTATGTTATATTCGGAATATTACCTAATAATACAGTGGTACGTAAAAATCCTAACGAGGACATATTGGAATCATTAACAGAGGCGAGCCCATATATCGTTTACGGTGTACTACCAAATAACACAGTAATACGTAAATTCCCGAACGGGACTAGAGTGCCACGTGTCATGCAAAAAATTGACATACTTCCAATCAGTCCGTGGAGTCTACGAAATCCATACAGCCCCATCCATAATAATCCGGCCATTGTCAGACCGCAGCCTAACCCCATCCGAGATTCCACTAATACTGTGACATCCACAGACACATCAAATAACGGAACGGAAAGATTAACCAACGACACTGTAAATAACCAACAATCGATGGTATTGACTTTATGTTATTTAGCTTGAACGCTCCGCTTGGTGCTTTGTATCTTCACTGCCAGCGCATTATCTCTGGAGCGGCCGGCGCATGCGGAACAGACTTCGGGTTCTTCGTAAGCTCTGCATGCCTCTAGCACAATAACCGCTTCTAATAACAACGCAAGGCGGTAACATTTTATTTCGTAATTGCAGATTACTTCATCGGCACTTAATATTAAAAGCAGTAACGGTATAAAAACTACCACAAATATGCCAGAAAAAAGCACTGCCTCGCATGTATTGAGTTTACGCACAACTACAATGCTACCTTCTATTGATGAGATTCTGCTTAATAGTATATCTTCGGCCGCTAAACAGGAGATGGTCATATCGGAAATGACGAGCTCTACTCGCGAACCAAGAATATTAACACTGGATATTGATCCGGAGGTATAATTATATTATTTATATAAACGTTTCCTTATTTATATATTACTCTTTTATAATAACTGTGGTCACTAATAATCACTATAATTTATCACATATTTTCATATGCAAATATAACACTTGGACTTGGTTTAATAAAGTAGTGTGTTGAATTTCTTTTATTTGGAAAGGTAAGTGGTGAGGGGTTACACAATTAGTTATTTTGCAATAAAATAGATACTGCTGTTGCAACTTTCACAGAATAATATGATGACCAAATTTTAACATGAACCAAAACAATTACAGACGAAAGAAATACGAACGGAAAAGCCACAAGAAGGTGATGGAGGTGCTGTATTTAAATTTATACCGATAGACGAGGTTACAATACAACAACAAAATTCAAACGTACAAAGACTGGCTTCTACGAAAGCACCGTCACAAAATTCCGTACAATCTGAGATACAGACAATGTCAACATCAGCAGTGACTGAGATGAGTACGCAGACAACACAGATAGAAACACAGGAAACAACTGCAAATGTCGCTACGACAACAACCCAGGGAACAACAAGTGTTGTTCCTGAAACAACAGTGGTGTCTTCTGCATTCACAAATGCTCCGGTAACTATGGCGGCAACAACAAACCAGCCGACTACTCTACCGCCTACGACTACCACCACGTCTGCTCCAATGACTACCACAACAACACCAGCGCCAACAACAACAACGACAGAGCCTACAACAACAACGACAGAGCCTACAACAACAACTACTACAACCACTACCACTACGACTACTACCACTCCAGCTCCAACAACTACAACTACAGTGGCGCCAACCACTACAAGTACAGTGGCTCCAACAACGACAACACAAGCGGCCACAACAGCACAAGCAACAACTATTGTTCAATCCACAACTATTAGTATCGAAGAGGAGTTAAAGAGATACCGAGAAGACGTGCAATTACTTCAAACATTATTGCAAGCGACAGGCCGTAATCCAAAGAATTTGAATGTAAACCCTAATTCACTGTTGTTGGGTGACCTAACTACTACTCTAAGACCAACTACAACAACAGTCGCACCAACTACGACTACAGCACCAACTACAACGCAAACCACTGATCCAGTGAAGTTATTGCAGGCGTTATTTACAAATGCAAACAACCCAACAACATTATCTATACCAAATATCGGTGGAAATATAAGAGTAACGACTGGACAGCAAGGAACTACAACAGCACGGTCTATAGAAGACGATATCAAACAGTTTGAGGAGGACACTAAATTATTACAGGCGCTATTACAAGCAACGGGTCAAAATCCTGCTTCTCTAGGCATACCTACATTAGATAGTCTAACAACTAACAGAGTTCCTACCACAACACAAACAACTACTCTACCAACAACTACAGCCAGACCAACAACAACTACGCCAACAACTACTACCACTACTACAACAACAGCTAGGCCGACAACAACTACAACTAGACCAACAACAACAAATAGGCCATCAACAACACAAACAATTGAAGACGATCTCAAACAATTCCAAGAAGATACGAAACTTTTACAGGCTCTGTTACAGGCGACTGGTCAAAATCCAAATGCTTTGAATATCCCAGTAATTTCTGGTGTTACTTCTAACGTAAGGATAGCTTCTAACCCTCAAACAACGTCAATAGGGTCAAACCCAACTACTCCATTGAACGTCAGGCCCGTCTTTACAACAACTAATGGGCCATTGTTTATGACCTTTGCTCCTAGAACTCTAACCACTACGTTACAGCCTGTGACTGATGTTGGGATTTCCACGACTTTTACGCCTTTCAACCGGGGAAGACAACCAACGACAACAATTAGGAGCGCCCCAACAACACTGACCGGTCGTCGTGCTCCATTCACTGGGTTCACTTCAACAACAGAAATGCCCAGTTCTTCTACCTTCTCCGTTGAAGAGGATTTGGCTTTCTTAAATAACTTGGTAAGTGTAATTATATAACTTAACATATAAAAAAAAATAGATTTGTGTATTAACTATGTTCCTTTAAAATTGTTTTCAACTGAATAACTTGAAATGGTTCACTAGTAATTACGAATTGTGTGGTGTGTAAAATAAAAAGTAGCGTAGTACACACTGTGTATGCCACTTTTTATTTTCGTGGATAGTATGAGTTGTTACGAACAGTGTAAAAGTAATGACTTGTTAGGAACACTATGCTGTGAAGAGCTACAAAGAGAAAATTCATTTCACTGTCTTAACTGTTGAACGATTTGTGTTTTCCAGAAAACTGTGCTGAAAACAAACCCTAGTAATGAAGATCCTGAGGCGGCTCTCGCTAATCGTATCATAGCGCTAGCTGTAGAAAGGAGTCTCACTGAGATACAAACCGGCACCGATGAAACAGTCCGTACAGGGAAAAATATAGCTGTCAGTGGAAACGAATTGATACCTTCGACCAATAGACCAGTAACCACAACTACACCACGACCAACTACTACAACAACAACACGACCAACAACAACTACACAAAGACCAACAACTACACAGAGACCAACAACAACTGTCAATGGAAAATCTATTGAAGATGATATCAGACAGTTCCAAGAAGATACTAAGCTCCTACAAGCACTACTAAAAGCCACAGGACAAGACCCATCCAAACTCAATTTACCTACACTACCTGACCTAAATGTGAGTCCTAAACTACCAAATGGTGTCACTGATGACTTGAAACTGCTCTCAAATCTACTAGCTTCGCCATCTCCGTTGAACGAACCTTTCGATTCGCTAACGCCGAAGCCTTCTATTAACATTAACGTTAAGGAAGTTAAAAATACCGCACCTACGACAGCTTTGCCTTACGGTGCAAAAATTGCTGTTAAGGACAATCTCAAAAGTGAACAGGATGATGAGAAGTTGTTACAAACTTTGATCAAATTACAGGGCGCACAGGAGACTACGACACAAAGAAGTAAACTCACTATCACGGGTAAGAATTGACAAATATTTTTTAGGATAATAGGCTAATATTTCTCTCATGTACGACATTAAATATCAAATAAATCTGCAACTGTGTTTTATTGTGTTTAGTTTTGTTAATTAATTTTAGTGGTTGTTTCAGTTTAATTTAAAATATGTTCTGTTAAAACAATATTTGAAACATGTAATTTAAAATGTTTCAGGACAATCTTCGGACGAGGCTCTACAGAAACTGATTATGCAGACACAATCGACGGGCATGGTGTCCGAAGCGACGCGAGCGCCTATATCTTTGAGCACCGAATTCGGCAAGAGCAACGACGCGTTGCTCGCAGCTTTGCTGAAGGACCAGGGATTCGGTCCCACCACGGCAAGTTCTTTGGATGAGCAACTCCGACTCGCTGTTAGTCTAAATTTTCTTACTTCTCCTAAAACATTGGAAGAAAACTAATTTCTTCCAAAACCCATTTTACATCTTAAAACTTAACTTACTTTTCACTGATGCAATCAACTCGTAACTTCACTCCGCTTTCTGCACCATTATATCGATATCTCTCATCTACCTCTTCATCTTATTTCATTGCCTTTATTTCAGTATGTATCTATAATCCATTAGCAACTCTAGAATTAACTATAACCTCGTAGGCTTTACTCAACCAAGTGGTAGTGACGCCGAAGACCAGGCGGACGACAACACCGCCGCCGCCGCCACCGCCGCCAGCGCAGCGGAGGCCGATCTTGGATGGATTGGCCTGGCTCTGGCAGCAGTGGAGCGATACGGCTCCAGGGTCAAGAGGAGCCGCAGCCCCAAGGCCTAATAGAAGGCCTGAGCCTGCGCCCTCAGCCAGGCCCGCCCCGTCAGTAGCGTCAGCCAGTCAGTCGACGAGCAACAGGGTCAACTGGTTTGGCTCTGGGCCGTTCGTTGGCAATGCTGATGATAAACCAACAAATAGAGTGGGTTTCGCATCGTTATTACTTAAACTATGTGATTGGGGATGAGGTGTTGGTAACAGACTTTAGATTAAATATGCAGATTTATTGAACGAAATATTTTTTAAAAATATTTCGCGATCTTTTTAGTAACTTGTTCCTATTTAATCTAAGTCTGTCGTTGTATAGATATTTGTATAGTAGTGGAGATCAGGTGGGATGTACATAGTGAGACATGAATTAAGATAATTATAATTTTTTTCTTAGATTTTCTTTTGTAATATTTTTGTTTTCTTAGTTAATTATTTATTAAACATTGGCTTCATTGGCTTGTACATAAACATTGTGCCGTTAAGCAGCGCGTTTTTTTTGTATAATAAATTGTTTTTAATTTATGTGTGTTTGTATGTGTTGTATTTAGTGTCAATAATATAATTTTCCCATCCAAAGTTCACCCTATTAGTACCTATACCAGTTGTTTATAACAAAAATTTACCTAAATTGATTCTAGACTTTACAAAATTAACTAAGCTTGGAATGAACACCGCATGTTTTCACACCAGAAATTCAACATTTTTAAAAGGATATTTAAGTACATAAAGCTAAAGTCTAGTTCAATTTATTCCTTATCCCTTGGCGTCATTCATCGCCATTTAACATACCATACCCCATGAAACATTTCCAAGGGATTTGGTAACATTCATCCTGACATGAATGAGTAGTAATACCTCTGTAAATAATACATGTAGAGTTAATATTATTAATATACCCTGTTGACTATACATAATAATCACCTATTGAATGTGTAGATATTTATTAATATTTTTTTATAAAAAAGTGTTACATAACAAGTGTTTGTGCAGTGTAACATATTCGTTTGGTGAGTAAAACAATACGATTGGCTTTGAAAATAACAAAATTTTAATTCTTCTAAATTCCAATAATTCTGCTGGACGCTTGCCTATTAAAATTACTGATGATTTTAATATCTAACTACGAAACCTTTGTACACTATACCTTTTTGTAAAATTGTATGACTGTTGTTATTGAAACCTTTAATTTTTGTACAGTGTTAAATATTTAATATCAATTTATGTTCAGCATGTTTGACTAATATTTCACTTACCTACACTTTTCCTTTCTTCGTTGTAGTATATCTATCCTTGTACATATATATTTGTAGATATCTGTGTATACTTGATTTACGTGTACTTATATGTATATAAAATAGTAGTTAGTATGTTCTTCTACATACGTCTTGTTATTCTATCTTTTTGTTCTCACACTGTCATATATTATTTTATTTTCCATATTCGTCACTTCACTATTTCAGTCACTTCCGTAATTCCGCTATCACACAAAGCACTTGTTATTTAAGTTCACATTGTATATTTTGTATGAAGATTTTTTTAAAGTATATTAATTAAAGTTTGAAAAAATATGTTCAAAAATATCGTAATTCGAACATAGAGGCGTAATTCGAGATACAGTATTTATTGCAACGAAAAATCTATTAATTTCCTACCATAGCATTTTTTAAATTTCCAAAAAAATTAAACTTCAAACATATTTTCAATAAAATCTTCAAACAAAACATACACCAAATCAGCACAGCTCACTGCCTCAGCGTTACCATACATGCTCTTACCATCTTCATAGTCTGTGCTAATATCTAACAGCGGTGACTTACACCTAGATACCTCTGGAGCCTCCGAGGGCTGTGACGGCAGAGCAGGCGCCTGGACGAGGGCAGCTCGTGTCAGCTGCCATTAACGTTACCAGGGCCTTCTCACAGTTCTTAGGAGCTGCGATACAGGTAAACACATTCCATTTCAGCTGAGTAGGTAATTGTTTTAAAATTGGAATATGTTTGGTGGTAATCGAATGTCGTATAATAACCGAATGTCGTGTGTTAACGTTTTGTCGTATTTAGTGTAAATTAATTTTAAATTGATTATTGTATTGCAATATTATGTCGTATTTGCTAAAGGCATTTTGTAAATTATTGAAGATTATTTTCAGGATTTGTATTGAAGATTTTTGTTGTAAGTTGTAACTAATTGAGTAACTGTCGTAATAATTTTCATAACGATCTCAAATATTTCTACACAAATAATATCATAGTAACGAAGCATTTTAAATCATTTTCATGATTTCATCATAATCGATTAATGATTAATATTTCAACGACTATTAACTTAACTTTTAAATTAAGTGATAATCATGTAGGTAACAATTTTTTTTTGTAGTTGTGACCGAACTTTTGACCTAAAGACAAATAATAAATAAAACCCATTCTCCTAAAGTAATTGTCAATTTAGTATCTAGTTTTTTATCCAGTTTTAAACCTACCGCTGTCCATACTATCCAAGAATTCATTTCTGTTTATCATATTCCAGGGTGCCGCCCAGACGGTCCAAAGCGTGATCCGGGCCGGTCAGCGAGCCGCAACTGACGTCTACGTGAACGGTTCCGGCGGTGGTTCCGGGTAACCACCGCACCGATCATAGCGGACTCCAATGCGTTGGACTCGAAACTTTTACGAAAGTGTCATAGTACGCACTATGTGTTGCAAGTGCTCAAATGTAAATAGTCGGTTGTAATGTTAGTTATTTCGTAGCATTGATTTGAAAATTAAGTTAATTAGTTCGATAAAGTCCTCTTATTGTTAGGGATGCAAACATATCGGATAACTTACTGTCATACATTATCATATTTATATCCATTGTCGTAAACCTGTAAAAAAATAATGAAACGCGGTAGAAAATTGCCATTGAGAAAATAATGTAATATTGTATGAATTATAGTAAAAAACTTGATCCTGTCGGTGTTGACAGTTATTCATGATATGTTTCTTTACAACTTGATCCCTTAAAAGTTCCTAAGCAGAGGTATTGAACGTTTTCAATCAATGTCTATGAATGAAAATCATAAGGACTTTTGTAATATACCTACCTTAAAGTAGTTTGGTGACAAATTGAGCAAGGACATCTATTAGGTTTGCAACCTAAACGTCTGAATCTAGACTTAGGCAAACAATGTGATGTTAGCACTACCTTAGTTTGTATTATTTAAAATTTTAATAATTATCTCTACATCTCTCTACTCAATGGTTTCATTTTATGACAAACGCATGATAAATGTAAGAGACCTATTAAATTTATGATGAGGTTTCTATTACATAAGGTTTTGTCACATGTGTTGAGATAATAATAAACAACAATATTAATCTCTTCGGTTTATTACGCTTAGCAAATATAGGGTTGAAAGGTAGCTTTTACTTCTTTTATTATATTTTTAAAGATGAAAAAGAACCTTCTTTTGGTTTAGATTCTGTAAATAAACTTTTGAAACTTCATTGAAAATATGGGAAAAAATAAAACAATAGTTATTTTTATAAATTAATATGGTTTTCAATTTGGACAACAAATAATTATTTAAAATTTTGAAAGGTTATTTTTATTAAATCTATTGTAATGTGAAAATCATTTGTCGTATTGAGTACGACAGACCATTATCAAAAAATGTTTGATACCTCGACGAATTTAGTTTTAAGACTCTGTAATCTTAAGCCTAACATGTGCCATTTGCACGTGCTTGATGTACTCGCTTCTACATTCTTCAGCTTTTATTTATTTATTTAAGACAATCTGTGTTCTACATTCGTCTTTCAATGTAACAGAGATTTGGGTTTCGTAGTCAGGTAATATTAGTAGGTAGTTTGGTTGAATTTCGCTGAAATAAAATTATTTTATAAAAATAAAACGTGAAATAATAATGTTTTTAAACGATTTTAATAAGAACTAAAAAGCTCTATTTAACGTCGTTATTTGAAATAAAACGAAAAATTACAAAATAATCATTTGTGTTTTGTTTCTTTCTCTGCTGTGTAAATATTAAAAAAATGTTAAAAGTCACAAAATTGTGACTGGCAAATTCAATTAACTAAATTGCTATGACTAAGCTTACTAATGAACCTGACTTATAAAACTGGGGATGTTTTAATTTGCGACAACCAAGCCGTTTAGCTTCTCACTGCCTTTAGATATAATAATTAATAATAAGTAAGGATCGGGTACTCTAGAATTAATGCTGCCAGCCGATTTTACAATTGACATGTTAAAAAAACTATATAAAAATACAAAATCTTTGTATACTACAGAATTGTCCGTGGGCACATAAAAAGGACATGTACAGACGCCAGCAGGTCAAGCTACCCGAAACTGTCAAATTTTCCCAATTAATCTTGAACCTTAATGATTAAGCGATAAAGTTGAAAATCTATTAAAGAAATTTGACAGATTGTAGTAGCTTGATGTGTTGGCGTCTGTACGTATAGTGTGCTTAATACGCTCTATAATTTTATTGTCGTCTCGTTTTATTCAAAGTAAAATGACAAAGACAGGCAAGATTTACAGAGCGGTAGTAAGTGACAAATTAATTAACTCATTTTTTTCTGACAATTGTAAAATCAGGCGTTAAGTGCCGAATAATGTATGTACCATTATTCATTTGTATTAAACTATAAAATTAACGGTCACTGCCAGTTATTTGACTCATTAATATTAGCTTTGAATAAATTTGTATACTTTTGTAAAATATTTTTGTACAAATGCCAGCAGGTCAAGCTACCCGAAACTGTGAAATTTTCCCAATCAACCTTGAACCTTAATGCTTTAGTGATAAAGTTGAAAATCTATTAAAGAAATTTGACAGATTGTAGTAGCTTGATGTGCTGGCGTCTGTACTCAAAATCTTTTAAAATCTTTGTAAGTCTTTGTCATATTAGTTAATTATTACTGTAAATTAATAGAATCATTTTCTAAAACTATTTTCGAATTTACGTTTAGCTTTGAAGCTAACTATTATTTAACAAATTATAAAATAAATTGCCTTTACAGGAATTAGGGCTTCATAATCAAATGTATTGTATGTATTTGTATATTTATGATATTTCGGGGGAGTAATAGGAAAATAAATTATTTTGTAAATTATCTTAACATTTTTATTTTAAACCTAATCCTCATTATATTTGACCCCTGAGGCATCCAGTAAAAAAGAATTTTCGACATCGATCCGCAATTGCCGGAGATATCGCGTAAAATACATACAAAAATAATACAGGCAAATTGAGAACCTCCTCCTTATTGAGGTCGGTTAATAATATCATTCAGTAGGTGGTAGGTTTGGGTAGGTGGGTTATAAATGATCCTAAAGAACAAACAACTCGCTTGTTATCAATTTTAACTCATAGAAAGGAGATAGTTTTTTTTTGTTCGGCGAATAGGCCCACCGAAAAGTTTGGTGTATACTAATGAACTACATGTTGACTTTTTCCTTATGATCTCTAGGTTACAGTGGTAGTAATAATTATACTTTGTCTAACGGGAATACTGAGAACTACGATCATAACCTAAAAAATCACTAAAAATGCTATTGTTTAGTGAGTAGGTTGGCCTAGTCTGTATTATAATACAGTAGAATAGTGCACTGCTCAGTAATAAATAGTACTGATGTAGGGTGTTTTCACGATTCGTGAATTAAAAAATCACATATGTAACAAAGCATTTTTATTACTATAAATATTTATCAATTTCGACGTCAAGCGACTTAGAAGTAGATTTCATTTAAAAAAGACAGCTCGCTCCATCACTCATCTTGATAAGTCTAAGATAATTGTACTTAAATACCGCACGCTCAACATTGCATGTGCCAAACAGCCAGCAGTACCAACGACTGCCCACTAAACAACTTGCTGGACACATGCAACAATATCCAGCAAGAGTAACTCTAATTTTAGAAATTGATGTTCTAGGTACAGTCAGCGTCAATAATATCGGGACGAACAGAATGATTTAAACAACCATGAAAATGAAATATTAACTCAATGACACAAGGAATGTTTCAGAATGAAGACAGTATACGACAACTGTCATTCTAACAAGAACTTTATAATAATAATAATAATAATTTTATTTACTCAGACAACCATTGATCCATTACATTAATAATACATTTAAATTGTTAGTATGAGTAGTGTTGTTGTATTGGTAGTATGTATTGTATCCAGTTGACATAAAGTTTAATTTTCTTAGTTGTTGAGATCATTTTGACCAGTCTGTTCACAGGATATATAGGAGTCTGTTCGTCCCGATATTTTTGACGGTGATTGTACCTAAATGCACCTGAAAACAATAGATTTGTGTTAGAAAATAAGTGTATTATAACTAATATTGTTATTGTTTTCTTTGGTGTGCTATATCCACTGCAATATAATGTTCTTTTTCGCAGTCAACAGGCGAACTATGCGTGTGTTGTGCAGATCAACATGAAATGTAAATATTCCTGTATCCAAATCTTCATAATGAATCAATATTTTCAATACTTTCTTGCATAATCAATACGCATTTTCTCAAACTGCATCTAGATGTTTTGAATAAAACAAGCAAAAAAATCCATGCGTACACAAGTAACCGCACATCTGCAGCAGTCTCGGACAATGTCTTCGCACATTGCGTGGAAATCTTACTGAACAATTAACACGACATCCTTCTGGTGTAAATGCTATACCATCTTAAAAATTCCGTATTCATTATAATCCTTCAATTTACACACAGGAAAACAGAAATATCAATTTCATGCATTTCGAAAGAAACGGAAAACATATAATGAATGAAATGTTGTTGTCACTTGACATGTGTGTTTCTGACAGTGTCAGATAGTGATGCGAAGAAATAAAGGCTCGAATCCATTTTCTCTCGATGTGCCACTTGATATAGCCGCGATTAGATAAATATGACCAATACTGCCACACTAGTTATTCTTTATTCTATAATTCAATACGAAGGTAGTTAGTAAACCAGGAAATAGATATATTTCCTGTAATAAACCGTCAAAATACTGTGATGTATAGAGTCTAAGTATTTTAATAAGAGTAGATTAGATTAGACTAGACTGGACTTTATTGAAAAAATCTACCATTTTAAATGATAAATTGGTTACGTTTTTTTAAGTATAAAAAACTATCTCCTTTAACAGGCGCTGGTGTTAAAATCAATTGCCACAAACGAAAGCTCTAGGAGTCCAGGTACAACTTTTCATTAAAAAAAAATGCTAGGCAACGGTTGAAATAACGGTTTGTCGAATGAAGACTGTTGAGAAAAACTGCCTACTTAGACTAAACAACTTTAATAATAAATGATAAATGATTTTATTTTGTAAGTAGGTTTGTACAAACACTTTTACACGTCAATCATATTTTTAAAACTAGATGAGGTCGGCGTTTCCTATCTGACTAGTCTGAGAAGAAAGGCCGAAACAAACTCAGACGTCACAGTCTCTTTTAAAGTCCAGACATAATCTTGGTCAGATCATATGAAGACCATGTAGGTCGATGTCTGAGATGGTCTTTTGAGGAAAGAACCACACAGATTGAGAGGACCTGTCCAGTCAGTGCACGCATTTGTCAGAGATTGTGCAGCTCTACTCAAAACTTAAGGAGCTCAACGATTCGACGAACAATACCAAAGAAAGGACATTTGGGTAGGCCACATTAATTACTCAAACTGCCAGACCATGACAAAAACTAAGAGAACAAAGAGAAAAATAATATAAATAAAATGACCCACGTAGTCTTCACACTCACAATAATTAAAATAATAGAATACTTAACAAAGTAAGCAAATGTCATAGTATATGTAAAATTCATTAATGTCAGTGTATATAAAAAAAAAAACAACAACAAAATAGAGCAAAAAAAAACATTCAATATGTAAAAAAAAAAAAAATTGGAAGAAAAAAAATTGGAAGCAGCTCAATCCCAAGCCTTTTTGTCCTCGATATAATCCTTAACGGTATAAAAGGCTTTCTGGCACAACTTACGTTTAATGAAAGATTTGAATTTATTAAGGCTTAGATCTTGAACGGGGCTTGGAACTTTATTATAAAAGCGTATACATTGGCATCTGAACGACCCACCTATTTTCTTGAGCCTTGTTGTAGGTACAACAAATTTGTGTTTGTTCCTAGTATTTATATCATGGATATCACTGTATTTTTTAAACAATTTTATATTTTTATGGGCATATAAAAGATTTTCATAAATATATTGAGAAGCCACAGTCATAACATTAATCTCTTTAAATTTATCTCTGAGCGAGTGTCTCGGACTTAATTTATAAATTGATCGAACAGCTCGCTTCTGCAAAACAAAGATAGTCTGAATATCAGCGGCATTTCCCCACAATAGAATACCGTACGACATTACACTATGAAAATAGCTAAAGTACACTAAGCGGGCTGTCTCTATATTAGTTAAATTACGAATTTTTCTAACAGCGTACGCTGCGGAACTTAGCTTTTTTGACAATTTATCTATATGTGGACCCCACTGAAGCTTAGCATCCAAAGTTATGCCCAAGAATACTGTGCTGTCTTCAGGATTCAATTCTTTGCCCTTTATCAACACATTGGTTTTCACCTGCCTAACGTGAGGTAGCGTAAACTTAATGCATTTGGTTTTTTTCTCGTTTAAAAGTAAATTATTAACATTGAACCAGTGTACTACTTTAGAGATCGCGTTATTTACATTGTCAGTAGCCTGCTGCTGACGTTTAAGTTTAAACAAAAGTGAAGTGTCATCTGCAAACAACACTATATCATGATTATCCTTTATGAGGTACGGCAAGTCATTAATATAAATAAGAAATAAGAAAGGACCAAGAATTGAGCCCTGTGGGACTCCCATTGATACTATAGATCCGGGAGATCTTTTTCCATTAACGTCAACGCTCTGAATCCTCTTACTCAAGTATGAAGTAAGAAGATCCAGAGCAGTGTTCCGGATTCCGTAGTGGCGGAGCTTCCTGATTAACGTTTCGTGAAGAACGCAATCGAATGCCTTGGACAAATCACAAAAGATGCCCAAGGCATCGCATTTATCTTCCCATGCATTATAAATATGTCCTAAAAGTTCAACACCGGCATCAGTAGTTGAACGACCCCTTGTAAAACCGAACTGTTTGCTATGTAATAATTTGTGTTTATTAAAAAATCTTTGCACTTGATCTAAAATTAATTTCTCAAAAATTTTACTAAAGGTAGGTAGTACAGAAATAGGTCTATAATTTGTAGGGTCTGATGTACTACCTGATTTAAACAAAGGAATTATTTTACTATTTTTCATAAGGTCAGGAAACTCCCCACTGTTAATACAACTATTAAAAATAAGAGCTAGAGTAGGTGCTACAATGTCAATAATAGACTTAGCAACTTCTACAGAATTACCCCACAGATCTGCAGTCTTTTTAACATTTAAAGTGTGAAAGGTTTTAATTATATCTCTACAGGTAATGTGTTCAAAATGAAATTCCGAATCGCAACCATTAACATTTTCCTTAAGCAGAGACTCAGCAACAGAAGGTGATGAGTTTAGGGATTATATAATAGTGACATATATATTAATAGTGACATGTTGCAGTCACAAAACACACAGGAACTTAAACAAGTATTTAAATACAAAAAGTCTTCGAAGGCCATTGCCAAATGTCTAAATAGTATATTGAGTGATTAATATTATTGAGTGATTTTCTGTTACAAATTAAAAAAACAAAAAACATACTAAACAATCTGTAAAATTGTAACTATACAATTTAAAAGGATATTTTATGCTTTACTAGGTATACCATTTTTATTTTTCCTGAGTAGTGGCGGCCCAGTGTTATGAAGGAAAACATCGTGAGGATACCGGCATATCCTAGAACCAAAAATTCGAAGATAAGTGACATCCACCAACCTGCACTGGACTTGCGTTGTGGTCGTTGTGGTGTAGTTGTGGCGTTGTGCCCACTCCCTATCACAGAGAGAAGGTATGTCTTAGCAGTAGGAACATTATAGGTTGATTGTGCTAGGTATACTTACAGACCTTTCAATCAATGTGAAATATTTTAGGCGCCTCAAAAAAATAAAAAACATCTACTTAAACTACACTTCCTACCACGCCACGTGGCAAGAACAAAAAAATGAATATCTATAAAAAACACCTAGAATTTACATCTCAAATAATGATATAGCTAATCAATTCAACCGTATATATCAAACGCACAAACCAAAACCAGTTTCTATTATCATGATTAAATTTTAATGTTTTTCGACCTTGGCGTGAGTGACAGACGCCTTTAGTAGCTTTTTGTGGACACCTGGCAAGCGCGGCTATTATTAACTTAAAGGATAATTTACACTAGGTAAGTTTCTTGTCTGTCGAGAGGCGAGAATTTCAATGTGAGACTCATAGGCAAGAATATTCAGGCGATTATCGCACATTCCTGAGGGTCACATTAGTTTAATGCTCGCGAAGGAGGAGGCAGAGCGCGTGAGGGAGAGAGGCAATCTCTGCGCCCTCACGCCCCTAGCCGCCGCAAGAGACGCCCTGGACGGGAGTCAACAGCCGACTCCCGGCCACCGTAGGCGCGGACTTGCGGGCGGCGAGCAATGGGCAGCTCACCGCCCGGTAAGGACCAGGCCCGGGTCGACGGCGCGTTCCACGCGCGCCTCAAAGAAATGTCAGCACGAACTCACGGGGTCCACTAGGGCCGATGCCGCCGGGGCTGCGGGTTGTTCGAAAGAGATACCGTGGCCCCTGGCACAGGCAACTGAAGGAACACGGGTGGGTTTTAGTCAGTAAAAGTTTGACACGCCCTTCCGCTCAGCCCAGAGTGGAAGAGGTCATATGATGTATTCCCACCCAAAAAAAAAGGTCACATTAGTTTCTTTTTCTTCAGCCTTCCGCCACCCAATGCTGAGTGTAAGCATCCTGCACGCACTCCACTTTCACACAAATTTCAATTACTTCCTTCCATTCTTCCTTTCTTTTACTTTCAATTGCTTTCAAAGCTTTTCGTTTATTAATCACTTTAAAACGGGATTGACATAAGCTTTTCAGTAGCTTATACCAGTCCCATATATTTTTTAGTGTTCCATCATCGTTATCGCTAATACAATGTCAGTTTGTCATAACACGTAAGAAACAAAAACTAGCATACGATTATGTTTTTGTTCATTCTTATAATCTCGCCTTTTGTCATGCAAGTATTCATACGTATTGTTTACATGGGTCAATGATTAAGGAATTATTTATCTCCTTTCGGTAATCAATCGTATATTCGAGGTCAGCTGGTGTAAATGAGCCATAAGCCTGCACAACTTAGAAAACATACGGTAAAGAAATGGGCGCGGACGCTAGCGTCCTGAATTTCAATGACCATAGGTTTGTTATGATTAGTAATTTGTATGTGCAGGAGTAGTGCTAGTTCAAGTAAATTGCTTAGGAGTAATGTACTGAGAACAAGCTTGATTTGTTGCTCTAAAGTTAATGTGGTCACAAATAAACCAGCTGATTCTCCAGGCGATTATAAAAATTCCCTACCTAACCTATCCTTTTTTTTTTGTTGCTGAGAAATGCATTACGCATCCCCGCTCGGAACGAGACGGGGTATGTGGGACTCCTGTTGGAATGACACCGACAGTATACCCACTAAAACTCAGCGGTGCACCCACATCGCCGTGATGGGAGGGCCATGGGAAACCGGCTTAGCCTTTACGTCCACAACCTAGCTGGCGGGCCGCAGAGGATAGGGAGAGCGGCCAACGTCATACCAACACTCTTCTTCCCCTGCGGCCCCACCGCTTCCGCCATCAGACGGTGGCGACCCCATCAAGGCCGCGGAAGGTAGGTAGAGCGGCGCATCGCAATACCCGCGATGTCTCCCATACGACATCGCAGCCCGCCTCAGTTGCGATGTCGCCCAAGCGGCACCACAACCTACCCGCTGGCTGCTACGTCGTCGTCGGCTTAGTGGCAAAGCCCTGACGAGTGGCCCCTCCTCGGGTTCCTCTTGGCTTCCCCGTGGTTCTCCAAGCCACGGCTAAATCTCGAAAATCCACCCTATTTAAGCCTAGCCTACGAATTAAAGAAATGAATCTTTTAGCACTGTAGTAATTTATGAGGCTGCCGTTTACATAACTCCGCAGTAGAACCTTGGGGGTAAACCATACGGGGTTTTCAACGCAAAAGCTTCGAAAGCTTAGGAGCTGTAGGAGCTTAGGAGGGTAGATGGAAAGTCCCGAAATAAAAAACAACTTTTGCTTACATCCCAAAATGGTCATTTTTCTTTGCAGCAGCTCTAAAGTCTGATTCCCTATGTTTTCACTCTCGTTGTATACGCAATTAAATGTCGCGATTAGTATTAAATCGAAAACTATTTGCCACAAAGGGTAACCTATTACATTATAATAATAATATACTCGTATATGTAATACTGGCGACAGTTTTTTGTTCATTTAAAAAACCTGACACTGCTCAGTCTACAAGTCGAACCCAACATAGTTTAGATAAGACTTAATGGTTTGTCATATATTTTATTTTATGCTTTTAAGTATATTCTTCTCTATAAGATAAAGCTGAAGAGTTTGTTTGTTTATACGCGCTGTTCTCTGGAATTAACAAAGTCGGATTTGAAAAATTCTTACTACTATCTGCAATGATTTATGTGCCTATCATTTGTGTTTTCAGCGACATTAAAATCATTCTTAGTAAAATGAATTTGGATTTCAATGTTTTTTTTTAATCTTTAATTTAATAATAAAGTTCTGTAACTCTGGGTCATTTTGTTCCCGATATGTAAACCAAAATGGTGTAATTCAACGGGAAAAAAGGGCAAATAGCTCGGCTAGGCGATGCGATGCGATGGGGTTGGTCGGGGAGCAAGAAGTTTCACGCGGACGAAGTCGCGTGCAGAACCTAGACATTAATACAGGGTGGCAGGGACATCGACGAGCAACCTTTTACATTACTGTTGGTGGATTCAGTACATGATTCGGAACCCTACGTTCAAATTTTTGCGTTGGTAATTAAATAAAAAAATTGCTGTTTCATTTTGACCTTGTATTTTTTTTGATAACCGACGAAAAATTTCTACGCTACAGGGTCTTTAATCACGTGCTGAATTCGTCCTTACAGTTTCCGCGTCGATGTCCCTGCCACCCTGTATTATGTAAATACCAAATGATCCGACCCCCTCCCTCCTAGATGTACGTCCGGCGCTCCCTCAGTACTCACCTCGCTGTCTGGCTAATATTTTTTAACGACGGTATGACTTATGCTCATATTAATTATAATTAGCAGGTACGTGCCGAATTGCCGACACGAGAGAAGCTGAAGACGTTAAATGATGATAATGCAACAATACCAATTCAACAATTTATTGTTTTGTGCTTGACCATTCTCGTAACATTTAAGTTGGTTTTACATACAACCCGGACGACAAAGTGTTGGCGCAACACAAGGCAAAAGCGTCAGGGTAGCCCGCGAAATTCGAAGGGGATTGAAGATTTTTATATGGAGGCTGGAATACCTAATGTCACTGTGTTTTTTCAAAATGGCGGCCACACATATGACCTATATAAATCCATAGCTGACATTAATGCAAACAAAAAACATTAATTAATAGACGAAACCCTGTAAAGCTGTTTAGCCGCCATTTTGAAGAAAAAAAGAAAATGGCGCCACAGTAGGTATGCCACGGATTGTCAAAGCCCTTTCTTACGTTTTTTGCAATTTGCAGGTCAGTATCAGAACTGAATTTGGCGGGCTACCTTAGAAATAAAGAAGAAAAATACATTTATTTCGCACATACTAAAAGAGACACAGTACCAGAGACATACCACAGAAAAAGAAAAAAAAAAAAACAAATAAAAAAGTGTAAAGTTCGATGTAAGAAATTAGTACGAATGTGTGCTTCACGGCTGCGCCAAAAAGGTCCAGGTTTAGCTAGCTCATCCCCCTTAAGAGAAGCCTAATGGCTGGCAGTAGACTGCAATAGGATATGTTGATTGATTGATTACGACATATGAGGTAAAGACTAGTTTTGACTTGTCTTGACCAGGAACCATTTGCTAAAGATTCAACTTCGCATTACTTTCTAAAAGCGTAAAAGCATCTCGGTAAACATTCGGAATGGTGTCAAGGTTGAGACCATTGGTAAGGAAAATGATAAAATAATACTGACATATAAGACATTATAAAACCACATTCGTTCGTAAGAAACAGGCTCGTAGCATGGACCAGTGTTTCTTACACTTTTTCCTGAAGGGATTCTTGTAAATACTCGTATGTTGTTTTGGATAAACATTGAGTTTTTATGTTAAACCAATCAGTATTGCAATTTTTGCTAGGTGGAGCGACGATCTTCGTAGGATGGCAGGTAGCAGCTGGATGAGAGTTGCCGAAATCGAGTTGAATGGCGTGCAATAGGAGAGGCCTATGTCCAGCAGTGGACTGCTATAGGCTGACGATGATGATGATGATTTCTATTTTCATATCGACGACCGCAAGGTATATGATTTTGCAGGAGAGCTTTTTGAACGCAACACTGTGATTATTAATAGAAGAATAAAGTTATCTTCTTCGTCAGCTTCTCCGCGAAATTTCCTAATTGCTAATATTAAAACAGATATTACCATTCTTTTGTTTTTAAGTTGTTTTTTACAACAATAAATAAAAGTTTGCAATAATTCCTATTATTTGTAACGCCGACGTGACTTATTATTGTTGTTACACTAAAATAACGTAAGGTTAAAAAAGTTGTTTTGCATTAGTAAAAATTGAGAATCAAACAGAAAAAAGTTTCTATGATGAAACAAAGAATTCTGAGTCAAATTATGAAAAACAAACTAGCTAAGTGCGAGTCGGACTCGCGCACCGAGGGAGGTACAAAAATATTTCGTTCATCGAATCGAGTTTCGAAGATTTCAATAAATCAGTCCCCAAAACGTATAATTACAATATTAATGTCTTGTGTCTTGTGTGATACAATCTATGTACAGACGCCAGCAGGTCAAGCTACCCGAAACTGTCAAATTTTCCTAATCAACCTTGAACCTTAATGCTTTAGCGATAAAGTTGAAAATCTATTAAAGAAATTTGACAGATTGTAGCAGCTTGATGTGCTGGCGTCTGTACCTATGTACTTATACTTACTAAGGGCTGGTTTCTCCATCGCCAGATAACTTTTATTCGTGCAATCTCGCTCTCCTATTGCACCCATTCAACTCGATTTTCGGCAAATTTTACTTCAAAGTAAATAAATACATCAGAAGAATAATAAAAGCATTTATTTCATAATCCTCAGAATTAATAATGGCATCTGTTTATACTATAGGTGCACCCACTGCCTAACCATCGAGGAAAAGAAGCGTGATGTTATATTGTAAATTACATAATTCTTAAAAACGAGACCAAACCCCGGACGTCTAAATCCGGAAGACATTTCATTTACTTCTTCAAAATAATGATCTAACCGCTGACATTTTATTTTATATTTCACGATCGGAAGTCAGATATAACTCTAAAGTCCCCTAAGGGTATACAGACGTACAGACAATTACCCCCAATGATCTGGTCTGGACCAGACATGTTATTTATGTACCGCATTAGCCCTCGCGACGTTGGTGACATTAGGCGAAATGGGGCTGAAGTAGCTGCAGTATATAATTGATATTTTTGTATAAGCTTGAGTAACTGTGAGTAATGATTTTAGTACTTAGTGCTGCTATAATGTGTGTGGATTTTGTCGTCGGATTTTTTAACATAACGTATACGTAACGTATACGGAGGAAGACAAATGTTTAAGGAAAACGTAACAAAATTACATTTATTGTGAATGAAGTCGTGTTTCATCGATTTACCTATGAAGTTGACATTTTTCTGTTTATCATCGGATACGTCTTCGATACGGACGTATCCGATGGTAAACAGAGAAATGTCAATTCTGCTAACATTCAAGTCCAGTGAGCCAGACGCGAACGCGGGAGGTAAGGTATTGTAAATTCAACCGATTTTAACACTGAAAATACTCGTTTCGCACATAATATTTAATTAATTCGAAGACTTTATTCCTATCTATGGGTGATACTAATTGTGCTTGTCGCAATTTTTAACCAAAATGCAATATATTTTCGATTCAAAATCGTTCGACTTAAGTTACCTTTCCGTTTCGCATTCTTGTTCCTGTTTTATGTGGGTTTTGTCCATGGATTATCCAAGAAAACGTTATCATACGGAGAAAGACAAATATTTATGGAAAACGATAAAATATGATATTTCTCGTTAATAAAGTTGGGTTTCTTTGATTTACCTAGACAAAACAACTATCAAGAATATTTCTGATGATAAACAAGGAAATGACAACTATGCTAACATTCAAGTTAGGATATGAAGAGAAGAAAAATCACACCTTAGCACAGAGGGTTGTCTTACTATTTTCCGGAACCAATTTTGCCACTTCTTTTAAGTAGGAAGTGGTGAAGGGCAGGCATTTTATGGGACTGAAACTTATTTAATTTTAATGTTCAAACAGCGTCACTATTTGAACATTAAAATTGAATAAGTTTCAAAATCAAAAGATCAACCCAATTAAAAAAATATAATTTAATATTTTGAAAACACACATAATCTAAGTAATATCTGAATAGTAAGAAATAACATAACATCACGCTTGTAGTCCCCGAAAGTTTAAGCAGAGGTTTACCTAGATAACACCCACTTTAAATAAGAAAAAAGAAGAAATGAGACAAAAAAAAATCAAATGAAGAAATATTTATGCCTGAGCAGAAAATATATTGTAGCTCAAATTAACATATTTTTTTACTTATCATTTTAGTACATAACTCAAACAGCACTAATAACGCGAAACATAATCTCTAATGATTAATTTATAACATGTTTTTTTAATATAAGAAAAAACTGTTCGTAAAAGTTGTCAGACACGTTCCACGTCCACGTTGGCTTTTAAGATAATTATTCACTTTATTTTGTATCCAACCAGTTTAGTTAGGAACTCCATTTAAATGTCTATGAATACTAAAATAATATATTTTAATTGTGTCCGTTTTAGAAATACAATTTCATAGCCATGGTTTTATGTTCTAAAACGATTAAATGGTTAAGTTAATCGTTGGTTGCTAGTCTTGCTAAATGAATGTGCCACTATGAAATCCATTTGGAAGTCCCTGTACCGTGTCCGGACACAAGTGGGAAGATATAACTCCAACCTAGTAAATTGGAGCTACCTTGACGAAACAGCAGCAGGGTGTGGATGTGGAGTTATGTCACAAACCATGCTCCACCTCCTATCCTGCCCTCTGTGTCCCAAAACTTGCAGTCAGACTGAAGACTATGAAATAGGAATCACATCGCAGGACTAGCCAGCTTATAGATATACAAGCTGTTGTTTTGCATCCTCGTCAAATTTCAGGAGGCTATTATGAAAGACTTAAATAATCAAATAAAATTACGATCCCTGGTAAATAATGAATACATACTTGTTTTTTTAGTTATTTAAGTTTGACAGTATTTCAGAATACAACACTTTCAAAGAACAGAATCGCGTTATGGTATCGTATAAGCGGCCGCGTTTTTATGTGTGTGTAAAAGGGCAGTTACAGAGCGGTCTCACACAGGCCGCGTTTTAAAATGCGTGTCAGACATATGCCGATTTCAGAAAATAAGAAAAAAAAACCTACTTGTTTTATTATTGATTCGTGTCGAGAATCAGTAGCATAGTTACCTTTTTGAATTTGACGAGGATGCAAAACGGCACCTTGTATAATATGTATATAATATACTAGGTATGGTTTAGATATTGTCTAAGAGCAGATTTTTCAATGGACAGATAATTTTTATTCGTGGAATAAAAGTGACGTCTGGCAGTTTTTGTATGGAAGAATTGTCAAAAATTCAAAATTATTTCTCCGATAAAATTATCTGGCATTGGAAAAATCAAGTCAATTTTATTCCAAGAATAAAAAAATATCTATCCATTGAAAAATCAGTCCTTAATGAATCATAGATTATCTCCGCAGTAATCAGCAGCGGAGCGTGTCATGATGAATATTATTTTACTGTTCCTGTCCAGAAAATCTACAAAATAACTAATTGATCAAAGTCATCATGATTATCTAATCCCTATAGTACATAATCTGCTTAAACGCGGATGTACATACAATTGAATTTGACAATGCATTTTAACTTTATTGTGTTCATTTATTTACTTTAATCAACCTTAACAAAACGTTTAATTAGGTTTTATTGGAAACCATTTACGGATAAAGCTAAAAGATCCGCACACTATTAGTTAACTATGGTGTTTATTTATATGTATTGTAAGAAACTCTAACAAAATATATAAGTATAACAATTTATTTTTTTAACTTTGCCCCATATAGCAATTTCTCATGTATCGTGGGTGTGTTTACAAACATTTAAACTCACATACACAAACAGCCAGACCCGGAACAACTACTTATAGTTCATACAAATATTTGATCCGTGCGAGAATCGAACTTGCGACACGCAGCGCAGCCGTCAATCGCTTAACCACTGCGCCAACCGTGCCGTCAAATATATAATATGTAAGAGAATTAAGTTTTTCTCAGTACACTCCTTCAATTACAGGAGGTCAAAGCATGGTTTAATCAACGACAAAATTGACTTAAAATTAAAATGCACGCACAGTGCACTTTAAAAGATACCTCACCTCTTCTCGTGCTCTTTGTGCTGCGCTATGTAAGATCTTTGCGAGGCCAATGCTGACGCTGCTTACGAGACTGAGGTCAAATCTCATATAATTTGGCATCATCGATCCGACGAAGATGTGTTGATGATAAAGCATGCTTAAGCAAGCATGTTTTAAGATGAAGAAGTTGTCATGAATTAGTCGGGTGAAGGAATTGAATACTTCATGAAGTAAGCAGAACTCCTGGACTCCTCTGGTATTGTGGTGGGTAACTTTCTTGGAGCCTCTTGAAGCCCTATGGCCTGGTAGCTGAGATCCTCTTCCCGATGCCAGATGGACACACACAGAGTGGTGTTTTCACTTCATTATATCGTGTATCTTTTATAATAATCTGTATTTATACCCATGAATAAACAATATTAAGTTATTAGAGGTATCACCAATCCTTTTGCCGCGATCGAAACCATTAGGAATTATTTTATAGTAATCTTATTTTCCCGGAGTCACCGCCATAGCTTGCAGAATAAGGAAACTGAAATGGGAGTAAGCTGGCCATGTTTGTCGAAGGAGCCAACGAGCCCTGGAGGGGAGACTACGTATCGATGCGTAGCGGCGGAACGCCCAGCGAGATGAACCGACGACGAAAGTGGCTGGGACAGACTGGATGCAGAAGGTGGAAGACAGGTTGGAGACGCATATGTGACGCAGCAGTGGACTGCGGTAGGCTGACATGATTGAACTGTGTTTTGTTGCCCTCTAGTTTATATTAATTGGGCTACAATCATTGTATGGAAACTATATTACCAGATAAAAAAAAAAATAGTTAAATTACTCATTTGTAACAAGCCTCCATATTGTTTGGGCTTTTCCAATTGAACTTGCAAGGTTCAACGCTGAGTTAATTGCTAAAAATATGCATGTGACTAAGTACTAAGTATTGAGCTTATCTTTAAAGGTACTTTTTGTGATCATTATTGCTAATTTTTAGTAGGTGGGTAATACTGGTAATTCCTATGACTGTACAAAAAGAAATAAGGATTATTATTGCGCGGCATATGGTTTTAGCCAGCTCGGTATTTTTGCCAGGGGAAATAGTAACTAATCGGTTAACATAATATGGGAATAATCGCAGTCTTTTAGGTGTTTAATATATCCTAAAGGAACGTTGAAGAGTCTTTTGAACGCTTTTAATTTAGCAGCAAACCATATCCTTCAAACTGAAATATAAGGTTGATTGGCACCAGAAATAGATATGGGGTAATTATCACTTTTCTAGTAAAACAATCAACCCACAGCCTGTCACCTGTCACAGGGTGATAGGTACATCGACGCGCCGACTAACGTAACCATGATTTCTGGACCCCCAGCATATAAATTTTTGGTTAGTTATAAAAAAAAAATACACAACATACAGCAATTTTTTTTATGACTTACGAAAAATGTTCAATGTTCAGAATCATATACTGAATCCATGGTAAAAGGTTGCGCGTTGATGTCGGGATATCATATCCCGCATGTTCAAAAAAGTCAAATATTCGTAGTACGCTGCTCTTAAACTTGTATAGCCTACCTTTCAAGTTTTCTGAAAGCCTCGTATGGTTATGACTAATAGCTCAATAGTATAGTCAGAAATCCCAGCACAATTACTTCGTAACACACTTTCAATCACTATTTGAATCATTTTGAGGGATTACATTGCTTCATATGTTCAAAAAAATTGTCTGCTTAGCAACGTAAATAACGCAATGAATGTTGCTGAACAGTCGAAATGAAAGTCATTGCTACTGTTAGTGTATTACACAACTTCCCCGCAGTACTAAGGACAGGTTGTTTCAAGTCCACTTGACGAACGCGTATACGTCAAAAATGGCGCTAACTATCGTCAAACCAAAAAAAGCGTTGTTTCAAATTACGATTGCAAAATTATGCCTTTGCCGTACTTCAGATAATAACGAATACGTAGTCGTTATTATTTGACGTACCTACGTATATTACGTTAACCAACCGTTTGAAACAACCAGCCCTTAGTGTGTTACACAATTATCCGGCAGTACTAAGTACTTACTGCTTCAATGAGGTCGTCGGATTAACAACCAGCGCCTACAGCTAATTTTAGACCTCATACAATGCTGTACGGATACTAATCCACAAATACAATATTTCTAACTTCTGCGCACGTTCAATACAACATGAGTCGACTACGTGGATCGACTTCCATGATCGAGAAAGGAAACAAAGTGTTATTGTAGAACTTATTTGTCCATCAGGCAGTAATGTAGGGAGAAAATATTGCGCAGGTGAGGTATGTAGTTAGAATGTGCGGAGTTGGAATGTGACATGTCAAAGTATAAAATATGTGAACTGGTATTTGCTATCTACATACATATGTATGTATACCCACCATAAAATGCTTTGATACCCTTAGTTCTTGCACTTCAAATTGTATTCGAACACCAAATGTAGTAAATGATCACTAAATCTTAGCGAGCAAATTAATGCGCTATTTCTGCCTAAATAACCACTATGATTGCCATAAAATGTAGGTTTATTACCAAATAAAGTATTATGATGCCATATTAAGTTATGTCTCCGGCTTGCTGCAAACTAAGAGATAGAAGAGGCTAATTTAAAAAAAAATGGTTAGGTTAGGTTAAACCTGTGACCAAAAACGACTAAAATGTATAGAAAAAAAAAAATTTTTGCAGGCTGTCGAGAACTGAACATGATTTATTTGGAGACATTTAGCTTAAATAGCATAGCGAGATGTTAAAATTTTGATTATAAGTTTACATTAAAATGCGGGTTTAATTTTGGTAATCATTTACTATTTTTGTCTGTTATATGTTACTATATCTGGTGGTAAGTTAAACATAAGCCGATTTAAAATGAATGAGTTGGACTCGTGATCTGGTTGCCAGATGAGTTTATGGAGGAGAATTTTGTTCGAATCTGGATCTAGTCGAGCAATCCTGAAACATCGCAATCGTGTTCTTTAGTTTCACCGACTTCTAGACAAAGACTTAGTTTATTACTAATGCCAAAAACACGTACACTGAATCCGTAAGTAAAATCAAAAGTCATTTATTTCAATTAGGCTGAGAATCAGCAGTTTTAGCACGTCAAAATTACATAAGACAGTACCCCAAAACGCCCGCCCATCACCACTTCCTGGTGCTTTATCTGGATTGAAGAAGTGATGCAACAATTCCCCAGCAGTACGCAGTCTGTTCAGTTAGAAAAACAAACAACAAAAAAATTGCAAATAATTTAATTAAGATATTCCCGACGCAAGTCCTCGATGGTAGTGATATCGGTGTTATAAATGGTAATTCTAAAGGATATTGCAACATCATCGATTCCTGTGATAAAAACAAGAAACTGCCCAGCCCATCTGTCAAGCAAGGTAACTTCCCCAGGTCAGTAGCGATCATTGGGACACCCAACTTCGGTACTAGGCTTTAACGAGTTGCTATAAAGACTTACTTAAATCCTACATTATGTAATCCCGGCTATAAAATTTCGGTGCGTCTGTGAGTATTCTGTGCGCAGCCTGCTGTAGTTTCACAATACCAAGAACTGTTAAAAAGGCTATTAAAGCATTTAATGGCGTACCCGGAATTGAGGATTTTCCTATCACACTTTGGCGACATTTGTTTTGAGCAATTAAATTGTTTTTCCGTATGTATCCGTTTACTAAGAGTCTGTTCGACGTGGAAATGTGTAAAAGACGCTTTTTGTATGGACATTACTACAGATTAATTTATAGTGTATTGCTGGCTCTGATTATTTTTGTTTTCATTTCAGTAACTTGGTCATAGACAGAAAAACATATATCCCTCGATCAACTCAGCCTATCGCAGTCCACTGCTGGACATAGGCCTCTCCCAGGCTACGCCACAACACCCTGTCCCACCAACGCCTTCTCCATCCAGTCTGTCAAAGCCACTTTCATAAGGTCGTCGGTCCACCTAGCGCGTCCCACACTACTCTAGCCGATCCGCGGTCTCCATTCCAGGATTCATCTGCTCCACCGGCTTTCAGTTCAGTGCAGTCAGAAAAACATGGCCAGTCCACTGCCACTTTAGTTTGCTTACTCTGCAAGCTATGCCAGCTATATATCCATATATACATATATCCGGCTATATACATATATGGCAATATGCCCCTCGAAGGCTCTAAATCATAATGTAGAAACACCAAGGGACTTAGAAAAAATTTGTAATTTCTGAAACTTTGTGTAAAAGACATACAAACTAAAGCTTATTGCCTACACAGTTGGCAATAATAATAAGAACTACAATTAAATATAATCAATAATATATAAATCTTAGTCCGATTTAAAAAAAAAACTTTTACTTTTTACCTAGCAAAAGAATCGAAGGCAAGATCTCCGCTTCACATCCGTCCTTGAGACCCAGCAAAGGCCTTATTATTACAGAATAAGTAAGTTACTGCGGCAGCACATACATACATATAGCTAATTAAGCCTCATAATTAAATAACAGTAATTAATATTCAATTAGATTAAGATCCGTTTTCTTAAACGATAATATTGGAAAAATGCGAGTGTTATTTGAAACGTTTGTGTATGTACAACGAAATGATAAATATTCAATGTGGGCTTTTCCTGTGAAGTACGTTAGTTTTTTCGTTTCAAGGATCAAGTAACGGATGCTGGACATTTGATTTTGATTTGGTAGGTAGATACTGTTGGAACTCGATTGGATATTAGCATATTATGCTCTAGCAATTACGGTCTACGTTATGGCTCGTAGAATTTATTGGGTATAGTTTACTGGGGCTATTACGATGGTGAGTATATTCCGTTAGATGAGAATTTCTACCAAACGCCATTGCCGACGGAATATACTCATTACCGTAATGGCCCCAGTAAACCTTACCTTTTTTTTTTCATTTCTTTTCTAACCCAAACACGCCGTTGATACCGATCCGGGGAGAAGTTTTGGTAAATCTTTTCTTGATGCACTTCTTTGAAACATACATTTTTCAAACTTGATTAATCCTATCTATGGTCTTGGAAATATGATGAAAATGCAAATGGATCAAAAAAGTGCCTACATAACGTAATCTTAATTTTTGTGAAAGATATTTCAGTTAGGTACGATTTAATAATGTTATTCGAACAATAACTGTTGGAAAAAGTTGTGAAGTAGTTAGTAGTTAAAGTTAAAACCTTTTAAATAGAGATGAATGTATTACTAATCCTATTTAGAGACTGATTACGTAAGAATTTAACCTGAACAGGCTTTGTTTACACTTTTATTAGCTACTTTTGGATCAGACTATATGTGAGTTAATCAATCTAAGAATTGTTTTACATTTTGTTGACTTAGTTTATTATTGCCGACTGGTAGGCAATGGTTGGTAGCAGGTCTGACTCTAAAGTATCTTCACTTGTGCAGGCTCTTTTAATGCAGCGTTGATTCAAGTATGATGTAGCTCCTACATACTGATTCTCGAGTCACCATAAATAGCTATTTCTAACATAGAAGGATTAGCATATTCATTCCTTTAAGACTGACTATTAAACAAACATGGTCCATTTAACACAACTTTGTTTACACCTTGTTTAGTGACTATATAAATAAGGTCTCTAAAATGGCGTTCTGCTAATTTATTGTAACAATGTCTTCAATTTTTTCAAATATAAGTAGTTTACTTGAATATTTTGCATAGTTATTTGTCTTCGCACTAGAATGAGAAAAGTGCAAGACAAAGTGGCAGGAAGATGCAATATCATCATCTGCCTAGCCTTTTCTCAACTATGATCGGCTTCCAGTCTAACCGGATACAGCTGTATACCAGTATTTTAAATAGAGCGACTGCCTATCTGACCTCCACAGCCCAGTTACTGGGTAATACGATACCCCTTGTTAAGACTAGTTGTCGGACTTTCGGGCTTCTGACGATCCGTAACGACTGTCAAAGATCCACGAAAGACAGCCGGAACCAATGGCTTAACGTACTTTCCGAGACACGGAGGGGTCTCAGTATATGAAGATGGTTACCCATCCACGGATCAACCGCGGCAAGCGAAGTTTCACCTGATCGGTCGACCCGTGCGGCTGTTATTACTTAGCCACAAGCCCCTCACAGGCAAGACGACGCAATAAACCTATCTTACCTATCTCGCAGTAGTTTATGAGTTTTTAAATAGAATGTACTGTCTCGATATTCAAGAGAATATTTCTTATAAGATGTGGCTTACGAGGTGTCGCAGTTAAAATGGTTTTATTTTATAACTCACAATATTTAAGGACACAGAGGTTGCCATTTAAGACTAATGTCATATCCAGATCCAACGAGCAATAATAAAAATAGTACAATCATTAGAGTAAATGACCTATTAGCGGAGACCCACGACCACGGTAGCACGGTACGCATAGTGAGAAGGCTCGACATCCTCCTCTCTCTAGAGCCCTGACCAACGGCAGCTTGGGCGTGATGCGTATTGGCCACAATTTTAAATGTTTTTTTTTATGGTTTATGTAAAAAAATATAATATAATATAATATCCCTGAAATGAATGAATGATGATGATGAATGAATGAATTATGTATGAAAAGAAATAAACAAAAATAACAATATCAATGACAATCAAGCGACTTCTCTTAGTAACTTCGTCGTTCTGTCGCTCGTCGATGTTATCTCGATCGATCACCAGCTTGACGTAAGGGGTCGACGCCGGTTTCTTGGTACCGAAACCGAATTAGTTACGTCTCAGATATTCCGTGTGGTTTGGGCGTTTGTCTGCGTGTGCGCAAGCAACTTGCTTCGTCACTGATTACGTGATAATTCAGGTTCCGAACTATAAAGTAGGTTGGTTTCAGTTGTTTTTGTTTTTTGTTTTCGACGGCGTGGTGCAATTTATTATGCACGTCGTGGGTCTAGCGTAAAGGGTAAACCAAAATCTGTGGCTGGGAAAACCCATCGATATTTATTGGTTGGTTCATATTTCAGTTAAAGTAGGTGCGGTTATCAGTATTTCACACTAACACTAGTATTTTATAAGGTTGATTATATTCACTCGACTAGAGGGGCCCGTGGCTAAAAAATAACAGACGGACAGGTCAATCGATCAGGTTAAGCTACGCTTGCCGCGGTTGGTCTGTGGATGGGTGACCGACCCTCTTTTCATACCGAGACCCCTCCGTGCCTCGGAAAGCACGCTAAGCCGTTGTTCCCGGCTGTCATTTGTGAATCTTTGACAGTCGTTACGGGTCGTCAGAAGCCCGAAAGTCTGACAACCAGTCTTACCAAGGGCTGTCTTATTTACCCAGTAAATGGGTTGTGGAGGTCAGATAGGCAGTCGCTCCATGTAAAATATTGGTATTCAGCTGCATCCGGTTAGACTGGAAGCCGACCCCAACATAGTTGGCAAAAGGCTAAGCAGATGACTAGTATTTTAAAAGGTTACAAAGGTTTTAAAGGTTAGGATTATATTTACTACATGAATTCTGATTAAATTCGGCGTTCTGTCATTCCTGACTATCTCCTATCGGAGAAAGGTGTGAGTTGCGAAGGTCTTTTCTATTCTCATAAAATCCCTAAGTAGTTTTAGTTTATTGAACCGATGGGCTCAGGTTGATATGTACCAACATGGACTGATCTTCTGGAATTAACTAGTAAACCGAGTTGTGACAGCATTTTTTTATTCATTATCTCGTTCAAAATCATCTATTTTGTCAAGATTGTCTTCAAAGATAGCAAATTATGAAGAACAGCTTCAAGAGGTACCTACTCTGCTCTAAAAAGATGTATATCGAAAAAAACTTGTTTATTTAGGTAAGCTAAATTGGCCAAGAACAGTGGTGGCCCAGTAGTAACGGCTGTGACTTATGAATTATAGGTCGTAGGTTCGAACCCACTCAGTCGCTTTACGTTGTGTAATTTATTTAATCACCACTGCTTTCGAAACGGTGAAGGAAAACATCGTGAGGAAACCGGGCATGTACTAGAACCAAAAATTCGAAGACATGTGACATCTACCAACCCGCACTGGGCGCGCGTGGTAGATTACGGCCCACTCACTCTCACAGAGAGGAGGCCTGTGTCCCAGCAGTGGGAACATTATAGGCTGATTATGAATATGTTTTTTAGCGACACATTGATACAAAATTATGGTACATAGATTGGGAACAAACAAATAAATTCTTGTCGATATATTATTGAGGCTGACTACGAGTATAACAACTATACGAATCTGTTCGAGCTGACTGTAAGCAAGCCTCCTGTCTGCATTCAATAGCCTACGTTGTCATGTTTTGTCAGTACATAAGTGCATCCATCAAGAAGTTTAAAAGTATTGACAATACATCTCTAAAAGGAAAATTATGGACAAAATGAGCCATTGTAGAGTCAAACATGGTCTTAACGTTTGACTTTTGTCATTGTTTATAAGTGTGGTGGTTTATATACGCTGACAGAAGTGTGAAGAATGCCTCATACAACCCCGTTGAAAGATAGAAAGACTAGCTGCCGCCCGCGGTTTGGCCCGCATGGTATGTCGATAAAAAGTTGCCTTTTTCCTTCCTCTGGGTTCAAAGTAAACCCGTACCAAATTTCATCAAAATCGGTCCAGCCTGTGGGCTGTAAATCATGAATATATATAAGGAATACCTTTTCATACGTAAACTAAATAATAAAAAAGAAAAAAAAAATTGTATGGCGCTAAAGTAATAAATTCAAATATCTTCAATACCCTTACAGATGGCTGTTCTGCAAATTATTTGACATTTTTTGGTGTATTTTATATAACGCTGACAGCTGCGGAGCGGTGCTGAAGGCATTAGAAGCTAATCACAAGCAAAAAAAAAAAAATGGAAAATATTTTAAATGCCTATGAAGCTCGATTTACAGCCCACGGTGAGCCGTTTCGGAGATTAGCCGGAACAAACAGACAGACAGACCGACGAAAATTAAAAAAAAAAAAATGTGTTTTTGTTATACCATGCAAACTTTCATATTATGCATTTAGTTAAAAGCTGTTAGTTTGATATTACAAACAAACACTTCAATTATTTTTATGTATATAAAAATTGTACCTTTTTGAGAGAAATAAATAACTATATTATTTTATTTTGCTGTAAGAATCCGGTTCGACTATCAAAAGCGCAACTGCTAAGCGTGGGGGTTTCATCTTCGGTAGAGTTATTGGGATTATCCATAAGGAAATTCTCAGTAGTAGCCTGGAGTCTGGATCCGTGTCCGGTTATTGGCAATAGACTCGCCATCTACTATCAGAGACTTCATGTGTGTCCCTTCTTCAAAAAGTTTAAGATACTACCCCTTCCAAGTCTGTATATCTTTGAATGCGCCAAATTTGTTAAAATACAACCGGAGTTATTTAAAAAAGCTCAAGAAATATTTCCAAAAAGTAATAGGCACAGGAATAGAATAGTTTTGCCCATAATTCCTAGGACCGCATTGTATAGCAAGAATAGCTATGTAATGTGTTGTCGCATATTTAATGCTATACCTAATAGTATTCAAGTCTTACCATTTAATAAATTTACAAGGTGTCTTAAAGTATGGTTAAGGGAAAACAACTTCTACTCATTTAATGACTTATTTGATAAAAGGTTGAAGAAGAAATAATAACCGTCAACCCTCTGACATTCTGAATAGTATTTTTCAATTCTGGTCTTATCTTTTTTCTTTTATGGTGAGAATGTATTTAATATTATAACATCACTACTAATGAATTGAATTATATTATTATTTTTAAATTACTTACTGATAATTTTAAACACAAATATTTGCATGTCACATTATTATGACTAAGTGTTATGGATCTGTATTATATATGTTAAGACCTAAATTGTACCAACGCTTACAGCAAATAAATTGATTTGATTTTGATTTGATTTGATTTGTGATAACTTAATTGAAAAAAAAAAAAAAAAAAGATGGTAAAAGTATAAGCATGCAAATTTTTCAGTATGTAACTGACATTAACTTTTTGTGAATGAAATTCTTAACACTATAAAAACAGATAACCATTCGTACATTTTATTTTTAAATAAATTAGTATTTCAATTTTTGAGATCATTTGGTAACTTATTATATAAACGTTTGCAAGGCAGCTTAGGTAATACAACCTGTGTAATTAAAATGTTGTGTGGGTATAATAGATATTACTTGTAATCGGTAAAAAAGAGTGGATACCTAACCATGCCTTCTGAAATTTTCTATTTGCTATCGTTTTATTGTATAAAAATAGTCTGCGTTTGTTTATACCTTTATAAACAAACGCAAGCTATTTTTATACAAGAATTTAATTTATGTATTACATAATTTAAACAATCATTTAATTGTACTTTGCGAACAGTATACATGAAAGGTGCCCATTTATGGTGTGGTTTATAAATTTTTTTTTGGTTTTAAGAAATCTCAATGATTCATCTAAACGCAAAATATGTTCCGCGAAAATCAGCAGTCTGGAAGTTGGGATTTGAAAAATCACATCTTTAAATAAAATCTTTGAATAGTTTCCTTCTATTAAAGGCTGATTTTTCAATCGACAGATAATTTTTATTCGTGGAATAAAATTGACGTCTGACAGTGTTTGTGTGGAAGAACTGTCAAAAATTCAAAATTATTCCTCGGACAAAATTATCTGGCGTTGGTTAAATCAGCCCTTAGTACTAATAAAGTAGTAAAGTATTTAAAGTTGCTTTATGGTAGAGTTCCTTTCTTAATCAAGATATCCACGTATTCAATATAATAGAAACATAATATTGCCAGTCTTAATAAATCGATTTCTTTTATTTTCATTGTAAATTAATACGCTCACTTGCTTAATTCTAAATTAACATAAAATCGCGATTCTGTCTGGCTATCACCACTCACTACAACATATTTCCTTATTTTTAAATTTATTTATTATACAAAAACCGCTTCTAATAAACGCACAATCACCATGAAACCAGCTAAAACAGGTTAAATATAATAACGATAAAAATAAAACTTAAATCTCATCTATGGGATGTGACCTTTGACAATTCCACTAATATTTAGAGCCACGCTTCATCGATAAAAAATGTTAGAATGTTTTTAATAAACTAAGAAAAAATTCATTATAACTTTTTTTGCAAAGTTAACCAACTATGTATGTACATAAGAACATGCGGGCTGCATTTCATCGGAAAATGCGAAAAAAATCGCCGTTCGACCACAGCGTTTCGAAGTAGAACAAAGTAGGTCGGCTAACTTCGTGGTTAGTCGGCCCGCTTCGTGCGTCCTCGGAGATCGGCGTCCGCGCATACAGCATCGAGACACCGCCCCGGTCGCAGTCGCGCTCGTGCTTTTAAAAGTTTTTCCTAATAATTACGTCACGGGATGCAAGCTTCCTTCATAAAAGCACATTGCATTGAATCGGATTGATAATTTTCGACTAAATAACGTTCATTTGGAAAACTTTTTCTACTTATTACATTTTTTGTGGCCGTGTTGAACTGTTTGTACGAAAAACATGTTGTGGGAGACTGGTTTTATCGAGGAGTCAGATACAGTGAGTATTATTTTGAATTATTTTTCCAATAACTTTACTTCAATACCTTTAATGTATTATTAATGTTTTAAATTATGAAACCGTGCCCGTTGCACGCAAACAAGCAGGCACGTACTGACGGCGTGTTTGTATATGTGTGCGTTAACTTTCTAGTTTTCGCTCGACGCTCGAATGTATTTACATAAAACGTGAACAGTTTTTCATAATATAATCCACATGGAAGCATTTAAGGCGTATTTTAGCGTGTAAATATTCATCGTGCACGTCCCAGCTGTGACGGGATTAGGAATAGCTTTATTTAATGCAAATAAAATGTTGATTTTGACGTTATGCTGTGTGCGGACTAAAATGACGCTTCTGAGAACTTATGTTGCGTTGCGGAATGCTGTGGCATTTTAGGTGCCATTGTTTTAGTTTGATACTAACTACGATGTTTTCTATTGTATTTTTATCTACAAGATGGGAACTACCGCGCAAATGATTGTAATGTAATTAATGAAAAGAAGTGTCCACATGTGTTATTGTTTACATAATAAATTCAACGGAAAAAAAACCAAAACTAACGATAACTTTTTAAACATAAACACTTTTATCTGAAAACTTGATTTGGTTTAACTCCAAAACATATTTTATCAAGCACACTGACTAAAAGCTCCAAATTGAGCATAACAACCAACAAAAAAGGGCCTTTACTGCAGTGTTATAGCACCTTTCCTTATCCACCCAAAATCTTAAAATGAAGGCGTCATTTGATTGGTTGCAAAATCGTGCGCACTTTTTGTACCTGTCAAGCATTACATCATCCATGTTCCTAAAAGTCAACACAAAGTCTTATACGATAAGTATATAAACACAAGGCATTACATCAATGGATAGTTTATTATTGTTCTTATTTTTTCTCTCTCAAGAATGAAATGTAGGTATGTAAAAACTAATTAAGGTTGTATTTAACGAAGCCGTTCGTTATGCAAATCAAAATCAGCAAAAAACTTAATACAAAAAATATCAATGTATGACATTTATTATATCCAGTTTGGACACACACATGCTTGATCGAACACACCCACTCACTCACTAAAACAAATCAAAGAACATTTAGGCTTTAAAAGCTTGAAACTTGCCTAAAAAAATATTTGTTTTCCCTAAAGTACTTATCTAAATCTCCACGCATTATAAATCTTCTGATAAACTTAATCTTTATCAAATAACAGTACTTGACATAAACAGTATATCATAAAATATAAAAAAAGAAATGATGCAAGAATTAATTAAATTCTCATCGACAACAATTTGGTTGTAACAAACAACTCTAAAGAAAGAGTAAAAGAGACCGAGCGATATGATGGTCTTACACGGAAAAGAGGCAGGTGATATCGATGTGTTGAATCGGTATCTTCATTGAGTTTATTGACTAATTATGAAGCTATCGATAATTTTAACTGATTAGATATTTCAACAATCAGTTTAATACTCGTACTTCAAGAGCTAGCCGACAATAGAAAAAAAAATATATATATGACATCACAAAAAAAAAAGCTGAAGGTATGTCCTGACGTATACAGCAATATTTTCAAATCTAGTAACAGACCCAGTATTACCAGTTTTAAAACTTTACCTGTTTTGATTCTGATCTCAAAAACGAGCAGTTTTTCAAACTACCGTGATACTTTTTGGAGCTATGAAAGTAATTTTGTGCCTACAGAGGCTTTTCTTTGAAGGAATAAACTTTAAGCCTAGGAAAAGTTGAGTTTATATTGCGATTATCGATCGAAAATTCATTTTCTTCTCTTAAAATCAAAGGAACTTTTTTTTTTTTACTAAAAGCTAATGTAGAATCTTTATTAACATACGCAAGATTTTCTTCCCGTTTCAAGAATCATCTTTTTATTTAATTTGAAAGAAATAGAAACTGAAGGAAACCAAGCTTCAAGACTTCAGGCAGTTTGAGTTCACCAAGATCTGGCAGTTTGAGTATTTAATGTGGCCTACCCAAATGTCCTTTCTTTGGTATTGTTCGTCGAATCGTTGAGCTCCTTAAGTTTGAGTTGAGCTGCACGATTTCCGACATATGCGTGCACTGACTGGACAGGTCCTCTCAATCTGTGTGGTTCTTTCCTCAAAAGACCATCTCAGACATCGACCTACATGGTCTTCATATGATCTGACCAAGATTATGTCTGGACTTTAAAAGAGACTGTGACGTCTGAGTTTGTTTCGGCCTTTCTTCTCAGACTAGTCAGATAGGAAACGCCGACCTCATCTAGTTTTAAAATATGATTGACGTGTAAAAGTGTTTGTACAAACCTACTTACAAAATAAAATCATTTATCATTTATGAGGCATTTTAAACTGAAAAATCGAAACTATGAATAACTCTGTCTAAATGCATCTCATAAACCTCCTTCTCACAAAATGAATGAGTTTATGACTGCAAATAAAGCAGCTCCATAAACAAGGCCACTTAGCCGCTAGTTACGCATCATCAGAGCGATGCCATATAATTAACGAGACTTTCTCAATGAACGCTACGCTGCAGTGTGCGCGTACCTTAATGAAGTGAGTAATATGCTCTTCACTATCTCTCTAATAGGTTTTAGAAGTAATAACATTGAAGAATAGGTAATATTTCATACATAAGTACCTATGATAAAAAGATGATGTATATACGTTTTAATAGACAGCTTATGTAAGAGATGTTTTTCTTTAAGATTACAATAATGGGCTCTTCTTGTCTTGTGTCAAATTTTTGGAGTGAGTAGTATAAAGAATATATCAAGAGATGGCTAGGTGGCAGGGACTTCAACGCGCAAACTCTAACCATGAATTCAACACGCGATTTTAGAACCCCTTGCGTAGAAAATTTTCGTCGTAACAATACCTGGAAAGTCAAAATGTATGGAACAGCAAATATTTTTTATAATAACCGACGAAAATGTTCAACCCATGGGTGTTCAAAATCATGTATATGGTAACAGGTTACGCGTTGATGTCCTTGCCACCATACAATTCAGAATTGATCGCCTCAATTCTTATTATTTTCCAATCACCTTCTTTTCTTGTTTTTCAGTTACCTAATACAGGTTACATTTTTCCTACCATTAAATTAAACCTGATTATTTGTAGGTACTCGTAGCTATACAAAAAAATTCTGAAAGCTTAAAACCATCTGGCACAAGATACTATGAATGAAACTTTACTATGAATTTTCCCAAGAAAACTTTATACTTAACAGTTAGCAAATTACAATGTTAAATCTTTATGTTCCGTAAAGTGAGAAAATTAGACGCGCCATGACACGCGGCGTGTTAAAGAAACGTGATAGCCAAGTTAATGATTCAATGGTGAGAATAAAACTGCCAATAACCATGTTATGGGTAATAAAACTTAAGTTTCTTCATCACAGCGTTTTACCGAACCATTACTTGATTCCACTGCACTTAAAATACTGGGCCATGAACTACTAATAATAGTTCTTCCTATTTCTTGACGTTTTACACGAAATAGAGATATTTTAGCGATAAAAAATCCAGCCAATCTATTCTGTAAAAATCTCACCGTGATAATTTGGGTGAAGAGAGCTGTTAATAGTGACAATCTCTAACATCAAGCGGATTGACAGATCAATTCAAACTCACTTGGCTTAATTTTTCACGGTTTTACAGATTAGATCGGCAGGAATACAATTAGTTTTTTATGAACTTTATGTGTTTCCTTCAGTTTGGGATTGTATAGCTCACATTCGGTTAGAACGAATGCACTCTGGATTCACTCAAAAAATAACCCTATATTTGCGTTTACTTGTGTACATTGCGAGACAGAAAAACAGGGTGCGTTTAGAGGTTTTCCCCTTCGTGATCACTTTAATGCCTATAGTCGCCAATACTCCTTCTTATCATAATCATAAAGTTAATCAAACTGCTCCGATAAGCTACGACTTTCAAACAAGAATCAAGAAGATTCTACTGACCAACCTACAGCAAAACTCCTATCTTTGTAATGATTTATTACATGACAAGCATTATCCACCAAACAATGTTATTTTTATGTAAATGTTTAATGTTATTATTGTCTTATACACATAATTCCATACACGTGCCACATATACACAGTACATATTAGTAAAAATATGTAAGTAATACATCAATGACCTTACTTAACCGTAGAGTCCAAACTTCGCGGCCGCAGTGAGCACGACTGCTCCCAGATTATGATCGACTTATAGGCGAAGTCGGAAGTTATTCATAACTAGTTAATGAGAGTAGTAACTGGTGTTTATTGCGTTGTTTATGTTGGTAGGAATGGTACTGTACCATTGTGTACGTTTTTATTGGTCTCAATGAGAAGGCTTGATAAAAAAAATTGTTGAGGCTATGCTTGCGGTGTAAATAGCATAATCATCCTATAATGTTCCCACTGCTGGGACACAGGCTTCCTCTCCGTGACAGGGAGTAGGCCATAATCCACCACGCGGGCCCAGTACGGGTTGGTAGATGTCACATGTCTTCGAATTTTTGGTTCTTGGACATGCCGGTTTCCTCACAATGTTTTCCTTCACCGGTCTTAGAGCAGTGGTGATGAAATAATTTACACAAAGTAAATCGCCTGTCTGGGTTCGACCCTACGACCTACAACTCGTAAGTCGCGGCCCTTGCCACTGGCCTACCGCTGCTCTTCTAAACAAAATATTGAGTAAAGCTCTAGCACCTAACTATCTGAGTGAGGTTGGCACAGGACCGTGGAGATTGATATAAGAAAAGAGAGGCCCATCGCTCAGCAACGGGTGAAGTCGGGCGATGACCTAACTATCGTAACGTCTTATTTTTCATACGCTCTATTTCAATCAAGAAAATCATTTTCATCTACATAGAAATTTTGCAAAGCCAACAATAAAATAGTATTGACAGACTTCAATAGCCAATTACAGGGTATTGATAAACTATTATGTTCTTAAACAGTACTTATCTTCTCACCCTACTAACCCTCCAAGGATAATAGGCGTGACACTAATTAATGAGATCATATAGATTCAAAAACAGCTGAGGAAATAAACATCGAATTACCACAAATAGGTTTGTTTACTATTTAACGTTGATAAAGAGTTCGACTGACAGACAGATATATATTACTTTATTTATGTGCTGATAGATGCGTCTCTTCCTTGTTTGTTCTTGAAGGATATTTTTTTTTAGCTTGTTAACAATGGCTGGTCGTACAGTGCTTTGTTGAAAGAAATCTTGTCAGAGATCAACATACTGTGTATGACTTAATGTTTGACAACATAGCTATACATTTCCAGTATAAGCTGACTTTTCATTGTACGAAAAGCCTATACAATGCGAGGTCAGCTAAAACTGGAAATGTATCGCTTAATATGTCGTCGTTTGTACTTATAGTCATGCGCAATATAATTAATTCTTTATAATAAGCTTGCATTTTTTGTAGATTTAATTTTTTTAACAAAAGATTTTGTAATAAAAAGCCTAAAAATAACTTTTTACGGGATATTTTGAACAAAAAAAATGTCAGATTCATATCATATATTATGTACATATAGGTACAAACATCTTTCATTGACTTGGTCAAATTTGAATGTGACCGTAAAATAATTGGTTTAGTATCTATTCGTAAAATGGCTTACGGCAAAAAAAGGAACCTGTTCTCGGAATTTTATGAATCGCATGACTATATTTTTTTTATGTAAAATGTAAAGCGCATTCACACACTTGTTTGGTCAGATAATAACGTGTTGAAGATTTGATCTTTAAGAACTCGGAAGTAATCCTTTTGAAGGTCGGTCGTGGAGTGATTACTGTAGAAGAAAATTACCAGTCACACTTCAAGGCAAATTGTACTCTAATCTTGTAAATATACGGCACAATTCACATCACGAAACATGTTTATTTTTTGCATATTTTATTAAATTGTACCAGTTTTCAACTCAGGTGCAAGTCGGGGTTTCTTAAGTTAGTCACGACATTTGAGTTTGAGCCTTATTCTCTTAGTTAAAAGATTTAAACTGGATTGCAGTAATGATACCTACACTTGTTGAAAGTATAATGTATAAACTAGGTATTTTTTTGTAAAGTACTTTTTGCCCTTAAATGTGTTACGATCCTATAATTTAAAATTCATTATGCGAATATAGCGATTGTATTTTGATGCAATTATTTTTATTGGATAAATTATGTGGATTATAATTATCTGCTACAAACGACTTGATGATATATATCACGGTTTTCGTTTTTAGCAGTTTATTTTTTACAAAAATATTTGGATTCTTTTGTTGATGTCATGCCTCTTAGTAGTTATAATATGCAACATCTTTAGTCATTTAAATATATGTCGAGATATCATGTTACCAAGCATATTTTTCCATAATCATGGAAATAAACACATACACACATAACATAATATAGTGCCTGTATTGCCCGATGGGAAACTCAACCCAGTCTAACCCTTGGTATACAGCCGTGATGTTATGTTTATTCATGGAAATAACCTTTTTTTTTCATATTCTGTGTACTTTATTGAAATAGACACACAAAACAGGCACAAGATTATCTATATTTAGAAGTCACTTGTCCCCTATCATACTGCTTATATAAATCGTGTTTCACTAACAGATAAAAACAACTGGAACTAATTCGACAAAGGCCCAATGATATTTAAATGGAATGAACATTGTTATAACAATGTTTGGCCGATTAGTACCGGCTCAACCGCGCTCTGTTGGACACAAGTCAGCGTTAGCTAAACCAGTTTTATTTATTTTATTACTTTAAATATAGAAGAAAAACTGAGAAAACGAAAGAACAATTAAGTTTAAGTTTTGATTGCAAAAAAAGCTGGGGCTTAAGGATGGCCGGCTGTGCAATGTCTGTTTTTATAATAAAAATAATAAAAGACTAAATAAATTGCTGGCGAAGTTGATTGCGTTTGATTGGGTTAAGACAATATTATTTCAATTGGGAAGTAATGCCCAGAAATCCAGCACGAGTGAGAATACTAGTTTGTTTAATTAATTATGTAAACAGCCCAACTGCGTTTTTAAACTGTAATAACAACCTCAATTAGGTATTATTAGACTTTATTTTCTCGACTTATCAAAATATTTATGACAGAAATGGTATGATGGAAGAGCTATTTCTTTAGAAATAAGCATCACCTTTATACTTTATTATTTTGTTGTTATTTTCTTGTATGTCTATACAAGGTTAGTTTTCAAAGACCAGCCAAAGGACATTGCTCTGCGTCCATACATTGTTGGCCCTGGAGCCAAGAGCATCGGATAATTATGTATTGTATTCTCTATCATTAGTAGATTCTTAAAAGATCTTGTATTTGTAGCGGACTAGCTGCAAAAAAGGTATATTTCAAAAAAAGTATCAGATTTTGAGGTTATAATCTAACCATAACAACGAATATTAAATGTAGGTAACTACGATTTTTCATAGCTCTGAGTGATTTTTAAGAAACTGAAAAGTAGGTAATATCATAATACCTACCTAGATAATTAGGTACCTATGCAGTTGTTTTTCTAAAAAGTGGATGCAAGTGCAAAATTAAAATGCATTTAAACTAACGACGCGACGTGATGTTCACAGCAAAACTAGGGATGTAGTACGACACCACACCAATAATCGATTTTTTCGATTAAGATTTACTGTGTTCTTAAATTATTTCAAACTGTCTGTTACATCACCTTTGTCATATAAACATTACAAGTATGTATGACAATGGTTTATTTTACGCCGAAAGAGAAATGTTATTTTTGTATTAGTTGTCGTAAAAAATGAATTAGATAATCAAAATAAAAAGTTTTGATTACTGTATAATATTATTCTTACTACCTATTTAAATTGGAGTATGACTGCATACATACCTAAAGTATTCTTATTAGGTTTTTAAAAATACACTTTAGAAAAGAAAACACAATCGATCGAATAATAATTCAATCAATCATTCGATTATAATTGATTGGACATCCCTATTTCACTTCTGACACGACATGACATTAGGCGAAGATGGCGATCTAATGTTATTAGTCGCGTTAAATTCTATTAAAAGTACATTTTGGAATACAGCTAGTCCGTGATACAGAAGTATTTGCAACTTAAATAATAAAATAGGCGATTAATTATCGTTTAATCTGATACTCTTTATTGCACAGGGCCAATTTGGACATTGTCCTTTAAGGGTGTGGTACAGACCATCAAACTGAACAACTTTCTCCATGGGACCAACATCGTAATCGCGAATAAAAATTCAGCCGTCCCATACATTTAGGTCGAGTAGGTACTGAAGTTTTCTATGGGACAATTGATAAATTTTTCGTAATTGCGATATTGATTCCATGAAGAAAGTTGTTCAGTTTGATGGTCTGTACCACACCCTTAAATTTGGCTGGTCTTTGAAAATAAACCTTTAAATTTTATCTAGGTAATATTGTTTATATATACCTACATAAATGTTTAAATAAAAATTAATTAAGCAAAAGATAACTTAAGTCTATCGTTTCAAAGTTTCGAAAGTACATGAAAATCCCGCACTTGCCACTTAAACTACTTACTCACACATTGGAAAACTCACACAAAAACGCTTTCGAATTTTCCGCGCGTCCATTCGCAATTAACCCTTGAATGACGAGAGACAATTTAGATGCCTCGGAAATCGTCGCATAGAATGAACATGGGCTACATAGCCCGTGTGTAGCTCAGAATAGCTCCATACTTTCTTGACTGAATTATGTTGGAAACACTAGTGTGTTAAAGCCTTTAGAGGTAACGTTTTGTAACATTGTCGCTTGATTTAAGACGTTTTCTTGAATGGATTGGTTGGTCTTTTCTTTGAATTGTTGCGCAGTTTGTATGGTTTGTTGGTTTTGTATTGTAGGGTCAATAGCATAATTAAGCTTTAGAAGTAAGATTTACAGCCAAAATACACTTAAATCTTAAATGTCGTCCCCTAATTTTATTGCGTAGCACACTATCAACCTCAATCTGAATCATTTTGAAGGATATTGCTAATCCATTGCTTCATACGTTTGAAAATTTCTCTGCTAAACCACGTAAATAACGCAATGAATGTTGTTGAAATGTCAAAATGAAAGCGATTGTTACTGAGTGTGTTACGCGGTTACCCCGCAGGGCTTTTCATTCACTATACCACTTAACGATTCCTTACTTCGAAACCACGTCAATTTCGCGTTTATTTCGCGCGGATTCGTTCATTGTGTCATAGAGAACACGTTAGGTACCTGCCGGTCTATTCTGTAAGCATCTCACCATGAAAACTTGACGTGACAACGTGAAATGAGCTGTCTTTTCACGTGATGTTAGGGATAGCTACGGATTAAAAGTATTGACAGCTCGTTTGAAGCTCACTTCACCTAAGTATTCACGGTGAGATTTTTACAGAATAGATCGGCTGATGCTGGGTGAAATAGGTAAAAGAAAATAGGTTAAAGAGTTCTTAATCATGTGTTTACGTTATTGACCAGCGCCTTAAATTCCCACGCAACAAGATCACGTAGAAAAAAACTCAACATTCATCGCGCTGATTTACCACGTCTGACTAATATCTTTAAATGCATAACCTATGAATAATGCCTTTCGACATCATGTTTTTAAATGACATAAACAAAGAATTTTGTAACTTTAGTCGTATTGTCTTCTAGAGCAGACGTTTTAAGAGTACAGTTACTGAATAGGACCTCAATATTAGCTGTTCAATTTTCACTTTTGTCTATTAAGGTCGAGGACGCGCCTTTATGACGTCATGTCTTGGCAATGGATATGCTGGCATGCCTTATTTTTGCAATTTAAATAAAATAAGTTTTTTACGGGTAAATAGAGTTGCTTGTCTTTTGTTTCACCATTTAAGTAGTTAAGGCGATTTTAATGTACCAATTTAAAAATAGATGTGATCGATTTTCTTGTCTTTCATAACGTAGTAGAAATAAAAAAAAAACTTGAATGAACGCCTCGCAATAGTTGCCTCAATGAATTCTGCAATCGTCGCTCGATTCAACCACTGGAATTTCCAACATTATGTAAATCTGTTAACTAAAATATTGTAAAATGAACCTTATTGCTGATATTGTTATGGTTGAAATTAACAGCAGCATTATCTAGGTGACTCATATTAAATCCGTTTCAAACCCCAGTTTTCGCGGTAATTAATTTTAGAAATGACGGTAGTTATAGTGTTAGTATCTAATATATCAGTATCAAACACGATACAAGTAAGCTTACTGCTTATCACATGTGCTTTTTAAGGAAAAGTGTCCATAAACAGTACGCAATGGCTAAAAAAAGATCTTTTGTTATCATAGATTATTATTTTCGAGTTAGGTACTAACCTATTTATCAAAATAAATCAAGAAAAGTAAATCTAAGTAAAAATAGGTACCTACTTTGAAGACTATTTATAATATCTAAGTTAGGCATACTTGAGTGCTTGTACTTTTATTATAATTAACCGGTCTGATAGTAAACTAGGAAGTATAACAACTCTTGCGCAAGGCTCTATTGTTCAAGTGGGTATTGTTGTTATTGTAATCTTGGAATAAATCGGTTCGAATTAATATTAGCTAGGGCGGCAGAAAGGAAGGAAGGACGTTTGATACTACTTTGTTTAATTTATCATGGAAGAATTGACTTTTCTAAGGTCTAATCCTAAGGTACATCGCTAACAAATTTGATACCTAACACCATGCTTAGAAAACGAATGGCTAACGGATTTTTGATTGTTTTGTTTGCTTTGCCTTTATAAACCTGCATTCCCAATTCCCATGCAAAAAAATTCAATAGAAGTACAGACCAGTAAAGCCTATGACCAACTCTAGATAAAAAGGCCAATTCCTGTAACGGCTTTTAACTTTCAAGCGCAGCAACAATCAATGTCAAAAATGAAGGGAAATTAGAGGTATTTTTGTCATTACGAGAACTGAACTGAACTGCCCCTCTTACATAACCACCAAAAAACAAAAGAACATCGAAACACAAAAGCCTCTCTTCAATGCCTAATTTCAAACTCAGACTTCCAAAAACTATTAAGCTATTGGTCAAGATGAGTTAGTTCAATTTTCCGAGAATGGCTCGCGCATTTAGTCGAATCACCGCCGCTGAATCATAACGTTGCGAAAGTCGTAACAGGAAAATGAAAGAAGGTAGTGTTGCCAAACGAATATTTTGGCGAAGACTGTTGAGAAACCGATTGTGAGTCAAACTGAGATAATTAGCTAGTTTGTTAAGTTATTTTTGCATCATATTTTAGTAGTTGTTTTTCATGAAGAAATAGGAGCTTTACTATTTATTATAGGTTCATGTTAAACAGAGCGTCGATTTGTTGTATCTTTGACGTAGGAACTGATAAATACATGATGTAGCTATATACAACCACTTTTAAACGTCGATACCATTTTGAAAACTAGGTGATATCGTGGTTCCTGACAGACTACACTGAGATGAAATGCCGAAACAAACTCAGAGGTTACAGTCTCTTCTAATAGTCCAGACACAATATTAGTCAGACCAGGCCTATGATATTGTTAGGGAACCTATTATCACAATGGGTCTCACAATATTGCTGTAGTAATGTTCAATGTGATAGTCAATAAAGGCCATTTTTATAGTGGTTCAATTAGAATTTATATTTATTTAGCATATACAGTCTATAACGTTCCCACAGCTGGGACACAGCCCTCCAGTAAAAAAAAAAGGCCTCCTCTCTGTGAGAGGGAGTGACACGTAATCCACAACGCGGGCCCATTGCGGTTTGGTAGAGGGATATTTACTAAATGTCTAACAATAAATAAAGACATTAAAACGTAAGACGTAACATTTGCCATAATTGCAATGTAGTATTTAATAATAAGTAGATATAATTAACCTGTAGTAATAAAAAAATGTCGTGTCTTTTCTGACAACTTAATCACTCAATGACAATTAATCAATTGATTGTTCTTATATTCAATTGAATGTCTTTATAACTTATAATATATAAGAAAAAAATAAACATGTTTCTTACTTAGTTCGAGTAGGTATCGTATGTTCATAAAGTTATCACTTTTCTACATAAAGGTGTGACATATGCTAAGGGACAGCCATTTTGGCTCCATTAACACGTTTCTTTATTCGGGGCATTTACGTGATAATTTTCGATTCACGGAAAATTACTTATTATTAGACGCCAAAGAATATTTTATTGGTTTTTTTCCATTGTATATTTAGTTCTTTAACTTTTCAGCGACTTTTCCAAAGTTAGTAAAAATATTCATAAATTGAAAACAGAATAGGAAAAAAGTTGAGCTTGCCAAAATCCTGTCATGTGAGTACTAATAATAACGCGCTAATCTTTGAAACAACCGGCGAGATTAAAAAAATAATTGCATTTGATAGGCCAAACTTTGAGGAAGGTTTTAAGTTATTTCACATCACGCTACGACCCTCAGGAGACGAGCAAAAAGAAAAAACGTTAGAAAGAACACTAAGCGAAAAAAATATATAGTCCGGGATGGCGATGCGACGGGGTGGGTCAGAGGAACAAGAAATTTCACGCGGACAGAAGTTAGTAGTTAGTAGATGATTTATCTATTTAAGATAAATCATCTACATAACTACAGTACTATTGTTCTTAAGTAGCCAAGAAATCATATGTCTATTAAATTATTTATGAACAATTAAGTACAACATAATTTTATCTTTATATTTCTATGCACATAATATCAGAGCCGATACACGTTGGTTACACACGTCAGCTCACTTATTTACTTAGCAAAGAGAGAAACGTGACTAAGTAAGATAAACGTGATTATTCTAGGTATTATTTGCGATTTCATGTATTTATTTCTCTTGTGAAACCAAAAATCAAACGTGTCCAATAAATGTCTCGCTCCCGAACAAAACAAAGGGAATCGTGCACAAATCAAATTTATCGCTACGAATAATCGAGTGGGCGGCGAGTACCGATTTTATGTATCGAATGCGACCGCGCAGCCCAATAGCAGCGGTGAAAGGGAAACTCGTTTGCGTCACAGGGTATATAGTGTTACGTTTGTGTGTACGACCTTGTTATATATGTAATTATTACGCATAATTGTGGCTACTGTTTGCAAGTATGTGCGAGGTAAGGTAGGTGCACGAACAAAGCTTTTAAGGCAAATTGATTAGCGTATTAGTGCTACGTATTCAAGTCTTTAATGCCTTTGGTTTTGAGGACATTTAAAGGTTAAGTTTGGCTACGTGAGTTGCGAAAATAATTTTAGAACGTGTTTGTTGTAAGCTTAGAGCTGTACCTAACGCCATCTATTGACATTCGTTGGAAGTTTTATGAAGTAGAGCTTTGATGAATTATGTTATTTATGTTGACCTTTCTATAACATCAAAGTTTATTACAACGATTAAGTTTCATTTACCCGTGACGAATTAATTGTTGTTGTTCTTTGAATATTTCTAGGTTTGGTTCCAGTTTTCAAAAATGATAAATCTATTAAAATTAATAAAACAAAAGAGTTCGATTAGTTTCGCGCACGTGGTTCAAAATGAAACGGAATACACATCCATTTTGTATTCAGAATTGTTTTTGGATTGCATAATTCAATCATTGTCTGTGACCAAAGTTTGCATGTCTAATCGTTTGAGGTCTGGGTAGGTATATATCAGTGTTACCTAAGGCTTGTTTTTTAGGCTTTGAGTTTTTGGTGATTCTAGTAGTCAAATGACATTTGTGTGGGTTTTAGTAGGTGGTAAACGCAGTAATTGCAATGAAATTCAATGTTTTACGCTTTACAGAAATAAGAAGTTTTAACACACGCCATAGGTAGATTTCCAAAAAAAAAAAGACTGTTGGATATAACGCTTTTCTAAATAAACTGTGCAAAGTTTGTAACAAATAAAGATAAAATACGCAAAACTTTGTAACACAATTACATTTTTCTCAACAAAATGAACGAAAACCCAAATTAGCATTTTTCTCAACAAAATTAACCCTGAGAAATCCAATTTAACATATTATTTTCACAAAACAAAAGCAATTGACAATCCTTTTGTTGCTCTCCACAGCCTAACAAACATAATCCTACTTAGCAACAGACAAAACATATGCAATAATCGTAAGATCAAATCCGCCATTTTGTAAGTGGCAGGGAAAACCGAAGACCTTGACAACCGGTTCCTCTCACCGCGCGGTCGCACGATGCCGTACAAACATTTAATACTAGTATACATTTTGACGATTAAATATTTCAGTCGTATTTACGTATAATTTTAGCTGCAATCTTGTTTTCTTTAAGGGTTAACTGCATTCCAAGGATTTGTTTAGGGATATGTGGTTAATGAAAGTAGTTTTATTACACTTCTCAGTAATCGGTTGGTACTTAGTACTTATTAAATATAATGGCATGATTCCGTGTTTATAGAAAGGTTTTAAAACAACAACTGGTTTTCCTTTTGATCTGACACGTACGTGACAATGATCCTCAAAGATCATGTGTACCCTGCAACATTGTTAAAAAGTCTCGATGATCCGATGGCTTACAGGGAGGCTTCAATCAACTTAGCCTATTGGGAGTCCACTGCTGGACATAGGCCTCTCCCAGGCTGCCCACAACACCCTGTCCTCCGCCTTCCGCATCCAGTCTGTCCTAAACGGTCTGTGTACAGTCACGAGCACCAATATGTCAACACTTGGCAACTTTCAATTTCGATTTTTTCGTGAAATAACGAATGCGACGTTGAAATGCGACACATTACATAAACCTGTGGGTTCGAAAATGCTATGTTCGTAACAACATAAAATTTCTTTAAAAAATAAAGCAGTAAATCGATTTTGAATAAAGCCGAGTGTATACATACTTTTGCTCGTGACTGTACCGGGAGGCTTACCTCTACATTATAACATAACACCACGCTGGTATTTCCCGATGGTGTAGGCAGAGGTGTATTGAACAATAACATATCGTCAATTATATGTAAGTCTAATGCAATAGTGGGCGAAGTTTTTGTATTAACTTTTTTTTGTAGGTAGTGAAGAAAATTGTATTTAATTTAAATTGCAGAGGATCCCATTCACTTTTGCAATAGGTACACATTCTAAATGTAGCTGCAAGTAAAAATAAAAGTCGTTTTAATTTATCTTAAAGAGCTGTAATAAGTGTACTTGTATGTTTATACTTATTTGAGTGAAATTATGTAACACTGATTAGTAGGTTCTTATAGTTAACAAGCTTTCAATTTAGTGCTCACGACTTTACTGTAATACATGCATGAAATGAAATACATGTAATACATGAATGTAACTGCAAGAATTGTTATAAGACCTGCACAAGTAGAAACGGGTTTTGTCGACGGACGAATAGACAAAATTATAGTTAGGATAGACAAAATGACAGATAGAATAGACAAGACGACGGATAGAATAGACAACATGACAGATAAATTAGACAAAATGACAGATTTCTTTAGGAAGAAAGAATTCTAAATCGTTCTTCATTATTTTCAAGTAATTCTGACCACTATGACCACTATAGAAACGGGTTTATGTTATGTTATCATGCTACGCGTACTGGTAGAGCATGGTAGAGATCAGAAAAAGCTCTACTTTTGGTTTTCACCTCTAAAACAACGTAAAATGTGTTTTTTTAGTACATTATTTAGGCTGCTAAAATAACTTGTGAAAATAGATTTGATACCAACTAGGTAACATATAACATTCTAATTTGAAATTTACTCTTTTCGAAGAATGATTCGAAAAGTAAGAATTCTAAATCGCTGCTCATTGCTCAAATAATTCTGACATTGAATTAAACAGGTTTTGTATTATGTAATCTATTAAAAGATCATTGAAAAACTTATACTGTGATGGTAAAGGGAATCCCCCTTTACCTCACGAAAACCGTGTGAATTTAGAACATTATAAATTTATCGCACAATTTGCATACAAAGCTCAATAAACTGCATATCAATTGTAATCAAATATAAATTATCATAAAGTGATAGGTACACACAGCGACATATCAAGCTATTTCTAATTTTAGCTGACCTCGCATTCTATAGGTTTTTCGTACAATGAGAAGTCAGCTTATACTGGAAATATATAGCTTGATATGGCTTATTTGCTTACATACCTTTTTTATATTTACCAACTGTCTTGTTAGTTTAGTTATCGCAAGCGTGCCTATAGGACGTGGTTTCCATCCTCGGGCTGAGTAAAGTCACCAATTCACATTTCCCTAGGCCCGAAGCAGATTTTTACGCGAACGAAACACCAGACACCTGACCCAAGACATGTAACACTTACCAACCTGCACTGGGCCCGCGTGGTGGAATCAGGCACAGGCCTCCTCTCACAAAGAGGAGGCCTGAGTTCTAACAGTGGGAACGTAATAGGCTTATAGTGAGGATGATGAGGACAATTCTCTGCTAACCTTTTGAAGAAATCAAGCGTGATGTGGTGCTATATTTATAACAGAGTAACATAAAACAAATTCTTTTCGGCATAATTAACCTAAAACTTATCACTTTATTGATTAAACTAAACTCATGATAAGTAACCTTTTGTCACATGACTTGATAACACATTTACTACAGATATTACGACGTATTAAATTGTATAAAATAATTGATAAAATGAGAAAGGGTGTGTACGTGATATACCGCACTTAACTCATCAAACCTTAACATTTGTGCCAAGTAGATGACGTTATCCGTTGAAATCACACCTAATTATATCATTAAACTTTTTGCTATCTAATCGCAAAAAGTTTGTTGATATAATTGTGCTCTCAAAGATTGTGTTATGAAGAGAGAATACTTGGCATGTCTCCTTTAATGGGGTCTTTTCCTAGTCACGAAAGAGGGATTATTTAAGCGATTGTTTGTCGGTTATTTTCTCTAAATAAAATTGTGCAAACGAAAATGCAACAAATACATTCACATTGGAAAAAATATGTTCCTTGAACTATAAAAAGATTTACACGCACCTATTCTATAACGACTTTAAGTACGTTGACGTTCAGTTTACGACATCCAAAACGTCTGCTACTCTCTTATTAATTGATACGAATTAATGAATAACCATTAGAGTTTTCTGTGCGACACGTTTATTAATGAGTATCATTTACCCATTCATGCGATTGTGTTTCCCAATTATGTCACAATCAAATATCTTATCTACTCCACTTACTGACGTATCATCATACTACCGAATAGTCATTTGCCAAGTGTTGTCTATCAATTATAGGCTGGTCCACTTATTTATCACTATCACTGGTCTCTAATTTATATCTGAAAAATTGTGATAAAAGGCTTTCAAACACTGGAAATCTACCAATAGGTAATGCCAAAATTAAATGTCCCGAGTCTCACGCTGGATATGCCAGTGTGAAGCCTGCACGATTTCCACTACAAAAAAGGTTGTCCAAATACTGGTAGTTTAGTTCAAAGTATAACCCTCCTTCTAAGGCACACTTGCACAATAAATCACTAAAACTAAACATTAAGCGGCAAACAAAGGATATCATTCAATGTCGAACATTTTATACCCAAAAACTGAAGTAGCCGGCCAGAAAAAAACTATTTTTTATTTTAAACTATTTTCTTATTACATTTTAAGCATTTTTACTATTACAGTGAAAGTCCACAGTTAACCCCTCGGCCGCTGTTTGAGACTGAAAATGCCAAAAATCATATTTTTATTAGTATAAAATGCTCATGAGGTCATTACCCATGAGAAAACAGTACTTTTTTTTTCTGGCCGGCACTATAATTTTTGGGTACGAAATGGTGTCCTTTAAAACATCGTTCTGTATGTTGTTTTAAATATGTTTAGCGGTATACGTATTTAGTGATTTGTGCCCGCCTAAGTGTTCACTCCTCAAGCCATGTATATTTCGAAGAGACTGCTCTATCTATTTCCCATAATAGAGAAGGGAATACTCCCAAGTATCTGGTCAACAGTATCCGTCTTACAAGTACACTAATACCCACGGTTCGTGTGGTTGCTAATGAGCTCACGACAGATTCCTTTTATCCAACTACAAGCGGATCCTAGCCAGAGGACGGGAAAACACTATGCGGTCAAGGTGAACAGTAGGATATACTGATACTCTTCAAACGACAATAAAATATGGTACAGAATTAAGCACAATGGGTATTTATAGAGTTACGACTTGAGAGACAATTACCTGTAGGCTGTAGCAGCAACTAGAATTCATCACCATAATTTAATCTTTAACTAACTGCCCTGGGATATGTCGTGGCCTCCAATGATATCAAATAACAAACATCGCAATATATCGTTTTTAGTGCGCAAGAGGGCGTTGCCTTTGGGCACATAAAATGCTGCACCGAGTGAAATAAGATAAATAAATACATTTTAACCGACTCCTAAATCCCTAGTACAAAGAATTAAGTTACCATAAGTGAATGTTAGAAATTACATAACAGTAAATTTTCTACTGTCAACTGATATGCCCTTACTGAGTTTTCCAACGACCGTAGTAGTCTGTGTTTGCGATTATATTTGTTTCTAAATAAACAATAATTAAGTCCATACAAATTAAGTTTATTTGTCAGATAGTTTTCCCACAGAAACCCGTATTTTAACGGTGTTAGTTAACTGTCTAAAGTGCCGTGTTATTAAAAGTTAAAAACGATTATGTCGGTCTGTTTTGCATATTCTAAGAAGATTTTAAATAGGAATTTAACAGGCCGATATTGATAGAATAATCGTAGGTTTTTGTTAAAATTCGCTACAGTAATTAAAATTCCATTTACTTAATTACATGACTACGTTGACTTACTTTTTTATAACTTTTTGTGAGAGAGTGACGCTTTTGGAATTTAAAAATATAAACATGGTTTTATTTTTGTTTTAAATAAATAAATACCGATACTCGTAATTTTATTGTTTAAATTATTAATGTGCTAAAAAAGAAAAAGTTTATTGAACTAAGAAATTGTGATAGCTCCACGAATTTAATCTTTCTGTCAACTTATTTTAAAAATCTATTAAGTAACTCATTTACTGCGACAAACAAAACACTTTGATGATTCGACCAGGATACGGATGAAGATTATAATCTATTTATTTCACACTTATCACAAGAGTAAAAAAAAGATTTCTTTATTTTGTTATTTTCTTCCATGACAAAATCATTATCGCATCACATGTGATAGTGAAATCCCAATCAGATAAAATTTTTCAAGATTTAACAAATTATCAATTAAAATACAAGTTTCCTTAAAAAGGCGTTTGAATTATGAAAAACTTACACTATCTTATCAACGAGTCGAACTTTGCTCCTTACGATAAAATGACGTGATAAAACAATATATTTATCAAAGTGTTCAGTGATAATATGTTAAAAAGAATTACGTCTTTCCTCGGAAACAGCCGCGCGGGCCGCAGTTGTAAAAAGTTATTCAAGATAATTAATAAAAAAAAAATGATCTTCTTGCTTCGATAATTTATTTATAAATAAATATTTTTACTGATAAAAGTAAAGCAGATTTTCAATTAGATAAGAAAAAGTGGTTTCGTATTAGTATTTTTTAATACCTACTGATAATTATTTATATAAATAGTTTTATTTGTTTACGGACATTTTTAACGTTAAAAATGATGGTGCCTGTTCGGGATTACTATTGGCGGAACTATGGAGGATCTTATATTGTGGCTGAAAACTATCAGGTAAATAATTAGATAATTCATAGATAATTATTCTAATTAAATAGACACAGATAGACTTCTCCTGTTTTTTTTTTTGTGGAATTAGCTTGAAGTATATTTCCTAATTTTATTTCGTATCTTTTGTCTTATCTTAATTTATAATTTAATCATAACTTCAGCGAACAATGTAAGCACACAATTGTAACAAATAATTGATTGATTATTCTCTATTAATTTGTTCATTTATAACTAACACATTAGAGTCCTTTGTTACTTGTTATTGAATATAAATTAATAATTAATATTTATCCAAATAATTTGTCACTACAATCTGTCACCCTTTCATTTAACATTTACATATTGTGATGACGCACACTGACAGCAATATACTGAACGTTTGCCAATTACATAATTAGGGCTTTTCCCTGTATTTTAGTCACTTCAGAATGCTACATTTTAATGGCTTTTGAGTTGTTTAGTGGCCATTATTGAATACATAATCTATTGTTAAAAAGACAAAGTGGTGACTCTACCCAAGTATGTTTATTGTTTACATACAAAATTTCAAAAGTAGTTGCACACGACATATTCAAGCGTGGGTGTTGTTTATGAATGGGTTTTCGCGGTGACATAAACAATGTCTTGGTACCTACTAAACCGGCAATCCCACTTACATAACTATAAATAGATTCATCAATCATTTGTTGGTGTTGCATTTGAGTAGGCACGGTGACATTCCTAAGGAGTTAGTGTTTTTTGATGGCTGAATATATTGTTTCTACAAAAATAAAAATAGGTACTACTTATTATTTGAAGTTAATTAGCAAGGTTAAGACATCACCTTCATCTGAGTCGCCTTTTTTGATTCTGTTAGGGTCGACTTTCAATCTAACCGGATGCAGCTGAATACCAGCAATAGTCGTGAAATATCAAGCTTTTTGTACTTCAAGCTCTTTCTGGGCCTCCGGTTTTCTGGGAGTTTCTATGATGTATTTGCAAAAAAAAAAAAACAATTGTAACTATTTTGCAAACAATTTTGTGCAAAAGAAAGTGCACCCCGTTGATGTCTTTAGTGCTACGTTTCATGATTTCAGTAAACGAGAGAATAATTAACCAATTTCCACACTTTATCAAAACAATAATGGTTAATTAACAAGGAAAATTATCTTAAATTAAATTTGATCGTGCGACCGAAATGTGTATTGTTATTTTCTCACGTGTAGGAACTGACGTATGACCGTATGTGTGTGTGAGTGTGTGTACAAACACAATACACGTGCTTTGTCTGTCTTGTACTATTATTACTGAATGAATGAAGTGCGGAAGGCGCGGTACAGTGACGTCATCTGGTGCACGACTCACGACTTGATCACCCATGGTAATGAGGGTGGGTTAACCCTACATTTATGTAACATACAGATAATTATCATAACTGTGAAGGTGTTCAAGATATAGGTGATTTGATTTGCATTTTTTATGTCATGGTACCTTTAGATGCATTCCGTCGTAATTATCTTGGTGACTATGAATGGTTCATAAACCTTTAATATGTTATCATCGCCAATTATTGAACGGTAAAGAATAGATAACTTTAAGATTAATTTAAAATTAAATAAAATGAACGTTATAAAATGTTTGGTACACTATCAAACTAAATAATTCGAAGTCCTAACGATAAAATTGACTAAATAAAACATTTTTTTAGGTCACAGCTAACTGAGATAAAATAATAATTTGTTCCAATATTAATAATAAACAATTTCTTGCATTAGCACGTCAGCATAGGCAATTTGTTTACGAAAAATTTTACACAATTTCGTCGACAATATAAATTAAACCAGGTACAGGATATGAAACGAAACTGTAACACAATGGAAACTAACTCAGTCAAATCACTTTTTAATTTCGTCTTTCATTTTAATTTTCATATTAGCGTCATTGAAAAATAATTAAGTGGTGTATGACGTTGGACGAAGCTATTCGATGTGAGAAGTATTTGTTATATTAGTTTAGTGGCGGCGTACTTCCCGTAATGACGTAGTCGCTCATTGAGGCAAAGGCTTCGTGCGCGGGCGCCGAGCTCAGTGGCTGTGTGATCTATCCGCCGTACACACGCACTCATGTTGCCAAAAAAAGCCGGGAAATATATATAAACTTAAACTTAGTAGCATACTTTATAATAATAAAAACAGTGACTGTAAACATTTGAATTTTAAATTATTTTATCTCATCGGGCTGTCTTCGCCGGCCGGCATTATAACCTCAACGCAATGGATGCTGTGCAAGCGCAACCCTGTTCGGATATTTGACTGTGTGAGTGCTTTTGTACTTCAGTGAGTGGGGGTGGAAGACTAGAAGCAAGTGAGTGAGGTCCTAGAGAGTTACCTACCACGTGGATTTGGAATTCTGATACTTAGGTACATAAGTAATTGTGTGTTAAAGTTTCAAGTTGTTGTTGTTATTGTTTATTCTTATCCACTTCTTTCATAGGGTGTTAAGTACCTTCAAATAATTGTATAGGCAGGATTCGTTGATTAATTTCATATTACCGGCGTTTTGAGGTTATTTTCTAACGGCATCATAACAAAAAGCAGTGTCAAGGAACTGAGAGCCGGTTATGTACATACTACCTACCTGTACGTATATAACCAACCTCATATTCGTATGATGTATAGTATAGTCTTAGGTACCTGATAATTGGCTAAGAATGCCTCTTATAACGGGTTACTGTAGTTCATAAATCTAAGATTATTTAGGTTTATAGTTAATTGACGTTTATTGTCAGCTAGGGTTCTATTGTCAATCCAAATTAACGAAGGCATGATTTATTATTAAACCTTTTTAGTACCACGATCTGACGTTTAAGCTTAGGTTTGATGAAGTAAAATATAACGAGGTTTGGGATCATAAACTATGAATGCAGACACGAGATATCGAGTTGATCTCATCTAAGGCGAGGGACTAACTAACAACAATAAATTCAAATCTAAAGTTCTACACATCCTATTGTATCCAATAAAAATCGTTAGACGACAATAAATTTAACACTTTGACATCCGTTTAATTGACGAAAACGTTTGGGAAATACCGACTCTATTTCGTGTGGTTCTAAAAAAAATAAAACACTGGATAATTATACTAGACTGGCACGTTTTATGTTCTACAAAGCATAAAAAACAAGTCTTTGGATTCCGTATATGGTGTTGCAGTGGTATTTATGCTAATTTCGTAACGTTTACTGTTCTTTGGTGGTCTATAATGCTCTAGTAATATGGTTATGTAATTATAATAATAAAAGTCACAAAAAATCGACAGTAGAACGTAGCTTTGAAAATAAAGGGTTACGGGACGTTCGTAGAGGCAGGCTGCTACGAATCACGTAGCATCAATATATCACGCTCGCTACGATAGCGTTGGAGTTGCTTGAACTCTTGCTGATCTAAAGTTGTATGACTTTCTTTATGTTACTAAACAATTTGAAAACGAAGAATTTTGTGTGGCGTAGGTATGAGGTGCTACGAATTTCGTAGCAAGAGCGATATATGTAGATAAAGATGTCACTGCGAGATGAACTTTGCAGTATATCTTAGAGAATTTAACAACAAATATTTATTACGTTATATGTACACCTATTAAGATTCCCTCACATCTCATCATATCAAGGTTCTTATACCAAAACAAACAGAAAAGGATTGCCAGCTCAAAACGGGGAACCCCAAGGCCCAGTAATAGGTAATTTAAGTTAATCTCACACAGACATCTGCATTCAAGTGCAGTGTTGTAATAATACCATTGTGCAAGCAGTCCGTTAGGAATACAACCTCTTTTTTTACAACGTAAGTCACGGATAACTAGCTTCTGTATTTGGCTAGATTTTGATATATTTTTAGACTTATTTGGGACTGTGAGAAAAAATGGAATCTGACTCTGACTGTACATGACAGTTGTGATTTAAATATAGTTTGTCTAGACGTTGTCATGACGAGATATTTTCGTGATAAGCTAATCCGCCGTCACGTAAGCTGCTGTGATTGGTTGACCAAAATAACAATGAAACTTGATAAGTTCACTTCAAATATAGCATCAAATCCTTTCGGCTTTTGGTAAACAAAGGTCAGAAGACCAAATCGCAAAGTCGCTCATCACAGCGACAATCAATGTCAAAAAACTTTTTACAAAAAAAAAATAACCGCCTTCAAAAAAAGACAAACAAAAACGTTCCTGCACTAAAAAGTAAAAAATAAAAAATTGAATTCCTGTAAAGAAACTTAATTTAAAGGTAAACTTATTTGACATTAATATTTTGCAAATATTCAAAATTGTTTACTTCTTTTTGGAGTCGGTGCCAGCAGTTGTATCCTGTGCCATTTATTTTTCAATTCACGATTATAAAATTTTAAAACAGATGCTTACAAACTTAATGCTTCAAAAATTTCAAAGTACTTAAAAAGTGGCAGGGGATTTTTATAAGTATGTATAATTATTATTATTTAAAAGAAATTATTGTGAAAATTGTGTCAATTTGTTTTAGAGTACAGTCTAGTCTGTATTTGTGTTTTAATTATTCTAGGTATGCAATAGGTATCTTGGTAGTTTTATAGTAAATGTTAGAGGTCGTTTTTCGAGGTATTGTTGCCCATACGTATTTCCTTGCCTTGGCTGGCACCGACTCCAAAAAGAAGTAAACAATTTTGAATATTTGCAAAATATTAATGTCAAATAAGTTTACCTTTAAATTAAGTTTCTTTACAGGAATTCATTTTTTTATTTTTTACTTTTTAGTGCAGGAACGTTTTTGTTTGTCTTTTTTTGAAGGCGGTTATTTTTTTTTTGTAAAAAGTTTTTTTATTTCTAGCCGTTTAGTGTATTTTTTATTATAATATAATGGCAACGTAGTTAATATCTTTTCTACATAGAATAATATTTTGAAGAAGTACCAATATCATACTACTGTACATATTACTGTACATATTATTACTATAGGTACATATTACTGTCTACTTTCTGATCTTTAATTTGATCCCGTAGAGAGATGATAATATGACGCATGAAATACTGTCGATTCTTATGCGTCGTATGCTGCCTCTAATATTGAGCTGGGCGGTAACAGTCCATAAACTACAAGGGACCACCCTCGAGAGAGCTGTGATCGACCTTGGTAAAAAAAACTTTGCAAAAGGACAAATATATGTCGCGCTAAGTCGTGTCAGAAGTTTGGAAGGCATAGTGTTATCAGATTTAGACGCCAATAAATTATTGAATCGACCACACGATGATCGAGCGATGACAGAGATAACAAGGTTGCGGAATCTGCCATCTGATAATCAAGACAACACATAACGTGCCATGGAATAGGCCTACCGGGGAAACCACATTAAAAAAAACGCGCCCAGCACACTACCTCATAGGTGGCGTGGAAACGTGTGCATACTACCAAGAATACAATTTTATTTTAGTAAATAATAGAAGCGATTTTTTTTTTAAACATTGTAAGCAAAATGCCTTTAATATTTCAGAAGTTGTTTTGTGGACACATTGATGATAACATCAAAACTAGATTTTCAATGGCACCTTGTATTCAGAGTGCATCTCATGACAGTTCTAAGCCCAAATACTGCTAGGATACATTGTTTTATTTTGAAGTTCTCATGCCAACCTTCCACCTTCCAGCTCCATCATCAGATCAGTTCGATAGTAACTTATAGCCAAAGTGCATTTCATGACAATTCTAATAAGCCCAAACACGGCTAGAATACGTTGATTAATTACGGAGTTCCGGTACCTGTCTTCCGGCTCCATCATGATCATCAGATTAGTTCAATGATAACATTTTCAATATAACTATTCAGGATTGTATTTTTATTTGTATTGTCATAGTTGCTTAACTATCTTGATTGTGATATCTATGCGAGTGACAAGTTCCGTTAGCCATATCTGATCTTCTTCACCAGTTCCACTTCATCAAATGTTACTTTTTGACTGTAGTAAACGCTTGATTTCTCGATGAAAATATTAAAATTACTATATAGTTGCCTATAATATTTGAGGAGTTCCCTCGATTCCTCATGGATCCCATCATCAGAACTGGATTTTGAAAAAAATGGGACCAATCTGGAAGCACATCCTTTAAAGTTAAAAAAAAATTTTGCAAATCGATCCATAAACAACGGAGTTCTGAGGTAACAAACATAAAAAAAAAAAATAAAAAAAAAAAATAAAAAAAATACAACTGAATTGAGAACCTCCTCCTTTTTTTGAAGTCGGTTAAAAACTTGTCAAAAATATAAGGAAACTATAGCAGTATTTTTGACCAATTAAGACTGAGATCATGTGAACGTTCTTAAAATTTCGGAAATTACTCCTCAGTTTTGTGGCTTGCGTATGATTTAAAACACGGTTTGCCGTACAACTAATTAGAAATTACATAGTTCTTCCATAGTTAACCCGACTACAATTTTAGTAAAGTTTAACCATCTAAAATTAACAGTACTAAGAAATCATAATAAATTGTCATTCAATAGCTTAGACTACTCATAAAAACTTGCAATTAATAATCTAACTGTAACTTCGGTTTAAAGTTATATTTATTCCCAATCGGTGAAAACATTTTACAAGATATATCTGTGTTTATAAACATGAAGAGTTATGGGCACTAACAGTTTGTTTCTATTAAAATCGACTGCTATAACAAAATGGAAAACATTCGTGTTTTAATGGAAGTTGTTTTCGCGTCAGTTTCAGTTTTAGCTTAGCTTCAGGTTTAGATTAATTCCATGTAATCTAAATATAGTTTCATTCAAGCATTTTTTTTTTATACGTCCCATTAAAAAAAATAAACTATATATTTAGAATGTTGTAAACTGCTTAGACAAAAGATTTGTTGGTCATTGTTAGTCATCGATATAACTGTCTGTACACAAACCTATTGTTTAGAGATAGTATTAATTCATGTTTTTTACGCATTGTGACCAACATTGCCAAAAGCTTTAAAACCTAGTACAAAAATGTTTAAGTAGATTGACCAAAATCATTAATTAATCATCAAGTATTTGATTCAATCAGAACCCAGACATACTTTGTCTATCACCCCAAAATGACTATAGAGATCGCTTGCCCTGGACCTGCATTGCCCTAAACCACATTTCATATTGCCCTGAAAGATTACGAAAATGTTAACAAATACTGAAAATAACTAAATCTTTGATACCTACAGATACAAATTTTAATACTGTGTCACTTAAAAAACCATTTAAAATTGTAACAATTCGTATGCATTACAGAAGCATTTTTTTACGGTTGAGCGAACTTTAGTGGAAAACCCAAGGTCTGAAGTGTAGCAGGCTCTCATGCGGTCACGCTTGTTCTCGACGCCGATTGGTCGACAGTACTATGACGTCAAGGCACATTGTCGGCCATTTTTTTTCAAAACGGAACACATACTTCCTACAGATCTAGCGATTGATATTAAAGAGGTTGCTATTATTTAAGATAATTTGGAGCAAAGAATTTGTTAGAATAATTTGTTACTTTAATCGAACAAACAACGTGTACAGGTATGCTCCATAATCTTATTGTAACTCAAAAGAAAATATAGTCTACATTCGTACTGGGGTCAAAATCAAATTAAAATCGGTACAACAATGTATTGTTCTGGACGGTCATTGCCTTCGGTATCAACAGTCTGCATTGTATCACCATAGTAACAATTTTGCTATTGATAAACTTACACTAGGAAAAAAAAACATATAATATCTTATGTTACTAGCAGCTTGCCCATGCTTCGCACGGATTTTACGACTTCGACATCGAGATTTCTTAGTTATTTGTCATTTTAAAATCAATGTATTATACACATAAACGTTCAGAAGCCAGTTCAGATTTGTTTGATCTTGAAGACGAGATAAATAGTCGTAGAATTGCAAATAAGTATATAATATTATGTACTTTATCTAGGTTAGTTCAGTCAAGGGTATTCACAATAATATCTAACAACTAGCAATCAGTATATTCCAGCCGTGCACACAATTGAATAATAGTATAATTAATACAATCTAATAAACCCAGCAGTTTTCGAGATTTGCTTAACCATGAATACGTACAGGGTGGGTTATTTCATCTCATGATATCTAGTCATAATAAATTCTAGAAGTCTAAACTAGAAATACTTGAATTGCTAATTATTATGACAAACTGTTCACCATAAAATGCCTAGAATAACAAGCCATGTAAAAACTGTAAAATCCCATATCCGTCTGAATGATTCTTAGAAAATCTTGTGATTGTAATCTGTATCAGTATTTTCTACTTCGGAAGTCCGGATATTCAGATATCTGGTCGGATATTACCTTTGACGCATTGAGGTGATTTGCATTGGGCACTTGGGCCCTTTATATTTAGCTGATTTAATTTGCTAAAGTCCTTGACAAGATGAATTGAAGTATTGTTTTATGACTGAGGTTTTTATAAAAATATGAGAAGTCATGTTTTCTACATTAAGAAATGGTAGTCAAGCCAAATAAAGGATTAAAATAGTCATAAATAAAAATAAACTTCATTGGAATTTTAAAAGTTTCTGAATTACTTTTCTCGGATAATTAAGAATTTTAAAAACTAGTTCACATTATTTTCGTCATTAATTGTTAAATACACCTTTCACTTATAAACATGTTTTTTGTAGAATAGGTGAGTTATTAATTCACGTTTCTTTTTTCATTTAATTTTACTTTGATCCAGTTGTCAGACTAAATTTCATTATCAATATGGTTTTTTATAAAAAACTTGAGCTAGATTAGAATCTTTAATCTGTAAAAGTCAAAGTCATCCTTAGTCTCGTATTTTTTCATTTATGTGATAGCGATTGACTGATTACGTTTATTGACGCAATCAAAATGTTAGTACTACCTACATCGTGATTTATACACATAAGATAACATAGTAGATACTTATGTTTAGAATTATTAGAGTCTAGTCTAAATTTCTTGTTTCCCCCGACCCATCTCGTCGCACTGCATCGCCTGCCCTTGCTATCACTTCGTTTTCGATTCGTTCTATCTGATTTCTTTTTGCTCGGCCCATAGCGTGATGATAAATAGCCTATAGCCTTCCTCGGGAATTCGGCTATCAAATGTAAAAGATTTTTTCAAGCCCGACTGGTAGTTCCAGAGATTACCCCCTACATACAAACAAACAAACAATTTTTACCTTCTTATAATACTAGTATAGAAGAAGTAAATATATAATTCAAACAGGTAATAATTGTTTTAATTTGTTTCCAAGAACTTTTTGGGAAATTGATATTCTACCTGTTTTGTCTTTTGGCATGGAAAGTTTAATTTATCGAATGGGAATGATAATTTAAAATTCATTTGCATTGCTAATTATTGTGCTGTGTTGTAATAAATTACATTCTTAATAAAAAAAAATGTGTATTTACAATGATCAAAATCCAAGAGATCTTAATAATATATGCAAAAATTATAAACAAACAAACTAGTAAGTTGGCAAAGGTCACATATTTTAAATACGCGTCATACCTCAAATATTTGAGGTATGGAATTTGACATAGATATTGTAATGAGATGTGTCTCGATTAGAACGAGAATTGCCAGACACTTCCGCGTGCTAAGTATTGTCTAGACCATTAGCTTCGCGTGACCACAAACAATGTGAATTAGGAAATTGTGATTATAAGATAAAAAATAATTCGGAATTATTTACGAAATATTCGGAAAGTTTGGAAAATATTCGCAAGTGATTTGGAAATTTTCGTAATTTTTCTATAGTAGAATTCTATTAAATGGGATACTGTGCTATCACAGTATTCATAATTTCTGCTCGATTTGGTATCAGAAATTGATAAAAATAACATAATCAAATTTTCCCACTAATTAATAGTTTAACATTTTTTAACACAAACCGAGTCGCCTCTGGTAAAATACCAAAACAATTAAATAATAATTCCTAATCACTTGCCAGCATAGATACTGACATCATCGACCTCTTGTAATAAAATCTCAACGAAGATGTGTCTGTTAATAAATCAGTATAATATTTCAACCAGATTTTAATACTTTTATGATAACATCACGAATTGAAATCATAAAGTTTTTTTTTATATTCATAAAGATTTTTCGATACGATTTTGAACGTGGATCCTAACGTGGAACGCGAGACCTAATGGCTTTTTAATTGTATCTGTAAATATGGCATTAAACTGGTTAATTTATTGTCATTGTTAGTTGTTGTTGCTATTATTAATTTAGTTTAGTAATCAACAAAAAAGCGCCTTAAAAATGGCAGAGAAATAACTCCAAAGCTTGGTTTTTCATTCAAAACCTGATGTGTAAGCAATTTTCTTTCATGCTTATACAACCGCAATATCTTCACATTAAAACTATGTCAACCAATCAAAATAGGGTAAGCACAACAATTATGTAGCAATGCAGATACGTGGGAAATATGTAAATGTACTGGCAATTGTTCGAAATAATGAAAAAAGTAGAAAAATAAAACCACTGGCTGATTATCCGGACAGACCGGTTCGGTTCAAGAGATTTTCGCAAAGAAAATGAGTTACGGCGCAGTTGTGATTTAAGTGTGCCTACGATGGGGTTGTCATTACTCAGAGTGAGTTTATTTTAAACCTTATTACTTATAATAAAAGATAATTTGACTAGACAGGGGTGAATACTGAGATATGGCTGCTGATATGTAGGAGAACATGACACTCTGCGCCGACCCCAAGTAGATTAGAATGAGAGAATGATGACGTGTATGGAAAAGGAATGGTCAGGTTTTACTTAGGAACACATAGGTCACTACCATGATAAGAAAAAACATAAAGATTGAGTAAAATCTCGCACAGACGATTTTGTTGATTAACGCAGCCGTTCAATTAAATTATGATCGTGTGCTCCGAATCATATATAGTTAAAAACGAAGTAATTTTTTTGTCATTATGTTGCTCAAAAGTTGATGTGAGTGTCATTAGGTACTCATTTTTTTTTTTAATCGGTTCTTGGCATTTTAGGCCGATTATATTTTTGTTACTTAATCCCATCTTAACATAGAAACAGCTGTTAAAATAACACATAAAAATGTTTTTCCCGCGTATCATCATGCATAGTTTAAAATCTCGTATTTCACCTCATAACTTGGGTTATTAGCAAACAATATACATATATTTGCATATTTTTTTCCAACACTTCTACGATTTTCCAGATTCGGACACTAATTCGTGAGATAATAATAACATCTAAAATACAAAATGTTAACAAATAACTAAATATAACTAATCCTATTTAGTTATTATCACCGATACAGATTTAAGTAACAAAATAATAAAAAAACCTAATGGTCAATTAGGTTTTTTTATTATTTTGTTACTTAAATCTCCGTAGGTTTGGAGTTATTCGTCACTACTAAATATAGAGGTCTATGATGTAGTGAATACATAAATATCCAGCTCGAAATGTGTATGTTTAAGACATCTGGATGCTAGTACGTCGGGGCATGACGTCGGCGAACAAAACTAGTACATTTCGGGCTTTTCGGTCTGGGTTAATTTCAAACCTAAGTTCAGAGACCTCAGACACGAGTATCTTATGTAAGAACGTCGGACAAACAATTACGGGACAGTACTAAAACAAAATTAACACCTGCCTTCGAAAATGCGTGTGAAACCCAAGAAATATCGACTAAAATCGTGACTGAACAAACAATGCCTTTTATAACAGAACCAAATCGTTCGATACAATCTGTCTATTTGAACAGCAACTAATGTTTGTTCTCTCTTGTTCACAGATGCCACAAACGGTGCCCCGGTCCGGGTGCAGCCCGCCATCGGCGTCTCAGGACGAGAGAGCGGTCCCCGCCTCTCCAGCTGATCTACAACATCTTCTTCGCCTGATCGGCGCTGCATCTCCCCCAGAATCGATGCATTACTCGCCACCAAACCCTCACAACAAACCACCACCACCATACCCAGAAGACAACTCAAACAACGTCTTCTTGGAACGCCTATACGACTTCGAGGGTTATCCTACTCCCTCTCCATCTTCAGACGAAGGCTCCATTCCAGCAGTCGCCCTGCAGCCCGCCTCGCCCTACAGTTCTCTTCAATACTCACCACAAATTTACATAAAAGAAGAACCCAACAGACTTGCCGTGCCCGGCTTTGCGTCTCCCTATCCCCTGTCTCCTTCAGGATCGTGCGTATCCTACGGAAGCTACAATCAATATTCGTCACCAGCTCCACAACACGAAGAATACATAGACATAGAGGAGCTCCTAAAAGAAAATCAGATACTACAAGACAGTGTCCAACAGAGCTACCTCACACCTAAACTCGAAGTTGAAGAGCCAAGGGATCACATTCTGCTGAGGTCAGCATTAGAAGACACATCTTTCCAGAAGAGGTTAAACCTCAGACCAATTCCGTTGGAGTTGGGAAGTGTGAAAATGGAGGAGAGCAGTGGAGGTGACGATTCTCTAGTCGCGCCAGACATCGACCGTGTGCTCAGCATGGCCATCGAACAGACCAAGAGGGACGTGGACAACACATGCACAGTACTTGGAATCTCACCAGGTGAGTCAAAAACGCCAACACCACTATTCACTCAACTTTGATTAAGAGATTTGTATTACGTGCGAATATATTTATGAACAATCATGTATGATTTACAATGGCATGTCATGAGAATGTTGTACTTGTACGTCTTACATGATTACTATTAGTATTGTATTTAATAGTGACGTCACTCAAATGTCGGCCCAGTAAAAAAACGTATTTCTACGTACATAATATGTTGGCTACCGTTGAGTGTAACGCCATTATAAACATTAATGATTTCTTAGAAGTCGCTTGGAGTGGATTACGTAAGCTGTTTATGTTGGCCCAGCGATGATCTCGTCTTATATTAGTGACGTCCTTGCTATATACACATTGATTGGATATGCAAAACTGAATAAGAACATGCGTCGCGAGGTTTGCATTTTCTCAGAAGGCATTTTCTTTCTCAGGGTTGTTAATTAGTTAGTCATTGATTACGAACAAGGTATAATGAGATTACGGTAGGATTGACGTGATGATGCCATTTGAATAAATCATCGATATAAATGTTTGAGAAATGGGTTTTACATACCGCTATACAGCATCGAATGCGATGAATTTACTAACGTTATTATGGTAGAAGACAATAATGGTAGTAATAATACATGTAAATAAGAAGAGTGGAACAGTGGATGATGATGTGTTCGTTTCCAGATCCAATGCTATGGAGTACAGGAGACGTAAAGGCGTGGGTGATGTTCACATTGCAACATTACAACATGCCAATGGTGCCCATGGAGAACTTCACAATGGATGGCGCAGCGCTCGTAGCACTAACAGAAGAAGAGTTCAACCAGAGAGCGTCTCAGGTACTATTTATAATCATTTGTATATATTTAATGTTTATCGTATAACCCTGGGGCAGATTGAGGGCGTTCATCAGATCAAAGTCTATACTGATTCACATACTACCGATAGTACAATGTTTACTCAATTAAGTAGTATAAAATAAAACAGTTCGTATAGGAGAAAATATCTAAAATACGTGTTATCTTGGTGTTATCACATAAATTCTTCTAGCCACGTGTCAGTTGGGGTCAAGTGATACACACTTATCGCTTGCTGTAACGTCAACGTAGGGGCTTGGGCATTTTTATACATGTGTTTATGTTAATTCATTGTAAGTTATTCATGATCTTTTCCTTTTACGAAAGAAAGCTTAGCATTCATTGGTTTTCTATTAAAATTATTAGTGCATTCATTACTGAGATCATCATGTCATCTATAAAGATTTTTAAAATCGTGCGTTCATGCGAAATATTTTTTATCTAAAGTAGTTGCTTATATATTCGTGTATAAGATTAATATTACGGTTAAATCATCGCCAACCATTTCAGAAATTACTTCTTGAATTTTTTCACGAACGCTTACATCATATTTGGTTATGCGTGGCTTTTGCACATGCTCGTCGCAGTGCAAATTAATGAGCATAGATGATTCATCTTTAATCGTATTTACTGACCAAAGTGCAAATTAATTTACATCTTCAATAGACACGTTTAGTAGTCTTATTCTTATCTTCATTTACTAGACAGTTTTATTAGTTTACTTTGATTAAGTACCTCATTTTCTTACGAGTTACTCCAAAATTAGTAAAATAACATTTTGAAACAGCTTAAAATCTATAATTAGTGTTATTCAATGGTTAAACAATGTTGTAACTTCAGTCTTATAGTGTGATGATAAGACTATCAGTACTCGAGGGGACGATGATAAGACGAGTATTGTTATAATAATAATGATGCAATGTATCTTGTATGACAACGTACTAACATTGAATTTAAAACATAATTTAAGCTTACTATGTTTCAATGTGTTATCGTATTTTATTGTTGTACTTAACATTAATAACAGCATAAATATACACGATACATATTTACCTCATAGCTGATTTTGAACTGACACAGTAATTTTCTTGAACTTTGTCAAAAATTACAATTGTCTGATCACTATGATCTTCTACCGTAGTTTGGCTTGCGACATGAAGCAAAAGGTACAGACGCCAGCACATCAAGCTACTACAATCTGTCAAATTTCTTTAATAGATTTTCAACTTTATTACTAAAGTATTAAGGTTCAAGATTGATTGGGAAATTTTGACAGTTTCGGGTAGCTTGACCTGCTGGCATCTGTACCATAAAACACATTCACCATACCTGACGTAACATATGTAACGTTTAGGTCAGTGTTTGCTTCCTCAACCACCATTACGAAAAGTTCAACTTTAATTGTATTTACGTAATTAGCAAGAACAACGAAAGTAAGGAAATCCGTTAAGGCTGACCCATCTTATGTAACGTTGTTGAAGACTAGTTTATTTTCATCGTTTAGTTTTGCAATCATTGTTATGTCATCTCTTTTATTTATTATAATATGTGCAGTAGCAGTTATGACATTGAGGATATTGGTTTTGAATAGTTATGCAAGTTGTAGATTCTAGAAAAGTTTAGGTTGATAGGTTGATTAAAAGTATATAATTTAAATTTTAATTTATGACTCGAATTTATTGGAGTCACTCTAAAAAAATCATCACTTGGAATTGTTTAGCTGTGGTAGCCTTATCCTTTTTATTACTTAGACTTAATGCTTTTATAACCATGATTAATATATCAGCGATTTTAACGATATACCTTGAGTGTTTGTGGTCAAGTTCTTTCCCTATGACGGTATAAGGAAAAATTTCGTTTACATACGTAGTAATGATGAAGTCACGCATTCAGATGGAAATCCATTTTTATGACGCCATAGATCAATTAACACTCGAACGCTAATAATAAAATACAATATTATAACGTTAACAATATATTGTTTCTTACTTGGAGACAACTTAGTTGCCTATAGTACTAACAGCCTTATCAGGTACTCGTAGTTCAGAAGTAAGAAATGCAAAAATAGATTTTTTTTAAATGTTCTTAAAATTATGTCGATAGAGTAAGTTTACGAAGACGGGAAAACAAAATAACAAACGTGTGACTAGAACCGACTCATCAAACACTCAAATGCTGAAAGTAGTACACAGTTTACAATAAATGATTAAGAACAGCCAACACCAAAAGCCAACAACAAACCCAATTCAAGCTAAAACCAAGAATAAGAACAGCAAAATAAGCAGAAAAAATAGTGTAGCGTCGTATCGAGCACGCCAGTTCCAATGGGCAGGTATCTTTGTTATCGCACGCACCGACGAGCCAACTTTCTCTAAGCGAGGAAAGTCAGCACCTAGGGCCCGTCTGCATACAAATTGCATCTGGTTTGCAGTGTGGGAAGATAAAGGTGCTGAATTAGCGAGGAATTCTAAGATTCGAAGATAAAGGATGGACGCGGAGTGAGTAATAGTGGGTATAAGTCAATAACGTGGAGAATTTTGATTGGTTGCTGATAGTAATATAATGGAGGAGGAGTTTTCTAGTCACCTTGTGCTGTAAGTGGATAAAATATTTAGTGAGACGTCCAAAGCTAGGAAATTCTACTAGTGCAATGGTAGAAATAGGTAGTTTATAATGCTGTAAATGCGAAACATTTTAGGTTTTACGTTACTGCAGCCAATCAAATTGTGCCATAGAGAGAAGAATACAGATATATCTTTCAACTAATTTTACGACTAGCAAAAGCCATTCCCAAAAGTTCTGGCCGACCACAACGCTATAAATATTTAACATATGTTACCATACGTTTTGCGAATCTATTTTGGGTAGCACAGCAACCATTGAAAACAAGTTTCTTAATTAACAACCAGACTCATTAGTTCCACGCTCCTTTTGATATAAATAAGATAAATTCAATAAATTTTCTGCTAGCTAAACATCAGTAATGACTACTTCAAATGTTAGTACGTGGAAATCTTGCGTACTTTCCGAGTAATGTGTATATTCACCGTTAGTTCTGGTTTGATCATTGTTTATTATTGTTACAGTCGGGAAGTACTCTGTATGCTCAGTTGGAGATCTGGAGATCATCACAGGGGCCTGATCATCATCAGTTATCAGCATCACCGATCCCGACGCCTGCTGGTTTACCGTCGACCGACGACATGAGTGATGGTGCGTATCTTACTTATTCTATTTTGTAGGTAGATCTTTTAAAACAGCTGCATAAGTTTACAAGTGGGTAAGTATTTGAAATAGCATCGAGATTTATAATTGGAGTCCTTGTAAGTGATCCTCAAATCATTGGGAGATTTTATTGTATTATTAATTGTGTGTTTCCAAGGTGTATCTTATTATAATGCCAATTCCTTTGCAGGGTTGGCAAAGAATCAAGAGTTAGCAACGGATAAGATAGGTACTAAATGTTTTATTTTATCGCAATTTTCTTTTAAGTCAGCTTTACATCGAAGCATGTTTCTTATCGGTGGATTTTTTTTTAACTTTATTTAACCTGAAATCATTAATTTCGATACAATTTGATTTATCATCGATTTCGTAAAACCCATCACCAATAATAATAATCTTGACAATTCAGAGCATTGAACGTAAATGCGTCGATGATAACCATACAATTAATTACCCTAGGATTATTATCTAACTTTAATTTAATCTAGATATTTAAATCGAAATTCCTACGCGACAGCCACGCCTAGTAGATTTATGGGACATAAATTATATAAATAAGTGACGTTTAAGATTGCATGAAATATGGATAATTGCAAATTTATTTTCTTGTTCATCCGGGAATCAAGGTAAACTTGAAAGAAGAAATCAAGTACAAACTAAAATCTGAATGCTCTTGCGTTCATCCATCAAAATGATTAAAAATTGACAGTGCATGTTCAGGTAGGAATAATTTAACCTGTGTGTCTCAATTTTTGGCTAGCTATTCCTCAAATGCATACGCTTCAATGTCTGATCCTGTCAAGAAGATGCGTTAAAATACAGACACATGATTGAAAAGTAGATAGTGCAATACGTGGTCGAATGTAGCACGGCAATGCATCAGTCGCATGCATTGTGCTACGACCGTTACCAACCCACATACGCTGTGTTACAGACAAACAAGCTAATGATGTATGGCCATCGTACGCAGTTGTAAACTCACTTTATGAGGGAATTGAAAGCCACGATGTATTGGACGTAATGAGGACAGACACGCTATTTATTGCTGATAAACGATTAGCGAATGATAAGATTTGTTGTTCGACTATTGTTCGAGAATTTAGCAATTAGGTTCATTTTTTTTTAGAAATTGATAACAACTATAAACATTCATTAGATATCGTCACGTGAGAATTGGAAATAAAAATGTTTAATAGTCATTTTTATAGCATATTAATTATAATTTCGAAATGCTTTCAAGGTTGACACGATAAAATCATAAAAGCAAGTCTTATCGCAATTGCATAAAGATAAAACCATGATACAGTCCAACGGACGAGACACCCTGTCGCCCTTAACGGGTTGACAGTTAGCTTATAAATAAAAAAAGTGTCAGATAGTAGCACAGGAAATTGCAATCGACAATTATCTGCGACTCAGTTGTCAGTCCACACATGCAGTTTGACATAAAGATTTATATCAGAAAGGCCCTGACGGTATAAAGTAAATCAAAGAGGTTACTGGGCCAAATAGTGAATTCAGAATTAAATCAGATTCTTAAAATGCTGAAGTTGTACAAATAGAAGCACATTAATACTAACTTGTCATTGTAAGAGCCAAGGTAAAAGTGCTATCCATTCAACCAATAAAAGCAGAAATTGATGCACTTGAAAAACATGATAAACAGGACAAAGTAAGTGATAACCTAAAAACAACATGATGTTTCGAGAAAGATCAGGTTTCACGTATTTTTGCATACGATTGCAACTATGGTAGCTAAATTGATAATTCCATAAAAAATACCTGTTTAATAAATATGTATATTGAAACTAGCTCCGAAGCTAAAAGCATTCAATCTTTAAATCCCTGACCGATAAAATAAATTAGATCTAATGTAATATGGAGCCACGCCTAGTTACAGTTAACCCATCAATCAGACGTTTGTCGTTCTATTGCCGTTCTGTCCCTAACATGTCGGCTTCGAATCCATATACGTCAAGTCTGGTTTTTGTGTCGTTTCCCGAAGGCCTAGTTCACGCCGCCGGACCCACAAGGTCGAATGCGACCAAGATAAAACTGCCGTCGGTATCGTGAACATTTTCATTGCCACCTTCACATACGGTATAAAGTACTTCGAATTTTAATTAACCGTAGCCTGTGTCACTTTGCTTGTCTCTTTTAGTAACTTTACTCTCATTTGTTTTACATTAGTAATTTGAGCTTTATCGTCTTGTAGTTAAACGCGAAAATTCTTTGGAGTTTCCTTTCGCCATAGTTTCCTCAAATCGTCTGCAGCATTCCATTCAGCACTTGGCTTTCTTCTTTAAATAGCATGTTGCTATTTAACTGTTTTGAGTGCAGCGTTTTGTTTATATGATTCGTTTACTTGTTAGTCTGTTTACATGTCTACAACTGAAGGTCAGCTGCCGTTAATTTGGTGTATGTTTACAGCATCCATTTTAAAATAACTTTTTAGTTTAAACATCTTTCTGAGAGAAACTTCTTTGGTATGTTCAAGTTTTTTAGGTCTTTATAATTGCGCGTAGATGGCGAGTTTAGCAGGCTTATAGTTTCATAGAAACGATGAATTGGTATGATTAGCTTCCAAGAAGCAATCGTGTTGTCGTGTTGCCTGGTGCTCTGTCTGCTCCCTTTTCTATAGCAGCGTTATGGGCTCTTTAATAGTTCTAAATTGTTAAATTATGCGCTTATTTATGCATTCAGGACGCCTTTGACATACACCAAGCTCTTATTCTTGTTAATCATTTGCATTATAGATTAAGTATTAATTATTTGATGGAGGAGGGGTGATAAGGAATGTAGTAGTTTGTTCGTTGCAATGAAGAACTAAATGTTTTTTGAGCAGTATGTCATCAATCCAAATTCTTTCTACCATAAATTTTGGATGCTCCCAGTTTAACACCACATCTCATTCCATTTACGGCTCTAACCTTCAAACCTAAGGTCGACAATCATTTGCTAACGAATCTCTTCTTCAACAGATGAAGACTCGGAATCAGCTGGTACGAGTGCAACAGTTGGAGGCGGAAAAGCCAAGACTGGTAGTACACATATACACCTGTGGCAGTTCTTGAAGGAGCTTCTGGCATCTCCTCACGTACATGGTTCAGCGATACGGTGGTTAGACCGAAGTGAGTATAGACAATATTATAGCATCTACAATTAAAAATATATTTAAGGATTTTCTATTTTTGAGAGACATTGATATTGAAGACGAATTTGAAATTCAGGAAGCTCTTATTAGTTTGTTTGGCACTGTCAAAAGGAACGAATGGAAAACTATCAGGATTTCTGATGTCGAAGACATTACATTATAATTATTCCAAATCTTAAGCGTTTGCAGATCGTATCTTTGGCTATAGCTGTACCTAATGTTAAAATATGTAATATTTAGTCAAAAATTGGTTATAGCACTATCATTCACCAGCCGATTTTTATACATATGGTAGAATGTATATTCCATCGGTTAATAGATATCAAAGATGATTTAATAGTAAAGTCAAGTGCTTCTGAAGTACATAAAAATACTCACATGATTATTGTATCATTTCTATTTTTAACGATTGCGTTGTTGTTATTTTTGTTGGACTTGTAACGCTTTATCAGATTTTATCAGAAAAACCTTATCCACTGACGTAAATTCCAATCAGGGGTTTGAACTATTTTGTCAAGTGATAATGAAGATAGGATAATATGATAAAAAACTTCAATGATAGGCATCAGCTAAATTATATTGTTCAAACAAGTGGTTTTCTTCCAATGACTAATATTGAAAAGAGCCGGTGGGTGGGAATGTCGAAATTGAAATTGACTAATACATTTTTGATAAGATTAAACATTAAGTACAGCCAGATTTGATTATTGTTTTAGTTATTAATGATAACGTATTGATTGATGACTGAACAGTGAACGTATACAAGGGAAAACCCAGTAAGACTTCTGATAAAAATATGGGTTGCGATGATGATGATAGAGAAAACGATAACGACGAATATTTATATGTATATATAATACGAACGATATTTGGAAATAAGTATAATAGAAGAAACGAAATAAAGGATAATCAACAAAATGCTGGGATGAGCTGGACTCCTTTCATAAAGATTGGTCCTGGGCAGCTCTGGACAGAGAGAGGTGGAAAATGAGTAGGGAGGCCTTTGCCCAGCAGTGGGACATTAACGGCTTATAAAAAAATAAAACATTATGCTCATTAAATACTTGTAAATAACAGTGATGACATAAAATGCTGTAACATGTTGTTTGACCAATCATAACCCTTTATCTAAGCCACAGTAAACAACGGACTCGAGTAAACTCTACACCATTTCGTTCGTCGTCAAGCAAACAATAAAATTGTAATATATTGGTTTATTAATTAGTCGTGGCCTTCTTAATTAGTAACAGATAAATGGCAACAACAACGCAAATGTAAATGTTTGTGCATTCTTAATTAATATTACGTGGTGTTTATCTTAGGGAAATCTTAAATCGTTACGGTCTATTCCTTTAAATGAGACCACTTATATAATATTTTAAAGAGGTTTTAATATTGCAAGAATAATTCTAATAACAGACTCTAAACGATTTTCTGTTGCTTATCTGTGGTATTTCCCATATGTCATCATAAGACTCTATTTATTCTCTGGAAATAATGACATGGTCAGATTTCTAGCATCATCACCCTCCTGTTCTAGACCTAATATATTGTATTAGATGTTGTCTTCTTCCATACATCTTTATCAGCACTCACACCATTCACAATATTTTAAAAAATCTGGCGTGTTCCTCTTTAACACGAACCATCCATCTGTGCTTTGACCTTCCTCTGACTTTAAGGGACAGACAGACAGACAGACAGGTGCCATGCGACAGTGCGAAGCGACACTAGTAGAACAATTTCTATGAAAACTTAGTGGAATTTGTTCGCGTCGCGCCTGTCTGCAGAGACCCTTATTATTGTCTAATCTACATTCATACTTAAACATTATCTAACCTACCTCCTCCACAACGTACGTCGTATTAAATAATGATCTAAAAACCACATAGGAAACCAGTTTGTTTCAAGCCAGTACCAACACGGTGAACAATAAAATAAATGTACGAAACAAGCCTTTGTTAAGGACCTGTTTTCCGTACTATAAATCGTTGATAACTGTTATACTGTTATAATTGGCTTAAACATGGAATCAAGGCACTCCTTTGTTTTGTTCACGATAAATTACCTACTATGATTGTAAAGGAGGCGGGGCTTACTGAATAGTACACATGACTATTTGCCATTGGCTGATAATCGGTAGATGAAAAAAAAAAACATGAAATAATTATGAAGTCATAAAGTATGTTGATTATTTTTAATAATATTATCAGTGGACAGTTGATTGGCAATTCAATTGTTCATTATAAAGTATACTGGGCCATAAAATATTAATACAGTGCTACAGATGATTAAATTGCCAATTGTATCATGCCTATTAAACTTATGCTAGATATATAGTTTAGAAGTCTGATTTAAATACCTTAATTCTGGTTCAGACCTCATTTTAGCATCCTACTTACCTCATTGATTACCACAACCGTGAGCAGTACTCACTTACGCACATTTAAAATGGTATAAACTTACTACACAATAGACACATTAAAACGTGGACAGAATTTATCTTATTTAGCTCAAACTAAATCTAGTCACACAATTTGGTATTTTATTAAATCCTGGGATGCAATTTTAGTTAGATATTTTCCATTTCGAATCGAATGCATCAGTTATCGAATCTAACGCATGGAAAATTCATTTGAGCGACATTCCAAGCCCAAGGTGATCTGGCCATTTACCATCTGTTCAATAAAATCGTTTTAAATAAAGGTTATCTAGTTTCGTGACTTGTTCAGACGATAGACAACCATTGTTACGATTTATACCATTATCGAGAACTTTTCGGATCACGAATATTGTCGGTACATCACTGTTAGGTTGAATATTTGGTTTGTAGATCACGACTTGCAGTGATTTGCTGTAATTGGTGTACCGTCTCTCTCGTGTCTAGTGACGTCCAAGTATGCGAAGGCCTCAATTTATAAATAGTGGTTTATTAATAACTTATTCTTGAATGGGAGTTCTAAGTACTCTTCTGTTCTTCTGTTAGTTGTAAGTTGCGTGACGCACGGACTTACGATATTTATAACTTTACAATTTTCTGATAAGATAGTCTGTTTTGATATTTAGAAGTATGAATGTAATCATAACATTGCGTTTAAATATGTAAAGCCACTGATTTAAAAACAACGGCACGGTTGGCGCAGTGGTTAAGCGATTGACTGCTGCGCTGCGTGTCGCGGGTTCGATTCCCGCACGGAACAAATATTTGTATGACCTACATGTATTTGTTCCGAGTCTGGGTGTTTTTCTATCTATAATATGTATGTATTTACAAAAAAAAAAAAAAAAAAATATATAAGTAGTTTATCAGCCATCTAGTTACCATAACACAAGCATTAGGTTGCTTAGCTTGGGACTAGAAATGTCCAGGGATATTATATTAAACAAAATGGCAGATGTCTAAATGGAACTTGATTCAGTATGATCGTTTTTATAGAGCTTTCTGTTTTCCGAATTCCTTTCACTCGTTTTATTTTTAAAGTAGAAATCAACGAAACAGTTGTCGCCAAAACTTATCTCTTTAGTTTGGAATGTAATGAGTTTTTTAAACCTTTTCTAAGAAAGGCGATCTTCTAACGAAAATTAAATTTATATCAGATTAAATCAGGTCACGATCTCATTGCGCGACAAACGGACGACATAGCGGTCGCGTGCGATTAAAATGCATCGTACGTCTCGTTTGTAATTTTCAAAATACAATGCACAGCATTTACCTTAAATTTATGTACTTTTGGAATATTTCGAAGACTCTTAAAGAGCACTTCGGTTAACGACCTAAGATGTCAGACTTGTAAAGTCTACAAATAAAAATGTTTGTCAAATGTCTCTCAAAAATTAAAAATTCGCGAATCCGTTTTATTGAACAAATGTTTAATTCAAACCGTGTTCCACAGGTAACGGCGTGTTCAAGATTGAGGATTCAGTGCGTGTCGCCAGGCTGTGGGGCAAGAGAAAGAACAGGCCTGCTATGAACTACGACAAACTGTCCAGGAGCATCCGACAGTACTACAAGAAGGGAATCATGAAGAAGACCGAGAGGAGTCAGAGGCTCGTCTACCAGTTCTGTCACCCGTACTGCTTATAAATACTACTTATAAATACTCTTTAGTCTATAAGTAGTGTACATAATTTATTTACGTTGTATATAAGGGTGCGTGAGCCGCGGTAATGCGGACGGTACGATGACTGGCTTCGTTTTGCGTCACAATCGCAAATCGCAGCGCAGTCGCCGAGTTTGTTGACAGCCGAATTTTCACCGGTTCTTTGTATCGACATGTTTGTCGTGAGGCCGGGAATTAATAGGCGTCTTGTACACTATCCCTCCATATAATTCGGGAAAGGTAATTTTCTCTGGAATTCTATGCGATGGGATTATTTGCTGTGTTATGTATTAGTTTTTACCAGCGTGTAGACGTTGATCATCTGATAGTTCTGAGTTAACGCAGGGTCGTCCACGTCGAAAGCTGGTAATGTTTATCCCATATATCTATGATATATTTCTAGTACGTTCTATGAACTTTTAGATAATTAAGTATTCTGTAAATAATAAGAAAAATGTGCCCTCTATTGTATGGTAGGTACCTACTAAGAATAGTGATGATGTTGATAAAAGAGATTATTCTCGTTGTAAGTTTATAAACCTGTTGAATATTTTAGTATGAAATATAAAACGAAGAAAAAATGTAAATGTAATTTTTATATTAAAAATATTTAAAAAATGACGAGTTACGTCGCATATTGCAATAATAAATAATTAAGTTTTTAATTTTTAATGATGGCGGAGGATTCGTGCAAAATTTGTTTCGGGTTGAAATTGATAATTATAATTTTGTGCCAAATAGACGGTTAGATTTTATTCGGGACAAAATTTTATTGTATATTGTTTGTAAATTGGTGTCCCGCCGTGATGTAAATAGTTTTTGTATAAAATATTTGCAATATTGGTGTTGGGCTAGAAATAGGAGTATAATAAAACTTTTACTGTCATGTATTTTATAAGTAAACGCAGTTAGCGTTATGAATTTTAATAATTATTGTTATTGGACCAAACTAATGTAGATTTTATGAATCAATTATTTTTATATCACAATAAAATTAAATGGCCATTAAATTGTTATTTTATTTTTCTTGATACACTTATAGTCTATTAGTTTTTATTAATATTAGCACCTGTTGTAAGTTCAATAGCTCTTCCTCAATATCACTCAGGCTATAAAAACACACTTTAATAGCTACCGTATGGAGAAATACAAAAAGCTATAGGTATATCCATCTAGTATTAATCAAAATAAGACCATAAAACAGGTGATTAAAAAAACCACTTCTTACACGAACTTACGAAACCTATCAAAATTCAATTGATTCATTACAAACATAATTTAATCTGATAAACAACGAAACTTCAGCTAGATAACTATTATCGATATTATTTACACATAAACCGCACCTACTTTAAACACACATCTACGTCACAACACTAGCAAGTATCTACCACGTGTTTTAACACTAACAAATAACTAATTTCCATGACGAAATATTGTTTTAAACGAAACGTTTTTAAAGCAAATCATGCGCAGATCTGGACCACATTGCGTCAAATTGCGCAAAAGTGACGTCACGACCCGCCAACTGCCAAATTCCAAGAGTGAAAGTGCCTTTCGCCGTCCTCTGGGAGGGGAGGACGACCTCTAGAGGGGAGCGGGGGGGAGGGAGGAGGGAAATTGTGTAAGAATATCCACTTGATCTTGGTACTTTTATTATTGCTTGTATTTTGGAGTGCTTGCATGATTAGGTGACAATGGTTAGACAACTAATTGCATTGAAAAACGGTTTCGGATTTGCGTTTTGATTTTAGTTTAGGTTAGATGTTAGAAAGTGGACCACATTATAATGTTGACTGTATTTTAGTTCAAATAGTAACTATAGTAGCGATAATTTGTTCCGTGTACCTAAAAGTACGTTTAGCTCGTGTAGGAAATATACGAACGAACAAGAAACAAAGATCAATGTAGAATTTATGAAACATATTATAATGTTCGTACCTACACAGCACGATATAAATATACAGGGTGACAGGGAAACTCGACGTGTTCCTTCCAGGGCGTGACAGTGTGACGCATTTGCAATAATTAAGCACCCCATAAAGCCTAGGCGAAAATTCATGGAATCCGAGAAAAACCAGCTTTCATGTTTTTTTGAAAATTTCCCAGAAATCGTCTCTAAATATCACTTATTTCTAAATTCTGTAATTGAGTGGCTTTTACAGCTATTACATTGGCTACCTAATACTTTAACACACCTATTGATGTAACCAAATTTTCTAAAATATCAAACAGTTAGAAGTTAAAGTATGAAGTTTATTAACTATTTTCAAAAATCATCTACGTACTATTATGACACTAAACGTACAGACGCCAGCAGGTCAAGCTACCCGAAACTGTCAAATTTTCTCAATCAACCTTGCACCCTAATGCTTTAGCGATAAAGTTGAAAATCTATTAAAGTAATTTGACAGATTGTAGTAGCTTGATGTGCTGGCGTCTGTACAAATTACGGGGAAGACATCTCAATTTAATCAGCTATGCAACGAGGTACAAAAATTTCATAAATGTTTAAAGGTGCCGATGAAACAGTCGATAATGTTGGCAAATGTCGAATTTGCAAATTGTTGAAATATTTTAAAATGATGTGATAATCGAATTAATTAACTGGTTTATGTTATCCCTTTACCTCCGTTCCGCAAGTTAAGACCACACTTTCAAGTGGTAAGTATTACTCGCAGTCGATGAGCTAATCACCGATCACTTGTCGCTTAGTTCGCGTATTTTTACCCTGATTTTTAAACTACTGCGCACGTATAAACTCTTAAATTATAAACATACTTCGGTTTTTTAAGCTTTTGACAAATAATCATGTCATTAACCTGCAATGTGGTCACATATATTTGGTCGTTTAGAGAAAGATCAAGAAAAAACATTGCCTTAATATTTGACGACGGATTGATGATTGTTGTTATTAGTAGAAAAGAGTTCGCTACTGCCAACTTTATGCCTAAGACAACTTTTTACAAAGTAATGGTCCAACCCAATCAATTAAGTTAATCTATCGCAATTCACAGCTAGACCCGACGCTCCCCTCTCCCGAGCTACTTGCATGACATAAAATGATGTGCTTCACAAGCCCCTTAAGAAATTATGAATGTGGTTGCTGTTGGTTACTTCTGGTACCACCAGTGCACGTTTTAGTAAACAGTTATTTCTTTTACAGAAGTCTCAAAGTTTATGTTTATTATAGAATTAAGAGTTTGTACGTGCACAGCAGCAGCTTAATCACACGCGAACCAAGCGACAAGTGATCAGTGATTAGCTCATCAACTACGAGTACATAATACTAACCACTTGAAAGTGGCGTCTCAGCTTACCACCTGGTTGCGACGATCTAGCTTCATGACGTAGAAATGAATGCTGGGTGGTGAGGAGGTAAAGGGATAACATAAACCAGTTAATTAATTCGATTATCACATCATTTTAAAATATTTCAAAAATTTGCAAATTCGACCTTTGCCAACATTATCGATTGTTTAATCGGCACCTTTAAACATTTATGAAACTTTTGTACCTCGTTGAATAGCTGATTAAATGAAAATGTCTTCCCCATAATTTGTACACATATCGTCTTATTACAAAATGAGTTCTAACTTTAGACCTAGCCTAAAACTTCGAGCCAGTTACTGTATTTTAAACTTTATTCCGACAGGCGTAAAGTTCTTAATTCAAAATTGACAACTAAGACTCGGGTTTAATGATAGTTTTTGTAATAAGAACTTTATCTTTGTCGAATTATGGTTCGAAATTTAAAAATGGCTCGATGGTTTAAACCTGGGTCTAAAGATAAACTTTGTTTTGTAATAAGGCCGTTAGTGTTATAGTAAAATTTTGAGATACTCGTAACTGGTGTCAAAGTTCGTGTACGTAGATGATTTTTGAAAATAGTTAATAAACTTCATACTTTAACTTCAACTGTTTTATATTTTAGAAAATTTGGTTACATCAATTATAGGTGTGTTAAAGTATTAGGTAGCCAATGGAATAGCTATGAAAGCCACTCAATTAGAGAATTTAGAGATAACTGACATTTAGTGACGAATTCGGGGAAATTTTCATAAAAACACGAAAATCGGGTTTTCTCGGATTCCATACATTTTCGCCTAGGCTTTATGGGGTGCTTAATTGTTGGAAATGGGTCACACTATCACGCCCTGGAAGGAACACGTCGAGTTTCCCTGTCATCCTGTATATAAATATAGACACAGAAGGAGTAAGACAGAAAAAACACAACACATAGGACGAGATCACAAAACCACAATAATAATATTAATTGAAATTACTGAATACAATTAACAGACGTATGTCTCAGCCATGACAGCATGTTGACATCTCAGCAGCGCTCCTTAGTGGCGTATTTCTGAACTAAGTACCTATGTGGTAGGAGTGAAACCTACATACTGTTATCGAAAGTGCCAGGGAACGCGAAATTCAACTTTGACATGACATTGATCTGAAAATTGCAAAAAAAAGTAAGAAATTTTCAATTTCACAGGCTGCCTTATCGCATTCTCCTTAAGGTGGATGCTCCAAGGTAGCCCGCAAAATTCAAAGTTTCTTACGTTTTTTGCAATTTGCTGGTCAGTACTAAGTTTTACGTTGATTAAAATATGATTTGCGGTCGTAACAAATATGTATTTACAGAATTATAATCATTAGAATCAATAATACAACATGAAATAGTCACTCAGTAGGATTACTTGATCTTAGAAAGTTGTGTTGATGACTTTAATGATTATAATTATGTACGGCCTACAAACCAAGGCGCAGGCATCAGTTTTGAAGGATTTGGTTTACTACGATCGATTTGTCACTGACATAAAAAAAAACTGTAAGTTCATAGTATTATATACATTCGAAGGGAATTTAGGTATCATATAAGTAAAGTTTCAACCAGAGATTTCCCGGGAAGTTGGAAGCCAGACTAAATACTATGAGGTGAAGAGGTTTCATCCTGCAGCACTCAGCAGTAGGTATTTAGTTTAAGAAAACTCATCAGTTTTACCTTTTGGCTACGCAGTGTTAGATAGTCCACTCTTTGATTTAGCCAGTGTGCTAAAATTGCATGAGTCTCTGTGTAACAGGATGATATACTTAATATATTTGCCTACTGACAGGAGACTACTTGATATTATCTACAATAATCTACACTCATAAATTATAAAGAGGTAAAGTTTGTAAGAGGTGCATCCTACATAAATGATTTTGTGTCGAAAACGCAATTGTCGTGTCTAGGGTGAATGGCGTAACACTATTGCCCGCCAGGGCCGCGGGTTGTTCGAAAGAGATACCGTGGCCCCTGGCACAGGCAACTGAAGGAACACGGGTGGGTTTTAGACAGTAAAAGTCTGACACGCTGTCGCTCTAACATTTGTCGCATATTTATTTGTCGCTACTTTGATACGGAGTCGCTCAGCCCAGAGCGGGAGAGGAAATTTGATGATATCCCACCAAAAAAAAAAAACTATTCGAGTGATAGGGTATGTTTTATAGTATAGTTGATTACCACGCGGGCGAAGAGAAGCTAAGAGTACTCGTTATACAAGCTGTTGTTTTGCATCCTCGTCAAATTTCAGGAGGCTGTTATGAAAGACGTAAATAATCAAATAAAATTACGATCCCTGGTAAATAATGAATACTTACTTGTTTTTTAGTTATTTAAGTTTGACAGTATTTCAGAATACACCACTTTCAAATAACAGAATCGTGTTATGGTATCGTATAAACGGCCGCGTTTTTATGTGTGTGTAAAAGGGCAGTTACAGTGCGGTCTCACACAGGCCGCGTTTTAAAATGCGTGTCCCGTCCCACAAATGCCGATTTCCGAAAATTTAAAAAAAAAACCTACTAATTTATTATGGATTCGTGTCGAGAATCAGTAGCATAGTTACCTCGTTGAATTTGACGAGGATGCAAAACGAGACCTTGTATACATGGTTATTACTTGATATAATGCGTGTTAACAACATCAAGAATCAATACGCGTCAGATAAAACATACTTAGTAGACGTTTTAATTGTTTCAGACAAGATGTCGTCATTATTGTCAAATATTGTGCAATATTAAATTAAATACTGCTAATTGGTTAATACATTATCGCTGAAAAAAATGTCTCCCTTCAATAGTAGATAATTGATAACGAATTATCTAGACTTAAAAGTGATAATTTGATCGTTAATCAGTTATTATCAGTAATCTATTTAACGTAAAAGAAATTAAGGCAGGTACTTTACTAAGTACCTGCCTCAATTTCTAATCGACTTCTGTCATTGACCGTGCTAACCTACTGGTTGGCACGGTCAGCGACAGAAGTCGATTAACACTGCTACTTTTGCTTACCACCTAAATTGACACAAAGTTATTTAATACATTGTAGCCTCTTTCCATGGCTCCTAGGGGTCGTAGCGTGTTAAATAGCCCATTTTATAGCACTATTGTTGAGGAAGGACATATCCTTCCTCAACAATAGGGCTATCAAATAAAAAAATAATTTTTCAAATCCGACTTTTAGTTACAAAGAGCGTTCAAAAAAAAAAACTGTTGACCTTTATTGTATTACTATAGATTCCAGCATAATAGCTAAGAGTTTTATTTAAATTGTACTCCTGTATATATATTAATTAGGATTCAAACAACTGAGGTGTTAGGTAATCGACTTTTCTCGCTAACAGTAGGTACCTAATGTAGGTGGCACGGCCCCCCCACCCGGCGCTCAATTAAAATGTTCGTGTGTGTTTCATTACCCAAAATTGGGTACCTTAGTCATCCATCAGGTACCCAATTTTGGGTAATGTAGACGGTACCAAAAGCCCGAAATTACATTCTTGAGACATGATTTTAAACGATAATAAAAAGGGACAGTTCTTGACTAAAGGCAAGATTCATAGACCGCACTTCGAAATTACCTATGGGTGGTTTTTCAATAGTGCGATAACTTTTATTTGAAGAATAAATGTATCAGTTTGACATATTTTATAGATGCAAAAGCTGTCAAAACACAATATTAATTCCTCAGATAAAAGTTATCTGACTATTGAAATCAGCCCTCCCTAAGTAAAGTAATCGATTCATACGAAATTGAACTGAATTGAAGATTAAAATTCATATTCAATAAGTGACAATGAGCAAGCGTTTTCTTATAAATATAAGCATTAACGTTATTTAAATAATGTTCATATTCATATGAGATGCTTACTTTACTTAAGTAAAGTCAAAGTGCTATCAATCTTGCCCTATGAGCCGAAAAGTCCAGAGAAATTGGGATACTAAGTTAGATGTTGTGAATTTTACAATGTCAGTGATATCCAAAATCCTAAGGTAGGAGAGTAGCGATTCACCCAACAATTCGTTGTATGTACCAACACCATGTAATTAATAATGCATACTTTGTAAGTCCCTCATGTACAGACGCCAGCAGGTCAAGCTACCCGAAACTGTCAAATTTTCCCAATCAATCTTAAACCTTAATACTTCAGCAATAAAGTTGAAAATCTATTAAAGAAATTTGACAGATTGTAGTAGCTTGATGTGCTGGCGTCTGTACTACAAAACCTTTGTGCACCTAAATAAATAAATTATACATACAAAATCGTTGCTATGCCAGATTTAGCTAAACAGTAAACCCCTTAATTCGACCATAAACATTCTATACGGGATTTTGCGGTTACTAAAATAAAATGTTTTTTTTTTTTTGTTGTTTGTGAAAGGCCAATGCACTAGAAAGGCTGTTAAAGCCGATGAGCTTTGAATTTTACTGTTCAAATCTATTTTCTAACGATTAGCATGATATTATTATTTCTTTAAATTTTAAAACTAGATTATTTGAACACCTGGCAGGTGCCAAATAATTCTAGTTTTAAAACTTAATTAATGTTGTTCGTGTGACAAAAGATTAGGTCTAGCTCACATTGTGCATAATTAGCGCTTGGCGATAGGTCAGCCATTTTGGACAAATTGACCATAAATAAGTTGTTTAATCGGTTGGAACGATATTAAAAGCCTTTGTCTGGTTGGTGCGATTTGAATAATTTCCTGTGTGTTTCGGCGTGGCTTAAAGAAAAAGCATAAGCGGGTGCGTTGGGCATAAAAAATGATTTTGTAAATGAGGCTAAAACTGGTTAATTATATATATTTTATCATACCATAACGTCCAATTCAACCCCGAAGGGATGGGGGTTATCAATATATTAAAGTAGGTACACCCAAATATCGCCTGTTATTGTAATAGAGGGCGAGCTTATTACATTGCCATCATTAGGTCGCAGGAAATAAAGCCCTTATCTTCATCGGCTCGATGTGTCAAATTTCGCTACTTCGACTTCAGCGATCTCATCTCAGTCACAGCAGTGGTAGACAGACGCTCTCACTTTTTCCAATGCTTCTGTTCTTATCACGACCAGTACGGTACATAATAGTTGCAACCAAATATGGTGCTTAGAAAGACATACACTGGTCAGTAACTATAGCCTATACAGGGCGCAGATGCGAATGGAGACCGTCCGGCCGGTTGCCGTGCGTCATTTGGGTCCACCGAGGATAAGCTGAGCGGTCGTCTCCAAATCTTATCCTTGCTCGAACCACAGCGAACCCTTATCAATGAATCACTAAGCAATTATGTCTATATAAAAATTATCATATGAAAAAAAATATGTCTATCATCTCTAATCTTCATCATTAGGGATGTCAAACATCGCTACTTCGACATCGGCTACTAATCACTATCTCTGTAATAGTGTGTTGGACAAACACTCCAATTCTACACGTTGTTTCTTTTCTTATACATTAAAGCATGATTAAGTAACAAGACAGGATAACATGACAAGACAACAATATCAATAACATTTGGTGGGTACCTAGACAGAGTGACATAACTACACATTTCAGTAAGCAAACTAAATATAGCCTGCTTGCCGTAGCATAAGGCGCGGGCGCGAAATGGGACCGTCCGGCAGTTCGCCGCGCGTCAGTTGGGTCCGGCGAGGGTAAGCTGAACGGACGTGTCTAAAGCTTATCCTTGCGGAACCCCAATACCACTGTGTATAAAATTATTTCAACATTGGTTAGAGTGGCCAAAGTGTCCATACACGTCTACACTTCTGAGGACCTAAAAACATCACTGATGCAGCAATTGGTGTGGCCAGCTACTGGGCCTAATTAATTTAATACAATCTGTAGGAACATTAACCAGAGTCAAAACAAGGAGACCGTTAAAGTTAGGTAGATAGTAGACACTGTTTCTTCATTGCTAGCAGTGTCAAATGTACTGTCCAGATTTCCAGAAAGCACCTAAGCTAGTTTAACATATTTTTACCCGTCTATGTTTTCTTCTGTAAATCGTAATCGTTTTATTAATATTATTGTTGGTTACCTTACGTACCACCCATCGAAGAAGAAAATGTCATTCCGAATGACTTTTCCTACATAAGCATATACCACTCCTGTACTCCTCGAAGATATAAGTAAGTATCATGAGGAGCCTTTTGCCTTTATGGTACTATGCACAAATCTAGACTTTGGACTGCTTGTAAGATTGTTTTTTTGCACAAGCCCAACCCTAACCCTACTGGACTCTGGATAGTCAGACGCTCTACCAACTCTGTTTATTTGCTATCCTAATAATATTATAAACGCGAAAGTTTGTATGAATGGATGGATGGATGGATGTCTGTAACTCTTTCACGCCAAAACTACTGAACGGATTTGAATGAAATTTGGCACACGGATAGCTTATAACCGGGATTAACACATAGGATACTTTTTATCCCGATATTCCCACGGGATCGAAACATATGCGGGTGAAACGGCGGACGCAGCTAGTCCAAATATATATTGAAAAGAAGAAAGACGAAAATATTGCCAACAAAGTCTTTTATCGAGTGGGAACCGAGGGAAGGCATATCGTTAGTAGGCCTCCAGAAAGGTGGAACGATGACTTGGTGGAGGTCGCGGGAATCCGCTGGATGCAGGGAGAACAGGACCGATCAATATGGCAATGCTTGCGGTCTATGTCCAGCAGTGGAGGCCTTTCGTCTGAATGATGATGACGATGAGATCCTTCATCTATAAGAGGTTTCAAAATAAGGACAGTTTATGTATTAGTAACAATTTTTTTTTATCCACCATCATCCGCTCATCACTTGCACGTAACCTAAGCCGCAGCCTGAAGGTCGGCAACATTCCGAATTTCTGAGTCCAGTCGGGCCGCTCAACGCCTGGTACGGGCGGCGCGGCTGGCGCTCCTAACTCGATGGCTATGTCGTATGACTAAGTACATGACTAAAGCTTTCGATTGTAACTTTTGGGTCAAAGGGAGCGAAGGTTTTTTTGGAACTTTTAAACAAAGAAAGTAGGTAACACAAACATTATAGGTATTCCAGGAAATTTTGAATGCCCATTCGTATTACGTTCCTATGGAGAACGGTAAAAAACTCCATGGACACTCTATATTCTATGTTATAGGTTTGGTTTCCACACTTAGTCCTTCAAGTGGACCATTGTGCGTGGGCAATGGCGGCCGTCGATGGTTATTCCAACACACTCTTTAACACACTGGACACTCTTTTAAATTAAAATATTGTTTCCATTCAAGTTGAAATTATATACATAGATGTACCTTATAGTTAGAGCGGAATATTCTTTTTTTTCTTTCCTTATAAGTATGTAGGTACACAAACCACACACTTTTTTTTTACAGATAATTGGGGGGAAACCTTGGTCCAAGCGAAAAATGGGGCGGAGCCTCAGAGTAAAGAACCTATTAGATATCAAGACTAGCAGTGTCCTGGAGTCTTATTGGGTTTACAATCATGACATCCTCCACCTGTCACAACACTAATTTATCTCGTCTTCTCGACGTCCGTGTGTCACAGCAGGGATCCAGCAGAATATCAGCGTTAGGCACATTTGCCTGACACATGCTGAGCTGGACTCCCATTTAGTGCAACCTTGAGACGCACACCGCACTGTGTATGTTTCGTTATTAATTTAATTCGTCATAGTGTCACTTTGATTTCGATATTTGTGTGTTTTTCATTTTGTCTTCTTTATCGGCACCTTGTTTTATATTATAATCATGTGGGTAGTTTGGTTATCATCTAATAGTGTACTTTTGTGTGTTGTGCTGTCTTTTTTGTGTGCGCCAAATAAATGGTTTATCTATCTATCTATCTATCTCCAGTCCGTATTTCGAACATGTGGTCAATCTCAACGGAGACTAGCCTTCGGCGCGTGAGATATAACAATGCATTAGTGTGTACGCAGACACAGGTGCACTTCCTCTTCCATTACTCTCGCAGACCAATGGGATGGCCCGCAATCCGACGTGACTGGAGAGAGATGGCCCACCGCTGGGGGTATCACACTGCCAACTTCCAAAATCCGGGCTGTTAATAAGAAATTCCTAATATAAAAACTCAATAATACTTTGCCCAACATGGGAAATCAAACCCAGGATCCAATGGTCAGTAGCCCTGCTTGCGGCCACGAGACCAACGGGGCAGTCACACAAACATTACACCTAAACACGTACTCGTATAATAACATACCAGAAATCATCTCTATACCTACTCCACTCTGGAATTCGTACCACAAACCCATAGAGGCTAATTTTCTAGTTTGGGGCTCACTGGCAAATAATACATCGTAACCTACATAACTGTAGGTAATATTTTAAGCTATTCTTGTCGTCTCAACTTGCTGGTAACCTGTAAACCTGCTGACTGTATTACCTGGACAATCAAATAACACCTCTTCACAACACCTCTTCACCTTGCCTAAAGAAAGCCTCTTTTAATGATTACCTACTTACTCACGTCATTGGAAGGATTCGTGTTTTAGAAATGTAAGTAGGTAGGTATTTTTTTATCCTGACTGAACGGAAGTGACCCACAAAAATACGGGATTGCGATTTTCGTAGACAGTTTTGTTACTACTGGTAAGTATGGTGCTAGCGTATGATCATCAATCGGAATCGGTTTCATTTTGACAATCCAACAACATTCATTGCGTTATTTACGTGTTGAGCAGACAAATTTTTCGAACTTATGAAGCAATGGATAAGCAATTTGCTTCAAAATGATTCAGATTCCGATTCATTGTGTGTTGAGTACGCAATTTGGGTGCAGCTCATCGACCGTCTATTTCAAAAATATGTATGCAATAGTCTTTACAACTTTCTGGTCAATTCGGCCAACCTCTTTCGTCACAAAGTTTGGCTTACCTGCCTGGTAAGTGAAACTTTGTGACGAAAGAGGTTTATTTATTTTCCCGATCATTAGCATTACCTACCTAATTAGCGCGGTAGCCACCTAAGTATGGAAGGATGCGTATCTATTCATCTTCTTTCGTACATCATCTTTCATAGTAGAACTTTTGTTCCAAACGATAGCGTGGCGTAGGTAACTGAAACTACTGTTCAAAACCAAGGGAAAAATCATTAGTCTATCTACCAGATAAGTTAGCTTATCACGGAACGCCATTAAAATTTATCGACCGTCTGGAATAAGATTCTGATTTTCATGTTTGTGTTACTATCTACCTCAACCACCACACTGCCAATCACATTACGAAGTTATCTATTAAATATTGATATATTGTAAGCTAACACTAAAATTATATCCTAAATTATCTAAAACTATTTACAAAATAAAATATATATACTAAAAAAATAGGTACTAGCTTCTGCCCGCGACTTCGTCCGCGTGAAGCAACTTTCTTAATTTCTTTTCCCGTAAGAACCTTCTACAAACTATTAGAAAACTTAAAAAAAAAAGATGGATGAAATCGGTAAAGTCGTTCTCAACTTCTGGCGTGACCAAGGGAAATAGGGATTCATTTTTAAAGATACCTAGTATATTCACCAAATAAAAAGGTTTGAACCTTAAAATAACCTCCTGTTTTTAATTTGTTACTGGTTGGTTTATCTCTGAAAAATTACGTGAAGCCAGAAAACATTAAAAAAGAAAACGTATTTATTTTTTCAAAATTATTGTCATCTTCTTCTTCTAATGAATATTGGCCAATATTTAAAAAAAAAAGAAGGCGTTCCATGTAATTTGCACCCGTGAAACGAAACGCTTCGCATTCATTGCGTAGGCCCGCTGACGTCACAATGACGTCATCAGTGTTGACATTTGACATTTCGGTAGAGAATCTTTGTTTTTAGTTTCCGAAATTAAATATTATTTAACTGTTAATAAACATGAAAATGTGTTAAAAACTAAAGTTAAATAGTAAGTTTGTGTTACTTTCTTTGATTTGCCGAAGTTTAGTATGCTTGAGAGTATAGTTATTCTATAAATAAAAATAAGTTAGTGTGATCGTAATTTGCGTGGGTTTACGCCAAAAATACTTCATAATGAAGCCTGGAAAAAGTGTAGACGTGAAGGAGGAGATAGCAGAAGTGCATACATCTGCTCGGTCACCGTCTCCAAAGCAGAAAATGAAAAGATCTCGAAGCCGATCGGAGTCCCGAAAAATGTCAAATGGTCACACTGCACCTGAAGAAACAGCAGTTACAGAGGAACCTACGACAGATAAATCCAAACGAGACAGCTGGATAAAATCTGAACATGAATCCCTCGACACTGAGCTACCAATTCATGATCAAATCAAACAAGGAATCTTGGGTTTTGTTGAAAAAGAATTAAAAAACTCGGACAAGAATCCTTCATTTGTATTTTACTCCCATGACCCTAATCATTTGGATGAGAAATTCATGAAGACTTTGTCGAGGCCTTCTAGTGGACATAAGGAGAAGAGGAGCCCGTCTTATCGTAAGAAGAAGCGTCACTCGTCCAGACATAGAGACCGGGACTTACATGATTTTGATATACCTGGGTCTAGTCTTAGTGCTTTGGAAAGGGTAAGCTGTCTAGATAATTTATTTAATAAAAATGGGTTAAAACCAATTACAGAAATTAAATACACAGTTTGTATATACACATAAAAGATAAAATCATCCAGTAAAAAACTTGAAAATAGTTTAGATAATTAGTTTTAGTAAACTTTTAATTTTACTTAACTTTAGTAATATACTTTTGAAAATATAATATCATTGGGCCTTTTTTACTGGAATTTTAAACAACTATGGTAATTTTCAAATAGTTTTAACAACTTAGGTAATTTTTAATTTAAATAATGTTAGGATTACTTGTTAAAGTACTACTAACATTATTTACATCTGTAAGGGTTGAATTTTCAATCAACCAATAATTTTTATTTGTGGAATAAAATTAACATTTAACAGTTTCTGTATGGAAGAACTGTCATTAACTGCCAGACAACAGACACAATAGAAAATCTATTGTTGGCGGTCACCGGTGACCTCGGTGGCGTCAATGCCTTAAAAAGTTTTGGTTTCGGTTCAAGTTTTGAAGTAAATATATTCAGTTACTTAAACCTACCAATCTACACATTTCAGGTGGACGACTACCTCAAAGAGTACAATAAAGATGAAGTGGTAACTCTCAGCGGTGAACTGGAGATTGAAGCGAATGATATGGAGAACAATAACGGTATAACTAAGGAACTACGTCACAAACCGAGGAAGACTAGAAGGAAAGTCAGGGATGAGAGACAGGATAGCAATTCAAATGGACGAGACGTTAGCCCTAAAGTTTTTAAGAGTGGCAAGAATAAGTCCGGGTCAAAAGCAGGTATGTTTTAGTGTCTGCAAAATCTGTAAATAGTTTTAATTGTCATCTAAAACATTCACAACAAACTAATGGTACAAAGGCTTTAAAATAAAAATGTAATAAATTAATAAATAAATTTGTAATAATAATATTTTTTTTTTATTCAAGTATAAAGTAAAGTAAAAATATGATTTACATTAATTACGATAGAGGAAAGTTAAATTCTAATTGTAATGTAGACCTGCCTGATCTAGGTTTATGAAAAACCTGTGTTTCAGGCCAATAGTATTGTTTTAAAGTTATTCGATAAGTTTATTACTCTCCTAAGTTTTTATGGATGCTAAAATCTGTATAAGAGGCGAGAGAGAGAGAGAGGCGAGGGTATAATGACTCAAAATTCCTATGAATTTTCTGTAATAAAAATACTCATTTAACTTTTCAGCTCGTCCCACAGATTTAACAGCCATGCTAGAGACACTAGAATCTAGCATGCCATACCATGACACTTACTTAGATAACCCATTCTCTTCTCCATCACCGCTGACATCACCAAATGATGACAGACTGGACCCTTTTGGGGCACGTAGACCTGAGAAGATATATCTGCAAGGTGGAGGAACTTTTAGAGCAGTGTCAAGGGATAGGATTCTGGAGTCACAGCAATCTAGAGATGGTGATAAGTATTTGAGGTGAGTTCGAAACTAAATGTAAAATCTGTTTTTTTTTCGAGGTGGTCCATAACCATAGACAAAAGTTTACACTAATGGAATTTTTTTTTAAATTATCTGCCAAGTGAGTTACCCTGAACTCATTTGGAGATGGTGAAACAAGTTGTATATTTTGACAGAGATCAGAAAATTTCAATGTAATAAAATTGCTTTAATGGTAACCAAGTTGATTTTAGAGTGACTAGCACAATTGAAAAAGTTATAAGAATGTTTGAAGTTGTAGCATAAACTGAACTTTATTGTGTAGGAAGGAATTAAAGTTATTTTTCCATAAAATCATATTTGTTTACATTTTTGGGGAATATGTCGCGAATGCAGATTAGGTGCCTACTTTTCGAGATATTAACGTTCAAAGTTGATGATTGATTCACGAGATCAACTTTGAACGTTAATATCTGAAAGAAAGAAAGAAAAAGCATTTATTTGCGGCAAACATGACGCATAAAAAAAAACCGGCCAAGTGCGAGTCGGACTCGCCCATGAAGGGTTCCGTTACGTTACGATTTATGACGTATTAAAAAAAAACTACTCACTAGATCTCGTTCAAACCAATTTTCGGTGGAAGTTTATATGGTAATGTACATCATATATTTTTTTTAGTTTTATCATTCTCTTATTTTAGAAGTTACAGGGGGGGGGGACACACATTTTACCACTTTGGAAGTGTCTCTCGCGCAAACTATTCAGTTTAGAAAAAAATGATATTAGAAACCTCAATATCATTTTTGAAGACCTATCCATAGATACCCCACACGTATGGGTTTGATGAAAAAAAAAATTTTGAGTTTCAGTTATAAGTATGGGGACCCCCAAAATTTATTGTTTTTTTTCTATTTTTGTGTGAAAATCTTAATGCGGTTCACAGAATACATCTACTTACCAAGTTTCAACAGTATAGCTCTTATAGTTTCGGAAAAAAGCGGCTGTGACATACGGGCGGACAGACAGACAGACAGACAGACAGACAGACAGACAGACAGACAGACAGACAGACAGACATGACGAATCCATAAGGGTTCCGTTGCCATTTGGCTACGGAACCCTAAAAAAGGACATAAACACACAAAAAATAACAAGTTGGGGGTAAACATGCGTCACACGGACGCGGATGCGTGTTTCGTATCTCGGAAACATGATACTATAGGGTTTAGTCTTATTAAGTTTTCTGTTTGCATTGTTTCTTTTTGGGAATGGCTTCTCGCAGTTCAACCTATGAGGTTTTAGTTTGCTTAAGGTCTTTGCACACAGCGGGCGGGGCGGGGCGGGACGGGACGGCGACGTGGCGGCAGTGTTCACACTGCGGGCGCGATCACGTCCCGTCCCGCCGCGCCTTTCTTTCATCAAAAAAAATGTTGAGCGATTCAGACATAGAAACGCTATTGCTCATAGTTGCGCTAGCTAAGAAAAAACCGGCCAAGTGCGAGTCGGACTCGCCCATGAAGGGTTCCGTTACGTTACGATTTATGACGTATTAAAAAAAAACTACTCACTAGATCTCGTTCAAACCAATTTTCGGTGGAAGTTTATATGGTAATGTACATCATATATTTTTTTTAGTTTTATCATTCTCTTATTTTAGAAGTTACAGGGGGGGGGGGGGGGGCACACATTTTACCACTTTGGAAGTGTCTCTCGCGCAAACTATTCAGTTTAGAAAAAAATGATATTAGAAACCTCAATATCATTTTTGAAGACCTATCCATAGATACCCCACACGTATGGGTTTGATGAAAAAAAAAAATTTGAGTTTCAGTTCTAAGTATGGGGACCCCCAAAATTTATTGTTTTTTTTCTATTTTTGTGTGAAAATCTTAATGCGGTTCACAGAATACACCTACTTACCAAGTTTCAACAGTATAGCTCTTATAGTTTCGGAAAAAAGCGGCTGTGACATACGGACGGACAGACAGACAGACAGACAGACAGACAGACAGACAGACATGGCGAATCCATAAGGGTTCCGTTGCCATTTGGCTACGGAACCCTAAAAACAACGTAAACGGAAATGGGTGCATGAAATAAATAAAAAACGCGCTCGCGTCCCACCACGCCCCGCCGCTTCTGACTTGTATTCGGCTCTATGTGGCGTCGTCCGTAATATCTAGTACATTACAACTGCTCAGCGCCGCGTCGCTATCCCGTCCCGCCCCGCCCCGCCCGCTGTGTGCAGAGACCTTTTACCGGGCTTGCCTGTGGATGCCTCAATAAATTAAGGCCTCCAACCAGGGCTCAAAAAACTTAAAAACTGAGCGACTACACGCTAATGGCACCACCTGTGGGTACTGACCTCGGCTCAGGCCGTCGCTAGGAGAGGGCAGCAAGGGACAGGCTGGATCGGAATTATGTTTGCATTGATGTCAGCTATCGATTTATATAGGTCTCATGCGTGGCCGCCATTTTTAAAATGACGCGGCAGTAGGCGTGCCACGGATGTTCAAAGCCCTTTGGATTCATTGTTGAAAAAGATGCTTTAACTGATTTAAGATAAACCTTATTTAGTAATCTTTTTCAACAGGAACCATCTAACATACTATCTTTGATATTCCAGACTAGGCGACCTAACGCCATTAGACGTGGCGTTGACTCTTCAAAAAGCCTGGCGTTCTTCTGCCCCGGCTTGCCACGGTGTCCTAGGAGGGTTGTCCCTGATGCACCTACTCCTCATCAGCTACTCGGACGGGCTGGATGCAGGACATCTGTCCTTCCATGCAGTCGTCACCATGCCTTATGTTGCTTCTTATTATTTCTTCTGCGTGCTGTGCCTACTTTCGGTCTTGGATAGGTGAGTGATTAAATTTTTAATGGATCAGCTGGCTAATTTATTTCAGTGTACTGCTTATTAAAGAGCTATGGCAAAGATATATAACCATGATCACTTTTCATTTTGTGAGTCACAGACATAAATAATCACAGCGCCCCATCAAAGAATTTTTCAACGGAATTCCTAATCCATTGCTTCATATGTTTGAAAAATTCGTCTGCTCGACAACGTAAATAACGCAATGAATATTGTTGAATTGTCAAAATTAATGGCATTGGGATTCTCAGTGTGTTAAGAGCAATAATTACCATGCTGCTAAGTTAGTCAACACATCTGTTTATACATTTAACATACATCCTTATTGTCCATAAACTAAAGTTCATTTCCCCACTTTCCAGACTCGACGTAACCAGCCTAGACCTAACCCGGGGTCTGCAGCCGTACTTTCAGCCTATAGTGCTGGTGATGCTGTACACCGCATGTCTGTTGGTCTGTACTGCAGCCAGAATGTATGACGAGCTGATGGTGTACCAATACGCTCCTCTAATCAATAATATTACTAGCAACAACGTTACTACTGTGAGTAGCCAAATAATTCACTAATTAAATTACATAATTTAAATAATTCACACACACACAATAAATAATTCACATAACAATTCGCATTGTGTTATTATGTAGTATGTAGTACATTAATTAATTTATTACAGCTAAAAATAATCAATAACATAAATGATAAATATTGTGTCAATAGATTGTAAACAGTTATTATATAAATGATTGTAAATATTATTATGTCAAATGATTATAAATCCCAAACCCAACCCCTAATAATTTGGGATAACGGCAAGAGAATGATGATTTCAAGGTGAAATTAAATTAGCTAACAGGACTCCACAGACTTGATGGGTATGTCTACACATGATGAAAGAAAAACAAATATTTGATGATATTTTTGGGGTCAACGACCCCAAGCAGTGTAGTTACTTGAAGTATGAGTAAAAAAAAAACAAGTTTTTTTTTTTGTCGTCTTAGTTATCAATCACTTCTTCAGAGTTTCGCTGGCTAATTCAATTTGACCGAGTAAAATTTCTATAATCTTATCCAAACGAATTTTTATAATCTTACCGCTTTACCTTAACGCTGGAATATCCATGAAAAAGAGAATTATGTTTTCGAGCTTACAACCAACTTTCTACATGTCACTATTTTCTAGTCTTTGGGAAACTAAATTTACTTGTCCTTGTAAAGTCCTTGCTCTACTAAGCTGTGGAGCGGGCGAAGCGCGCGAAACGGGTGACATTGGCCTAAAACACGCAAATGGAATTTATTGATTGGCGGAAGTGGTCAGGGCCACTTTCAACCATAACCCAAGCTGTAGGCTACTCTAATATTGTATTGGCTCTATGTGATCCTTTTATGCTAATATCGTAAGTGTAAGTGCTGTGTAGGGTAGGGAAACCGGAAGGGTTGGCTTTGGTAAGGTAAGAAGCTTACTGTTTAAGTCAAATTACAAAAACAAATGACCTACCTACTTACTAGTAAGAGAGGGGCTTGTGGCTAAGTAATAACAGCCGCACGGGTCGATCGATCAGGTTAAGCTACGCTTGCCGCGGTTGGTCCGTGGATGGGTGACATCTTCACATACCAACACCCCTCCGTGCCTCGGAAAGTAGCCCGAAAGTCTGACAACCAGTCTTACCAAGGGGTTTCGTATTACCCAGTAACTGGGTTGTGAAGGTCAGGTAGGCAGTCGCTCCATGTAAAATACTGGTATTCAGCTGCATCCGGTTAAACTGGAAGCCGACCCCAGCATAGTTGGAAAAAGGCTAGGCAGATGATGATGTGTTATCAATTTTGTTTGTATCACTTGCTATGCGCGCCTTTCGGTTACGTGACTAATGAGTCTAGACATCAATTCGTATCATTTGAGGAACTTTCAAAATGTCGGGGATCGTATGAATTTATTACGTGTACGTATTGTGTTATGAATTTTATTCAAATAATTTTTTCAAGTAGCCCATTACCAGGCTCTTTTGAACGTCAAAATTTACAAGAAAATATTAGTTGCGCTTTCGAAAGGGTAGTTTCGAAGGGTTGCTCCACAAATCCCCATTGAGAATCCACATCAATGTGGATTGAAGTCTCATACATTACCTTTATGATTTTATTAATCTGAAAATGTGTGTTTTTTGTTATGAGCCATAACTTTAATTGATTGATTATAAAAAATAATAAACGAGTCCTAACCTCCATAAGAAATAAAGACTTCATGGTTATTAAATAATATGTTGTTTGTATTTTAATTTTAAACCAATGGGGATTTGTGAAAGTTTTGTCCACAAATCCCCATTGTGTATTCTATAAGACTTTAATGGGGATCCTCAATGGAGATTTGTGGAATAACCCGTTTCGAATGGAGGATTCGAATGGAAGAGTGAACAAAAAACTCTATTGTTATTCTTTTAAATCTATTTACAATATTTTGTTTACAGTAATGAAAAATTATGTTTATTTTCGTTTCCAGCCAACAATCCCGACATTCTACCACACTTGGACGCACTTCTCAATATGGCGCGCCGTCCTGTCAATACTAGGACTGGTGTACTTCATCATATCCAACCCTCAGGACCTGGTCTTCACGAATCTCAGCAAGTTGCTACAGTTCAAACATTCCCTGCAAAGTATTGGATGATTCTTCTTAATACCCTAGTTTTAAGGTAAAGTTTTCGCGTGATTTTATTAAGTTTAGGTCTATTATTTTGCGATGACTCAAATTATAAAGTGAGATAGCGATATTTAATAAACGCTACAGAGAAAGAGAGGTCATGCTTTGTGTGATTTCATAAAATAATTCACCTATAGTGTAGAATGGAAGCATTTGGATTTCGATAATGTTGTGTATGCATGTTTTGTGTATGTTTTATTCTATATATTGTTATGTTCGACTTTCACAAAAAAAGAGATGTTAGCCAATACTAAATTTGTCTGTAAATGGTCTAGTCATTACTTTTCAGTAATAATAGTCACTCATAGTATTATTAATTTATTTTTACTTGACTAAATATTAGAATCTCATTTCAAACCAAATAATATATGACAAGTACTTAAAACCAAAGATATTTTTCAAAGATCTTTCTAAAAATCTTAGAAGTTTGATATTTAAGACCTATTTTATAACGCTTTAAGCACTAAGAATGATATTGATAGCCGAAACTGGCAATAAAATTGTTTATTATTTACATCTTAAAACTTAGTAATTTTAATATTATTTAATGGATAACTCGCCCAATGCCTGCGGACTGTGATCTGCAGTTACAATTCTCAGAATAATGACTGTGTTAGATTATGTTAGCCGTAAACAGCGGGGTGATGACGTAAGACACTAACAGTAGTAATGTCTTTAATTTTGACACTTCAACAACGTTCATTGCGTTATTTACGTTGTTGAGCGTGCCGTTTTTCGAACATATGAAGCAATGGATTAGCAACATCCTTCAAAATGATTCAGATTGTGATTGATAGCAATTAGGGTGTGGGTTGGTCACCGTAAAAACTTACTTTTTCTGTACTTTTTCTAACTAGTAGAATGTTTTGTAAGGAAGAAAGAGATGTGTATATTGCAGTGACTACCTCTTTTTTGACTTTATGTTAGTTATTTCTCTGAGCGTTATCTTTGGTTCACAACTTAGTGAAAGCCACAAACATTATACTTAAGCTAGTCAAGATTGCATTTATTTTTAGTGTGAATTATCTTTATTTTAAGTACCTAGGTATAAGGTAAAAGGTTTGTCTAATACCTACCTCAAAAAAGGAAGTGAATTTATTATTTAATATGTTAATGTCAAAGTCACAAATTATTTTTATTATTATAATACACATTCCAACAAAATCCTATACTTATCTTACTCGATAATAAGCTGTCAATCTTTACAATAAATATATGCCAAATATCAAAAAGTAGGATCAAAGAAGTAAAATACCTATATTTTTTTAAATACCTGTAATAAGAGATATCCTTTAGAATGTTACAATTACATTTTTTTAAAGGGCTCTGAAGATCCGTGGCGTACCTACATACTGTCGACCAGTATTTTTGCGGCCTCGCATTATTCCAATATAACTGACATAAATGCAAAGAGAAAACATAATAGGAACAAACTCCGTAAAGCGTCACGTTTCCGAGATTCGTTCAATGTTGATTACGCGATCAACTTTCTATTTATATTGGATTCATGCGTGGCCGCCATTTTGAAAAAAAATCAAAATGGCGCGACAGTAGGTATGTCAGGCTCATTTAAAAATCTTCAACCCCTTTATAGTACCTAGTTACGCCCAAAAACAAAATCCGCTTACTTTCACAAAATCTCAATGTTTAGATAAGTACATAATACAATGTAATGTTATAATAAATACATTTATGATAGTTTTCGCAACGAAAATGATATATTGGCGATATTTCTCCGATTTATGTAAAACAATCTACATGTATGTAAAACACCGTACCTTTAATATCCCCAAGCTTAGAAACTTATCACCGGGCACAGATTGGTAAAACGTAACATGAAGTGTACAGTCACGAGCAAAACTATGTATACACTCGGCTTTATTCAAAAGCGATTTACTCCTTTATTTTGGAATGAAATTTTATGTTGTTACGAACATAGCATTTTCGAACCCATAGGTTCATGCATTGTGTCTTATTTCAAACTTTCATTCATTAGTTCACGAAAAAATCGAAATTGAAAGTTGCCAAGTGTTGACATATTGGTGCTCGTGACTGTACAGCCCGATTCGAACTTTATGGCGGCTCGGAACATGAGGCGAGTTGCTGCGCAGTAACAAATTCACGTGTCAGCGGGGGTGAGGGGTGAGGTACTGCGCAGCGAGTAAAGCACTTCGAAGCACACGCTGAAACAAATTCGTCTTGTGTAACATTTCATGTAGCATTGCATACATTTAGATGACTCATTTGCGTGACATTTCATGTTACGTTTCACCAATCTGTATCCGGCTTTAGATATTTACGCATTCACTTGTTTTTTGATACCGTAGGGTTATGGTGGATACACAAAACGTAACATGAAATGTAATATACGTTTAAACGAAAATTCCGTCTAAACATATATATGCAATGCAACATGAAATGTAACATACATTTCAACACAAATTCGCCTAGTTTTTGTGTTACATTTCATGTTGCATTGCATATACGTGGATGGATGGATGCCTTTGGATGGCATGTTCGTGGGGTACAATACATTTGCGATACACATTATTTTGCTTAATGCATAATACATGTATAAATAATCTATAAAATAAAATGTGTATTGAAGAGAGAATTTCGGAGCAATACCTGCTATAGAATAAATTAAAAATTAATTAGTAAAAAAAAAATCTAGTCGGTTATTTTAAGGGACCATTGCTAAACTAAATTGTTTGCGGCAGCTACTCAAATAATACTAAATTAAATAATCAACATTCTTAATAATATAATTTATTTGTATCTATCGCTTATTTTAGAACAAAATAATAAAATTTATGGAATTGTGAAGTTTAATGAATAATTCATTCCATTAGTGTATAATTATTATAATTAATTATATTTAATTAGATTACTTATACATAATTTCGATGACAAATGATCACATGATTGCCACAATAAGTGGACGAGAATTCGTGTCAATATAAGGCACACAAACACATACTATACCACTATACTTACATTGTGGTTGAAAACTTTGAAATGCAAGCTATTTCGAGTCGATTAAGTTGAAACAAAACCCCACTGGTGGCTTTTGTGTGGTTCAACGAAAGTTATGTGTCGTAATATTATGACATACAACAGCAGTGAAAAAAATATGGCAGCTAAAACAAGTAAGTTTGGCATGAGAAAGTGAGAAAGCACTATATGCCAGACAGAGAGAAAACACCCCCTGTTGTGAGTACCACCACTCTTCTACTTGTAGATAAAAGTTAAGGTACTTTATAAATAAAAAATATCATAGCGTATGAAATGTAAACACTATTTTAATTAAAAATATTATTGTTCTAGTCATGTTAAGTCTTAGAACATAATGTAGTTGCCTGTACGCCTTTCAAGTTATCTTTAGTACCTATATTGTTAAAGGAAAATAATTATCTATTTGTATAGGACTTGAATCTTTTCCTGTGATCTATACATATAAAAATATAGGTAAATTGAAAGGTTTAACGAGGTCTTAAACAAGACACATTGGGTCGGATCGAGGCGATGAAACGTGGCGAAAAATCGACCGACAATCGTGACGCCATATCTTCAGATAGATAAACATCATAGAATGAAATAAAGTAGTAAGAAGCACAGATAATCAGTTAAGTAAGATAAATAATAATTTCATTTCATTACTATTTTCGAAAGGCTTGCAAGGTTCTTTTGTGCTGTAATAATATATACATTCGCAATTTAGTTTCCAAACATGTGAAAAAACGTGTTTTTGGAAAAACAACTTAAAAACCCTACACATTATGTTCAGTTTGAGAAATAGTTCTAACATTTTTATGACTTTTGCAATACTTCTAGTCATTCTGAAACTAACTTAATTTACACTTAGGTACATAAAGTTGATATTCATTTAAGTAGAAATAACATCAAATTTAAACAGGGATTTGAGTAAACTTTAGGTATTTTCAGCGTTACCGCTGTTGTAGTAATTTTCACAATTTGAATACATAATGAAAAAAACCGGCCAAGTGCGAGTCGGACTCGCCCATGAAGGGTTCCGTTACGTTACGATTTATGACGTATTAAAAAAAAACTACTCACTAGATCTCGTTCAAACCAATTTTCGATGGAAGTTTATATGGTAATGTACATCATATATTTTTTTTAGTTTTATCATTCTCTTATTTTAGAAGTTACAGGGGGGGGGACACACATTTTACCACTTTGGAAGTGTCTCTCGCGCAAACTATTCAGTTTAGAAAAAAACCGGCCAAGTGCGAGTCGGACTCGCCCATGAAGGGTTCCGTTACGTTACGATTTATGACGTATTAAAAAAAAAACTACTCACTAGATCTCGTTCAAACCAATTTTCGGTGGAAGTTTATATGGTAATGTACATCATATATTTTTTTTAGTTTTATCATTCTCTTATTTTAGAAGTTACAGGGGGGGGGGACACACATTTTACCACTTTGGAAGTGTCTCTCGCGCAAACTATTCAGTTTAGAAAAAAATGATATTAGAAACCTCAATATCATTTTTGAAGACCTATCCATAGATACCCCGCACGTACGGGTTTGATGAAAAAAAATTTTTGAGTTTCAGTTCTAAGTATGGGGACCCCCAAAATTTATTGTTTTTTTCTATTTTTGTGTGAAAATCTTAATGCGGTTCACAGAATACATCTACTTACCAAGTTTCAACAGTATAGCTCTTATAGTTTCGGAAAAAAGCGGCTGTGACATACGGACGGACAGACAGACAGACAGACAGACATGGCGAATCCATAAGGGTTCCGTTGCCATTTGGCTACGGAACCCTAAAAATGATATTAGAAACCTCAATATCATTTTTGAAGACCTATCCATAGATAACCCACACGTAAGGGTTTGAAGAAAAAAAAAATTTTGAGTTTCAGTTCTAAGTATGGGGACCCCCAAAATTTATTGTTTTTTTTTCTGTTTTTGTGTGAAAATCTTAATGCGGTTCACAGAATACATCTACTTACCAAGTTTCAACAGTATAGCTCTTATAGTTTCGGAAAAAAGCGGCTGTGACATACGGACGGACAGACAGACAGACAGACATGACGAATCCATAAGGGTTCCGTTGCCATTTGGCTACGGAACCCTAAAAATCGGTTATTAGTGTTATTACCGACCGTCTCGATCCGAGGCATGTGGCTCCACCTAGTTAAGAAAAACTATATCAAAATAATAAAGCGACTATAATAAATGTTAGAGTTACGATCCATTCATGTAATTCCATTCATGTGAGCGATTAATATATAAATGTAAAACACATGATATAATATTGACTGTTGACAGATGTAATTCAAATATAACAATTGATTTGTGATAAATTATTGAGTTTGTTTTATTACAAACTTTTTGCGTTATCTACCTGTTCCGTGGCTGGTTAGTCGCTTCCTTGTCGGCAAAAGGAAGCGACTAGACTAGCTATCAAATATTTTCTCGCCTCAAGAAATGTACAGACGCCAGCAGGTCAAGCTACCCGAAACTGTCAAATTTTCCCAATCAACCTTGAACTTAGCACCGAACTAAGTTGTCATTTTTGTATAAAGAACTGTATTTCTATAACATTTAGGTTCTTAATTCAATAACTGACGCGGTGGTTTAAACCTGACCTAAAGAAAAACCTTGTTTTGTAATAAGGGGGTAATAGTCACTCTTCAAGAAGGTTTGACTAACCTAACGCGATAAAATATATCTTAAAGATTTGTTTACAACCTTGAAGCAAAATCTGCTACCAATTTTCCAGAAAACTTTATTACGAATGCTTCTTCAGAATATTTAGTTTCTAATTTAGAATTAACAATTTAATGCCTAATTAATCTTTATTAGGAATTAAATTAATTAGGTAGGTACGTATTTTAAAGTAAAATTTACACGAGAAATATACCTAACTGTCAAGGTTCCATCAGTTTTTGCCATAAATTAAGTATACCAAATTATTTTCGTTAAGGGGGATGCGTTAGGCGTTAGGTTTTTCTTCTTTTTTTGAGATTTGCAGGTCAGTTTCAGGTTGTATGTTGGTTAAAATATGATTCTCGACCGAAACAAATATGACTACAGAATTATAATCATCCCATTGATTGATATTTAATGAAATAATCATTCCCTGAGATTATATATGAACTAAGAGGGTTGTATTGATAATTTTTATAATTATAATTCTGTAAATACATACTTTTTACGGTCGCTAACACCGGAAACTGACCTGCGAATTGCAAAAAACTTAAGAAAAGGACATCATTCAAGTGTTGAACAGTTTATACCCAAAAATTAAAGTGCCGGCCAGAATAAAAAAATACTGTTTTCTTATGGGAAATAACATCTGAAATAGCAGCCGGGGAGTTAGTTGTAGACTGAACATTACTTTTTTTAAACTTTTTTTGCGTACGAAATGAGTGCCCTTTTTTTCGCGGGCTACTCTGGCGCTTCCCCCTTAAGATAAGATATTGTGTCAACATAACAAATTACAACAGAGAGGTAATTTATCGTGATTAGCAAGACACGTAGGTACCTAACTTTATTAGAAATTCTGCAAACTTTGACATTTGTTTCCACTCTGTTGAGTCTAGTGAAACTTTTTCAATTCTATTGTCGTCATTTATCAAATTACTTAGTTGATTAATTTCGTAAAATCTTGGTACTCTTCGAGGGAGAAGTTCATTGACTTTTCAAGTTAATTTACAGGTTAATATACGGAATTTACAAGGCGTTGAAAGGTGTTTCCCCGTTCTCTTGTAAATTTCTACTTATAGGTAACAATAATACTTGCATAAGCATATTATGTAGCCTGCCAGGGTAGCGGGATTGTCCGAAAGGGTTACCGCTGCCCTGGAACATAAAAGGCTAAGGAAGGAACACGGGTGGGTTTTAGTCAGTTAGAGTCTGACACTCCCTTCTGCTCCACCCAGAGCGGGAGGAGTCATTTGATGATTTCCCATCCTGAAGAAAAAAAAAAAGCATATTGTGTAGCGTAATCAGCCTAAAGTGTTCCCACTGCTGGGACACAGGCCTCCTCTCTTATGTAGAGAGAGAGAGAGTGGGCTGTAATCTGCCACGCGGGCGTAGTGCGGGTTAATAGATGTCACATGTATTCGAATTTTTGGTTCGAGGAAATGCCGGTTTCCTCACGATGTTTTCCTTCACCGTTTTGAGATCAGTGGTGATGAAATTATTAACAAAAGTAAAACGTCTAGGTAGACGTTTTACTTTTGTAACCCACCTGGGTACAACCGTAAGTCGGATCCATCACTGCCTGCACCCTAATTGCGTAACACACAATTAATCGGAATCCGTTTCATTTTGACAGTTCAACAACATTCATTGCGTTATTTTGTACGTGTTGAGCAGACAATTTTTTCGAACTTATGAAGCAATGGATTAGGAATTTGCTTCAAAATGATTCAGAGATTGATTGTGTGTTACGCAATTAGGGTGCTGGTCCCATTGATAACAATAATCATCATTATCATTTCAGCCGAAAGACGTCCACACTGCTGGACATAGGCCCCTCCGAGCACCTCCACTTCGACCGGTTCTGTGCTTCTCGTGGGCAGGGCACATTGCTCGTAGAACAGATGGCCGATCGGGTCGAAAGGTTTACTGGAAGACGTAGCGTTGGAAGGCCTCCTAAAAGGTGGACCGATGACCTTGTGAAGGCCGCAGGAACCCGTTAGATAGTGCATAGCAGGGCCTCTTCTTATGCCAAGGAGGCACGACCATTGAATAACCATCACACTTGCTTAATGACGGGCTGGCGTTGGTTTCCTTACGATTTTTTTCCTTCGCCGATGTCAGTAATGTCCAAGATAAACTCAAAAAGTACATATGAATTGTAAAAGCCACATTAGAAGTACCAATGGGGCCCAGATTTGAACCCTGGTGCATGAGATGCGAGACCTTAAACTCTGGGCGACATTAAAAAACAAATTCCTACCTACCCTCGTTGTACCCAAGAATTGTAGAGTTCTAGCAAAAAATCACCCAGAAAATGTATGTACTCTGAATTCAGGTCAATAGGTAAAAACCGAGCTTTCTCTTGTACAGACGCCAGCAGGTCAAGCTACCCGAAACTGTCAAATTTTTCCAATCAACTTTGAACCTTAATGCTTTAGCGATAAAGTTGAAAATCTATTAAAGAAATTTGACAGATTGTAGTAGCTTGATGTGCTGGCGTCTGTACTCTGGCTCATTTGCATCGCATATCAATTAAACCCTTGCATTCTCTTTTGTTCTAAAGGAATACTAATATGTCGAACGGAAAAACGGGCATGCACCTAGATATTTGAAATGGTTCTTTGATCTAGTTTTGCAAACTGCTAACTGCTTTGCAGATTTTCATTTAAATAAATAAATAGTGGTGAAAAATAATAGTAGGTATCTAGAGCTGATTAAGCTGCTATTAATAGTAATAATTTTCCATATTCGTTATTGTATGTATGCAAGAGCAAGCAGTAGGTACACTATAAAAAAAAATCGTCTTTACCTACTCAGGTACAGACGCCAGCACATCAAGCTACCCGAAACTATCAAATTTTCCCAATCAACTTTGAACCTAATGCTTTAGCGATAAAGTTGAAAATCTATTAAAGAAATTTGACAGATAGTAGCTTGATGTGCTGGCGTCTGTACCTATAATAAACAATTTTCTATCAGTCAAATAACATTTTTTGTTTGTTTGTTTGTATTTTTTTTTTGTATGTCATCATCTGCTTAGGCTTTTCCCAACTATGTTGGGTTTGATTTCCAGTCTAACCAGATGCAGGTATTTTACATGGAGCGACTGCCTAGCTGACCTCCACAACTCAGTTACTGGGTAATACGAAACCCCTTGATAAGACTGGTTGTCAGACTTTCTATTAGGTCTTGATATGTGAAGATGTCACCCATCCACGGACCAACCGCGGCAAGCGTAGCTTAACCTGATCGAACGACCCGTGCGGCCGTTATTACTTAGCCACAAGCTCCTCTCTTGCAAGTAAGTAGGTAGGTCATTTGTGTTTGTAATTTGACTGTTTTCAAACAAACACTTATACAGTAAGCTTCTTACCTTACCAAAGACGTCATTTGTTTTTGTAATTTGACTGTTTTCAAACGAACACTTAAACAGTAAGCTTCTTACCTTACCAAAGACAACCCTTCCGGTTTCCCTACCCTTACACTTACGATATTAACATAAAAGGGTCACATATACATAAAGACTACATGACATTAACTGAGGGTCCCTGATTACGAAAGTGGTTCTGAAACGAAATGTCGTGAGTTTGAATGTGTTTTGTAATCCCATTCTCCGAACAAGGCTAACACAAATGAAAAAAAAAAATGTAAAAAAAAAATAATAATAAAAAATAAATGAATAAATAAATGTTTGTAAACGCACCCACAATAGGTACAGGAAAAATTCCTAGTGTGGGGCAACCCGGTCAACGTCTTAAAAAAAAAGAAAAGGGTAGTTTTATGAGAGAACGCCAAAAGTCCAATTATTTTGGCACTTTTGGTATTTTTCAATTACTGTTTCCTACGAATGAATTTTGCATGTAGGTACTCTGAATCCATGTCAATAGATCGAGCTTTCTCATCTCTGGCTCTTTTGCATCACGTATCTATTAACTCCTTGCATTCTCTTTCGTTCTGAAATAAAGGAACACTAATTTGTCAAACGCGTTAAACCTAGACATTTGAAATGGTTCTTTGATCTAGTTTTACTTTGCAGATTGTTTTGCAGATTTTCATTTAAATAGTGTTGAAAAATAACAGTAGGTACCTATCTTAAAAGCTGATTTATATACTATTACCTTTAATAATATTATTTTTAGCTGCATAGCAATAAGTTTTCGTATACAACACTTCCAGCTTGCTGACAGCTAGCTGTGGCGAAGACTTCGTCCAGCAAAAGTTTTTAGGTTTTACAGTGGGCATGCTGTGTAAGAACACACAGCCCGAGTCCCTCCCCAGGGCTCTTCGCCTTCCAAGAGAGCGCCGCGCAGCTTGTCACCCACCGCGCGGTCACCTCGGCCCTAAGGCCCCCACCCGTCGCTTAGGTGGCTCCTATGCGAGGTCCCATGCGGCGCCCCAGACGCCTAACTATACCCGTGGAGAGATTAATAGCGTGTACAGAAACAATTTGAATTTCATAGTTAGTCTCGTACACTGATGGCGTCTGAGGCTGGCAAGGTTAAGTCGCTAGATCAAGCCGCGACGGATGGGTCGGTCGATGAAGATTGCCCAAGGGAAGACCGAAGGAATAGCGTCGACGCTCGTATATATACTAACGTGCAGGAAAACTTTGATTGCGCGATGTAGAACTAAAGAATATAAATGCATTTTCCCCTTAGGAGATACATTGTCATAATGTTTTATGAGGTTCACTAAGCTTCATAATTAGCTAGTCTTTAAACTGTAGTGTTACATTTTTGAGTTTCTGTCATTAATTCTGTTATTTCACACTTTTTAATTTTATAACTCGAAACTACTCGTCGACCAATCAAAGCGCGTGGAAGGAGCGGGGAAATCCCGCGCCTGACTCGTTTTTAATATAGACGTAATGTAATGTATACGTAATAGATAGTACGACCTGGTGTATTATCACCGGCTTCATAAGGTTCATAACTTATTTGTAGGGCTTGGTTATAACCTTTTATAACAAAATATCCTCTTCTTTGCTAGACTTGCCTTTTAATGCGTTTAAAGCTCAAGTAAAATCCAACCTTTGTTCAAAGGCATACTAGTCCATCAACGACTACTTACACGATAAGAATAGTTGGTCGCCCTGATTAACTCAAGACAATGTTCATGTTCTTTCTCCAGAATTAGCTTACTGACAGAATTAGTATTAACCTGTTTATTTATTTTACTTCGATGGTCCTAGTTTATCATTACGACTTCAAGTGACAGCTATGTGAACAGAACCCAGCAATGCATAAATATGTAAGCTGTCACGCCCTTTATGCCTGGAGGTTTTTATTTTGGTAGGTACTAAGTTTTTATTTACATTTTAATGTTAGTTAATTGTTTTTTAGCTTGAGTACGTATGGTTTTTATTATATTTGTTGGTGTAGGTATTGGCGTGGCTAGCTGACATATGGCAAATAATTTATTTTTATGTTCTGTGTCTTGTAATGTTAATTACATAACACCTAGTATTGTATACAATCAAGTATTTTCTAACTGAACAGACAGGTGTGCTGCTGGGGAGTTTGTTGCGCCACTTCCTCTTCCCAGCGATAGCACTAGGAAGTGGTGAAGGGCGGGCGTTTTTGGGGGACTGTCTTTTGTAATTTCTTTTTTATTATTTTAACTTTTTTGAAATTCGAAAAGTGCTGATTCTCTGCCAAATTTGAATAAGTGACATTTGATTTTGATTTTATTAGGGTATTGCGTATTGACATTAGGTTTTCCACCAAAAAATGAAACGTTTTTTGATGGAAAGCCTGTGACATCGGTCGGTACTCAGAATTGACGATACGGTTGGCGCAGTGGTTAAGCGATTGACTGCTGCGCTGCGTGTCGCGGGTTCGATTCCCGCACGGAACAAATATTTGTATGACCTGCAAGTAGTTGTTCCGGGTCTGGCTGTTTGTGTATGTGAGTTTAAATGTTTGTAAACGCATCCACGATACAGGAGAAATTCCTAGTGTGGGGCAACGTTTTATAAAAAAAAGAAAGAAAGAATTGTATGGTGGTTAGTTTACGTTTGCAAATATATCAGTCTGTCGTTGACCTACGTATTTTGTTGACGTTACATTGGCGACCATACTTACGTGTTGTAGGTCGTGGGTTCGGACCCAGGCACAGCTGCTTACTTTGTGTAATTTATTTCATCACTATTGCTCTCGAAAAAGGTGAAGGAAAACATCGTGAGGAAACTGGCACTAGAACAAAAAAATCGAAGACATGTGACATCTGCCAACCCGCACAGGGCCCGTGTGTTGGATTACGGCCCACTCCCTCGAGAGGAGACCTGTGTCCCAGCAGTGGGAACATTATAGGCTGATTATGTACATGCGTATTTACATTGGCGACGGGACCGGGAATCGTAGGTATAATTCCTTTTTTAATTCCGTGGTTTCGCGTGTGTCAAAATGATGGTATTGGTAAAATTGAACCATTTAAGTTAAGGTGGATGCTCCAAGGTAGCCCGCGAAACTAAAATTTTCTTACGTTTTTTGCTATTTGCTGGTCAGTACTAAGTTGTACGTTGATAATATGATTTGCGGCCGTAACAAATATGTATTTACAGAATTATAATCATTAGAATCAGTAATACAACTTGTTAAGTTAGCTTAATCCTAAAATGTCAAGATTTCATGAAATAGTCATTCAGTAGGATTACTTGATCTTAGAGAGTTGTGTTGATGACTTTAATGACTATAATTCTGTAAATACATATTTGTTACAGCCGCGAATCATATTTTAATCAACTTACAACTTAGTACTAACCAGCAAATTGCAAAAAACGTAAGAAAATTTAAATTTCGCGGGCTACCTTGGAGCATCCACCTTAAGCTCGAAACAGTGGCCAGCTTATATTTGTCGGATAAATCAGTAGGTACGTATGGTTTAACGAAATCGACCATGAATTGAAAGTACAGACGCCAGCACATCAAGCTACGAGCATATACTACAGTCTGTCCTTTAATAGATTTTCTTTAAAAGCATTAGGTTCAAGATTGATTGGTAAAATTTTACAGCTTCGCGTAGCTTGATGTGCTGGCGTCTGTACATATGTTCATAACGTTGCGTCATGGGGTTCTTCTGGTATGTCAATACGCAATACCCTACGGATTTCATAACAAACAAGTAATAAGTAATCATGGTGGCAAGACTCTCCCGCAAAAGTTCGTTAACAAACAATCTTACCTTCTTCGTTTATGTAATCGTGTTAAACCCTCGCATCCACTTTAATCCCACTAGATTTGTAAGCAAAGCTTCAATATCGATTATCCTTTTATGTCCGACTATGAGCGCTAAGCCATTAAACCGGAATCACACAATGTATCAAAGGCTTAAACGGGGAGATAACCTTAAGCAGCCGTTTACAAGCCGCTATGCAGTACAATATTTTATAGTAGTAGGTAGGTAAATATGTCTAAAGTTTTCCAGGATCAGGTTCGATTCCTGGCTCAAACAGAAGCTTTATCGAAAAACTAAATAGATATGCAGTTTTATAATAGATGTCCTCTATTTTGGAGCAAAAATGGAAAATTTTTGCTCCAAAATAGAGGACATAGTTATACTTACCACTGGGCCCGTGGCTAAATAATAACGGCCGCACAGGTCGATCGGTCAGGTTAAGCTACGCTTGCCGCGGTTGGTCTGTGGATGGGTGACCATCTTTACATAGGTACCGAGACCCCTCCGTGCCTCGGAAAGCACGTTAAGCCGTTGGTCTCGGCTGTCATTCGTGGATCTTTGACAGTCGTTACGGGTAGTCAGGAGCCCGAAAGTCTGACAACCAGTCTTACCAAGGGGTATCGTATTACCCAGTAACTGGGTTGTGGAGGTCAGATAGGCAGTCTCTCCATGTAAAATACTGGTATTCAGCTGCATCCGGTTAGACTGGAAGCCGACCCCAACATAGTTGGGAAAAGGCTAGGCAGATGATGATGAGTTATAGTTACCACTTTATGGTTTTCGTCTTGAAGTCATAAATTATCCTGTAGGTACCTATTATAAACTGACTTAACTCGGCTCCGACTCATTTTTGAGCTTTACCACCATACAACATTTCGTTTGCTATGTTATTTTTTTTACTAAATGTATACGTTAATATTTATTTATTTTTCGGAGGCCAATAACTTTTTGATCATTGGCTTTTAAAATATAAAGAAAAATAAGGAAAGAAAATATGTTTATTTGCGGAAAACATGACGCAAACAAAACAAAGACAAAAAAATGGGGGAAAACATGCCTTACATCCACGCAAAACGTCACATGCGTCACAGCCATCTCACAGCATAATGCTAAGACCTTATACGAGGCAGAGCCCCAGCGCTGGTTTTTAGTGACAGCCGGCGGGAATACAGTACTTACCTATTTAATTTAACCGTATAAACTGCGGGATGTTGCCGTGTAATTCCAACACTATTTTACTGTAAAATATGTTACAGTGCAACGTTGGAACATTGTCTTAGGGAAACGATACGATCACAATAAACAACAACGGGTGTAGGTAACGTGCTCTGAAAGTAGACATTAACACCACCTGCTGAGGAAATAAATGTTTGTGGCGAAGCTTAGTAAGTTCTTTGTAATGCTGTATTGGACCAGAAAATACTTTGCAACATCATCATCTGCCTAACCTTTTCTCAACTATGTTAGGGTCGGCTTCCAGTCTAACCGGATGCAGCTAAATACCAGTATTTTACATGGAGCGACTGCCTATCTGACTTCCACGACCCAATTACTGGGTTATACGATACCCCTTGTCAAAGATCTACGAATGACAGCCGGGACCAACGGTTTAACGTGCTTTCCGAGGCACGGAGGGGTCTTAGTATGTAGGTAAAGATGGTCACCCATCCAAGGACCAACTGCGGTAAGCATAGCTTAACCTGATCGATCGACCAAGAAAATACTTCGCAATATGTGGTGTAAATTGCACATCAAACCTGTATTTCCCGAAAGGTTACGCAGATGTCTATATTACATCCATATTCGCTAATTTCCACAGTAATATACAAAAATACAACAATAAACAGCCACAGTATTATAAAACTTCCCTGTATACTACTTTTGTAGTTTTGGTCTCAGCAGCCAAAATATACAAAGAGTCAGGAATGGTGACGCGGGAGCAAGCGACGTAGGTACATATTCGTGTGAGAAGCAGCTCGAACTGAGGTCGACACCCGCAGCCTTCAGTAGCAAAATCAAAAGTCATTTATTCAAACTAGGCTGAGAATCAGCACTTTTCGAACGTCAAAATTACAAAATACAGTCCGCCAAAACGCCCGCTCTTCACAGCCGCCCAGCAATTTTCCAGTGTTTGCGAAATTTTTCGTTTTTAAATCAAATAATGAACCATCTGGAGCAACAATAATCAATATTCCATTATATTCTATGTATACTAGCTGTTGCCTGTGATTTCGTCTGCAGTCCAGGATGAATAGTAGACTATATCTGTCTTCAGGTGCCAAATTTCATCAAAATCCGTTCAACCGTTTTAGCGTGAAAGCGACCATGCAAAACTTTTAATCTTTTCTCTTTATAATATTAGTTTAGATTATCATGGCAGCGTTTGACGGAATATTTGGCATTCGTATGTAGTGACTACGGAATGATCTGCCACGCTACATGTCGTTGGTTCTGTTCCCGGAACTGAATTTACAGAATGTTGTTTTGGGTCTGGCTGTTTGTGTGTAAATGCACCTACGATAATTGAGAAATTCCCGTGTTCCCGTTCCCGGTTCTATATTTGGCGGGGTTTTAATGAAGGTATGCCCAATATAAGTACGTAATAGTAATGCAGAGTCGTAATGCTGGTATTGCATAATTATTGTAAATTAAGTACCAACAAAATTCCACAAACGCTATTCCTAATAATTCATATACTGACAGTCCACCCGTCGAGTTGACAGAATGCGTTCCTGATAGTGCAACAATTCTAGTGACTAATAAAGATCAAATTCGCAAAACACGTATTCGTTTAAGTTTATGAAACTGCCGGGTGTCAAGAACGCACTCTGTCAATCACTGGGCTATAAATACGGTAATAAAGCTGTGTATATTATGTAGGTAGACAGGTTTAGGTAATAACAATTGACGAGATTACTTCATTTTATATTTAAATGGGTCAGTTTAAATCTCAAGTGAGAATAGTCTGTAGTCTATTATAGACTTCACTGTTACCAAATTACATTACTAATTACATTAAATTACATTGTATAAAACTACTACATATCCAGTTAAATTATTTTGTAAGGCAGTGTCACACGTTTGTATCAAGCATTGATACTGTATCTAAACAACAGTTAAATGGAGGGATGCCTGCAACCTTTTCATTTCTTGAAACGAGCAAATCTTGAAAGTAATTCTAATGGTCTTGTCCAAAAATAACCACAAGTTGAGCTTCTACAACTGACTGTCCGCGTCGCCGCGTCGTTCATATCCTGTCACACTACATAAAGATAAGCTAAAACAAAGCGCAACATTTCACGTTCCACGCAAATTTGTTCATTGTAAGTACGAGGACTCACTTTCCGACTAGAGTTGGGGTAAGCCGCAAGCAACAGCGTAAGGCATTAGTTGTCTGACATGGGTTCCCTCTATCTGGCAGAATCTTGATGCTCCGAAATTTATTTGGCATAACACACTTGGCATAATCTTCTTTAAACGAATATTTTTAAGGCATAAACATTATTTAATATAATTTGTTTGGCCGAATGTTTATATGTCCGAATTTACAATGGCATACTTTTAAGATAGCAGAATTTTAGTTGGCATAATTACCTTTGGCAAAGTTAAAATTTCGCATAATTTCGTTTACCATAACTTTCACTTCGCATATTATGAAGATGGCAGAATTTCGTTTGGAATAATTTTATTAGGCATATTGACATTTCTATACAATCGCATTTTTAACCATGTCGTAAAAGTCAATAATATGTTATGCTACAAAAGTTAGTGACAGAAACGAATCGCTGCAAAACCGACTCCACGTAGTCTTGTCTGCCCTACCCCTAGAGTGTAATTTAAGCCCGCGTAGGCGCGGAGGGGCGAGGCGGCCCGCGAGCTGAGGAGCAGGTGGTATTAATGCACGCCGCCCCAGCTGAGAATGGCCAGCAAGCCGAGGCTGGGGTGCTGAGCTTTAAAACCATCTGCGACGATAAGCGCGCGTGGAACCGCCGGAGCCCCGCTGCGCCGGAGCCGTGACAGAAACCATGCCGGCTGCATGTTGCATGCTTGCTTGCATGCTGCATACTTGCTTGCATGCTGCATGCTTGCTGCATGCATGGTGTATGCTTGTTTGCATGTTCGCTTGCATGCTGCATGCTTGCTTGCATGCTGCATGCTTGCAGTATGCATGGTGAATGCTTGTTTGCATGCTGCATGCTTGCTGTATGCATGGTGAATGAATAAATGAATGAATTTTCTGTAATGTGATAGATGACTCTTTCAATTATTATGGATATGAATGTATACCAAAAGATGATTCTGACTGTGAACTTTCTGCCATATGATGGTTCTACTTTTTAATTATTATGGATATGAAATTTATGCCTAAAGATGATTCTGACTTACAAAATTATGAGTTTTGAATGTATGACAAATGAGTGTTTGCCAAACGATTTTCTGCGAAATGAAGTTTATGCCATGCGCTGTTGTGAAAAATTATATTATGACTAAAAAAGTTCTGCTATAAAGGGTAGACCCGTCTGACATTTATGCTGAACCTATTTGGCGCAGTCGTGAGGCACACGATACAATTTAATGTTTTTTTTCTGTTTTTGTGTGAATATTGTGTGCCTTACTTAACCTGGGTCAAATAAACTTATTTTCTTCCTTTCAAATGTATGAAACTGTCCTAATTTCACATTTTCACAAAGCACTTTTGCTTATTTTGCCTACAGCGTTCTTTTACTCCGAATGACTACGACTTCTTGATGAAAGTATCAGGTTAGGTTATGGGCCGTTCCGTACCTGCAGTATAGTCTTAATTTTGCAATAGAAACAGTATTTTAAAAGTTAAAAAAGTCAATGTAAATGCCGCGTGTATAAATAACCTCCATTTGTAACCGGCTTGATTTTAGCAAAGGACATATCATTCTTCAAGTGTCGATCATTTTATACCCACAAATATTTAATCTCAAATAGCAGCCGGGGGGTTAATGATAGACTTTCGTTGTAATAGTAAATAATGCTCAAGAGGTCATTTCCCATAAGACAGCAGTACTTTCTTTGTCTGGCCGGTACTTTAATTTTTGGGTACGAAATGAATGATGTTTTGGAGGCATGAGGAACAGGGTGTAAAGTTCACTCATCCTCCATAGAAAAGGGAGGATCCTCCGACCAGACCGGTGTTGTGTCTGGCGGGCAATTGCCCAACGATTAATGTTGGGAAATTGTATCTATGCTAAGTGCGCGGTAAACTCTGTTTGCGAGATGCAGGATTTGCGTGACGTCAGTATGACGCGTTGTTCGCATGTGGCGTTGTAGATACCGCTACATCACTCCCCTCCGGAGACCGGAGGTCGATAGTGGGCTGAGTCTTGTATCTTGCGATGCTTGCCAGGCCAGCTGAGGTTCCAGTGAGTCGGAACCGGTTGCCGCATAGTTCACGGTGAGTCGGAACTGTCTGCGGAGATGTCCCCAGTGAGTCGGGGTGGCGCTGCGTTATACTCCAGTGCGTCGGATGTCGTACAGCGCCGGGTTGAGGCTGGCTGCTGCGTCGACCAGGAGAGGGTGCTCTGCTTGTTGACCGGCCGAAAGTGCAGTGTGCTGTGCCAAGGTTGCTGTTGAGGCTGAGGGTGATGACCAGGTATGCGCGGACGCTGCATGCTGGTGGTCAGGATACCCGTTGAAGCCGTGGATGCTGGCTGGCTGGGTGACTCGCTGCTGAAGCTTGCGGGAGTGATGATGATGACGTCACGCTGAAGTGTTTGCACGAAGGCTGCGCTGACGTTCATACTCGGGGTCACCAGTTTGGAGGCATGAGGAACAGGGTGTAAAGTTCACTCATCCTCCATAGAAAAGGGAGGATCCTCCGACCAGACCGGTGTTATGTCTGGCGGGCAATTGCCCAACGATTGATGTTGGGAAATTGTATCTATGCTAAGTGCGCGGTAAACTCTGTTTGCGAGATGCAGGATTTGCGTGACGTCAGTATGACGCGTTGTTCGCATGTGGCGTTGTAGATACCGCTACTGTCCTTTACCTTTTTACCTTTACTTGAAGATCACGAAGAATCTGCAACAGAAAACATAGATGAAATAAATATACAGCTTACCTTTCAAATTCTTGAAAATTCTTCTGCTGACTCCGCTCTATTTGAAGATGTTCTGGACAAAACATACTTACCTCATATAAAAACTTTTTTGCAAAAAATAACAACCGACTTCCAAAAACGACACACTACAAAGTGAAAAATAACTTTAATTTCGGAAGTCAGTGTCGTTGGGTTCGTATTTTCGTTGTTTGCCACCGACTTCCGAAATTAAAGTTATTTTTCACTTTGTAGTGTGTCGTTTTTGGAAGTCGGTTGTTATTTTTTGCAAAAAAGTTTTTATTTTTCACTTTTTAGTTGCAATTTTTACCAGTAATTTTGGTTTAAAAACCAAACTACTAAACCGTTTTTGATGAAATTTCTATGGGATCATTTGGGAAGTATACCCTTTCCAACAAAAAAGATTTTTCAAATCGGTTGGCAACCGACGGAGTTATGCGCGAACAAACATAAAAAAAAAAAAAAAATACAAACATCCGAATTGAGAACCTCCTCCTTTTTTAGAAGTCGGTTAAAAACACTAAAATTTTCGCCACAACGTAGCATAACTCCGAGACCACGTTCACATCGAATAGAAAGACATCAGAATAATGATGCCACATCATTTATGTGTTTGAACGGTGAGTCAATTATGATGCTATAAAATTTTTCATTTCTGGATACTACTACACAAAGCGTCCGAAATAGTCGTAATAGCGTCGAACGAGCGTAATTCAGCTTTGAGTTGCCAAAATCAGGACAGTTTTATACATTTGCGGCTTACACCAACTCTAATCTGAAAATGAATCCTCGTATAATGAACATATTTTGACGGCGCGGGTTAATTTCGTTTGGTTCAGGCACCTCTCCACCGCCGACTTCGAAGATAGTCGCTTCCTCCTCCATTACGCTGTTTGAGCTCGGCTATGTTGCTTGGTATATTTACATGGATTGACTACAGTTTAGTTACAATTTAACAGTAGGATTTTAGGTACATACAAACCCTACATGAAAATAAAGTTATAATATTATGTAGTTTACTACATCTCTCGTATCTTCTGGCCTGGGAACAAAAATAAAAAAAACGTTAATTTGATTTCAGCAATATTTGAGGGTCGATCGGTAGAATGTCGTGACCGATGTCTGACCCACAGGCAGTAAGAGTGGTCCCTGTGGCAGGTTGTTCATGTAGGGTGAGACTTCGCGGGGCAACTGCTGGCCGTGCTGCTGTGCAACACGCTGCTGTAGATGTGCATGAAGCTGCAGCACAGCGAGTGTGAACGTGGCTACCTCGCCGGCGCCACGTCCGCCTGGGAGCCGAGCCTACCTCCAGCAGCACTGACTGATACGAACCCCGTACCCAGTTGGCTTTCCTACCAATTTAACCAGACATTTAAAAAATAATAATATGTAAAAAATTATGGTGGGTAAGCTTACTTATACATATTTGCCGGGCTACCAGCTTGGTGATAGCGAGGTGAAGACTTCATCCAGCAAAAGTTTTTAGGTTTTACAGTGGGCATGCTGTGTAAGAACACACAGCCCGAGTCCCTCCCCAGGGCTCTTCGCCTTCCAAGAGAGCGCCGCGCAGCTTGTCACCCACCGCGCGGTCGCCTCGGCCCTAAGGCCCCCACCCGTCGCTTAGGTGGCTCCTATGCGAGGTCCCATGCGGCGCCCCAGACGCCTAACTATACCCGTGGAGAGATTAATAGCGTGTACAGAGACAATTTGAATTTCATAGTTAGTCTCGTACACTGATGGCGTCTGAGGCTGGCAAGGTTAAGTCGCTAGATCAAGCCGCGACGGATGGGTCGGTCGATGAAGATTGCCCAAGGGAAGACCGAAGGAATAGCGTCGACGCTCGTATATATACTGACGGCAAGGAAAACTTTGATTGCGCGATGTAGAACTAAAGAATATAAATGCATTTTCCCCTTAGGAGAAACATTGTCATAATGTTTTTTGAGGTTCACTAATCTTCATAATTAGCTAGTCTTTAAACTGTAGTGTTACATTTTTGAGTTTCTGTCATTAATTCTGTTATTTCACACTTTTTAATTTTATAACTCGAAACTACTCGTCGACCAATCAAAGCGTAAGGAAGGATCGGGGACATCCTGCGCCTGACACGTTTTTAATATAGCCAATGACTCATGTAATAATTATAGGTATACGTAATAGATTAATGACATGAGAACGCTGTAGAATTGTAGACTTGACGATCATTTTCTATTTTATTAATTACCTGGTACTTATTGACAGGCCTACACTGTCCTCCCGTACCCATTAACATTTTAATATGAAAACATTGTAAAAGTCAATTACTTTTAAAAGAGTAACCGTGGAGTTTCCTACTGGCTCTTCTCCATAGGAAACGACCAATTGGAACCGTGCGCCTAGCTTCTGACGTTTCCGAATCAACTTTGAACCTCAATGCTTTAGATTCTCAATCAACTTTGAACCTCAATGCTTTTAATAGAGATTTGACAGATTGTAGTAGCTTGATGTGCTGGCGTCTGTACCTGAAAGGTACAATATTAGTAATGAAACTTACTTTCAAGAGAAATATGAATGAAAATATTTATGGCTATTGTGATGCAGACTGGGCAAATGATGTAATAATAATAATAATAATAATAAATCGTTTATTGACCAAATAGTGTTCATACATTTCCTTATAACTAAATACAAATAAACTACTCCTTAGATTATTTTTACAGGGGAAACATAATTTTATGATTTAACTTGTGGACTCCACACTAGGTCGAGCCTGTCTCGTGGAGTCCTTGAGAGTTTTTAACAATTTGAAATATCATGGTCGATACTGTATTGTAAAATTTGTTACATATTATTTTACGAAAAAGAAAAAGTAACAAAATAAAATAAATTAACTCAAACCAAAATCAAAAATATAGACTTGAAAAATAAGATTACTAAGATCATAATAACAATTGTTAGAAATAAGGTGAGTCGTAAAGGTATTGAAATTTTGCAAGGATGCGTCCAAGAGAATGATAAAGTAAGAATGTATCAATATGAAATGGTTGGGGAGGAAGTGTAAGAGTGAAGGTATGAGTGAAATTAAGTGTAGGTATGTGTAAAATATGTTAAGACATTACTCGAACGAAGGCTTCGGTTTCTGAGTAGGATTGAGCTAACAGGAATTGTTTAATCATTTTTTTAACTTGATGGGTCCTACAATTTTTGATGTCCCTGATTTTCGCAATTTTATTATATACGAAACTGAGTATGAATTCTTGCATATGTTGAGCAAAAGCGGTTTTTACTACAGTTAGTGGACATTTGTAGATTCGTTGTTTAAGTAGTTCTTGATATTGTGTGGACTGAATTGTTATTTTGTGTTGTTTTAGTACTAATTTAAGGATGTATAACTGTCGGATATTGAGTACTGCTGTTTCTTTATACAGGTGATCTGTGGGATAGCGAAAGTGTTTTCTGTACATAACCTTTAGCACTGATCTTTGGGCTCTTTCCAATTGTAGCATTGAGGTTATTCCGACTCCACCCCATACAGTAATGCAGTAGCAGAGAACTGACTCACATAAAGCCACATACACTAGTTGTAAGATCTTTTTGTTGGCCGAGTTGCGTAACATTTTCATTACGTGAATCAGCTTTCTGATTCGCTTTGCTACTAAGGTAATATGGGGTCTGAATGAAAGTCGTTGATCTAGCAGAATCCCTAAGTATTTTAGAGATTCGACCTTTTTAATTTCCTCACAAGTGCAGGGGGCTGTTCTGCAAGTTGAAGAGTGGATTTGAAGCTGTAAAGGAAGATTTGGTGCTGATGAAAGAGTTTTATGGAAACAGATGTAGTTCGTTTTTTTAATATTAAGTGACAGAAGGTTAAGGTCGAGCCATATTTTTTATATTAGTTAAGCCGTTTTGGGCTTTTTCGCGGACTGCTTCCCAATGTAGGAAGCCAAGGTCTTGCACAGGCTATATATTCTTGTTTCAGGGAGCAGCCATAAACTGGAATTTAAACTGGAAAAAGAGTTTTCATCTAAACTGTTAAATTTTTAATTAAAGTTAGTCTTTCAGGTAACGCTATGTTACCAGTCACGCAGCAGACATGTAGATGTTCCTTATCACTTTGTTCGAGATTGTTCTTCTAATCAAGTTGCTGTTTGACATCGATCAAATGAAGACGTGGTCGCCGATGCTTTAATAAAAGGGCTCCATCGTCCGAAGCGTGAAGGTTTCGCCACATCAATGGGCTTGACTTTGAAACGTTTGTCTCCACGAGAGGATGATGAAAGTATGGACGCCTGCACTATTTATTATAGCAATCTGACAGTCGTGTCACTTGTTCAGAGTGTCTCGGAAGTTCTCATGTTCTATCTATAATTTTGTACTAACATTTTTCATAACGGGTGAAACACTGCCTATCTGACCTCCACAACCCAAGTACTGGGTAAACCCAATTACTGGGTAATACGATACACCTTGGTAAGACTTGTTGTCAGATTTTCGGGCTTCTGACGACCCGTAACGACTGTCTTAGATCTACGAATGATAGCCGGGACCAACGCAACGGCTAAACGTGCTTTCCGAGGCACGGTGGGGTCTTGGTATGAAAAGATGGTCACGCATACACGGCTCCTTTGGCTCGAGCTCCGTTTGAGATCGAAACCAGTCGGGAAAACCACAAATAAATATTTATTTATTATTTATTTTTATTAAAACTTTGTGCACAAGTAAAAAATGAATAATAATATTAGCTTTTGCTCGCGGCTTTGCCCACGTGGAGGTTGGGAAGCTATTTATTTATTGAAACTTGAAACTTAAAAAAAATACAGTATAAAGGCGAACTTAATGGCATGCCTGAAGCATTTTCTACCAGTCAACCTTAGGGTGATGCAGAGACAAAACAAAGCAGATGCAACATACAGGATAAATAGCTTGGAAATTATAATAAAATACAAGAATAAACACTAATACATATATTAATCCTCGTCCATATAAACAAAATGGACTGTCAGGAGAAAAAATCATCGGTAGAAGAGAAAACGAATCCAGGAAATCAGCGCTCTGGGATGTTACGGCCAACTTCTGACGGATATGTTCACGTGCCTTCACTTTTTAAGATAACCGACTGGTTGTCGGTTGGTTGGTAAATATGTGACTAAAGCCATCACGTTTGTCTCACGAAAGAAATAATACAAAAATAAGTAATCGGCAATTGCAACTACTTAAGTACTGTTTTATTTTCCTTCGATATTATTCTGTCTGTGTTATTTTTTGATGATGCCCTATTTAATCGTTGAAGTAGAGTACTTCTTTTATCTTGATAAATATACTTCATAGATTACACGAGCGAGTCTAAAACACTTGAAATGTTTCTTTCAAATAAGTAGACGTAATAGCTACATCCATGATTGTTTTGTTCCATCTGAAATAATAAGCTTGTTCAAGGTTTTCTGTGTAAGGATGTCGGAGCAGAGAAAAAAAAAATGTATACAAGCGAAACACAGAGACAGAAAATAATAACCCACAATACTACCCACATATTTTGATTGAGCGTGTCCGTGGAGTTTCTTGCCTTTTCTTCTTCATATGAACCTACTACTTAGTATTTTATCTATGTCCACTACGCTTAGGAATGGGCAACTTGACTTTTCTGACTGACTGACCACTTGACAATTCAAAAACGACTATAATTTTTTTTTTTATTTGGCAAGCAAAACCCATGTCGACCATTCTGCTAATGTCTAAAGTGAATTCGAAAAGAAAATATGCATTGTAGTAAATAAAAAAATAAATAAGTAGGATGATACATGCCAGTACCTAATTGGTTTGATTGAAAGAAAAGCTTTGGGTTTGAGTTTGACACAGATATTAATATGGCACTTCTAGTTGTAGTAGGAGACTGTCACCCCTGTTGATATCTAGCTGTGATTTACAGGCTGAGATTACGCTCGACAAAGTTGAACTTTTTCTACAACTATTTTTTTATTAAACAAGGTGTGGTTTGGCATCCTCGTCAAATTCAAGGAGGTAACTATGCTACTGATTTTTGGACACGAATCAATAATAAAATAAGTAGGTTTTTTTTCTAATTTTCTGTAATCGGCATGTGCGAGACACGCATTTTAAAACGCGGCCTGTGTGAGAACGCACTGTAACTGCCCTTTTACACACACATAAAAACGCGGCCGCTTATAGGATACCATAACGCGATTCTGTTCTTTGAAAGTGGTGTATTCTGAAATACTGTCAAACTTAAATAACTAAAAAAACAAGTATAATTCATTATTTACCAGGGATCGTAATTTTATTTGATTATTTATGTCTTTCATAACAGCCTCCTGAAATTTGACGAGGATGCAAAACAATAGCTTATAATAGACGCGGAATGTTCAATTCTCAAAATGTCTAATTCTGTAAGGGACAAATTCGCAAAATGGCCTATTGTATCAATAGCTAATTCTCGAATAAGCCAATTATTGGGGAAAATAAAAAAAGAAGATATGTCAAAACAATCCAAATCAAACAATTCAAGCCACTCCACATAACACAACTGTTACTATGATATATTTAAAACGTCAAGAATAGTTATCTTCTTCTTCTATACATATAATAAAATTGTAGAGAAGTGGTGTCTGTACAATGGAAATATATAAAAAAAAAGTAGCAGGGATTGTTATTATATCGATGCCGAACCCGAAATTGTAATTAAAATTTTTTTTGTCTGTTTGTCTGTTTGTCGGTTTGTCTGTTTGTCTGTGTGTTTGTGCACGCTAATATCAGAAACGGCTTATTCGATTTAGATGCGGTTTTCACTAATATATTGTAGTAAGCTTCACTTAACATTTAGTGTTTATTTCATGTCAATCGGTTCATAAATAAAAAAGTTATGTCAATTTAAAGAATCATGGCGAACATTTACACGCCTCGCGCTTGCGCGTCCGTGGCTATATAAAGCGCGCTGAGAGCCGCGCCGCTGTCCAATTCGATCCAGCCTGTCCCTTTGCTGCCCTCTCCCAGAGACGCCCTAAGCCGAGGTTCGTACCCCACAGGGGGTGCCCTTAGCGCGCAAACACTTAATTTTAATCTAGGTGTAGCCCTGGCTGGAGGCTTTAAGAATTCTTAAGGCAACCACAGGATAGTCCGGTTAAGCAGTCACGACCTCTCAAGGTCAACTTCGAGATGCCATTCATAAAAAAAAAAACGCGCCGCTGCCATAAGGATTCAGTTATTCGTAGCGAACGCACGTAACCTGGAGAGTATAATAGTTGCATTATTGCGATTCACTTGAATACTGACTGTTTGCATAGTTCATCTATATATTATATAAAATTCAAAGTCCTGACTGACTGATATATCAACGCACAGCCTAAACCGCTGGTCCTAGAGACATGAAAGGAGATGTATAGCAGTGGCCTAAAAATCGTCACGTATTTAAATTTTACAATAATTTATATTTTATTTTTTTAATTACTTTACAGTTATTAGAATAACACGGACACTCTTTGATTTCAAAAACATTTTAAATAGTAATTCAATATATGTTCCTATGTTTTTTCTGTTTCACTTTGGGTTTTGATTATGCAAAGGTATTAAGCTCATACAGCCACATCTACAGAGTAGTTTAAATAAACACTTTGTGAAATTGATCCATTAACAGTGTGTATCGTAATTATACAAAGCAATTAATTATAATTACCCTCAGCGTTTCATCTATAAAATAAGGTTATTATTTTTTTGATTACGATTTTATGTTTATCGAGCAGTATTGACACCATAGACTAAAGTCTATGACTGACAGTTGATGAATTAACAGATGACATTTAGTTGACACTACGTACGTTGATATCTACCCTCGCGCGCATCCTGTGTTCGCATACGGATTGTTGGTTGTGTTTTCGTTTGTGTTATTTTTGTATTCTGATATAATCTAACAACTTGGCGTGAACAAAGGACTGTGATTTCCTCTTGAAATATTGACCTCTGGCTGTGATCACCTCGTACGGACCTACTAAGAACGACTACTCGGCATTTACTCAACGGACTTTTATTGTAACATGGAATTGGAAAACGATAATGTATTTTGTGTTAACTGCGGGTCAGCCTCTGGTTCCATGGTATTGGAAGATGAGCAAATTCTGCATTGTATACAACAATGGACTGCTCCTCGTTTGGTAAGTAAAACCACAACAACTTCCCTTTTTACAAGCTTTTATATAAGTTAGAGTAAGCCGTGCCGTGCCGTGTTTATTTGTGTTGGCCCGTTATAACCTCAAAATCAGAAAGAATTTTAGATTTATCACATTTCGCTGAAGTGTCCGTGACTTGAATTAAGTTTCAATCGAAAATATGCATTATTTAGAACACAAAAAATAATTTCACGGCATCAACGGTTCTTAGGCAAATAATGTATGGAAGCCGAGCAATGTCCTTTGGAGGGTGTGTTCTTCGTGAAGAGTAGGCATCCATTAAGAAAGGATTTTTCAAAATTCCACCCCTAAGAGGGTGAAATGGGGGGATTTCGTTTGTATGAAAAATCTTATTCCTTGAATTAATAAACTTGAAACTTGGCACGACTACTTACCTAAATAAATTATGAAGATCGTCAGTTTTTTTTTTTCTAAACTGACCCCTAACAATGGATTAGGGGGTTTCAAATTTTGTATGGAAGAATTTTAGCTCGCGGTCCGAGATACTCGAAACTCAGTATTTATACCTAAGATTGAAAATAAAGAATAATGTGTATCAGGGTTTTTCGAAAATCTACCCCTGACGGGTTGAAAAGGGGTAGTCAATTTTACAAGGGAGGATTTTACAGCGTAGCTTGATTAACTCGAAAATTGGTATAAATAATCTTTGTGTCAAGTTATGAACACATCTCAAACGATTTATCAAAATTGTGGAATTTTGATAAATCGTTTGAGAGGTGTTAAAGATAGATAGAGATAGGGGTGGCCCTATGGGGGTGAAAAGTGGGGATACAGTTTATATGAAAAATCTTATTCTATTTGTTAATAAATTTGAAAATTGGCAAGAATACTTGCCTACGTAAGTAATAAAGTTTATCATTATATGTTTTTCAAAACTAGGGAGATATATTGGTGTTAAAGTTTGTGTGGAAGAATTTGAATACGCGATCCGATTAACTCGAAAGTCAGTATTAATACTTTTGTGTACGATGATAAGTTTTTGGGTCTTTCGATAATCGACCGCTGACGGGGCAAAGGGGTAATTAATTTTTTAAGGGGCGTATTTTACTACGTGGCTTGATTAACTCAAAAAAATTGGTATACAACAGCTTTGTGTCAAATTATGGAAACATCCAATATTTTTTTTTTTGTTTTCTTACACCAGTGGGGTGAAAAGACGGGATACAGTTAATATGAAAAATCTTTTTCCTTTGGTTAATAAACTTGATACTTCGCAATATTTGCCTCATTTATTAATACAGATGGTCACTTTTAGTTTAAAAAAAGTTCTCACAGAGGCTTCAGGAGGTGAAAAAGTTAATATGTAAGAAAAAATATTAAACCGCTCGGACGAATTAACTCGAAACTCGATACTAATACTTAAAACAAAAAGTATGTGTTTTAAGGGTTTTTCAAAAAGGTTTAGTATGTGTTTTAAGGGTTTTTCAAAAAGGTTTAGGGTTTTTGTCTCTTACCGGGGTGGAAAATAGCATTAAAGTTTAAGGGATGGATTTTACTGCTTGCGTCCATTATTAACTCTAAATGGGTATAAATAATCTTTAAGTCATACAATGGGAACATATCAAACGTTTTTTTTTAAAACAAAGCCGATTTCGTGGTAAAAGGAGACGACTAGGTTTATTTAAAAAATCTTATTCATTTGATCTGTAAACTTTAAAATTGAACCGAATTAAATAAATAAATGATAAAGATCGTAAACAAAAATCTTCGAAATTTTTAGAGTAAAGTACGATAAAATTGCCTACCAGCAGATGCCAAAGAGATAGTCATCCTGGGGAAGGACATACTTCTTATCCTTTCCGACATCCACGCGGGCGAAGCCGCGGGCAGAAGCTAGTATTAAATAATAATAAAAAAAAACAACAAGAGACGATAAAAAACAAAATATTCAGGACATTATGCAAAATTTCATACTTCTAGACACAGCAGTTTAGGCAGTGCGTTGTCTTGTCTGTCAGTGAGTGAATGTAATATTTTTATTACGTAGAAGAAGTTAATTACGCACCTATACTTCGGAAAAGCTTCCCAAGCTTCAAACATCCTTGAGCTTTATAATTATACACTCGAGAGCAATGAATCCGGGTCACTTGAAGAATCCTAAAAATCTCGGAAACTAAAAATGCTAGGTTAATGCAATAAATTGTATTTAATAGACAATGTAATACTCCTTAAATGAAGGTATTAAAACTTCTTAGTTATTGTAAAGTTATATCATAAAAAAATCAAATTTGAAAAAGGGCCACTTTCGAAGATGGAACTACGAAATTACAGCATTTGGTTTTGCTTTTGTTTGTAATCTGTCATTTATGTGGGTACATAAACCATGTTGATAGTGCTCTATATTCATTATTCAAGCTGAAATTATGTCGCTTACGCCTGAAGAATGCACCAGAATACTTACAATGCTGGAAACCGGCCGGAGTCAGCGCGATACAGCCAGGACTGTCGGTGTGTCGCTGTCAACAGTACAAAGAGTTCTCCGACGTTACGAAGAAACTGGTTCTAACCTACGCAGACCAGGAACGGGCAGAACCAGGTGTACCACAGCACGAGAAGGCCGATACTTGGTGAACACCATGCTTCGAAATCGCTTTCTCACAGGAACTGAACTCACAAATCAGTTTCGACGCCTCGGAGGAAGTAACCCAAGTGCATGGACAGTAAGACGTCGGCTTGCTGAATCTAACTTAAAACCCCTTAGACCTGCGAACGGCCCTAAACTGGAGCGTGGGCATCGTATTTCAAGACTAAGATATGCCCAGAGCCACGTAAATTGGAGTATTGAAGATTGGTCAAAAGTTATGTTCTCCGACGAATCAAAATTTATGCTCTACAAGCACGATGGAAGACACAGAGTGTATCGAAGACCAGGGGAAAGATTCAAGCAAGCATGCATCGAAGAAAAAGTAGCCTACGGTGGTGGGTCTGTACTTGTGTGGGCCGGAATTTCTTCTGAAAGTCGCACAGAGCTGGTGATCATAGAAAACGGCTCTTTAACTAGCGTAAGATATGTGGAAGAAATCCTTAATGATCACGTTGGTCCATTTATGGTCAATTTAGGTGAGGATGCTATATTTATGCATGACAATGCCCGACCTCATATAGGTAGGATTGTGAATGACTACCTTCAAGAGATGAACATTACTCGTATGGAGTGGCCAGCGCGCAGCCCGGATATCAACCCGATCGAGCATGCTTGGGACGAGCTAGGCAGATGCGTAAAACAACGCAACCCTCCCCCAATCACGCTTCGTGAGCTCAAAATTGCTCTCACAGAGGAATGGGAGAATATTCCCCAAAATCGTATAAGGAACTTGGTGTACAGCATGCCAAACCGCGTAAACGCAGTAATGGAAGCACGAGGAGGCAATACGAAGTATTAAAATTCAAGAAAATCGTAATAAAGTTCAAAAATTTCATATTTCCTATTTTTGTTTTAAGAGCGTTAACGCCAAATCCGCGGCACCAAGTTTAGGTAATTGCAGTGCTCTTTGCACTCATACAGATGCGCGCGTGTCTGTGTGCGTACAGTTAGTACGCTCTCTGTCCTTATAGTCAAACTAACCCGTGTTGATCCGTTGAGTTATGTTTAATGATACTTATTTAAAATAAATAAATAAAATTTTTATTCAAGTATAAAGTAAAGTAAAAATATGATTTACTAATTTATTTAATCGTCAGTTGATTTTTATTTACTATTCTTATTTTTATTACAACTTAGTGAAACAAAGAGGCAATTTTGGATCCTTTATAAAGTATACTAAGTACTAATCACGGGAGAAAATTTAGAAATGTAGTAGGTACAAATGTAAAATCCTACAACGATTAATATTATAAATACGAAAGTTTGAGAGTTTCTAAGGGTGGGTATTCGGATGGATATTTGTTACTCTTTCACAAAAATTACCTACTGAACGAATTTTGGCAAAAATTTTACCCTTTGATAAAAAAGTAAATAAAAAATCATAATGATATCTATACTTATAATAAATCTGTAGAAGTGAAAATTCTGTACATTGAAAATATCAAAAAAATAAATGGCAGGGGGTGTTACTAGACCGACACCGAACCCAAAAATGTGATTAAAAAAATTTTTGTCTGTCTGTCTGTCTGTCGGTCTGTCTGTCTGTCTGTCTGTCGGTCTGTCTGTCTGTCTGTCTGTCTGTCTGTTTGTTCAGGCATCACGCAAAAACTACCGGTTCGATTACGATGAAACTTGGTATAATTATTCTTTAATATCCTGGGCACCACACTGGGTACTTTTTATCCCGGAAAAGTATATACAATAAAAAACAAACTTAATTTTGCGGTTCGATCCCTAGATCCGATTACTGTACCAACCGCAAATAATAAATTTGTCGTAGGTTAGGTCACACGCAGTGGAGTTCATTTTTATTCCTTTTACTTTTTAGAGTTATTTAGGTTTATTTTTATATAAGTCGTAGGTATAGATTTTAATTTTAAAGTATAGGTAGTATATTTGATAGTGTACGTAGTGACCGTAGGTTATTTTCTAATACTGTTAGGTAGGATAGTCATTCGTATAGATATTAGTTTTTAGAGATTTTGCTTATTTATTGAGTTTAGATTGAGGGGCCCGTGGCTAAATAATAACAGCCGCACAGGTCGATCGGTCAGGTTAAGCTACGCTTGCCGCGGTCGGTCTGTGGATGGGTGACCATCTTTATATACCGAGACACCTCCGTGCCTCGGAAAGCACGTTAAGCCGTTGGTCCCAGCTGTCATTCGTGGATCTTTGACAGTCGTTACGGGTAGTCAGAAGCCCGAAAGTCTGACAACCAGTCGTACCAAGGGTATCGTATTACCCAATAACTGGGTTGTGGAGGTCAGATAGGCAGTCGCTCCATGTAAAATACTGGTATTCAGCTGCATCCGGTTAGACTGGAAGCCGGCCCTGAACATAGTTGGGAAAAGGCTAGGCATTGAGTTTAGATTAGTTATCGTCATAAATAGGTTTATGACCATAATGCCTTGGAAGTTGGGTAGGCCTTTGGTGTGGGATGCAACCTGTGTCGACACCCTCGCGCCATCCCATCTTCCTAGCACGGTGGGCTGTGCTGGGGCGGCTGCTGCAGGAGCAGAAAACCTCAAACGGCGCAAATATAACAACCTTATTGGGAGCTATATGTTTGAGCCGTTTGGGGTTGAAACACTAGGGCCTTGGGGTCCGAGTGCTCATCGAATTTTTCGTGACATCGCCAAGCGGTTGGTTGACTCTTCACGTGACCAGAAGGCTGGCCTATTTTTAGCCCAAAGAATCAGCATTGCCATCCAACGTGGTAATGCTGCCAGCCTTTTGGGCACTTATCCCATTGACAGTGATGCGGACGAATTTTTTGATGCCCAATGAGCTCCTGCCTTTTTCTATATTTTTTCGTATTATATACTTGTATATAATTGTATATAGTGTATATTAGTGTTAGTTGATATTATTGAAATAAATACAATAGGTTTATTTAGGTAGGTAGGTATTTTATTTTCTGTTATTGAGTTTATTTATTTTTTTAATTAGGTAGGTACTTAGGTAAAGATATCATATAGGTACCCTCTTAATCACCATTAATGAGACACAATTGGTTTTCTATTGCAATTAGCCACAAAGGGCCCGCGAGATAGATGGCATCCTGGTGCACATACATTTTATCCTGTTAGCACGTTCCCGTGGGATAATTTCCGACATCCACGCGGGCGAAGCCGCGGGCAGAAGCTAGTTATAAATAAAGGCTATAATTTTAAAAGACATTTTGAAGTTGTACGAAGTCGCGATCATACTCTAGTAAATTATAAAGTACCTACTAGCTTTTGCCCGCGGCTTCACCCGCGTGGAAGTTGGAAATTATCCCACGGGAACGTACTACACCGGGATGAAAAGTATCCTATGTCCTGATCCAGGTTATGTCAGGTCATGTGTCATGGTATACCCATGTATCAAATTTCATCCAAAGCCGTTCAGCAGTTTTAACGTGAAAGCGTTAAAAACAAACAAACTGACTTTCGCATTTTTTCGCCCCGCGGTTTCACATGCATATGTGTCGATCCCGTGGGAATATCGAAATAAAAATTGTCCTACGTCCTTTCCCGGGACTCAAGCCATCTCTATACCAAATTTCATCTATATCGGTTCAGCGGTTTAAGCGTGAAGAGGTTACAGACAGACACACTTTTGCATTTATAATATTAGTATGGATTATTTACGATTCTAGTTTATTTAAAACTGTTTTGAAAAAAAAAACAACCGACTTCCAAAAACGACACTACACAGTGAAAAATAACTTTAATTTCGAAAGTCGGTGTCGTTGGGTTCGCATTTTCATTGTTTGCCACCGACTTCCGAAATTAAAGTTATTTTTCACTTTGTAGTGTCGTTTTTGGAAGTCGGTTTTTTTTTTTTTTTTTCAAAAAAGTTTTTATTTTTCACTTTTAAGTTGTAAGTTTTACCAGTAATTTTGGTTTAAAAACCAAACTACTGAACCGTTTTTGATGAAATTTCTATGGGACCATTTGGGAAGTATACCCTTTCCAACAAAAAAATCGGTTGGCAAGCGACGGAGATATGCGCGAACATACATAAAAAAAAATACAAACATCCGAATTGAGAACCTCCTTCTTTTTTAGAAGTCGGTTAAAAAATAAAACATTTCAATATCAAAGTATTATTTATTCAGTAAGTTAAGTATTAGTCAGTAATTTAAGTTAAGTATTATTTATATACAATATGTATCGCCAAGATCGTTAGGTCGCACTATAAACTCACTCGACGCCAAGGGTCAGGAGAGGTCACGCGTGGAGAACCGAGCGATACGTCCACCCTCTGAAAGGCCTCGCGGCCGACTGATTCGTAACGATTTACGCCCACAGTTTTATAGTAGTTTTAAAAAACTTGTAATAAATTTAATTTAATTAAATAAGCTGAATACTGTTTCGCATTTTGTAAAGAAGATATTCTTTTAATATAATACACCTTTATTTTGTAAAATTAAGTAAGATTTATTGGAGTAAATATTGATTTTAGCAACCGCTTTTTCTTGTTATTTTCACTTTGTTTATTGTTTGATTTATCTATGTTAGGAGCTGAAAATCAAAAAAGTGTCTCATAGCTTTTTGCTCAAGGATATGAACAATTAAATGAATTTGTTTGTTTGTAAATTTTATGACTGGTTTCTGATATTTCAAGCTTCGAAATTACCACTGTAAAGGGAATTTAGAAAACACTGCTCGTTTATCTGGTTAGAATTCACGAATACTCTATTAATGTAAAAATGTTCTCACCTAACTTTTTAGAATGAAATATTTCCTACAATAATTAGTAATTCACATTTTCGTTACATACGTTTTATGAGGAGATAAAATGGTTTAAAAAGTACGCTTTTTTGGCCAAACAGCCAAAATCGGCGTTAACGCTCTTAAGGAGAGATCAGCAGTTTTTTTCTTTATGTAATTTTGTGTTAATAAAATGTATGGTGACTCATATTTTTTTTTACTTTCATTTAAGGAGTATTACCATAGTAAAAGCAAACAAGTACGCCAACTCAAGCCCCGAGCGAGCGATAATAGCCTAAACTCGTAGGGCTGTCACTTATACTTTATTCAATCGTCAAAAATGCATAGTCAATCTCTATACAAAACAATGTTTCCCTGTAGGGTAAGCATCAGGGACCTTTAATACAAAGTTTTTTTAAATTATTTTTTCTACACACGGCTACACATCAAGCTATGCAAAACCAGTAGTATTAGCTGACCGTTCACTTGACGTGTAGCCGTGTGTAAGTACATAGACCAGAGCCGACTATATTTTTTTCATTGCCTACGTCATGTTATCTGTTTAGTTATTTGAAAAATTACGATCGAAATATATGACTAATAAAAACGTGGTTTTACTGAATCATGTATTTATTCAAATAAAATTAAATGATTATGAAGTCTTTGTAGTTAAAGGAGGTAGGTAGGTACACGTACAAATTATTTATTACGAGCAGCAGGGCAGCGGCGAAGCGTGCGCGGGCGCGGGCGATATTACCGGCGTCACAGCCAGGACTGGCGCACCTTTAGCAGCGATAAATTTTGTCAGTGTGTGCGTGCGACGACGCATACGTACGAGCGCGCTCACATACAAACCGCGCGCGGTGCGAATGTATGAAGATGTCGTACTTGTTTGCTTTTACTATGGTATTACATTGTCTATTAAATACAATTTATTGCATTAACCTATCATTTTTAGTTTCCGAGATTTTTAACATTCTTTAAGTGACCCGGATTCATTGCTCTCGAGTGTATTTTTTACTGCAAGAAGTTTGAACAGGTTCCCCTAACCATTTAACCTACCTACTTTGATACTACCTGATACCTTTCTTGGGACTCTTGGGACATCTCCGACTCTTCGAGTATTTGGTAAAGTACCTGTAAGTTTACATCTTGGGACATATTTACTTAGGGATTTCTTGAAAAGTTGAAAAAAGTCGGATAGACGAATTAACACGGTTTAATTTTGGATGTGTTGTTGAAAATACTTAGAAGTTTATTTGTCCCGTTATTTTAGGAGACACACGGCTCAGACGATTTGCCTTCAAAGGCCCGATTTTCCTTAAAAGGGAAACGAGGCACGGAAGATTGGTTTGCCACTATCCTATTGGTCTAAGGGCTGATTTTTCAAATCCCAGATAACCTTTATTCGCGGAATAAAATTGTCATTTGACAGTTTTTGTATGAAATAACTGTCAAAATTTCAAAATCATTCCTCGAATAAAATTATCTGGCGTTGGAAAAATCAGCCCTTAATTATATTATTTAAAGGGCGACAGCGCCGTGGAATTGGCGAAGTATTGGGCTAACAAATTATAAGTACAAAATACAAAAAAATACAAAAATGTTTATTGTTTCTTTTTTGTTCTTTTATGTTTTTTTTTTGTTTATTATAAGTAACTGTCGTGCCAGCTACACGTAAAAGAAGGAACTAACTCATACACATACACAGTACCAGTCAAAATGACGGTGCTTGGGGAGGCCTATGTCTTCCAGTGGACGTCTTTCGGCTGAAATGATGGAGAGGATGATAATGGGGTCAATAATACGTAGAGAGAATAGAGAGAGAATATGTAGAAAATGGGGCAACGGTTTACTTGGAAATTGTCAATGAATTACATAATTTTAGCGTAGCCCTGTTGTAACTGTTGGTTAGAGATTGTAGAATGGAAGTACTATAGTTTGACCAAAACCGCTGTACCGCGCCTTCGGTATGTGCGCGGCGAGACGGGGGAGCAGTGCAGGCCGCTCATTCGTCATCGCTCACGGCGTCCCACCCCCCGCCTCGCCGCGCATTCCTCCCGCCTCGCCGCGCATTCCTAAGGCGCGGTACAGCAGTTTCGGTCCAACTATAGCCACGATGTTCGTGTTTTCCTATATGTTTGTTTGTTCCATTTATTGTAACAAAACTATGGTTTAACAGTTTATACTGTCTCATGAGTATTTGGAGGGGCTTGTGGCGAAGTATTAACAGCCGCACGGGTCGATCGATCAGGTTAAGCTACGCTTGTCGCGGTTGGTTCGTGGATGGGTGACCATCTTTACATACAAAGACCCTCCTTGCCTCGGAAAGCACGATAAGCCGTTGGTCCCGGCTGTCATTCATGGATCTTTGAGAACCAATCTTACCAAGGGATTTCGTATTACCCAGTAACTGGGTTGTGGAGGTCAGATAGACAGTCGCTCCATGTAAAATACTGGTACTCAGCTGCATCTGGTTAGACTGCTGACCCCAACATAGTTAGGATAGCTAGGCTGTCTCATGCACTTTTGATCAGTGCTTTTGGGTCAGATTGCGTTTTCAAGTTACGTAACTTTTCAAATTTCTAAAATAACTTTTCCTAAAATTCGTCGACGTCGAGTTAATTCTGGTGAAATTCGAGGCAAAACATTCTTGTAAAACTTTTACCTTCGTCAAGTTTTGGTAGCCGTTATTCCCGTTTTATCCAAATAAAGCTTTAATACCTAAGCTATTTGGCTAAGTGAATGCACGACTGTACAAACTGTTGAAAGTCTTTTCTACGGAATTTCAATCAATCGGATCACAATGAAGGAAGTTAGCAGCTTGGCTATCTGACTCAGCTTTATTTAATTACTAGCTGCGCCCCGCGGTTTCACCCGCATAAGTTTCGATCCCGTGGGAATATCGGGATAAAAAGTATCCTGTATGTGCCAAATTTCATCCAAATCTGTTCAGTAGTTTTTGCGTGAAAGAGTAACAAACATCCATCCATCCATACAGACTTTCACGTTTATAATATTATTAGGATTATTGTAGCAGATTTTGCTGAGCTAGCATTTAATCTGCGTCTTGTGGAGAACAAATCTATCAAGTCGACAAACTGCGTGTCGGCTTCACTTACACAGGGTTCCGTTTCTCATACTTTTCTTATTTGCCATAATAGAGCCCATAGTAACACGTATTTCGTAAAAAAAAAAAAACAATTTTAATCAACTTTGTGTTAATATAAATAAATGTTATCTATTTCTGTAAGGGCTGATTTTTCAATGGCCAGATAACTTTTCTTCGAGAAATAAAATTGACGTTTGATAGTTTTTGTATGAAATAACTGACAAAATTTCATAATTATTCCCTAAATAAAATTATAAGATGATTGAAAAATCAGCCCTTAATTGAAAAAAAATACATTTTACACGTCAAAATTGAATTAATTTTTAAACATAAGTACATAATTGTATGAGATTAGTATTTTCTACCCGACTACCTACTCTGAGAAAGCAGACCAAGCCAATCTTACATAGAGGTCACCGTCTCTCATAAAGTTCAGATATAATCTTGGCATCATAAGCTTCATTTTATGTTTTTAATAATTACGATTTAAGTTTTACTTTCACTTTGATCTTAATATTTAATTTAGTTTTATAAAATCGTTTGAAATTACTTTCTTTTCTTACAGAAACTCCAGTGGTAAATAGCATTATGTATCACAACTCTGGTCCTCAAGATACAGGCACCGCCTGGTTTGGGGACCGCCGTAAAGATGAAGAATGACGATCGCTAACAGTTACATACCGACATTAAATTAAGTTAATTATAAGGCAATAGGTAATTGTAAGATTGGTTCAATAAATTTATTATTATATTTGCTAGTACCTAGGTAATCGTATTGATTCAGAACTTAAGGAGCTCAATAACTCGACGAACAAAATCAAATAATAAGTATACTCTCTTCCTCGAGTTCCTGTTTCTAAGATACATAGACGAACTCGAAGTGATTAATTTGTACCACGTAGTAAAGCGTATGGAGGTAAGCATTATTCCGAACTACCGAGAATTTTCTAAGAGAAAGCACTAAAGGGCCGGTCTTTTTTATCCGTAGTTAAACTGAACCAATTGTTAAAAATAGAAACTAATGGTTCAAAATGTGTTTTTGATCAATTATTAGTTTATCCAATGGTTATTTTTTTTACTAATAGTTAATTATTTGGCCAGCAATGATATTATGTGATTAAATAAACTAAATATTGATCAAAAAACCCATTTTGCAAACATTTTACCATTAGTTACTATTTCCAACAATTGGTTGAGTTTAACTACGGATTAAAAAACCGGCCCTAAGTGACACTTATGAGGAGACGAAAGCCGGGTATTCATGAGGCAAAATTTGTTAATAAACACTGTTTATAATCAGTGTTTCACTATGTTTCATCATCTCTAAAAACAGTTTATTAACAAAGGTGATGAAACATTGTTTCTTAAACATGTTGCCTTGTTTCCCACTTCGAGCGAAGAGCAAGACGAAACATCTAGTTTATAAGCAAAAATCAACAGGTGTGGACGTGTCTTGCGCGAGTTTATAAACAGCACAGAGCATCACAACCTCCTCGAGCGACATTCTAGCAACAATTGACACGTGTAGACTGCCAAGTTTCAGAAACAGTGTTTACGGTAAACTTGTTAGTAAACACGTCATAAACAATTTATTAACAAATGTTGCCCAATTAGCTTTCCATGACTGTGTTCAAATTGTAATATACTGAAGATAACCTATATAATTGTCATGTAGACTACGACCTGTTTGTGAAAATTATTCATACGAAAATATTTGACATTGCTCACGACCTCCACAACCCAGTAACTATGTGAATAGCCCAAGGTAAGACTGTTTGTCAGACCTTTGTGCTTCTGACTATCCGTTAAGACTGTCAAAGATCTACGAATAACAGCCGGGACCAACGGCTTAACATGTTTACCAAGGTACGATATGGGGATGGAGGGGTCTCGATATGTAATGGATGGTCACCCATCCACGAACCGACCGCAGCAAGCGTAGCTTTATCTTCCATCGAGTCGTGCGACTGTTATCATTTAGCACAAGTAATTCTAGCCAGTAATCTTTGGTTACAACGGATAATATTTATCTTTATTGTATTACCTAATCCAATTACTAATAGTTCTGTCATATATCATTATTGTTGTTACAGTGCAATATTCTGTGGGTATATGAAGATTGTACAAACAGTAAACAACCTTCACACAACCACAGAAAATTCGTTCTTAACTATTAATTCAAGGTTAATATATACAATTCAATAAACTTGAAATAGGTTGATTATTCATACATTCGAGTTAAAAAAATAGACATGCTAATAACAGAACTCGGAAAAACAACACATATTTTTTAACTCAGACCCTTGGCAAAATTCATGAAACTGGAATTCTGCACTTATAGCAGATATTACTTATGTTTGAATTAGTTTAGTAGCGAGTTGAATAATTCTCAAAACTTTGAGCGTAAACTGTCATATTTTATGTAGTGATACTAACTATCTAACTAGTCTGTGTTGTCCCTCAGCAGGAGAAAGGCCTCCCTCTTTTCCACACACTCTCTTCTTCGTCTTTTGCGAGTGCCGGCCAGTCATCGGTGTCTGTTTTTGTGTTTCACGAACTGTGTCCAAATAAACTTTTTTCTTTCTTTCTTTCTTTTCTTTCTTTCTTTCATCTCGGTAGGAGTCAAGCTCGTCTCGCTGTCTTCGTCTCGGCCTGCCGCGATGGCGTCGTACGTTTAGTATGATAATAAATGGAATTAATTAAACTAAAGAAATATCATAAAACTATTCCACTGAACCGTGCTTTTATTTTTTAATTTAGTTATAACTGCATAACTCGTTTTAATTTTCGTCGTCATTCGATTCAACTCAACCTTATTTCTCTACCTAAAATAAATGCTCCTTATCTCGCCTTAAATGCAAATTAATGTAAATCACTACTTAGCGCATTTGTTCGTCTGCTTTTCATTTTTGCCAACATTCACCCCCTCAATCATCGTCGTCTATAATATCGAATCTAAAAATAAAGCAGGGCGCTTCACAGAGTCGTCGTCAAAATCAGATAATGAATGTGATAGAAAGTGTGTTACGCAATTTATTGTGGTGAGTTCATTGGCCCAATTAAAATTTCTGCTCCAAATAAAATTCTGCTCCATTTAATGTGAAAAGTGAAAACCTGAAACGCCGATTCATGTTATTTTCCCTGAAACGTTTTCTCAAACGGGGAAACTTAATTATTTTATTTTTACGTTATGAACTTAATATTTTTGTAGCGTTAATTGATGAAGCAATTTGAGTAGCAATAACTGTTCAATAATTTATTGAACACTTGCACATGAAATTGCAATTATTATAACGAAGAAATAAAATAGCTATACTTGCGGCGCGAGGGCTTTAACAGTCCTTAGTATTTACTCGCCATGTGTGGGCAAAGTTCGACAGTGTTGTGTAGATTACTATGGAAGCTTGTATAAGGACACTTTTTTTCTAAGACGCGGTTAAGACACCGTACCGGTACTTATTTCGGTAATGAAAGCCTGCCGTGTACAAAGGGCCTATGAGCTTTGAAATATTACATACTTTCCAAGACTTTGATAAATATTATTTGGTACAGTCAGCAACAAAAGTCATTGATACAAAATGATGCGATACATTGGTTTTCTCTATTTCATGTAATAGCAAAGAGTTAATTATTCTTAAGTATTATATTACTATATGTTTTTTAAGAATATTTTGCTCAATAATTAAGATTTAAACAACTAAAGTGTTAACCGACTTTTGTTGCTGACCGTACACATATCTACAGGAAATAAGGTTCTGTGAAGTACAGTAGTAGGTAGTAGTGTTGGTACAGGCATTTCCAAGTCAAGAGCTAAGAAAATCCATACTTAATCTACTATACCTACTTACGAGTATATATACTCGTAATATACTACTTACGAGTATATATACTCGTAATATTATAAACGCGAAAGCTTGTGAGGATGGAAGGATGGATGGATGTTTGTTACTCTTTCACGCAAAAACTGCTACACGGATTTCGATGAACTTTACAATAATATAGACGAATTTTACAATAGAACTTTACAATAATATAGATTATAATATCAAAAGAACACAGGATACTTTTTATCTCGATATTCCCACGGGATCGACACTTAGGCGTGTGAAACCGCGGGGCGCAGCTAGTAATCCTACTAATATTATGAAAAAACGTGAAAGTTTGTATGGATGGATGGATGGATGGACGGATGGATGGATAGATATTTGTTACTCTATCACGCCAAAACTACTGAACGGAATTGGATGAAATTTGGCACACAGATAGTTTATAAACAGGTTTAACAAATAGGATACTTTTATCCCGATATTCCCACGGGATCGAAACTTATGCGGGTGAAACCGCGGGGCACAGCTAGTATTATATACGCGAAAGTTTGTGAGGGTAGATGGATGGATGGATGTTTGTTACTTTTTCACACCAAAACTACTGAATGGATTTAAATATTTGGCACACAGATAGTTTATAGCTAGGATTACCACATAGAATAATTTTTATCCCGATATTCCCACGGAATCAAAACCGCGGAGCACTAGTACATAATTATAAATGCGAAGTTCCTACCTCTGTCTGCCTGTTACCTATTGGCGCCTTAACGGCTGAATGGTTTTCAATTAAATTCGGCACACAGGTAGATCATGATCTGGGTTAGAACATAGGATAATTTATCTCGCTATTACGATCCCGTGGGATAATTTCCGACCACAATGCATGGGAAAATGCAGGTAAAAGTTAGAGATAATATAAAACCTTAATATCTATACTAATAATATAGCTGATGAGTTTGTTTGTTTGTTTGAACGCGCTAATCACTGGAACTACCAGTCGGATTTGAAAAATTGTTTTTGTATTAGATAGCCTTATTCTTGATGAAGGCTATAGGTTACTTACATCACGCTACGACCAATATCAGCCGAGCAAAAAGGAAAAAGCCAGAAGGAACGCTAAGCGAAAACAAAGGAATAGCGACGGGGAGTCTTAAAAAAATGTGGATGTTATTTTAGTGTAGGCATTGTGTTTCTACGACTTCCAAGCGAACAAAGTTGTGGCTAGGAGCTAGTCTAATAAATAAATCTTAAGGATGATTTCCACCAAACGGCTCGCGTCGCATCGGATCGGAAAGGATACGAACGGATACGGCGACAGCCGATCGCGTCGGGCAGGATGTCGACGCATACGATCGGCTCCGAACCGTCGCTTGGGAACGTGTCCGTTTCTGCGCCTAACCAAATAGTTTCATTACTACCGTGTTAACGAGTTCATGTTGTGTTGTTCATGTTGTTGTTGTGTGTTTTTCATTTTGTCTTTTTTGTCGGCACCTTGTTTTATATTGTTAATCATGTGGGTAGTTTGATTATCATCTAATAATGTACTTTTGTGTGTTGTGCTGTCCTTTTTTGTGTGCGCCAAATAAATGGTTTATCTATCTATCTATCTATCTATCTAAATCCGAAAGGATTCGATCGGATACGACGACAGGCGAACGGAGCCGATCGCGCGTCGCATTATGCTTTCGGCTATACGATCGCGTGTCGCGAAAGACGCCCGCGGTCAAGCTGCTGTACAAGATTTAATATCGCTTAAAGATTGTAAAATCTGTTCCGATCCGATACGATGCGAACCGTTTAGTGGAAATCATCCTTTAGTAAAACAAATAAATTTGAATTCTTTAGATTGAAAATTGTTATTCCGTAAGACGAATACAAATAACTTTAGGGTCACTTTGGGGTACAATGCCAGCGGCTGTTTGCCAAAATTGTTTTAGTTTAACGATGACATGTAAAAGTTTCGTCGACGGCAAAACAAACCGCTTATTTGAATGTAAATAAGACTAAAAGATTTTATATCAGTTGTTTCCAAAGGAAGATAAGCTTTAGTATTTTAAAGGAGACGTCTCATGTTTTGATTTAACATTTGAATAGCTTATTTGGTCGTGATGCATCTGAGCGAAAGGAATTTTGAGATAGTTATTATCTCTGCCAGCAAGCGATAGGCTTGTTCTCTCTCTGCCCTGATTACAATAGTTCAGTCCTCAGAATAACGATGTTTTGCTTAGATAAAATAGATATTATCTATACATATAATAAAATCGTAGGAAAGTCAAAACTGTACATTGAATATTTTTTAAAAAGAATACTTGGGGCGTGATCTACAATCGATATCGAAGCCAAAAATATAGTTTTTAGAATTTTTGTCTGTTTGTCTGTTTATCTGTTTGTCTGTTTGTCTGTATGTATGTCCGGGATAAACTCAAAAAGTACTGCATGGATTTACTTCAAATTTTGCATGAATATTACTAAGAGGTCGGGTCAACATATAGGCTACATATTATCACGCTATCACCTACGGGGGAGGAGCTGTGAATCTTTATTTTTCTTACGCATTCTGTGACAGCGTGTAATCTAACGATGCATATTTAAATGTTGTTTTTGAGTAAGCCATGCTATTATCTAGCTTTACACTATAAAAACTACGCCATTTAAGTAAGTTGGGCAGAGAAACATATTTAAATGAATGTTAGTAGTATAAAGACAATTTGAAACAGCGCCATCTATGACATTTCATAAAAATCAAATAAAGTTACATGTTAACACTTTTTGGAAATTACGAATTTAAATTTGATCATGTTGGCGAGGTTAGTAGTTAGTTATTCTTAAAATTCATAGATGGCAATGTGCATTTTCTTCATAAAAGTTGTATCGTATAGTTCGTTTTGACAAATTCAAGTTCCGACCATCAAAATCTTGAGCAGAGTTGAGGAAGACAATTTAAAAAAAATGCGGTGTTAAGTATTACAAAAAAGTTATGTTCATTGATGATGATCATCTCTTCATCAATTTCATGTTGTTAGTACAAAATAAACATTGACTGTTAATACTTTTGTTCGCGTTGGGCAAAACCAGGGTAAAATGTTTTTCTTGGATGCTCCTGGTTGAACAAGAAACACATTTGTTACCACTGGCATACTTGCAGAGGTCAGGAGGCAAGGCAAAATTGCTATTGCTGTAGCGTCGTCGTCGGGAATCGCTGCCACACTGCTTCCGGGTGGCAAGACAGCACATGCCATGTTTAAAATTCCCATCGATTTAGAGAGCGCCGAAATGGCTGTTTGTGGTGTGTTACGTAACAGCAATAAGGGACACGTGCTCAAGGATTGCTCTCTTATCGTATAGGATGAGTGTACGATGGCCAATAGGAAGGCAGTTGAGGCCGTGGACAGAACCCTGCAGGACATCCGCAGGAACGAACATTTGATGGGTGGTGTCACAGTTCTGTTCAGTGGCGATTTCCGGCAAACACTTCCCGTGGTGACGCGGGGATCGAGGGCTGACGAGGTGAATGCTTCGATGAAATGATCTTCGTTGTGGTCACGAGTTCGTACGCTGCGCTTGACCATTAATATGAGAGCTCGGCTCGGCGGCATGCACGTGCTCAAGAATTCTCCGATGTGCTTCTAAGTCTTGGCGAAGGCACTCTACCAGAAGAGAGAGGTGGACAGGTGGTGCTTCCAGAGTCTCTCGGTAGAGTGGTATCCAGCTTAGAAGAACTCATTCGCTGTGTGTACGGGGACATCAGTGGTATACCGCACCAGCAGAATTCTTGGGTGTGTGAGCGGGGCATTTTGACGCCCAAAAATGATCAGGCTGCAGCAATTAACAGAATGAAGTGGTCTACACCTCAATAAACACTGTTGTCGAGCAAGATGACGCCTCACATTATCCCGTGGAATTTCTGAACTCCCTGTCAGCAAGTGGACTTCCAGCGCATACCATCAAGCTGAAGGTCGGTGTCCCGATTATGCTTCTTCGGAACCTATCTCCTCAGAGGTTGTGTAACGGGACCCGCCTTAAAGTCATCTCGCTCCACAGACACATCATTGAGGCGGAAATTCTTACGGGTTGTGGCGTCGGCGAGGCAGTATTTATACTACGCATTCCCCTTATACCTCATAACTTCCCGTTCCAGTTAAAGCGCGTACAGTTCCCCGTGAGTGTTTGCTTCGCGATGACCATCAATAAGTCGCAGGGGCAGACACTGAGGGCAGCGGGTGTCGACCTCAGGACGAGTTGCTTCTCACACGGGCAACTGTACGTCGCTTGCTCCCGCGTCACCAGTCCTGACTCTCTTTACATTTTGGCTCCTGGCAGCATAACTACCAACGTAGTTTATAGGGAAGTGTTGTAAGGTATAATACCTTTGTAGGTACGTATTTTTACTCTTTTGTGTCCTGGAATGTATTCCTGCATTATTTTCTCTATTTCCTTTAGTCACATCTTATGACTGAACTCAGCAGGATTCCCATATAACTTTCTTCACTTACTTCGCTTGCAAAAAAAACTTATATTTTAATGCTATTTTAAAAGTTGTTTACTTATAATGCTATAGCGACACTGGCATCCTAAGTATTTTTAGTGCTGTACAGCCTTCACGCAGACGACGTCGCGGGCAGCAGCTAGTATAAAATAAAAATCCCCTTTTTACAAAAAAATACAATTGACTTACAAAAAAAGAAAAACCACTGACCAATGCAACAATTACAAAATGAAAGTTAATATTTACTTTGTTGTATTTTTTTCGAATAGGATGGAGATATCGAGAGAGATAGAGAATACGGGTAAATCTCCCTCACAGTACTTCTGACATGCCGACAAAAACTTCGTCCATTCATCCGCAAACAGATCGTTTGTCAGATTATATTCATATCGGAAAAAAGAATTTTCATCTATGCAGACGAACATAGAACCTCCTCCTTCCTTGAAATCGGTTAAAACATTGATGTGCTTACATTTTAGTGACACCTTCTTTTTCTCCATGTTATTATCATTACTAAGATCGTATATTCTAGGAAAACAAGAGCTGAAGAAAGCCTCAAGAATGTACTAACAAGATTTATTAGGCTTTGTAAGTGCGTAAAAAGATAACGTAAATATTTTTGCATCGCATTACATAAGATTTGGGCTACGTACGCACTGACAGGTAGCCTGCTTAGTGCCTAGAGCGTAGTGACTTAACATGAACACCAGACAGGCATTTGTCGTAATTTTATGGGCGTTCACAGTCAGAAGGACAATTCCCGCAATTTAAAACGTTCAAAATCTAGTCGCCATCTAATCTCAGCGACAATCAATGTCAAAAACTTGTCAAAAATATAGGGAAATCAGAGGTATTTTTGACAAATCGAGACTGAGATCAGACTGTGAACGTTCTTAAAATTACGACAATTTCCCCTCTGATCTCAGTCTCAATCAGTCAAAAATACCTCGAATTAAAAAATGTAAGGATAGATTTTGGACAGGTTTTTGACATTATTTGTCGCCGAGATGAGATTGCGGCTGGATTTTGAACGTTTTTAATTACGAGAATTGGCCTTCTGTTTGCGAAGTCACCAAGTGCCCCGTACGGCCAAGTCGCAAAAATAGCAGAACGTTCGTTTTAATTCGCTACTCGCAAGGTGACTCGCTAGGCTCTAGCCGCTAAGTCATCTGTCAGTGCGTATTAAAGGCCTAAAGGCCTCCTTTGTGTATCTGGTTTGTTTGTTTTCTAAAAGTATGTCACAATGAAACAAGGGTTTTAAACTAAGGTTTTTCTATGGAGTTTATCTTAATTTTGCGCGTATATTTGTTAGCTTTAAGTATTCCAATAGTTACTGTTGATCTGTCTATTTAATATTGTCTGTGCATTGTAATTGGTCCAAACATAAACATTATTATATTACATATTTTATTAACGTTTCTGATAAACTTTTGCAGTTCATCGTACAATTGACGATGTCTGCATACTATAGCAAAAGTCATAATAAATATCCAATTGGATACAAAAACATGTTGAAACTATTGATTGGCTATAAAAGTTTTCCAATACCAGATAATATTTTATTAAACCTTTATTGACTGAATGTGAACGTGTTACATACATAGAAAGGTGAAGTGTTTTGTGAATGGAATTGTTGTAAATGAAATAAAAATAATTTATCATCACGACTGTATTTCCTGAAGGGTAAGGCAAAGATGTAAGCATACCACGAGCCAATTTCAGATCCATGTAACATTAAAGGTTAGCTAATTGCCACCAAAATAATCAATATTGCAACATCCAACTACTTATATTGGGGTTGGCTTCCAGTCTAACCGATACAGCTGAAAAAGAAGATCTGTTAACAAATATTTATTTTCAGTTAATTTTCATCGACCAGACACAAATTGAGAAGACAGAATTTTCTAATCAATACTATTATTATAAATGCGAAAATAACTATCTGTTACCTTTTCACGTCGTAACGACTGAATGGATTTGGATGAGATTTAGCACACGGATGGAACATGACCTGGGAAATGAACCCAGGACTCGAAGTTCACCTGTGGCGCTTGCAGACGCTACACCATCGAGGCAGTCACTAAAATCATAATTACATCATCATTTTAGCCCAAAGATGTCCACTGCTGGACATAGGACCCCCAAGCACCGCCCCTTCGACCGGTTGTGTGCTTCCCGCATCCAGAGGATTCCTGCGGCCTTCACAAGGACATCAATGTCACTGTTTGTGTCGGCATCTCTTCTCAGGGATCAGTCAGATATGAAATGCCGACGCCATCTTATTTCAAAATATTGACGTGTAAGTGTTTCAAAGATCTAATTACAGAAATAAACATTTCATTTTATCGATCGACCTCGTGGGAGGATTTCCAACGCTACGTCTTCAGGTCACTTAAATATTGACTACTAAATGGAAGAATCGAATGACATTTTAATGAATCATTTATCGGTAGCGGTATCTGCCGGGGAAGTTGCTGCTACAGAAAATGGGTACAAATCTTTTTAAGACAGCTTTTGTTTCACGTCTCGTCCGTCCGTCTGTCAGACTGTCCATCCATCATACGTAGAAAACCTTGAAGTTTGTTCAGTACAGCCTGTTTTTCTTTTATTTTGTGACTGATTTAACATGCTTTGTAAGGGGTCTACGCTTTATAGCAGAACTTTTTTTGTCATAATATTATTTTGCACTAGCTTCTGCCCGCGGCTTCGCCCGCGTGGATGTAGGAAATTATCCCACGGGAACGTGCTAGCAGGATAAAATGTATGTGCTTCCCCAGGATGCCATCCATCTCGCGGGCCCTTTGTGGCTAATTACAATAGAAAACCAATTGTGTCTCATTAGTGGTGATTAAGAGGGTACCTATATGATATCTTTACCTAAGTACCTACCTAATTAAAAAAAAAAAAAACCTACCTAAATAAACCTATTTCTGATGATAACTAATCTAAACTCAAAAAATAAGCAAAATCCCTAAAAACTAATATATATACGAATGACTAATCCTACCTAACAGTATTATAAAATAACCTACGGTCACTACGATACACTATCAAATATACTACCTATACTTTAAAATTAAAATCTATACCTACGACTTATAAAATTAAACCTAAATAACTCTAAAAACTAAAAGGAATAAAAAGGTCGCACAGATAATACTGTGGGTGACGTAACCTACGACAAACTTATTGTTTGCGGTTGGTACAGTAATCGGTCTAGGGATCTAACCGCAAAATTAAGTTTGTTTTTTATTGTATATACTTTTCCGGGATAAAAAGTACCCAGTGTGGTGCCCAGGATATTAAAGAATAATTATACCAAGTTTCATCGTAATCGAACAGGTAGTTTTTGCGTGATGCCTGAACAAACAGACAGACAGACAGATAGACAGACCGACAGACAGACAGACAGACAGACAAAAATTTTTGTAATCACATTTTTGGGTACGGTGTCGGTCTAGTAACACCCCCTGCCATTTATTTTTTTGATATTTTCAATGTACAGAATTTTCACTTCTACAGATTTATTATAAGTATAGATAACAGCGCATGGCATAAACTTAATTTCGCAGAAAATCGTTTGGCAAACACTCATTTATCATTCATTCAAACTCATAATTTTGTAAGTCAGAATCATCTTTAGGCATAAATTTCATATCCATGATAATTAAAAAGTAGAACCATCATATCGCAGAAAGTTTACAGTCAGAATCGTCTTTTGGCATACATTTCATATCGATAGTCATCAAAAGGCAGAACTATCATATCTCAGAAAGTTTACAGTTAGAATCATCTTTTGGCATACATTTCATATCCATAATAATTGAAAGACTCATCTATCACATTACAGAAAATTCATTCATTCACCATGCATGCAGCAAGTATGCAGCATGCAAGCAAGCATGCAGCATGCAAGCGGACATGCAAACATGCAAACAAGCATACATCATCCATGCAGCAAGCATGCAGCATGCAAGCAAGCATGTAGCATGCAAGCAAGCATGCAGCATGCAAGCAAGCATGCAGCAGGCATGGTTTCTGTCATGGCTCCTGCGCTGCGGGGCTCCGGCGGTCCCACGCGAGCTTGTCGTCGCAGATGGTTTAAAGGCTCATCAGCAGCGTTAATACCACCTGCTCCTCAGCTCGCGGGCCGCCTCGCCCCTCCGCGCCTACGCGGGCTTTTTTTTTTTTTTTTGAGGATGGGAAATCATCGAATGACTCCTCCCGCTCTGGGTGGAGCAGGAGGGAGTTTCAGACTCTTACTGATTAAAACCCACCCGTGTTCCTTCCTTAGCCCTTTATGTTCCAGGGCAGCGGTAACCCTTTCGGACGATCCCGCTACGCCTACGCGGGCTTAAATTACACTCTAAGGGTAGGGCAGACAAGACTACATGGAGTCGGTTTTGCAGCGATTCGTTTCTGTCACTAACTTTTGTAGCACAACATATTATTGACTTTTCACGACAGTATTTTAATTTAAGGTTCAAAATGCAATTTTATAGAAATGATAATATGCCTAATAAAATTATTCCAAACGAAATTCTGCCATCTCCATAGTATGCGAAGTGAACGTTATGCTAAACGAAATTATGCGAAATTTTAACTTTGCTAAAGGTAAATATGCCAAATAAAATTATGCTATCTTAAAAGTATGCCATTGTAAATTCGGACAAATAAACATTCATTCATAAATAATTTTTATGCCTTAAAATATTCATTTTTAGAAGATTATGCCAAGTGTGTTATGCCAAATAAATTTCGGAGCATCAAGATTCTGCCAGATAGAGGGAACCCCTTTGTAAGACCACAAAGCATGTTTGTTACAAACATTAATCTGAAATATAATTATGCAGTATTTGGCGCAAGTGAGGAATCTAAATGAATTCAACCCTCAGCACTTAAACTCAAACTCAAACTCAAATCATTTAATTCAACTAAACCAATAACAGGTACTTTTGAATTGTCAAAGGGTCGGTCAGTCAGAAAGATGAAGCTAGTTGCCCATTCCAAAGCGTAGGTACCTATGGAGAAGAACGGGCAAGAAACTCCATGGACACTCTTTTAAATCATAAAATTGTTACAAAATATTTTATTACATCATTCGTGTTGAAATTAACCATGTGAGAACGATGTAGAAATACGTGCAAGTTAAAAGCGTCCGTTATAAAAAAACAAAAACAATTCAGAAATTAAAAATTAAAATAAGCCGAGGCAGCTAAGAGATGACCAGTCCCTACTGGCGGCGCCCGTTCACGAACATGACGTATGGATCAGCACCATTTTGGAGGGAACTTAATGATCCAACACACACGCCACCACCAGCGAGACATTTGAGTGAGCATGACATACTCACAGCTGCCAGGGCACATTCAAGTCAATGAAAGTCGTACCCAGTAAATGGTAGCTTTATAGAAAGTACATAGTGCTCACACGTGTGCTATGCAATTATACAATTCTAAGCAATTGAGTTTATACAATGCAATGATAGTTTTTCTTTTCCAATGTTCAGCAGCTCCAACATTGTTTCCGAATGCTAATTAGTTTATGCGCCTCTGTGGAGCAGGACCAGCATTGAGCCAAGCATTTTTGTCAGCGATGTAATCTCCTAACTTATAGTATGCTTGGCTACATAGTGTGCGTTTAATACAAGATTTAAATTTCGTTTCATTCAGTTGGAGTATGTGGGGAGGAATTAGCATTTCATAATAGGAATATCCATGGATGCTTTTTCTTTGATCTAAATGCTGATTTTTACACGTCTCATTAGAGACGAGTTTTAACTTTGCTCCAGGGCTAGACCTTTGGGCCGGTAATAACTGTTCTGAAGGTTTGGGCCTAATTCGGAAACTTAAAGTATTAGTTACAAAATTGACTACTCAGGACTCGGGTTTAACGTCAGTTTTTGAAATAAGAACTTTAACTTTGTCGGAATAAAGTTTGAAATGTAAAAATTGCTTGATCGTCTAAACCTGAAAGATATATATTTTTTTTTTGTAATAAGGTTGAAATTTTCTCAGAAACCACTTGACTAGCTAATTTTTTCACCACAATGTAATTTAGGATAGTCTCGTGCCAAGACACAATAAAAACAACCGACCAAGTGCGAGTCAGAGTCGCACACGAAGGGTTCCGTACCACAAGGCAAAAAACGCCGAAACAAACACGTTTTTTGTTTGGAGCCCCCTTTAATTTGTAACTTTATTTTAGTTTTTATTGTTTGCTGTTATAGCGGCACTATAAATACACACTCTGTGAAAAATGCAACTGTCTGCCTATTACAATTCATGAGATACAGCCCGCTGACAGACGGACGGACGAGCGGACAACCGTGCACCTAGCTTCTGACGTTTCATAAGTGTCCATGTTGGTTTATGTGAAATAAAATATTTTGATTTTGAAGAGCGAACGAGGTCCGTCACAAAATCACTTCTGGTATCATATATATAAATCCTAGGTATTTTTTTATTCCTAAAGTTTTTATTGTGACAGTTAAGTGCACAATTAAAGTGAAATTGTTGTGTCCTGAGTATTATTTGAGATATGATTCTTTATGTACTGTTGTTAACATTTATGTGCATATAATATATTTAATGCTAACTACTATATACACTAGATGCAGCATCCTAAAGCAAGTTTACGAGTTTATAAATATGTATGATTTTTATCCTTGAGTGAAATAGTGTATAGTTGGTAGTTTTTACTATATTATGTGTATTTAACAAGCGCTTCTCGCCATCAAACTCGAAAGTTTGGCGAGTAAAATTGTAGAAACAACAAAATAATGTATGTTTGAGAATGCCCGCCTGGTGGATTTTAGCCCATTCCCTCTCTGTGAGATGAGGCCAGGGCCCCAGCATTGCGAACACGATAAGCTGGGGCTGCAGTCTCGACATTCATAGTGATCGCTTTTCGACCCAATTCGGTCGCAAAGTCCCTGATTGACAGGTGTAATGTATGGAGTGACAGGACTTTGCGACCGAATTCGGTCGTAAAGCGATCGCTATGAATGTCGAGACTGTAGCCCCTGATTATGGTATACTTTATCCCGGGGCAAATGACGTGAACAAAATTACGCCGACGATGACACCGGGTTATGATGACCCAGATTTTATCGAGTAATTGTCATGAAATTTAAGAAGTTGTCTAAATTTTAATAATTATTTATTATACACGAGTTTTTTGCATCTTACATGCAAAAAAAACTAGTGTATAAAAGAAATAAATCCAAATATTTTATAATATTCAAACTTTCACTAGCTTTCTTAATAGCGCATGCAAAATCAACTCTGAAAACATAACATTAATATTTTTAAAATTTTGTTAAATTACTCTAAATAATAATATAAATTAATAATCGTACATAATAAAATAGAGGACAAACAAACTTCTTATCATATAATAGTAATAAATAATGTAGTAGTAGTCTATAATTGCTATATGGAATCAAATGATCTGGGCACGTGTAAATCTGGCATGCATCAGAAGTATTAGATGTCTTCTTATCCTTTTGAGACGGTCATATTTGACATCTTCTGTGAGTTCCTGGAACTTTCGAGGGACCTTCCCCGAAGATTCCTAGGTGGGGTCACTGGCAAAACCTACCCTAATACCTAACCTATCCGGGCGTTGGGAGCCGCGCGACGACTCCCGGCCACCGTAGGCGCGGGCCTGCGGGCGGAGAGTAATGGGTAGCTCTCCGTTCGATCAGGACCAGGCCCGTGCCGGACGGCGTGTATGTGTTCCACGCGCGCCTCAAAGAGATGTCAGCATGAGTGACGGGGCCCGATAGGGCCGAAGCCTGCCAGGGTAGCGGGATTGTCCGAAAGGGTTACCGCTGCCCTGGAACATAAAGGGCTAAGGAAGGAACACGCGTGGGTTTTAATCAGTAAGAGTCTGACACTCCCTTCTGCTCCACCCAGAGCTGGAGGAGTCATTTGATGATTTCCCATCCCCAAAAAAAAAAGGCTCGCCCCCTATTACATGGGACTTAATCATAAATGGTGAAATGTGGGTTGTACTATACCGGTATGGAGGTATGAGGAACAGGGTGTAAAGTTCACTCATCCTCTATAGAAAAGGGAGAATCCTCCGACCAGACAGGTGTTGTGTCTGGCGGGCAACTGCCCAAGGATTAATGTTGGGAAGTTTGTATTTATATGCTAATTGCACGGTAAACTTTGCTTGCGAGATGCAGGATTTGCGTGATGTCAGTGTGACGCGTTGTTCGCATGTGGCGTTGTAGATACCGCTACACCGGTACACTTTTTCTAATACTTCGGGGAAAACAGTGTAGTACGTTAATTATAATTATCTACGAGTAAATATACCGGATACCGGTACTGATTAAGTCTAAATAAAGCCTGAAGAAAGTGAAATATGTTTTACACTTCCAACATGGTTATACAATATACATGCCTACACGACGCTACAAACTTACACAATATTTTTTTGTGTCGCACATCGTACACGTGTATAGAAGACACTTCCAGGTTTTCTTTTGAAACTCACACGACGCGAGGCTGACTAGGCGTTGACTAGTAACATCAGACATCGGTAAAAGTATTCTGAACTCCCGTAATAGGAGTAGCATACCATGATAACATTTTAAACTTAAATAGATTTTACATAAAGGATTTTTGCCTCTTAATTATCATTTGAGGTATAAAAATGAAAGTTTCAGTTCACCACTAGGAAGTGGTGAAGGGCGGGCGTTTTTGGGGGACTGTCTTTTGTAATGTTGACCTTCTAAAAGTGCTGATTCTCAGCCTAATTTGAATAAATGACTTTTGATTTTGATTTTTGAATAATTATGTCAAAATGCCATATTAATTCTTCAGACGGTATGGCATGGACAAGGTCCGATTAAAAATTGGGTTGTTTTTGTGGTCAATATTGGAACACTTACTTGAAGTTAATATGTACATAATGCTATCTATAGAAAATAAACTTTAAATCCAAATATTGGATTATGGAGTGCCTCATAAGTTTTTTCAGTAAATTGCCTTCATATTGAACTTCAAGTCACGCAATGTGACTTTGAATAACCTGATCGTAAAGTTTCACACTAAAATAAATATTGTTCTAGCGCGTAGGACTTTATCGATGTTATTGTGTCTCTTTTAAGCCATGAATTTTAATATTAAAATGTAGGTAGATATATTAACACTCGTGCCATACCCAAGGTGTATGGTATTGGTTTAAAATTAACGATCTGTAAATTCTGCTAAAATATGAAAATCTCTCCTCCGTTTCGTTATTTGAAAATATTTATTTACGTACCTTCAGTAGGTCATTAGGGCGCTTTTACGCTTTAACGATCGCAAAATTTTGTTAATTAGTGGGTAATTTAGAAGAAATAAGACGCCTAATTATTGTTTTTTTTTTCATGTTATGTTTTATTTCGGAAGTTCAATACCTTTTCCAATTATGAGACTTGATCATCGTTAAGATAATAATTAGGTACTCAGAGGCCCATATAAATTGGGCCAACATAACATTTTATGATAAAATCTTATGATAATGTTGGTCAGTTTTGGGTCCTTGGACGGCTTCTTTAAATTTATTTTTGCAAATTGACTAAAAAAATAGGGTTTTTGATCATCGTTTGTGTGTCAATGGATAGATACATAGAATACTCTTTATATATCTACACTAGACTCTAAGAAAGTGTTACGGTCTTGTGTAAAGTACGAGGACAATCAACACTATTCTAAGTTTTAAAATAATTATCACGTAATAAATTAGGTTAATTTAAAATTGCTTATTAGTCTTAGAGGCTAGACTGTAATTAATTATTAAGAACCAGGGGGCCTACTCCGAAATGCAAAGTGCGAATGTTCGGATCTGACCGACACATGGCCGAACCGAATATTATAGAAAAATGCGAAAAAAGTTCGGATCGGCTCAGTTGGTTTGGGACCATAGTCAATATTCGAAAGAGTGTAGGAGTGTAGGATCGGAACCGACCGAACTAAATAGTAAACTCAAACTCAAAACTCAAAGTATTTATTTTAATTAAACCACTACAGGCACTTTTGAATTGTCAAGGGGTCGGTCAGTCAGAAAAATGAAGTTAGTTGCCCATTCCAAAGCGTAGGTACCTATGGAGAAGAACGGGCAAGAAACTCCATGGACACTCTTTTAAATCAATATAATATGGTTACAAAGTATTGGTTACATCATTCATGTTAGAAATTATGCATACGAGAACGATGCAGAACGTTAAAAGAGCCCGTAATGAAAAGTTTAAAAAAATAAAAATAAGAACAATTCAAATATTAAATTAAATTAAAATAAGCCATGGCCGCAAAGAGATGACCAGTCCCTACTGACGGCGCCCGTTCACGAACATGACGCATGGTTTAGCACCATTCAGCTCGTAACTTCGTACCAGGAAACGGCCGAACATTCGGACGATACTACTTCGGAGTAGACCCCCTGGTTCTTTTTAATAAAGAATAAAAAATGAAGATATAAATGAATGCCTATACGGTCTTATTGCTAAAAGCGATCTTTTAAAGAGAACCTTTAAAGAGAGACAATATGCCAATAACAGCTCTGCCTGACCGCAAAATAATTAACGTTCATGGATTTTAATTTTCAAATTCTAGAAAATTAAAATCTTTAAGCGTGCATTATGTTGCGGTCAGGCAAAGCTGTTAAAATGTTAACCTAGCATGTATGTACTTAGCACTGAAACCGTATAAGAAAAGAAGGAAAGAAAAAGTATTTATTGTGACTCGCACTGGAAGATCACAAACTAAACTAAACCCAGTCATTAATAAAAAACCAAATCCTACTAATATTATAAACGTGAAAGTTTGTATGGATGGATGGATGGATGTTTGTTACTCTTTCACGCAAAAACTACTAAACGGATTTGGATGAAATTTGGCACACAGATGGTTTATAATCAGAATTAACATATACATCGGATACTTTTTATCCCGATATTCCCACGGGATCGAACTAATGCGGGTGAAACCGCGGGGCGCAGCTAGTTATTTATAAAAAAGAAACAAAAAGAAAAATTAAACAGAAAGTCCATACGAGGCCAAAAGGTTCCAGCATGATGTGCGCAGCGATGGCGCTGGTATTTTGGTAAGGTATACAGTCTTTTGCATTGTCACTTTTCTTCCTAAACAAATTACGAACAATTTCCTCTAACAAACTCTCCATAGTTTTTGCACGATCAGAATACTAATGTACCTGTATAATTGCTTCTTGATCAGCTATCTTAAACCAATTCCAGGCATGGTCTTCAGCCCAGTTCAGGTACCGGTCGCTTGTTAGTTAGTCGGCTATCTAGGTTTCAAACTCCATTTCCTAAGCTTGGGGCTGTGTGGCATGATTTAATGAATCAAATAACTATGTAAATATATGTAGAATAGATTACTTGTTTTTTTACAATTGCACATTATTATGATTATGCGAGTAGTGATGGTCCACTGGCAAAGACCGCGACTAACGAGCTGTAGGTCGTAAAGTCGAACCCAGTCAGGCGCTTTACTTTGTGATTGAAATTGAATGAATTTATCACCACTGCACTCAAAATGGTACAGGCAAACATCGTGAGGAAACCGGCGTGTTCTAGAATCAAAAATTCAATGCTCTCAAAATGGTACAGGCAAACATCGTGAGGAAACCGGCGTGTTCTAGAATCAAAAATTCGATGCTCTCAAAATGGTACAGGCAAACATCGTGAGGAAACCGGCGTGTTCTAGAATCAAAAATTCGATGCTCTCAAAATGGTACAGGCAAACATAATGAGGAAACCGGCGTGTTCTAGAACCAAAAATTCGAAGACATGTGATATCCACCAACCCGCACTGGGCTCGCGTGGTGGATCACGGCACACTTCCTTTAACCGAGATGAGGCGTGTGTCCCAACAGTGGTAACATTATAGGTAAATTATGCACATTAATTATTAAATGATAACAGCCAGACGGGTCGACCGAACGTTGAGCTACGCTTGCTGTCGGTTTGTGGATGGGTGACCATACATTACACATTGAGACCCCTCCATGCCTCGGAAAGCATGTTGAGCCGTTGGTCCCGGCTATCATTCATAGATCTTTGATAGTCGTTACCGGTAGTTAGAGGCGAATAAGTCTGACAACCAGTCTTACCAAGGATTGTCGTGTTATTCAGTCCCGGTCCCGTGTTGTGGAGGTCAGATAGGCAGCCGCTCCACATATAACCTCTTTTTGGATATACTTACTTTTCTTTTAAGCTTATGTTTTTTTAGTGTGATAGTTGCAGTCAAATTGGTAAGAATGCACAAATATAATTATAGTTAACATTTAAAATAATAATACATGTACATGTGAAAAAACAAGCAAATAATCATAGGGCATCAATCCGCATCGCTGTCAACAGGAACAGTGCCCAAAAGGCTGGTAGCATTGCCACGTTGTATGGCGATGCTAATTCTTTGGCCAAGAAACAGGCCAACCCTCTTGTCACGTGAAGAGTCGAATAACCGCTTGGCAATTTCTCGAAAAACCAAGTGGGCACTCGGACCCCATGGCCCTAGTGTTTCAACCCCAAACGGCTCAAGGATATAACTCCCAATCAGGCTGGAATATTTTCGCAGTTTGGTTTTCTGCACCAGCAGCAGCCGCTCCAGCACAGCCCACTGTGCTAGGAAGATGGGATGGCGCAAGGGTGTCGACACATGTTGCATTCCACACCAAAGGTCTGCCTAACTTCCAGGGCATTATGGTCATTCCGTCTGGTCTCTTTCCATCGTCGCGTGCCAGGCCGGATATTATAGTTTAGTTCGTTGAAAAAAAAGGATTGTTTTATCACTTAATTGTTACCTATTATTTACCACGTAAACCTACCCGATCCCATAATTTGTACACTCGGTCTCGCAAAACTAACAAATTATACTCGTCCTTTATATTAACATTGAGATGAAACACCCCAAATAAATAACCAAATATGCAAACTTTACAAATACAGGTCAGAATACAGAAAGAACTTTTGTATACAGCGAAATAACATTTAATTTATGTGAAATAATTTGCCATGAATATTACTCATATTGTATGATAATTAAGTTTTATATGAATGGAAAAGCGGCAACACATTTCGCCAAAATTACGTCGCGTCTTGCCGACATAAAGACTGGCAACGTCGCGTAACTTCATTTGGTCGAGTCGTTTTAATTTATCACCCATGTATGTATTTTATTATGTATGAGCGAAACGTAACTGGTCCTTAACAGCTTTAAACAGACAGAAGTGGAAAGAGAGTAGGGAGGCCTTTGCCCAGCAGTGGGACATCTTTGTGTGCTTTTAATAAGTGGGCTTTTAATAATGAGCGAAACGTGTCGAGCTTGGTACGGGCCGGACTGCGAATATAATAATAATAATAATGGGTGGGTGGGTAAAGTGAGCTTTAAGTGAGCTGTCATTTAACCTGATGCTAGGAATTTACACTATTGGTATCTCACTTCAAGATCACTTTACCTACGTTTCCACGGTGAGATTTTCACAGAATCGATCGGTTGTTCGAGTGGCGACAATATGATAATCCGCTGTTCGGCTTAGTATTAGAATACTTCGAGCCTTGAGATCAAATAACTCAGCCTATTGCAGTCCACTGCTGGACATAGGCCTCTCCCAGGCTGCGACACAACACCCTGCCCTCTGCCTTCCACATTCAGTCTGTCCCAGCCACCTTTCTCCTTCCTCTATTCTTGAGATAGGTAACAAAAACCGCAAATCCATAAGTTTGAAAAATTTACGTGTCAAGCGCCTACAAGAAGAGTTTTTTTTTGGTAGAATTCTAAAACAAATATGTAAGTATCTAAATAAGAAACAGTCAATGAAAAGTTCAGTTAGTCACGTTTCAAAACAAATGACGCTCATAAAAAAATAATACAGCATTCGCGTTCTTGCGCAGTCCTTTACAGAAAACTGTTTAAAACCCTAATCATGTTCATATTTATAGTAGCCAATTGTATCCTATCAATTGCAGATTGCGTTAGATTTCAAGCAATTAATATAATCAAAGATAATGCTGTGTTTCAATCATTGCGATAGATCTTATGTCAAGTGCATGTTTTTGTTGTGGCAGGAGGGGTTCACATCGGCGTCGAGACCACGATGAGGTACCTGGGTCTCGTCCTCGACAGCCGATGGAACTTCGTCGAGCACTTCCGACGTTTGGCCCCCAAACTGGAACGGGCCGGGGCCGCCCTAAAGCGGCTCTTGCCCAACCTGAGGGGGCCAAACGCCTCCTGCCGGAGGCTTTACGCGGGGGTCGTGCGGTCCATGGCCCTATATGGGGCCCCGGTATGGGCGCGTTCACTACGGCTACGAGCCGCACACTACCTGAACGCGCCCCAAAAGGTGGTAGCCATAAGGCTAATCCGGGGCTACCGCACGATCTCGGGCGAGGCAGCAAGCCTCCTTGCCGGACTGCCGCCATGGGATCTGGAGGCGATAGTGCTCGCGCGCCTGTATGATTGGCGCGCGGAGGCACTACGCCGGGGGGAAACTCCGCATCCGCGGCAAACCGCGGCGGAGCGAACGAACCTCCGGCGCGATCTCATGGCGGCATGGAAGGAGCGACTATCGCAACCCAGCGCAGGGCACGCCACGATAGCGGCGGTAAGACCCCTCTTTGAGGAGTGGCTAGAGAGACGTCACGGCGCTCTCACCTACCGCCTGACGCAGGTCCTCTCCGGACACGGATGTTTCGGGAGGTTCCTGCACATAATCAGGCGGGAGGAGACGCCCGGGTGTCACCACTGTCAGGATTGCCCAGAGGACACGGTGGAGCATACGGTGGAGGTCTGCCCTGCTTGGGCAGAGCACCGCCGTGTCCTCGTAGAGGCGATCGGCAGCGGCGGCGACCTCTCGCGTCCGGCCCTGGTTCAAGCCATGGTCCGGGGCGAGAGGGAGTGGGGGGCAGTCACCTCCTTCTGCGAAGCAGTCATGCTAGCGAAGGAGGTGGCGGGGTGGGCGAGAGAACGCGCCTTGCGCACCTCACGCCTCAGCCGCCGCGGGAGACGCTCCGGGCGTCGGGAGCCGCGTGACGACTCCCGGCCACCGTAGGCGCGGGCCTGCGGGCGGTGAGTAATGGGTAACTCACCGTCCGATCAGGACCAGGCCCGTGCCGGACGGCGTGTTGTGTTCCACGCGCGCCTCAAAGAGATGTCAGCATGAGAGACGGGGCCCCATAGGGCCGTAGCCTGCCAGGGTAGCGGGATTGTCCGAAAGGGTTACCGCTGCCCTGGAACATAAAGGGCTAAGGAAGGAACACGGGTGGGTTTTAGTCAGTAAGAGTCTGACACTCCCTCCTGCTCCACCCAGAGCGGGAGGAGTCATTTGATGATTTCCCATCCTCAAAAAAAAAAAAAAAAAAAGTGCATGTTTGTTGCGTGACTATGAATATAGCACCCTGTGGGTGGTATATAGAGGAGGGTAGGAGATTAATATCTGCCTGTACATTTTACAAGGATTCTTTGCTATAAAAAAAGTGCTTGATTGTTGGCAAAATTGTTGGCAAAGTTGGCAAAATAGTTTGATTGAATTGAGAGAAAAACGCTGTGTGGGGTAGCAGTAAAACGTATTTTTGTAATAAGGTGATAAGTTCAATGAAACCCGCAAAATTCAAAATATCTTAAGTTTTTTTTTTTAATGCAGCGATTTCATACTATAATCATTTAAAACATCGTATCGAGGGGCTTGTGGCTAAGTAATACAACAGTCGCACGAGTCGATCGATCATGTTCAGCTACGCTTGCCGTGGTTGGTCCGTGGATGGGTGAACATCTTCACTTCACCCGTCCCGGCTGTCATTCCTGGATCTTTGCCAGTCGTTAGGGGTCGTCAGAAGCCCGAAAGTCTGACAACCAGTCTTACCAAGGGGTATCTTATTACCCAGTACCTGGGTTGTGGAGGTCAGATAGGCAGTCGCTCCATGTAAAATACAGGTATTCAGCTGCTTCCGGTTAGACTGGAAGCCGACCCGAACATACTTGGGAAAAGGCTAGGCAGATGAATCGTTTAAAACATCGCAAATCGTTAATTTTCACCAAAATGCAAAAATTTTCACGTAACCAAACTTTTTAAAACATAGTATTTCAACGATTTCAATTTTAATTACGCAATTAACTCCGATTCAGAGAAAATCAGGTAGAAACAACAAAGCTAGCACCTACTCTGTTTTCCCTCCATATAATTCAATTTAATGAGTCGTGTTGTAATGTAATGATTCTTAGAAACTAAAAAAGAGGTCATGAACTTTCTTGCGACATAGAATTTACCTCAGTGAAACAATTACAAGCTCAGCAGGAGGATCTTATTTGTTGCTTTGTTTCCTGTGACAAACCTGAGGGGCAATTCTTGTAATTTTAAGAACGTTCACAGTCTGATATCAGACTCAATCTGTCAAAAATACCTGTAATTTCCCTACATTTTTACAATTTTTGACATTTGTTTGTCGCCGAGATGACACTGCGACCAGATTTTGAACATTTTAAATTACGAGTGTTGGCCTTCTGGTTGGTGGTAATTATCTACAGGCTTACTGTCGATAATAGGAAGGCGGAACTCTAACTTTTACCAATTCTTGATTTTTATAACAGTTTTGCCTGGCTGTTTCACAATTTCTTGTTAGGCACCGTTTAGGTACTAGAGGTTAAAGAACTGCATGGTTCTAACATGTAACTTTTTCTTGTAATTATAGAATAATGGCGTAAAAATTATGAGAAAAGCACTAATATGTGGTGGCCCAGTGGTAACGGCCCCAGCTTACGAGTTGTAGGTCGTGGGTTCGAACCCAGGCTTTACTTTGTGAAAATAATATCAACACCACTCCTCTCAAAACGGTGAAGGAAAACATCGTTAGCAAACCAGCATGTCTTAGAATCAAAAGTTCGATGACATGTGACATTTCCCAAACAGGCACTGGGCTCGCGTGGTGGATTACGGCAAATTCCCTCTCGCAGAGAGGAGGCCTGTGTCCCAGCAGTGGGAACATTATAGGCTGATTATGTGTTACTAATATGAATTTAGAATAGAAAAACGCCCAATAGACCAGATACCAATTTTAATTCTGAATAAATATTTATTTACTAGCTTCTGCCCGCGGCCTTGCCCGCGTGGATATCGGAAATTATCCCACGGGAACGTGCTAACAGGATAAAATGTATGTGCTTCCCCAGGATGCCATCTATCTCGCGGGCCCTTTGTGGCTAATTACAATAGAAAACCAATTGTGTCTCATTAGTGGTGATTAAGAGGGTACCTATATGATATCCTTACCTAAGTACCTACCTAACTCACCGTCCGATCAGGACCAGGTCCGTGCCGGACGGCGCGTATGTGTTCCACGTGCGCCTCAAAGAGATGTCAGCAGAAGTGACGGGGCCCGACAGGGCCGAAGCCTGCCAGGGTAGCGGGATCGTCCGAAAGGGTTACCGCTGCCCTGGAACATAAAGGGCTAAGGAAGGAACACGGGTGGGTTTTAGTCAGTAAGAGTCTGATACTCCCTCCTGCTCCACCCAGAGCGGGAGGAGTCATTTGATGATTTCCCATCCTGATAAAAAAAAAAAAAAACTAATAACAGAAAATAAAATACCTACCTACCTAAATAAACCTATTTCTGATAACTAAACTCAATAAATAAGCAAAATTCCTAAAAACTAATACCTATACGAATGACTAATCCTACCTAATAGTATTTTAAAATAACCTACGGTCACTACGTACACTATCAAATATACTACCTATACTTTAAAATTAAAATCTATACCTACGACTTATAAAAATAAACCTAAATAACTCTAACAACTAATAGGAATAAAAAGGTCGCACTGAAAAACACGGTTTAGATTTGCAAGTAGCAGTTAAAATAAGAACGAACGCTCGCCACTCAGCACGTCCGTTCAAATCAAAGTTCAAAAAATGTCCTTATATACGGCAGCGATCCGTGGCGGCCGCGCGCCACGCGTGTGCTGCGAACGGTGCAAGCCAAATTCAACCTTCAGCACTACATTTAGAACATAACCTTAGTGAACTCCACTGCGGGTGACGTAACGTACGACAAACTTATTATTTGCGGTTGGTACAGTAATCGGGTCTAGGGATCGAACCGCAAAATTAAGTTTGTTTTTTATTGTACATACTTTTCCGGGATAAAAAGTACCCAGTGTGGTGCCCAGGATATTAAAGAATAATTATACCAAGTTTCATCGTAATCGAACCGGTAGTTTTTGCGTGATGCCTGAACAAACAGACAGACAGACAGACAAAAAAATTTTTAATCACATTTTTGGGTTCGGAGTCGGTCTAGTAACACCCCCTGCCATTTATTTTTTTGATATTTTCAATGTACAGAATTTTCACTTCTTCAGATTTATTAGAAGTATAGATAGATTTATCGTAGTGTATATTAGTGTAGTTTGGATTAGAATTATAAGCCGTAAAGTTTTGCATGATTGCTGTTAGGCCTTCTCGCTTCAAAACACAATAAAAATACAATTTACCTCTACTCTACTACCTGTCTCAGTTATAAATATATAATAACTTTAAAATATGGGTCTCTCACGACGTAAAAACCACTTGAAAACCGAGTGGGTTCATGATTAACATAATTCTTGAGCTAACACATGGAAAGCGCCAGAGAATTTTTCAATAAGGCATATCGGTTAGAATATCTTATGGAAATGGGTGACTACACGATAAAGCGATATATTTTACGATTGCAAAGAAATAAAGAGTAATAAAGCCGGGATTTTATCGATCCATATGAGGTTATATGAGTTTATATGAGGCTTGTTACGCTTTGAAACATATGTATTTGTCGGCCATTTTGGGAATTTGCGACGCTGTTACAAAGGGTTATTATAATTTTATTATTTTTTTATACGTTTGTTTTATTTTCTGTCAGATAATAAAGACGGGCTATGCTCGGAGTCTCTCTGAGGGATCGAGTCCTCAATAAGGTGATCCGGCAGAGAACCAAAGTTGTCGACATAGCTCACAGAATAAGCAAGCTGAAGTGGCAATGGGCCGGCCATATTAGCCATAGACGCGATGCCCGTTGGGGTAGACGTGTATTTGAGTGGAGTCCGCAAGTCGGTAAACGTGAGGTGGGACGCCCTCAGGCTAGGTGGAGCTAGGTTTGCTATATTATGTTTTATTTAATTGTTGTTTGTCTTTGTCCACTGGGACTTCAGAAGTGCAAAGCCCCCAAAAGGCCTAATACTTTATCGGGGGCTCCCATAAACTATAATGTTTCATCAGGGGGTTTCAATTTGGAATTTTTATTTTAGTAACTTTCCTTTTAATTTTTCTTAGTATAGCGGTATGAGGAACAAGGTGTAAAGATGTTCAATCATCTTCCATAGAAAAGGGAGGATCCCCCGACCGGACGGTTGACGTTTCTGGTGGGCAACTGCCCAACAATTGATGTCGGGACATTTTATATATTATGCTAGTTGCGCGGTAAATTCTGCTTGCGCGATGCAGGATTTTGCGTGACGTCAGTGTGATGCCTAGTTTGCATGTGGCGGTGGTGTGGTGGTGTGAATGCCACACTGTCTAAACGAGTAGCATGAAATTAATATCCGACATATAAATAGGCCCAGGATTGTGCTTAAACTGCCAAAAATATACCCGTTGACGGTGTTATGGCCTCCTTTAATTCGTCTAATTAAAAAAAAAGCATCCGTCTTGATGCATTATTTTAACAGTGAACATCTCAATTAAATTCAGAGTGCCTCACTTAGGTACCTTCATTTTGAGAGTACTTATAAGAGTATCAAAACATATTATTATGGTTCTAACCGAAAAATGATTTTGTTTATTTAGGCAAAGTATATCGTCGTGTTTTTCCGGGAGGCTTGAGGGAGCTTAATACGGTACTTAAGTTTAACAAGCGTAGCTTTTGCTTAACCCTATAATAGAGTCGTTCACAAAAGGTTTAAGATATATACTACAATGTAACATTTTTTTATTCTTCGACAGCATACACACATACCCACCTCCACACTCACTTTGCACATAGCTGACCGATGATAGCCATGTTGGGACACATCAGTTTTCCGGCACATTAATTTTTTCTCTTCACTATTATCCTTTTACTGTAATTATGTTCTACTTTCTGACAGGATAAAGGAATTAGATTTTATATCTTAAACAACGTTTTCCTGTTTTATGTAACGAAAATTACTTTCTCTGAGGGGAGATTCACAATTGTCCAATTTGGTAGTATTTGTTGAATAACACAGCCAATCTGAAGCAATTTCCTACGCCACATGACCAAGGCTTTTATTTGGCTCGTGCTGGTCGGCAAACTCCGTTCGGCACCCCATCGTTCTTGTGTCCTTATTCCAATTTATTTGGGGTCTACCTGCCTTTGCTTGATCATGCCCAGCTCGGCACAATTCAAACTGACCCGAGCGACTGACTCGTTCTCCTGCGACTCTTCTCATACTGAAAATTATTCGAGCATTATTCACTTGCTCAAAACGGGTTTGCGATTACAGACTTACCTATTTTAACTATGGGGTTTACTTATAAACGATGGTTAAATGTGTGGTTGAACAGTCGCTAATCACTACTTACCTTTAAGCAACGTTTTTGAATAAAGGGGTAAAAGACCAGGTTTCCTCATGATGTTTTTCTATCACTGATGTCCAAAATAAACTCAGAAACTGCATAAATATTAAAGAGAAATTGGTACTTGCCCGGATTTCAACCCATGACCAAATAAAACAAATATTGTGCAAACTTGTAGCAGTGCTACGAGTAACCATTGTAAACTGTATAGAACCGTATAAAACCCGCATTTCAAGTTTCCGACAGCGTCGAGTATCTAGCAGGTGGCTAGCTAGCAAAATGCAAACATTCTGTTGAAGTTTTCAATTCTATCCTCACGATGTTTTCTCGTTTCACTTTTATCCTCTAGTTGGTTGGTTGGTTGGTTTGGCTTAAACTACAAGTTATCATCTGCCTTGCTTTTTCACAACTATGCTGGGGTCGGCTTCCAGTGTAACCGGATACAGCTCAATACCAGTATTTTACATGGAGCGGCTGCCTATCTGACCTCCACAACTCAGTTACTGGGTAATACGATATCCCTTAGTAAGACTGGATTATAAACTATCGGGTTTCTGACGACCCGTAACGACTGTCAAAGATCCACGAATGACAGCCGGGATCGCCGGCTTAACATGCTTACCAAGGCACGGAGGGGTCTTGGTATGTGAATGATGGTCATCCGTCCAAGGGCCAACCGCAGCAAGCGTACCTTAACCTGAACAATCGGTCCATACGTCTTATTACTTAGCCACAAGCCCCGTCTTGGTAACTACAACTATATTTAATTAAAGGTAAAAGTAACACATTTAAAATCTTATTTCGTTTTCTGACACATACCTAAATAACTAATTCTAATGTAGGTAAATTCCAGAGGTTGGCAACGATTTTTAAAAACACATTATATGCCTTAAAAAAAATTCTTACGAAAATAAAACAAAAAAAAAATAATAATAATAAAAAAATAAAAAATTATACTTACTACGGAGACTGCTATCATGCTTTTATAAAAGTGTTCGTGTGTGAAAGTCGAGAAAAATATCTTAATATAATATTACTTGCGGTTCCAAGAAACGGTTTTTTGCACTTAGCATATTGGCATATTCACACGAACAGAGATTATCGGCAATCTACATATGTATGTAGAGGCGAGAGTGTCCTTGCGAGATACTCAAGGAAAAAATATAGGGAGGGGGGCAGGGGGGCTCAGTTGTATCTGCCCCGACTCGTAAGTCGGGGCAGATACACCTGGATTCGAACTCACGATTTACAACTCGTAAGTTGTAAATCATGAGTTTGAATCCAGGTAGGCATTTTACTTTGTGGATTTAAGTTCATCACCACTGCTCTCAAAACGGCGAAGGGAAACATCGTGAGAAAACCGGCATGTCCTAGAACGAGAAATTCGAAGACGTGCGACATCCACCAACCCGCGCTGGGGCTGCGTGTTGGATTATGGCCCACTCTTTCTCACAGAGAGGAGGCCTGTGTCCCAGCAGTGGGAACAGTATAAACTGATTATGCTGAAAAAATATAAAAAGCTTATCAAGAAATAAGTCATACGAGACTAAATAGGCCAACCGCTTAACTTAACTTAAAAATTGTATTTCGAATTCACCAGTGACAGATCTAGGAAATCGCCTGGCTATATCCGATCGCTTAACTGAGATGTTGCCTGAGGTTGCAGCGCGGTGCGGGATCCATCACATAGTAGGGACGAATGTGACAGATGCCATAACTATCCAACAAAAAATATTCTAATATTATAATTATATAAAAATGAAATATCTAACACGGGCAACAGTTAGTCTACATAAAGTAACAGCAACAAAATTGTCGACATAACAATACAAAATTACCTGACGTTATAAATCATGGTGCGTGCCCCCAAACAATGATATAAAGGCGACGACAGACAAAAGACCGAGAGGCGAAGTTCAAGGACGATAGCGGGCAGGAATGTTAATGGCTGAGTTGACCGCGACTGCCTGCTGGAAGACTTGTCTCATGAGATTAGAGGATTTCGGATGACATGGGTGTAGTTATGGTCATTTATGAGATTGCTAAAGGGTGTGGAAGCCATTATACTGTCTGAGGCTTGTAAAACCTACGCACCATAACTAACACTCATGATAAGGTGTAGGTAAGTAAAGTATTTATTTATATACAGATGTTATTTTGTAAAAATCCTAGACATAAAATTGACTCAATTTTTAACCGACTTCTAAAAAAGGAGGAAGTTCTCAATTCGGATGTTTGTATTTTTTTTTTTTATGTTTGTTCGCGCATAACTCCGTCGCTTGCCAACCGATTTGAAAAATTCTTTTTTTGTTGGAAAGGGTATACTTCCCAAATGGTCCCATAGAAATTTCATCAAAAACGGTTTGGTAGTTTGGTTTTTAAACCAAAATTACTGGTAAAATTACAACTAAAAAGTGAAAAATAAAAACTCAACCGACTTCCTAAAACGACACTACAAAGTGAAAAATAACTTTAATTTCGGAAGTTGGTGGCAAACAACGAAAATGCGAACGCAACGACACCGACTTCCGAAATTAAAGTTATTTTTCACTTTGTAGTGTCGTTTTTGGAAGTCGGTTGTTTTTTTTTGCAAAAAAGTTTTTATATGTCTTGCATTTTAATTATGGCTTTTTAAGTGAACATTTACACAATGCTAAGCGCCTGTCTGGGCTCGAACCTACGACTTATGACTCGTGAGTCGTAAGTCACGGCCGTTCTTTGTGTAAATTCTTTCATCACCACTACTCTCAAAATGGTGAAGGAAAACATCGTGAGGAAACCCTTTGGATTTTTGCACAATAACCTGCCCCAGGGCATTTTTAATTTTAAATACCAGTAAGTAAAAATAGTGATTTTGGCGATAATTATTTCAATGTTTAAGTATCAAAATTTTGATACTGCGTAGAATACATTTAATTATTGAATAAGTAGCAACTAACAAACAAGCACACATGATATTTTAGTATTTTCTTGAACCGAATTTCGGCCGAGAACCGAATGTGAAAATAATACTCAATTTAATTATTATGAATATTGAATACGCTCCTTTTGCGCATCCAATAATTTTCCTGCTTACACTCATTAATTAGGTAACTACCTAAACACACATAAATTATTACGTTTCGGCCATTAAGAAAAGCACCTTCGCAAGAATTTAAAATGTTATAACATCAATCATTCGAAGTGCCAACAGCCTATCAGCAAGTATGAGATAATTGCTGATAGGCTGATAATACGTCTACAAATTATAGGAAAAAAACCAATTTGCTCAAAATATGTCCACGAAATTATAGGAAAAACACTTTACAAAACAAAAAGTCTAAGTACAGTTTATAGGACATACACTTTATGATAAATAAAGCACGCCCTTCGAATGTCTATTTCTGTTGATAATATTTTTTTCTACGTCAATTACTTAAAACGTTCTTTTAAGTTTTATAATACAATCGTAATGCGCAGAAAAACTTATGTTTCTAGTGTATTTATGCGGTATAAAAATTAAGTACTAAAACTTAATTATGAACTAACTTATTAGATTACTAGCTGCGCCCCGCGGTTTCACCCGCATAAGTTTCGATCCCGTGGGAATATCGGGATAAAAAGTATCCTATATGTTAATCCTAGTTATAAACCACATGTGTGCTAAATTTCATCCAAATCCGTTCGGTAGATTTTGTGTGAAAGAGTAACAAACATCCATCCATCCATCCATGCAAACTTTCACGTTTATAATATTATATTAGTAGGATACGCTCGACAAACCAGTTATATTTTTTCACTAACCAATTTTGACCCATTGCTTGGCCAAAGATTTCCTCATATTATTCTTCCACCTTCCTTTGTGCTGTCCACCGTCAAATACGTTAGGAACGTCCTATATTTAGAACAAGAATCAATACAATATTTGACGGCACGGTTGGCGCAGTGGTTAAGCGATTGACTGCTGCGTTGCGTGTCGCGGGTTCGGAACAAATATTTGTATGACCTACAAGTAGTTGTTCCGGGTCTGGCTGTTTGTGTATGTGAGTTTAAATGTTTGTAAACGCACCCGCGATACAGGAGAAATTCAGGCAATGTTTTTTATAAAAACAAAATATTATATTAAAGTAGGTACTCAAAGTCAGTCAGTCATCATTAGTCAGACTCCTAGTCAAGGCACTTAAACTTTGTCTTCATTACAATACAAATGACCTAATAAAAATTAAATAACAAACAATAACTTTTCAAACAAACAATTTCCCTAAACAATAAAAACCGCCCACTAAATCGCCGCTTAATATCAAAGAACGCAGCCTAACATCAAGGAATGCCTACTAAACATCAAAATAGTGCATTTTCCGGCGCATGCGTAAAACAATTTCCACTGTTTTCATTCAAGACTTCAGTCTATCACAAGCATTCGGCGCAGCCACCTGCCCCTCTTCCACAAAAGTTCACGAAACTTCACAACTTTTTCCTACAGTGGTGAAAATTTTGCCTAAAGTGGTGTTGAGTGCAAACTAAGTTTAGTGCTAATAAAACTATGTTTGTGTGTCAGTTTTAAGAGTGAAAATGTTAGTGTTTTAGGGGAATTATGGATTTGAAAACGTTTAAACTTTGTACGAGTTTGTGCTTAACTTCGGATTGAGTTTTGAAGTAAGTTTTTGTGTTTTTTCTGATTATTAGGTTGTTAAAGGAATTATTTTTGTGTATAATTTCTTTTAAGAACTAAGTGATTAAAAAAAATATCAGGAAATGCGGTAAGAAAAATATTATCTTATTAATGTAAAAGTTGGCGGTAACAAAACAGGAAGTACTTTTTTGCTAGGATATCATAAAAGTTTATAAAAATCTAAACTTTTTACGCAACGAACTACGAACGTATTAAGCAAAACCATTAACATAATGTAGTTACTTTTTTGTTAACAAATAAAAATGACTTGACTCTACAAAAAATAAAAAAACTACGAACAAATTAAGCAAAATTATTTTTTTTGTTAACAAATAAAAAGGTCTTCACTAAACAAAAAGATGCTAAAAATACTTAAAACGAATTTCAAGTTGTCTAAAAGTATATTATTTATATTGGTAGTCACTAGCACGTAAAATAAAATACATAAAGAACCATATAAACATCCACCACCACCACCACCACCACCGCCACCTGTATACCACCACCACCTTTATTGTCAAAGGATAATAGTATTTTTTTTTACCTATCGACGTAAAACGTCCTAAAATTTTAAACTGTATAATAAAAAATACTCCTTCACTAAACTGCCCCAGACACGCAGTGACTTTATTAGATTTATAAAAACACTCAACAGCTGTTCTACAGGTGACACAATCAATGAATAAATGTTTTCATATTTTATACTGCCGGTTAGTAGGTTGTTTTCTTTCATCATTTTGATAACGACTTAATCTAAAGTCATTTATTCAAATTAGGCAGAGAATCAGCACTTTTATAATGTCGAAATTACAAAAGACAGTTCTCCAAAACGATCGCCCTTCACCACTTTCTAGTGCTTTCGCTGGGAAGAAGAAGTGGCGCAACAAATTCCCGAGCAGCACAGCTGTTTCAGTTAGAAAATATTTGATACTTGATTGTATACAATGCTAGGTATATAAAGTAATTAACATTACAAGACACAGAACATTAAATTAAATAAATTATTTGCCATTTATGTTGGCTAGCCATTGGTATTCATTGTTCTGACAATGGCCTTAGCCTGCTAAGGTTTTATCACATACAGAAACTGGAACGAATATTAGTGACTTAAGATCTGTTTATAAGATCTCTTCAAAATAACAATATTGATAATTTTTGAAAATTTTTGTAAAAGTTAATAATAAATAATTAAATACAAAAATATTCAAATCTAATTTTAATAGCAATGCTCTTAAAACTTAAATGGAAAACATACATATTTTATACTTAACTATTAACTTAAATAATAATAGTCGTGTTGCGTAGGTAGGTAAGTAGTTATGCGGAAGGACAGTGACACACGTAAATCAAACTCGCTAGCCTGTTGCACACTAGTTTATTCTTATAACTAACTCCCGGCGTGGGCAGGGGCGGGGCGCAGCCCGCTTACTTACAAAGCGCACGCACACATACGTAACAAGTCACAACAACACTTAAAACAACTAGTCAAACAACCCGCCCCTAACAATTAATACACTTGTTCCTGGAAGGTACAGGAACAAGTGTATTAACTTTTTTAATTATTGACAGTTTGATGTTTTCATTTGGTTAGATCGAAAGGTTGGGTAAAATAGTTGGTTCCAATGAAGACCATTCAATTTGAGAGTATAGAGAAAAGTGGTATTTAGTGATGAAATTTCTGGGAAACTTTCAAAGCAAATATTTGTTTTGCCTACAGGTAGTTGTTTCGGGTCTGGCTGTTTGTGTATGTGAGTTATGTTTGTAAACGCACCCACGATACAGGAGTAATTCCCAGTGTGGGGCAAAGATTAAAAAAAAAACATTTAAAAAAATCTTCTCGAATCCCTTGTTTTTTCACTTATGCTTTACGGGGTGCTTAATTGTTGCAAATGGGTTAGACTGTCAGTAATACGTCACATTAGAAGTCACTCTGTATAAAAAAAGGGATCGAAGATATCTTCGATTTCATACTTTTGCCTTTCACCAGCGACAACGATGATGTAAAAGTCAAAGATGTCCCTGAACGCGCCCCAAAAGGTGGTAGCCATAAGGCTAATCCGGGGCTACCGCACGATCTCGGGCGAGGCAGCAAGCCTCCTTGCCGGACTGCCGCCATGGGATCTGGAGGCGATAGTGCTCGCGCGCCTGTATGATTGGCGCGCGGAGGCACTACGCCGGGGGTTAACTCCGCATCCGCGGCAAACCGCGGCGGAGCGGACGAACCTCCGGCGCGATCTCATGGCGGCATGGAAGGAGCGACTATCGCAACCCAGCGCAGGGCACGCCACGATAGCGGCGGTAAGACCCCTCTTTGAGGAGTGGCTAGAGAGACGTCACGGCGTTCTCACCTACCGCCTGACGCAGGTCCTCTCCGGACACGGATGTTTCGGGAGGTTCCTGCACATAATCAGGCGGGAGGAGACGCCCGGGTGTCACCACTGTCAGGATCGCCCAGAGGACACGGTGGAGCACACGGTGGAGGTCTGCCCTGCTTGGGCAGAGCACCGCCGTGCCCTCGTAGAGGCGATCGGCAGCGGCGGCGACCTCTCGCGTCCGGCCCTGGTTCAAGCCATGGTCCGGGGCGAGAGGGAGTGGGAGGCAGTCACCTCCTTCTGCGAAGCAGTCATGCTAGCGAAGGAGGTGGCGGGGTGGGCGAGAGAACGCGCCTTGCGCACCTCACGCCTCAGCCGCCGCGGGAGACGCTCCGGGCGTCGGGAGCCGCGTGACGACTCCCGGCCACCGTAGGCGCGGGCCTGCGGGCGGTGAGTAATGGGTAACTCACCGTCCGATCAGGACCAGGCCCGTGCCGGACGGCGTGTTGTGTTCCACGCGCGCCTCAAAGAGATGTCAGCATGAGTGACGGGGCCCCATAGGGCCGTAGCCTGCCAGGGTAGCGGGATTGTCCGAAAGGGTTACCGCTGCCCTGGAACATAAAGGGCTAAGGAAGGAACACGGGTGGGTTTTAGTCAGTAAGAGTCTGACACTCCCTCCTGCTCCACCCAGAGCGGGAGGAGTCATTTGATGATTTCCCATCCTCAAAAAAAAAAAAAAAAAGATGTCGAAGTCAATACGTTTGAAAGTCGTTGTAGAAATACGAAACGCTATACAAGCGATTGCCACTTGTGTAGGCTCGGTTTTGTCACGAAATTTTCCCTCATTTTAACTGAGATCATCCTAGATAAAATAAGTACTTAAACTGGTGTTAGTATAATGTATTACGCTGACATGTAGACTAATTGGGAAAGTTTAAGACATCCATCATAAATATGACAAACTTAGTGAATAAAGTCTGTTTGAACTTATTTCTCGTGTGGGATGACAAAACGAAAATACAGGCTGTACAAAGACCCACCACATAGCTGTTATCTACGCATTCGGCATATTAAACTATGTAAGATTGAGCACAAAATATTGCTGGGAAACGACTTTTATTTTTGGTGTGAACATTTGCTGTTTACGGCAGCGAGTGATGCTAAATATTGTGCTTATGGGTGAATTCAATGGTAGAGCATTGGTGGTTATATGTAAAGACATTTAAAACTTGCCTTGTGAAAAAAGATAAAAGCAAAAATTAGAACTTTGACGTCAATATCTCCGTAACTAAGACACGATCCTGTACATAAAATTATCACAATGACGGGGAGTAAAAGTGACCCTCGGCTTCTTTAAGCGTCTTTCTACACACGTTATACAGCGGTGAAAAATGAGAGCAAGTTAGTTAGCTATGTTGGTAGTGGGATTACTGACCAGGGGCTGCAGTCTCGACATTCATAGCGATCGCTTTACGACCGAATTCGGTCGCAAAGTCCTGTCACTCCATACATTACACCTGTCAATCCGGGACTTTGCGACCGAATTCGGTCGTAAAGCGATCGCTATGAATGTCGAGACTGCGGCCCCAGAGAGTGCCGTACATTCTCAAGTATCGTTACTCAAGAAGGCTCCTTTGTTTGCAATTACGTCATCTTAGGCCTAAGATATTATATATATTTTAATCCTATAGGGCCCTATAGATTTAAAATATTATGCCACATTAAGAAAGGAATTACCATCTAATTTGCAAAACCAAAAGAGGCTTCTGGTAAAACTGTTTAATGAGCCTGTCACACGGGCTTACGAAACGAATTAATGATGAGTGAAAGGCGACTCGGCTTTCCTAAGTTTTGTGCACCGCGGGCTTTTCCAGTTTCCGTTATTTAGTTGGCAGATTTAACGCTTTTCTGTCGTGTAAAGGGGCTCTCGTTTTGAGGGCTATCTACTGTAATATTTACCTTTCTAAAAAATATGCTACAGGGAAGTCGTTTGCGCCATTTCTTCTTCAAAACGAAAGCACTAGGAAGTGGTGGGGGGCGGGTGTTTTGGGAGACAGTTTTATGTTATTTTAACGTTCAAAAAGTGTTGATTGTCAGCCTAATTTTAACAAATGACTGTTGATTTTGTTTTAGTTGATTCTCAGTCTGATTTGAATAAAATAACGGGTTTTCATTTTGCGTGTTTTAACAGTCATGTTTCATGGTATGACGAATCTAGAATATACAAATACGAATTTACATTGCACAATATTAATAATAATAATCTCGCTAGGCGGTTGGATCAAGGGCCTGATTCAGAAGGCAGTACTCCTCGATACGGCTCGCATTGTGAGGAGGATTCTGTCTCTGGAGCCCTAACCACCGGTAGCTTGGACCCTGCTCCCGATACCGGTGGATTACTATTTTTTTATATTTTAAAATGTTTTTTTTTATACTAATATTTAAAAATGTATTAAAACAAGAAAGATAAATAAATAAACGACATAATAATAATAAGTATTTATTTTCTCACCACAATAAACATTACCGACATTGTTACACATGATATATTATTTGGTTTAGTTTACTGTGGGAGACTGGTGCCTAAGCTAGGCTTTAAGGGCCTGTGTTTCAGGTCACCAGGTCTCCGCCCTCTAGCAGTTCGATACATTGCATGATAATCATAGTAAAAGTAATTTAACAAATTTTGAATTAGGATTGTTTAATAGCTTTTAGAGTCTGTAGCTCAACATAAGGTGTTAAAAAAAAAAATTGAATTATTTTTAAATATTGGTTGTACTCTCTGTTATTTGTTTAGTAAATAGTCATCAATTGGCCCAGAACCAATGTTGGAAAGTTAAACCTGTGTGGAAATTGGTTGTCGAAGGAATGAGGAAAACACGACATTTTCCTCATTTTTAGAGAGTTGTGAGTTGGAAAAGTTTATCTTCTAAAGAATAAGTTCAAATTACTTTAGCACGTGTTACTGCGAATAAAGTGTTAATTTATAAGTTAATCCAAAGAAAGGAAAAATTTAAGAAACATTTTTTAAATAAATTCTTGAGACTTTTTGTTGGTATTACTTGGTAAATTTGCCTTTTGTTAGGGGCCACCCTTTCCGCTTCCTTTTTCTCATAAAATCTGCCTTGTTTGCTTTCTCTTTGTTCCCAATCCTCACTTATCCACTTTCCTGTCCCAATCTCTTCTCTCTTGTAATACGAATATTTGAACTAGCTTGGATTTGGTTTGACCCTACACAGTTTAAAAAAATAATTATTGTCATTAATAAAATTCAATTATGTTTTTTTATCGTCGGTTAAAAATAGGTACTTAGCTGGTTATGGGTAAAAAACGATAATTATCCTAAGTAAAGGGCAAGCGTAACGAATATAAATGGTGGTCAGTGACCTAAGTTTGGGGCGTGTCTCAGCACTTAGTCTTGGATTTTCTTCAGGGTGGACAGAGAATGCCAGGATGATAAATAACTAAGTGAGATAGTGTGTCTAGGTCTTACTGCACCTAATTTAGGGCAAATTTTTCAATCGACAGATAATTTTTATTCGTAGATTAAATTGACTTTGTATAGAAGAACTGTCAAAAATTCAAAATTATTCCTCCGACAAAATTATTTGGTTTTGGAAAAATTAGCCCTTAATTGTTTGTATTTCTAACTGACTTTAAAAAAGATGATATTTAATTATTATTTTCATAATTTAAAAAGCTGACAGTCTTCAAATAATAATACTGTATAAGTATGTATAACAAAGGAGAGAAAACAATCAAAGTGCATCTCTGTCAATGGAAAAAGTGTTATTTATTTCATGTAAGTCCATTTTCCGTGATCATTGAGTAGATTTATGTGATTTTTTTGATACGCTCTCGCTGTTTATATTTTCAAATTTTCCATATATATAAGTATAAAAAATTTGGTTTGTAGACTTAGTTTAAATACATGTTATACGGCTGGCCTATTTTTTTGGCTAAATAAACAGCATTGTCATACAACGTGGCAATGCTGCCAGCCTTTTGGGCACGTTTCCTGTTGACTGCGATGTGGACGAATTTTTTCATGCCCTTTGATTATTTTTCCCTCCTTTTTATATACTTGTACATAATTATTATTTGAAGACTGTTAGCTTTTTAAATTATGTAAATATTTTGTTGATTAATTAAATAATCAAAAAAAAAATGATTACGTGATGATTCCAGTCACCGTTATTTACATAGCAAGTAAACGAATTTGTTTGGTGTATATCTACACCATAGCTATAAAGTGAAAAATATAAAACAGTGCTAAGTGCAAAAAAACTTGAATGACGGAAATCGGAGTATTGGTTTTGTTTTTCCGTTTTTTGCCTTCCGTTTCCGTTTCATTTATGGAACTTCCGTTTTAGTTTAGTAGTATTTTGTTTTTTCATGTCACTTGTACTTTTTGTGAAAAAGTTTTTTCATCGGATTGTTTTATTTGCTTCAAGTTGTGTTTTTATAATAAGTATAAAGATTTGATTTTCATCATAATTCCTAGCGACTGAGGCCATAAAAACACACAATGGCATTTTGGCATTCTTGTTGGGTTAAGATCCTTTCAAAATCTTTAGACACATTTTTTTTTATTAAAAATATTTTTCCCTTGAGCATTTGCTATTATCAATATTTGTCGTACTTTCACTTCACCGACCGTTTTTTATCTCTCTGTGTATTCTACTGATATCATATTGTCTACTAAGACTTGAGTTTCGTGAGTGTATAAATGGATCTACGAAAAAGGGATCATAGATGCTGTGGATGGTTTAAAAAAATAACTACTCGTAAGTTTTTAAGATTTTCAGCATTGTGGGATGCATACATATTCAGCCTATAATATTCCCACTGCTGGGACACAGGCCTCCTTTCAGTGAGAGGGAGTGGGCTGTAATCCACCACGCGGGCCCAGTGCGGGTTGGTAGATGTCACATGTCTTCGAATTTTTGGTTCAAGGATATGCCGGTGGGATGCATAAATAATGTTATTCGTTTATTGATTTATCACATAAAGCCTAGCTCTTTTTCATCTTTGCTAGTGTTCACTTTTAGTCTAACGAGATTCATCATTCAATAACAGTAATTTATAAAGAGCGACTGCCTATCTGACCGTCACAACCCAGTGACTGGGTAGCCATCCCTTGGTAAAACTGGCTGTCAGACTTTTGGGATATTATTTTATTATGATTTTGTCTTTCTTATGATAAATTATTTATTTCTGTAATAAGGTTTTAAAGGATACTTTTACACATCAAAAATAAATTATGTTTTGCAATCACTAAAATAACTGATGTCACTGAAAGCTGCCACGCTTAAATGTATGTGTGTATGTATGTGCTTGTATGTATGAGTGTGTGTGTTTAGCTGGACACATCTGCCGCATGTCAGACGATCAATGGGCCAAACCCAGTGGGTCCCGCTTAATAATAATAAAAAAAAATAAAAATGTTTGTTTCATCAACTCATGTAAATAACATTGTTAAGTTTGGAGTCACCTTTTAAGCAAAGATTTGCTTGTATTAGATGGTTTCGCTCCACCAGTTTACATTAACTATACATATGTGAAAGAAAATAAACAATATATAATTTACAAAGCATGCTAAAAGTTTTTAACAATAAAATTATGAAATTTAACAATACAATTTGGTTATACAAATAAGGAATGCGCACCGTGTGAGGTGGGTAGATTTCGTTGAAATAAATTATGTATACACGAACGTAATGTAATGTATGTAATGTATACACGAACTGTTATCAACCTCGAGCACACATTATGACAACAGGCTGTTCTTATTAGACAGTTACAAGCACGTCCATAGTAATAATTTTATATTCACATCACCTGTATGTCGAAGCAGGAAGGACGTTTTTTGTAGTTCAAGTGTAGTATATCTTTCGTGCGGTTGATCGCATATACAATCCCCCTCAAAAAATGTATAACTACATCAACAAACGTACATTTGATTGCCTACAATTTGTGTTTCAAAATGGTGTTTACATAGGTACAATAATTATCCTGTGTAATGTTTTGTGGATGCATATTGATTCAATATGATGAAAAAAAGATTGTACAGACGCCAGCACATCAAGCTACTACAATCTGTCAAATTTCTTTAATAGATTGTCAACTTTATTACTAAAGTATTAGGTTCAAGATTGATTGGGAAAATTTGACAGTTTCGGGTAGCTTGACCTGCTGGCGTCTGTACATACATCTTTTTGAAGCTGTTTTGTTTCTCCATATAGCAATATTTAATTAAAACAGCGTGGTAATTGCGTAAAACACTAACAGTAGGAATGGCTTTCATTTTGACAGTTCAACAACATTCATTGCGTTAATTACGTTGTAGAGCAGACAAATTTTTCGAACATATGAGGCAATAGATTAGCAATATCCTTCAAAAAGATTCACATTACGATTGATTGTGTGTTACGCAATTAGGGTGCTGTAATGATAGTAATTGGAGATTTTTAATAAATAAATATATAAATTGATAGAAGGAGAAAAAAAAAGAAAGAAAATATGTCTATTTGCGGCAAACATGATGCATAAAAGTATAGAATAAATAGTGTGTGCGTAACAATTAGGCCTCTGCCTCGGCGGCAGCGGCGGCGCGGGAGCGGCAGGATGTAATGCGTAAAATCAAATGGACCGGCCCTCGAAAACAGCGGCGCGGGGGCAGGCAACGAGCGGTGCACTCTAGTCATGCGGTGACCGCCCGCGCGTCTGCATTTCCATGTTGTGCAATTTATTTTTGTGACGTGTCGAAATGTCCTCGGACGTGCTAGAGCAAATTATTTCAGCCATTTTTGAGAGGATACCGATATGGAACAGCAAAGATGTGAAGCATAAAAATAGAAGAGTAATTAACCAGTTATGGGAAGAACGCCGCTATTGTGCCGCTCGATCTGCCCGCTGGTTTCGCTGGTTTGGGCTGGTTTCGGGCGTTGCCTGCCCCGCTCCCGCGCCGCCGCCGCCGCCGCCCCGCTGCCCGCAAGATTCGAGGCAGAAGCCTTAGCGTGCTGGCATGAGTAGGTACAACGAGCCTTATAGTCAATTAGGCAACCGACGAAGCCACTTTTGTTTCATTAGTTCTCTTAGCAGGTCTAAGTATGCACTTTACGCTATGGTAACGCTAAGTGTAACCACACATGGACCACTAGCCTCTAGCGGCCAACGACGGCCACTTTTAACTAACCACATTTAGCGAGTGCCACTGGCAGTGGCGTAACTACTCGTATACCCTTTGTGGCCCGTGGCAAATTCACGGGATTGGTAGGCCCTCCCTCAATGTAAAGAAGCTCAACCAACGTTGTATTTTTTTTTTTACTGGCACTTCGCCCCCGATTTCGTCCACGTAGATTTTGTAATTTCCCTGCAAAACTGAATACCTGACCGCTTCCTTGGTCTTTTGGTCGAAAAAAGTTTGCATTTCTATACTTATGCATGTTAGAATCCTTCTGGGCTCATGGCCCTTTCGGGCCGGGGGCCCCTTCCGGCTGGGGGCCGTGGCATTTTGCCAGTCCTGCCAACCTATTGTTACGCCACTGGCCACTGGGCACCGCCACAAAATGTAGGTAAAATGAAAAGTAACTGCCTCGTTGGGATAATGGTCATAAGCGCTGCTGCTGTGTAGGAAGTCTTGGGTTCGATTCACAGATTGAGCAATGTGTTGGAGTTTTTAATTAGAAAGTTCTCAGACTTTTTTTTTTCTTTTTTCTTTTTTTTTCAGTGGCAGCCCGGAGTCCGGAATTGTGCCTGGTTGATGTTGATGGCAAAAGGTTCGCAGCCTATTACGTGCGACGTAAACATAACTGGTGAAATGTAGGTGTACCAGATACGTAGACACACCTCTGCCTAACCCTTCGGGAAATACAGGCGTCATGTTATGTTATGAACATTGTAAAAAATATACATAGATTAAATACCTACCTTAATTAGGTACTTTTCAACAGACTGCAGTTTCCAATTAATATAGTACAGGCGCCAGCATATAAAGCTACCCGAAACTGTCAAATTTTCCCAATCAACCTTGAACCCAATGCGTTACCGATAAAGTTGAAAATCTATTAAAGAAAGTCGAAAGATTGTGGTAGCTTGATGTGTTGCTTACTTTCACTCCCGAACTATCGTTTCGCAATCATAATTATTACGGGGATCTGTAAAAGGGCGTTTAGAAACTTGGGATTTGTTCTGAGACAGACAAGGCACTTCACTAACATCGCAACAGTCAGAGTCCTTTATGACGCACTAGTCAGGAGTCATCTGAAACATAGTGCTGTCATATGGGCTCCGCATGAAGCTAAGTACCTACTCAGTAATGCTGGAACGTGTATAGAACAAGTTCACGCGCCACTTGTAGAAGAAACTATATGGGGTATATCTGTTTTACGCGTTGATGTACCCCACTCTGTTTGTGCTCGGTATGGTCGGGTACAACCTACTGAGGGTACGACGGGAATTCACGCTTGTCGCGTACCTGGTTAGGTTACTTCGTGGCATTGAGCATAACCTAGGAGTACTGCAGTACCTGAGTCTATGTGTACCAGACCGCCATGTGTGAAAGCGGCGCCGCCCGCCACTGCTGGCCGTGCTTGTTGCCAGGACCAACCTTCTCGCCAAAACACCATTGACCCGCGCAATTCTGGTTATTAACGATCTTCACGTGAAGATCGATGTATTTACATGCCATTTGAGTGAATTCGCAAAAATACTGATGTTCTTTTTATGTTATAGTGTAGATTAGAGTAGGCTATATTTTGTGTTTTTATTTTATTTTATATAGGGAACTTAGTAAAGTAGTTATTATTTTTAGATGTATTATGAGTACTACTAGTTTTTTTACGTTTTTCATAGTTTTAAATTGTACGTATGTTAATTTTAAGACCACGCTATCGCATTAGGTATAACCTGTAATGATAGTATTGGAGATTTTAATAAATAAATACTTAATAAATAATTCCGTGTTTTGTGACCTACATTGTAGCTGATTTAGTACTACAGGGACGGAAATTAGGCAAAAGCTCTAAATAATGTTTATGTCTACTATCTTCATTAAGGCAAACATTTTAGATAATTAGATTAAGGCCGAACAATGTTTTCCAGAGAATAGACTTTATAGGTAACTATACAATACAGTTAGAAATGATTAGTAGCATAATCAGCCTATAATGTTCCCACTGTTGGGACACAGGCCTCCGTTCTGTGAGAGGGAGTGGGCCGTAATCCACCACGCGGGCCCAGTGCGGGTTGGTAGATGTCACATATCTTCGAATTTTTGGCTCTAGGAAATGCCGGTTTCCTCACGATGTTTTTCTTCACTGTTTTGAGAGCCTGCAGTGGTGATGAAATAAATTACACAAAATAAAGCACCTGATAAGTTCGAACTTACGACCTACAACTCGTAAGTCATGGCCGCGACCACTGGGCCACCATTGCTAGTATCATGAACTGAATCAAGTAAGTGCTGTTATTTTTACGTCTAAATCCACACAAAGTGATATCATAGATAGGTATTCAGGCTCATGCAAACGTTAAAGGTATTTTTATGTGACATCTGTAAAAAAGAATTGAATAGCATTAATAAATAACTACTATTCCACTAGACAGTCGTAAGTGTATAATGTATTTATTTATTAATGCCGGAGGGTCGGCACGTGCGACCTTTTGCTTGTCACAGCAATGCCACAGAGGTCCTCTGTCACTCAAGGCATAGGCACAAGTAATGAGGTTACGTCTGTCGCGGATTAAAAATTAATATTTTAATTTATTTGTTAATATTTTAGCGGCGCCCGGTGGTTTCACCCGCATACGTTTCGATCTCGTGGGAATATCGGGATAAAAAGTATTCTGTATGTTAATCCTGGTTATAAACCATCTGTGTGCCAAATTTCATCCAAAACCGTTCAGTAGTTTTTGCGTGAAAGAGTAACAAACATCCATCCAACCATCCATCCATACAAGCTTTCACGTTTATAATATTAAGTAGGATTTATTTCTGTAACTGCCCGTGACAGAAATCCGACATCACAGTGGGCCCTATCAGAATACTAGCGCTGCGACATTTATTTTTAAAATGCTGCAGCATCATGCTGAGGTAGGTTTTGGCTTCGTATAGGACTTTTGTTTCATTCTTTTTTGCAAACTCTTTTTTAAATATGTTTTTTTTTTACTGTGTTTATTTTAGCTTGTGATCTTCGTGTACGAGTCACAATAAATATTTTTTCTTTCTTACTTTCTTTGTTATACAATGTGTAACGGAAAGGGTATATACTTACCAAGGCCAAGGCTTCTTTGGATGATATGAAACGATATTGGAAGGATTTTTTAATCCTATCTCTACATGTTCGGAAAGTTATGAGAATTTTTAATACATTGATACCAGAAACCATAGTTTGGTTTCTGGTATCAATGTATTAAAAATTCTTGCGGCGCGCAAAATTAAGGAAGAAATTTGTCGTGATATTGGCAAGTAACGTGGAAAGTTATTGACCTATGTAGTGCGGCGACACGTTTGTTATGATTTGAATTTAAGAAACAAATGAAACCGAATTGGTATCAATTCTTAGTTTTTTTTTTAATATTTTTTTTCATTTGAAAGTATGTATGTATAGTGATTCTACCAGCTGTTATCTTTAGTGCTTAAGGATAGCAATAGGGTTTCTGCTACAAATTGTATAAATATTCCACTTACGATTTAAATCCCGATTTTTTCTTGTTTTCTGTAACATGTCCCGGAATTTACGCACACCACCAAACACCTAAAGTGGTACTATGAGGAACAGGGTGTAAAATTCACTTATCTTCCATAGAAAAGGTAGGATCCTCCAACCAGACAGGTGTTGTGTCTCATGGGTAACTGCCCGACGATTAATGTCGGGACGTTGTATATATGCTAGTTGCGCGGTGAACTGTAAATGCAGGATTTTGCGTGACATCAGTCACTTAATACTATCTATGAACCACTGTTTATTTACTAAATTAGTTACATATACTGATTGTTGGAGAAAATTGTGTTCACATTACAATTCTACGCACGTACACAGTCGCACATACATAAGGGTCTAGCAGTTGGTTTTGACTGTACTGCGGAAATATGACGGTTTGTTTTTTTTAATTAGCCTACTCTGTCCCACTGGAAGAATTTGGGGGAGGGCTTTGCTCGGCAGCAAAGGTCACCCCCAACTTCTTCCATTGGGAACAAAATTCTTCTAGGCCTTGTCTAAGGCCACCTCGATCCAACCCTTGTGGGTCCATCTAGGTCATCTCGACCTCGTTGTTTCACCTCTTCCTGGGCCGGCCTCGGCGGCGCCGTCCATCCTCAGGCACCCATCGTATGGAAACTGTAATTTACGAAGTTTTAATTGTTTTTGGGATAAAATTTACCTATATTAGAAATGACAGAAATCGATTCAGTAAATGATTCTGATCTAACTACTTTCATAATGTGCATTAATTCAGTTACACATTGTATATGGGTTGGATATAGGTCACGTGATTTAAAAGTGTCGTTGAGATCTATTGTGAAGCATTGTGTTTGAGCTTGGCACTTTATACATCACCCGGCTGACTATTTTATTACAGGATAAAAATTTAAATCGTTAGATTTGCCCTCACCGTACTGAGGTCGCGCAAAAACCGAGAAGAGTCAGTTTCTGTGAGTTCACACATTCCACACGGTACAACGATAGATACGATTTTCAGTATGAGAGAGCGAGATAATATTATTCAAATGTCATTATGAACTTAAATGACGGCTGATATAATTATGGCAAATAATTTAATTTAATGTTGTGTGTTTTGTAATATCAATTACTATGCTTACTGTAAACATTCATCTAACTTAACACACAGCTGTGCTTCTGGAGAGTTTGATGCGCTATTTCTTCTTCCCAGCTAAAGCACTAGGAAGGGTCAACGTTTTAGGGAATCATCATCATCATCTGCCTAGCCTTTTCCCAGCTATGTTGGGGTCGGCTTCCAGTCTAACCGGATGCAGCTGAATACCAGTATTTTACATGGAGCGACTGCCTATCTGACCTCCACAACCCAGTTACTGGGTAATACGATACCCTTGGTACGACTGGTTGTCAGACTTTTGGGCTTCTGACTACCCGTAACGACTGTCAAAGATCCACGAATGACAGCCGGGACCAACGGCTTAACGTGCTTTCCGAGGCACGGAGGTGTCTCGGTATGTAAAGATGGTCACCCATCCACAGACCGACCGCGGCAAGCGTAGCTTAACCTGACCGATCGACCTGTGCGGCTGTTATTATTTAGCCACGGGCCCCTCTACGACGAACGTTTTGGGGAATGTCTTACGTAATTTTGACGTTAAAAAATCGCTGATTAACACCCTACTTTGAATAAATTACTTTTGATTATGAAACAAAAAACAACCATCTCTTAACGCGGTCGGTTGAATCTAACGATATATATCTTTGTTGCAGGAAACATAAGATTTATTTGGCCTATATTTTATCAAGAGCATGTTATTAGGGTTAATGATGACTGTTGAACGGCAGCTGGCAGTTTGAGTAATGCGGCCCTTCCAAATGTTTTTTCTTTGGTATTGTTCGTCGTAACGTTGAACTCTTTAAAGTCTGAGTTGAGCTGCACGATAATCTTATTGACAAATGCGTGCACTGACTGAACAGCAGTGCGATTCTGTAACCATCTCACCGTGAAAAGTTAGGTGAAGTGAGCATGGAGTGAGCTGTCATTCCAACTAATGCTAGGGATTTACACTATTGACAGCTCACTCTAAGCTCACTTCACCTAACTTTTCACGGTGAGATTTTTACAGAATCGATCGGCTGGTCCACTCAATCAGCGGGGTTCTAAAAGTGTTTGTACAAACTTACTTACAGAAACAAAATCATTTAACAGTTCTCAAATTTATACTCAAATATTTCTTATGTAAAAAAAAAAAAAAAAAGTTTATTTCTAGCAGCACAATAACAACCTTACGAACGAATTATAGTATATATTTATAAATGAATAGAATACAATGAAAAATTACAATAACTGATCTCATGACGAGCGTATATGGTTGCTAGAGAGTAATTCACACTGACCTCCGTACTAGTAAAAACTGTATCACGGTAGGTCAGTCTTCCTCGTTCTCCAACAGTCACACACTCAATCAGTGAACCTAGTATTTTAAGATTTTAGCAGGTAGTTCAATATTAATTATTACATTGCTCTCATTACTACAAATCGTAAGGTGGGTAAAATTAGAAAACATTAAGTATATGCAAAATATTTAGACAAAAATTTGAAGATGTGGTGTTGATGTTGGTATGGTGTATTGTTGATGTAATTGGAGTATGCGACTGAATGTGTGAGAATACGAATAGTGTGTATGTATTTATGATAGACTTACCAATAGCTTTTCTGTGTTAACATAATCAATCTGAAGTAGAAATTCATTTAAAATCTTTTTGCAATTGAAGCCTGACAAATCTCGCAACCTCAAACGCCTAGACAGCTGATTGTATAAATGAGGCCCGATATGGTCAAAAAATCTGCCAGCAAATACCGTTTTGGTTCTAGGAACCGCATACACTAAATCCTTTCTACGTCTGGTTGTCGAAGGAGGTAACTTAGAGTGTTGCTGTAGGATCGTAGTTTTTATAAACAATTGTCTAATCGTAAGTAATGACAGTTCTTCAGTTCCCCACACATATAGTGTATGTGTGGGGTACATAAATCTCCTGAAATTCATTACCTTGAGCACAGCTCGCTGCGCTCTTTCTAGGGATAAAATTATTGTTTTAGATATGTATCCCTAGCGAGGACAAAATAAATAAAGTTAATACGTATGTAACTTTATTAACGCGTTGCTTGTTAGCTATTCTTGTTCATGGCTTGAAATATTTGTTTATTTCTAAATAATGATGCTTACGAGCTTCTAGTTGATGGCTTTATTATCGGTGATTATGTTATTTTGTTTGAACTTCTTCTATAGAAAATATAATAATAATTATGCCTCCAACATTATTAGACATACTATAACAAACAGACAAGCAAAGTGTCAAAACGGCCAAAATGAATAGAATATTCTTTATTAATGTCAGAAATTTGACACATCTGTCAAATTTCTTAATAGATTTTGAACTTTATCGCTAAAGTATTGGGAAAATTTGACAGTTTCGGGTAGCTTGACCTGTCAGCTGGTGGCGTACACCATAAATATGAGTGTAGAAATTTTACAAGTGCTGACACAATGGGCGATCTTTTAAAGACAACCTTTAAATGTTACTTTTTTTCGGTCTCGCTCTCATTCGCTATGTGTGCAGAGTTTAGCATGCGATAAGCAACTTTGTAACAAAAATCTAATGTCTGGTCTAAGTGCCTTTTATTTTCGCCTCTTTCAGTCGAAATGAATTACTTTCGTTGAACCTTGTAATTTTCCACAATAAATCTGATTCTCGTAAAGTAACTGCGATATGATCTGAACTATTTTTAGTCCAAACCACGATTAAACACTTTCACTGATGTCACGGTCAGAGGCTTATTTTTTTTTCGTGTTTGATGTGACGCCCACAGGCGGTTAATTTTACCAAGTCCAAACAGACAAACCACCTATAACCGTGTAAATTTGTGTACATTACTAAGATGCCATGTGGCCTAGTGTCGTATTGCACTCACTGAAATTTTTCTAGAGTAAAGACAAAAAAACTGGTCAAGTGCGAGTCGGACTCGCGCACCGAGGGTTCCGTACGAATTTGTAGGTTTGTAACTACAAATTTACGGTTTTCGCAATGTTTCCTTTATCTGTGCCATAAGACGTTGCTTCGTACCAAATTTCAAGATTCTGAGTTCACGGGAAGTACTCTGTAGGTTTTGATTTCCTTGCGAGTGTCGAAAATTTGCGGAAATTTGCGGCATAAACGGCTGTATCTTTGATTTTCACAGCTCCAAGGGTCAGTAGATTTGAGTATTTGATATAAATTCCAGCTTGATACCTCCACGCGTTCCTGAGAAAAAGGGTCTTGAAAGACAGATGGACGGATGGACAACAAAGTGATCCTATAAGGGTTCCGCTTTTTCCTTTCGAGGTACAGAACCCTAAAAAGAAGATGTGGTGTGGGGGACACATGACATGCATGTGTGACGACGCGCCTCTGTACGTAAATTTTCTATAGCGTCAGTCATGTAGTGACACACATGTTACAGGTACCTTGACTTGTTTTTTTACGGCAGTCATTTTCAGGCAGTGTCATTTTCAGAACGTCAACTTCACCCCTATGTCCTTGCAAGTGTTAAATTGTAAACCTGAAATTAGTATAGGGTTTTATGATAACCTTTTTGACTAATTGCTTTCATGAATAAACCATCGTGCAATTCATTCCTGTTTGGGTTTTGTGGGAGGTATATCAGATTCACGGCTTGGCATGAAAAGTTCACATTAATCACTGTTTGGTTGTATAGAGCACCTAATGGTTGTTTGCAGTATTTGGGAAAAGCCATTGTGGCGAAACGTCGTTTGTATGTTTTTTTTGGGTGTGTAACGTTTGATATAATAACAAAAATTTTAATGATCATAAGACCTAATTTCGTTTAATATATATTTTTTAATATGACGATCAAAGGATATAATGAATTATTGATATAATTTCATTTTACCTAATTTCATATGGTATAATGAACAGTTTATATAATGCACATTTGAAATAATATTCAATTAATATAATATTCAGTTGCTATAATATTCAAAATCTATAAGTAACATTTAATATAATTTGGAAATGTCCACTTAATTTTTGCAAAAATTGATTATTGAAATTCTACGATATGGTGACAACATAATTATACACCGGCTTGTAGTTAATAGGTTGAATCTGTTCCAAAACCGAATCGGGGCATCCCGACTTTACGTAGTCTTTTGGTTCCTACCCTAGAGTGTATTTAATCCGCGGAGGCGCGGCGGGAGAGCAACCCCCGCCCGCTGTAACAAAGCATATCAGAAGGTCAATTCTCGTAATTTAAAACGCTCAAAATCTAGTCGCTATCTCATCTCGGCAACAAACAAATGTCAAAAACTTGTCAAAATGTAGGGAAACTAAAAGTATTTTTGACAGAATGAGACTGAGATCAGACTGTGAACGTTCTTAAAATTATGAGAATTGCCCCTTAGGTGCCTATCCTTTGTTGCGTAAGGGCGAAGGGGTTGCACTTCCCGCAGCGCCGGAGACAATGCAGAAGCAACTTTAATGTTTTGAGGTTAGGTTACAATATAATTTGCTTTTGTCAAGTACGATGCGTTACCTTAGAAAATTAGTTAACATGAAAGTTAGGTCAAATGAACATTATATAAAAAGAGCATTATACAATTTGAAAATTATATGAAATGAACGTTATACTAAATGAAATTATAGAAAATGAAAATTATATCAAATATAACATTAGATCATATGAAATTAGGTTAAATCTTTTTATAGCTTATGAAAATTATATCTTAAGAAAGTTATGTCAAATGACTATCTGTTATCATACCAAACATTACACACCCGTTTTTTTTTGTTATTTTGGAAAATGAAGTTTAGGGTCTCGTTCGGTAATATTATTTACCATGGTTTTCTTTCCGTTAGTTTTTTTTTTTCTTAAATGTTAGATGCGTCCAGGGGGTCTACTCCGAAGTAGTATCGGCTGAATGTTCGGCCGTTTCTTGCTACGAAGATAGTAATTGGTTCGGTCGGTTCCGATCCTACACTCCTAAACTCTTTCGAATATTGACTATGGTCCTGACCCAACCGAGCCGAGCCGAACTTTTTTCGAATTTTTCAATAATATTCAGTTCGGCCATGTGTCGGTCCGATCCGAACATTCTCACTTTGCACTTCGGAGTAGGACCCCTGGAGCAGTGGTGGCCCAGTGATAATACCTGTGACTTAGGGGATGTAGGTCGTAGGTTCGAACCCAGACAGGCGCCTCATTTTGTGTAAATTATTTCATCACCACTTTTTTCAAAACGGTGAAGGAAAACATTGTGAGGAAAGCGGCATGTCCTAGAAACAAAATTTCGAAGACATGTGACATTTACCAACCCGTACTGTGACGGATTATGAGATGGGTTCTATTAAATACATTATAGCAAGTTCTGACGGAGGATAGAACAATAGTTATTTATTATGTATAAACACATTGCTTAGGTTACATTACTCTGCCGCTTGCAATAATACATTAGACTTGGTTCGAACTATAAGCGACCATTAGTTATGTTGCAGCCGATGCATTATTGATCCCCTAGTCTTGAAGATATTTATAGGCACCAAGCGGAAACAGTGGTTGCCGTTTTGTGCCTACCTAGAGCAACCGGACATAGTTATGTTCGGTTGCTCTGACACAGTACGTAATCCCTGCGTTCGCAGCGACCAAACATACCTTTCAAATTCAAAATATTTTATTTCATATTTATAAACCTACATGTGTACTTATGAACGTCAGAAGATAGGTGCTACGGTTCCAATTGGTCGTTTCCTATGGAGAAGAGCCGCAAAGAAACTCCACGGTTACTCTTTTAAAAATAATTGGCTTTTACAATGTTTTCAAATTACAGTAATAATAGGTTTAGAAGGACAGTGCAGGCTTCTCAACAAGTACCAGGTACTAATATGGTATGATTGCCTAGGTTCACAGTGGCGATTTTTTCCCGCGGCGATTTTTTTAAGCGCACTGGATTTTCATCCTTCTGTTGTTTCGACTTTTCTTCCCAGAGTAGTCAGATAGGACACGCCGTCCTCATCCAAGTTATTTCTGTTTTAATAATAAGATGTATAACAGTGATTCCGACATCCTATTTACAAAATAAACAATTTCATAATGTTTAATTTAATTTCATCAAAATACATAAGTAGAGTATAATTTTATGCCTTCAAAAAAGCTTTGAATAATCTGATTAATACATTTTCCTCTTGGGAAATCGGGGTCATGTCACGTTTCTGTTCAATAGATTCAATTAGAAACACAGAAATTCATTAGGTAAGTTGGAAGTACTTACGCCTTTTTCCCATGGGGGTACGTAGAAACTACAAAAGTAATATACGTTTAAAGTATATTTGCTTGTTCTGTAACTTGATTCACAATAATCTGTAATCAATTTTCCTAGCCTTTACCAACTATGTTGGTGTCGGCTTCCAGTCTAAAGTATTTTACATGGAGCGATCGCCTATCTGACCTTCACAACCCAGTTACTGGGTAATACGAAACTCTTTGGTAAGACTGGTTGTCAGACTTTCGGGCTTCTGACGACTCGTGACGACTATCAAAGATCTATAAATGTCAGCCAGGACCAACAGCTTGACGTGCTTTTCGAGGCACGGAGGGTCTTGCTACGTAAAGATGGTCACCCATCCACAGACCAACGGCGGCAAGCGTAGCTTAATCTGATCGATCAACCCGTGCGGCTGTTATTACTAAGTCACAAGCCCCTCGCAATAATCTGTAATGTAATTCATTATATTTTCTTTGCTCCTGTTTCATGTTTATGATTATATACATATTTATTTAGATTATTATAATACACTCTATGTATGTATTTATTGTATTATGTAAATGGTACACCACAGATTACTTACAGTATTTGTCTCTCCTTTTTAATCCATCCAAAGGTTGTTTTTTAAAGATCGCTCTTACCTATTTATGTATTTGTGTACCTAGTTTTAAGAGTTTTTTTTTTTATTAATATTGTCCCTCTCAACCAAAGCACCTGCCATCTAATCTCTTCACCACCCTTGGTTGACTGGTAGAGAATGCCTAAGGCATTAAGTCCGCTTTTGTACCTTTTTGTGCGAAAAGTTTAAATAAATAAATAAATAAAACGTTATAAAATTTCTATATATATAAGTCTGTAATCTATATGGTGTACATTGTATTGTATACATTTAATAGTAGGTTTTCCAAATAAGCTTCGGTACTTTATTAGCAACGTAAATGGTCTAATGAAAAACCAGCGTCAGGAACTGGTTGTCTGGCGATTTCCAGAACAGGGCCTTTTACATATTTTTTGGCACATTTTTTGGGATGTTTTTTTTATTGTGTGTTATAACATCATGTGCCAAATAAACATATTATTATTTTCTTTAGTTTAATAAGTAGGTATGGTTTGATTTTCGCAAAATGGGATGAGCATTATTATATACTTCCAAACTTATGCCTAAGTTAGGCGCGGTCTCATGTCTGTCAGTCAGTACGTAATGGTACTTGGTTTGGCATAAGTGGGTTTTCTTGGCATAATGTTAATGATGCCTTTGCCTCTAATGCTCAAAGTTCAGAGACGAAACAAAAATGACTAATTGTGAACATAACTCTAACGAGTCTCAATTGATACTTAGTGACTTTGTTTGTGAACACGGCGAGATCAGAAAGAAACGTTTTGTAAGTCTTCTTGTGTACTTACTATGTAACAAGTGCTTACTGCGTAACCACTGCGTATACAGTGGGTGGAATTAGTCATTATGATTACGCATTCGTCGCTTTCATGACGAACATAAATTATTTCCTAAAACAAAACGCCATTTTCACACTTGATTTAAGCCTGGCTACCTTTTTAATGGCACGAGGTCTTATGCTATTTCAGGTTCATACAAAAGTTCGTTCCTTTGATCAAATGAAAATTTACCAAAAAAAAAAACAGTACTAATTCTTGTGTCACATTCGCGAGAATTTTTTTATGGTGTTTCACGACATTTATTCTCTATCCACTATTAAAATACCATTATGTAGCTTTCAATAGACTAACTATTTATTGTTCATAAAACTACCAGAGATAATTTAGTCTCTACATTTTCATAATAGATGGCACCACATGTACCTACTGTTTTTTATTTTAATATTTACGATACATAACAATATCACCACTCATTAAAATAATCCAATTACAACAAATTTATGATATGACTGGCTACTCCAAATTCACAATGCCTATATTTTGCATAAAATTATTATGTTTTTATTTATTTAAAAATTTTGTAAACACATCAGCTGGAATTTCTGAACTATTTAAATATTTAATCCAAATATAAGCGACCAAATATAAGCCCCACAAAACACCAAACCAAACCAAATATATCCTGCTGCCAAATATAAGCGACGGCGAAAGAACGTGACACGATACCACACGGCAGCGTGTCATTCACGAAATGTGGCACGTTTCCTACGTGCTAAGACGTTAGATGGCATCTAACGGCTAGACAGACATTTCCTTGCTACGAGGCTAACGGTAGTTGTCATAGAGACGGTTTTACCACCTCTGACTTAGAAAGAAAGAAAGAAAATACGTTTATTTGCGGTAAACATGACGTAAAAAAGAACATAAAAACAAATAAAGAAAAAAAAAAACAATAAGAAATGGTTGACAAGGAGCGGAGGTTGGTTGGTTGGTTGGTAGATAATCAAAAGTTCCTGATTACCTTCTTTAGAAACTGAACTAAAATCTGGAGAATTGACATCTTTCACTGACAGTCAGGTCGAGAAAAGGACGGTGACAGATGGGAACAAAGTAAGAGGTGTCAAATCAGTTAATGCCTTAAACTTCGCAGTATTTTTAATCGATGCGTTCTGAAATCCATACTCATCAGCATCAACTGCCTAGCCTTTTCCTAACTATGTTGGGGTTGGCTTCCAGTCTAACCGGATGCAGCTGAATACCAGTATTTTACATGGAGCGACTGCCTACCTGACCACCACAACAGTTACTGGGTAACACGATAGCCCTTGGTAAGACTGATTGTCAGACTTTCGGTCTTCTGACTACCCGTAACGACTGTCAAAGATCCATGAATGACAGCCGGGACCAACGGCTTAACGTGCTTTGCGAGTCATGGAGGGGCTGAAATCCATACTGCCATACATAATAATTATAAATTCGATCTTAATTCTGTATGTGACGTTTTACGGATTTCCATAAAATTTGGCAAGGAGATAGATGGCATCCTGGGGAAAGACATGGGTTTTTGTCCCGGTAGCACGTTCCCATGGGATAATTTACGACGTCCGCGTTTACATCGTAAATTATCCCACGGCATGAACCACGGGCGAAGCCGCGGGCACAACCTAGTGTTAAATAAATACGGAACCGTTTTTGTTCAATTAAACTTGACAGCACGTATATTATATGTCCCTTTCATATATTATATTATACTAGCTGACCCGGAAAACGTTGTTTTGCCATATAAATTATTTCTAGCTGCCGACGCTACTTCGTTCGCGTGATGTCCTCCCCCTACCCTACTCCTACCCTACTGCTACACTACTCCTACCCTATTCCTACCCTACTCCTATCCTACTTCTACCCTACTCCTAACCTACTCCTACCCAACTCCTACCCTACTCCTAACCTACTAATCCTAGAACGTGATTCAAGTGTGAAAGTTCTAAGCTCGTTATTTTTTTTTTGGGTGAGATATCATCAAATGACCTCTCCCGCTCTGGGCTGAGCGGAAGGGCGTGTCAGACTTTTACTAACTAAAACCCACCCGTGGCCGTGTTCCTTCAGTTGCCTATGCCAGGGGCCACGCTATCTCTTTTGAACAACCCGCGGCCCTGGCTGTCGTTAAAACGCCTTATGTGATAATTTTAAAATTAAAGGATTAGCCCATACTTACGTAATGTCATCGATACTTTCTTTGATAAAAGTGAAGTAGGTAAATAATAAATAATAAAAATAATAATAAAATATATTTATTTCATAAACGTAGATACAACAATTTCTTAATCTAATAACATTAAAACTTAGTATAAAGGTTGTACACTGTAACATAGGATTATGGAAAATCTCTAACTCCTAAACTAAGTCAAGCTTGTATTTTAGGAGTTAGTGAGCTGTTGACTTAGACACAAATCTTAAACTTATGCAACGGTATACCATAAATAAGGTTATTGCTTTAAAACAAAAAGCTAACAAACCTACTGTAAATTTATACAAAAGCTAACACTAAATATTTTGAATACATATACACAAAACAATACTAGATACCTAATATACCATTTATACCTACTTTTTGACTATTAAGAGTAATTCAGTCTGATCATAAGTCAAAGTTAATAACCAATTGTTCAACGTGCCTCAAGTAGATAGCATAGATAATCAGCCTATAATGTTCCCACTCCTGTAAATTCTTCTCTTTGAAAGGGAGTGGGCGAAATCCATTACGTGGGCCAGTGTGGGGTAGATGTCACATGTCTTCGAATTTTTGGTTCATGCCGGTTTTCTCACGAACTTTTCCTTCACCGTTTTGAGAGCAGTGGTGATGAAATAATTTACACAAAGTAAAGTGCCTGCCTGGCATCGTGCCTACGACTTACAACTCGTAAGTCGCGGCTGTTACCACTAGACCATCACTGCTGACGTAGATATACACACGAAAAATACATTGTTATATTTCTGTCTTTGTTTCTGTTTGTAATTCATAATAATATTTATTTATTTATCACATGGAAAACCAACAGCTTTACATAAATACAATAGATATACTGGAATAAGAAACATGAAGCCAATTATAGGTTTTCACAGCTAGCTATACAATAATAGAGTAAGAGATCTTATACACGACAAATTATCAAGAACATAAGCGCACCAACTATCAAATCGGTACCGCCAAACATAAGGAATAAACTACACTAAAATTAAACAAAATAAGTACCTGAACTAAATTAACACTAAAAATTAATTTTGAAGAAATCAAGGTTCAGCCTATTGCGTACGCTTGAGCCTTTCGTTGAAAACAAGTCAAGAGAGTCGCTCGCACTAAAAATGAGTTTTGCCTGTAGTTGGAAGAAGATAACGGAATAGCGATAGGTGGATTAAATCTGAGTAGTCGCTGGGGAATATTAAAATTAATTTGGAATCTCAATATATGGTGTACGGTCACCAAAGGTAACCAGGGTCGTCGGATATAGTAAAAGTTTAGTAAGAAACCGATTGATGTTTCCGAATGAAATTTAATTTGATAAATTAACTGTTTGTTTTCTATTAATTATATTAAATTTTACACAACAGAGAGTACACACAGAGTTCTACATAATTATTATAGAGTATTCTATTCCATTGTATTCATGAATTAGGGACAGCAAATAATCACGGTACATTCACGATATTGTTTATGAGCTGGATTAGTTATTATGGTCCTGTAAAACATGAATTATGTCTATTCAGCGGTGAATAACCCAAATTAGTTATTGCAGTTAATGTGACAGTCGGGCAACTGCAAATTATTGTCAGGTGAATATTATTGAAGCTTATTACAATGTGATTATGTGTGCTTTTTGGTGAATATACAGTGTTGAATGTAGGATGACCGGTAATTATTATGGATAGCTTTGAAATGGAATATTGAAGAATAATATTAGGTACTGTAAAGTTTAATTAAAATCCGTTCAGTAGTATTTTCGTGAGAGTTACAAACATTCATCCATCCATCCTCACAAACTTTCACATTTAATATTAATAGGAAGTAGGATTCTTGTACCTACGTCACAGCCACAAATAAATTTCATGGGTTTTTTTACAGTTTTTTTTTATTTCACGAAGCGACGCGCGCTTTTCTCGTGATAAACAAGTGTACAAACACGCTAAGAATGTGTGCGTGAAGAGTAGTTGCGTCAACACACACTCCCGATTTCGCCATTGTCACGGAAGGTACCGCGAGCTCCTGCGCTTATACACACATTCACAGCGTGTTTGTACACTTGGTAACCACAAGTAAAGCGCGCGTCGCTTCGTGAGATAAAAATACTAAACATTTTTAGTGCTAATACACACATTCACAGTGTGTTTGTACACTTGGTAACCACAAGTAAAGCGCGCGTCGCTTCGTGAGATAAAAATACTAAACAGTAATAGTGCTAATGGATAGGTTGTATTATTGGTTATTATAATCATAGCATAATCAGGCTATAACGATCCCACTGCTGGGACACAGGCCTCCTCTCAGTGAGAGGGAGTGGGCCGTAGTCCACCACGCGGGCCCAGTGCGGGTTGCTTGTTATTAGATATTATTATATAATTACATTTATAATTACACACTAAAATGGTTTAGAAAGGTCCCGTTAGCACCCATCAGATACGATACCCTAATAAAAATGTAACTATCACCATTATTGGAAATCAATTCCAAATGTTCCAACTGAAACTATGTATACTCGTACAAACTAGGCTTTCCAAACAAATCTGGGTAATAAAACTGCTTAACTTTACACCGGCGTAAAAGCTATAAACGAAACCTTATTAAGCTTGTAAATAGGTCTTATTCCAGACGAAAGGTTTTAATGGATATTAAGCGAACAGGTGGGCTCGGGACGGTCAGCGACAAAACTCGGTAAACAACAGAGGGGCAATTCCTGTATTTCTAAGAACATTCGCATTCTAATGTCAGTCTCAATCTGTCAAAAATGCAATCAATTTACATACATTTTTGACAAGTTTTTGACATTGATCGTCGCTGCGCCTTGAATTTGAATGTTTTTTTAAGTTCGTTTCAGAAAAGATTTTGAATGACAACTGACTTATCATTGCATGCATTAGCATGCAATGATAAGTCATTTGAGTATTTTCTACTCTTTGATAAATTGTTATTAAACAATTTGAATTAAACTTAACAATAATATTATTCTTCAATATTCCATTTCAAAGCTATCCATAATAATTACCGGTCATCCTACAACACTGTATATTAACCAAAAGCTTCATCAAAAAGCACACATAATCACATTGTAATAAGCTTCAATAATATTCACCTGACAACAATTTGCAGTTGCCCGACTGTCACATTAACTGCAATAACTAATTTGGGTTATTCACCGCTGAATAGACATAACTCATGCTTTACAGGACCATAATAACTAATCCAGCTCATAAACAATATCGTCAATGTACCGTGATTATTTGCTGTCCCTAATTCATGAATACAATGGAATAGAATACTCTATAATAATTATGTACTGACTGACGTTATTATAATAGTTAGTTTAAAACCTGGATTAACACATAGGAAAGAAATAGTAATTATCGCGATTCGTAAGGAAGATCATAAATTAAACTAAACACAGTAAAAAATAAAAACTAAATTATATAAAAAAGTAACAAAAAGAAAAATGAAACAGAAAGTCCTATACGAGGCCAAAAGGCTCAGGATACTTTTTATCCAGGTAGTACGTTCCTGTGGGATAATTTCCGACCTCCACGCGACCGAAGCCACGGGCTTGTAATATTTACGGAAAGAGAACGATCGAGCACTTCAAAACAATGTTCAAAATAATAATAAAAAAATCAAAATGATCGTCGACTGAAGTTACTGACTATACAGTCAGCAACAAAACTCAATTAACTCCGTTACTTTTACAAATCATCTAAATTGATACAAAATGATGCGATACATTGGTTTTGACTATTTTATGTATAACAAAGAGTTAATTATTCATAAATATTCTATTACTACTTGTTTTTTTAAGAATATTTTGCTCAATAATTAAGATTTAAACAACTGAAGTGTTAACTGACTTTTGTTGCTGACCGTACCTACCTTAATTTGGTAGCTCGTTTGTTTTATGTGTGTATCATTAGATAGACATTTAACTCATTAGAACTTTGAAACTTTTCAGATTTCAGGGAGGTAATAGGTACTTCGGGTAGAGAACAGTGTACTAACGAGTTGTAGATTGTGAGTTTAAACCCAAGCAAGCACTTTACTTTGTGTGTTAAACATCACCACTGTTCTCAAAACGATGAAGGAAAACATCGTGAGGAAACCGACATGCCCTAAAAGCAAAAAGAAATAAGACATGGGACATCTACCAACCCGCATTGGGTCCGCGTGGGAGATTACAACCCACTCCCTCTCAGGAGGCACGCCTGTGTCCCAGCAGTGGGAACATTATAGGCTGTTTATGACCTTCGGGTAGATGGTGGATGCCTATAAGAGTAGGGGAGAACAAAGAATCGATAGTTGACTGTGTGAAAGATGATATGGATATAAAGGTGGTGACTACTGAGATGACGATTAATAGAGAGGTATGGAAGAACAAGACATATTCCGCGGATCGCAAATAAATTAGAATATGGGCAGGCGAATGATGAGATACTTTGTGTACTTTGTGTTTACAGGATGTAAAATCTAGATACACAATTATCTACTTTCAGTAATTTGTTTATTTAATTTAAAAATAACATTTAAAACATTAGGTACGATGGTATTTTTAGCTTTGATCATTGCTATATCGTCAAAATTGACGTCAATAAAATTACTGCAGGAAATGTAAATAAATTAACTTACTGATAGCCTCTAATTGTTCCAGTGCGGGAAAAGCTTACGTCACTAGAAACAATAATAATTAATCAGCACATGTCCACTGTGATTCATCATCTGCCTAGCCTTTTACCAACTATGTTGGGGTCGGCTTCCAGTCTAACCGGATACAGCTGCGTACCAGTGTTTTACATGGAGCGACTGCCTATCTGACCTCTACAACCCAGTTACTGGGTAATACGAAACCCCTTGATAAGACTGGTTGTCAGACTTTCAAGCTTCTGACGACCCGTAACGACTGTCAAAGATTCATGAATGACAGCCGGGACCAACGGCATAACTTGCTTTCCGAGACACGGAGGGTTCTTGGTATGTAAAGATGGTCACCCATCCACGGATCAACCACGGCAAGCGTAGCTTAACCTGATCGATCGTCCCGTGCGGCTGTTATTACTTAGCCACAAGCCCCTCACTGCATGTAAGTGATTATTACCTATTAAGTTCTGGTTAACTCACGAAGCTTTTCTTCAACTTAACGCAACTGTAACCAAAATTAATTACCTTCTAAGAAAGTACATACTTTCTTAGAAGGTAATTAATTTGTCTACAAGACAGGTTTCACTTACTATGCTAATACTTAATTAGTTTTGCTATTAGTTTCTTTTTAATTGGCAATTAAAAAATAAATGACTAAAAGAGGTTGTACTTACTACATGGGTAACTATTTATAACTGCAGCTCTGTGTCTTTGTCTCAGCTATATGTGTCAGCTATTTCCCTTTAATCAACTCAGCCTATCGCACTTCACTGCTGGACATAGGCCTCTCCAAGGCTGCGCCACAACACCCTGTCCTCCGCCTTCCGCATCCAGTCTGTCCCAGCCACCTTCTTAAGGTCGTCTGTCAATCTAGCTGGGCGCGTCCCACACTACGCTTGCCGATACGCGGTTTCCACTCCAGAACTCGTCTGCTCCACCGGCCATCGATCCTTCGACAAACATGGCCAGCTCACTGCCACTTATGCCACTGTTATTTCCCTTATTGGTATTTAACTACTTTACTACTTTTGATCTTTTAGCATTTAGTATCGACATATTTATTATTCATATTGTTGAGCGAATCGAAGGGGTATCGTGTTATCCAGTAACTGGGTTGCAGAGGTCAGATAGGCAGTCACTCGGTGTAAATTACTGGTATTCAGCTGCACCTGGTAAGGCTGAAACCTCCGACCTCAATATAATTGGGAAAAGGCAAGGCAGGTTGATAGATTCATCATCTGCCCAGCCTTTTCCCAGCTATGTTGGGGTCGGCTTCCAGTCTAACCGGAGGCAGCTGAATACCAGTATTTTACATGGAGAGACTGCCTATTTGACCTCCAGTCTGACAACCCAGTTACTGGGTATACGATACCCCTTGGTAAGAACCAAGGGGTATCGTATTACCCAGTAACTGGGTTGTCAGACTTTCGGGCTTCTGACTACCCGTACCGACTGTCAAAGATCCACGAATGATAGGTTGATAGATTGTTATGCGGATTTCTTAAATAAACTTTTCACGATTGAAATATTTTGTTAAATTAAAACAATTTATTAGAATAACCCTACGTCTATTAGATGTTCGCATCGTTTCGTAAAAGAGAAAGAAAGAAAAAACGTTTATTTGCGGAGAGCTTTCTTTATTCTGCTGCACCCTAATTTTGTTACGTACACACTATCAATCTCAATCTAAATCATTTTGATGGATAGTGTATACTTACTTACTTACTCAGATAGTGTATACTTACTTACTTACTCAGTGGGGACCTCATATATCAAGTCTAGCAGGAAGGCTCAGTTCGGCTGCCTACGCCGTCAGGAAAGTAAGACAATACACCGACGTTGATACAGCTCGTTTAGTCTATTTTAGTTATTTTCATAGCGTTATATCCTACGGTATTCTGCTGTGGGGCAAAGCCGCTGATATACAAAATATATTAGTCCTTCAAAAACGAGCTGTTCGAGCAATTTACCAGCTAGGTGCCAGAGTTTCTCTAAGAGATTTTTTTAAAGATAGGTATTGGTATTCTTACGGTTGCATCACAATTCCTTCCCACCTTCGCCAACATCTTATATATTAGGCAAAATTTACACTTGTACTCTAAAAACAGTGATATTCACAGTGTTAAAACTAGAAATAAGGACAAACTACGTGCCCCCTTTCACCGGCTTCATAAGGTTCATAACTCATTAGTTGGGCTTGGTATAACCTTTTATAACAAGATACCCTCTTTGCTAGACTTGCCTTTTAATGCGTTTGAAGCTCAAGTAAAATCCAACCTTTGTTCAAAGGCTTACTATTCCATCAAGGATTACTTACACGATAATAATAGTTGGTCGCCCTGATGAACTCAAGACAATGTTCATGTTCTTTCTCCAGAATTGTCTTACTGACACGTTATTGTTATTAGTATTAACTTATTTATTTATTTTACTTCGATGGTCCTAGTTTATCATCTGTGACTTCAAATGACAGCTATGTGACCAGAACCCAGCAATGCATAAATATGTAAGCTGTCACGCCCTTTATGCCTGGAGGCTTTTATTTAGGTAGTAAGTTTTTATTTACATTTTAATTTTAATTAATTATTTTTCAGCTTGAGTACGTATAGTTTTTATTATATTTGTTGGTATATTGGCGTGGCTAGCTGACATATGGCAAATAATTTAATTTTATGTCCTGTGCCTTGTAATGTTGATTACTTAATACCTAGTATTGTATACAATCAAGTATCAAGTATTTTCTAACTGAACAGACAGCTGTGCTGCTGGGGAGTTAGTTGCGCCACTTCTTCTTCCCAACGATAGCACTAGGAAGTGGTGAAGGGCGGGCGTTTTTGGGGGACTGTCTTTTGTAATTTTGACGTTCGAAAAGTGCTGATTCTCAGCCTCTTTTGAATAAATGACTTTTGATTTTGATTTTACCATTAAAAAAAAAAAAAAAAAAATCGAAAAAATTTAAATAACGCGATGAATGTTGTTGAACTGTCAAATTGAAAGCCGCTGCAACTGATAGTGTGTTACGCAACTACCCCAGAGATCTCCGTGTTGCAAATTAATTGTATTTTTTCTAATAAGAATTTGGGCTATTTTTACGTTTTCTGTGAATAACTTTCAAATCAAATCATTTATTTGCTTGAATATGGGTACTTACACCACTTTGAACATCTTTCGAACAGATTATATTATGTCCTTTTTCTGGGAAAGGCAACGACGATACGTAAAGGGAATATCTGTAACCCCTGCTATTCTCAAAACGTTAGGCAATATTATTAAAATAAAAGGTACCGGTATCGTTACGTTTGTAAGTTTTTGCGATAAAGGGCTGCTCATTTATTACGTAAGATAATTTTAACCAATTTCTGACCCCCTTCCCGCTACCTAAGAAAAAATAAGCCTTGAATGAAGACTTTATTTATAGCATAAACGATGAGCATCTTAAACTAATACCTCCAAGATTTTTGCTACGACATTAATAGTAACATAGGAAACAATGGCCTTAGCGTGTTTCGATTAAGTACAAACAAAAAGCATTCATTACAATATACACGTTAACACATAAACGTATATATGTTATGTAGATGTTTAGATTCCAGGATGAAAAAAAATTGTGTGTGTAATAAAAACAAGGCACGTTTAATATAGCACAATATCGTCAATAGAAGCATAATATTGTTAGACGTAGTATCAAGGGCACGAAGCCATACATTATTATTTTATATATTATATATTAGCCTCAAATAGGGTCCAAAAGCACGCAACCAACACAATCTAAGGATTCATTGTGTTAGTATAGAGGTATTTCTTGCAACCTCTGTAACTTATTCCTTGTGTCATTTTGTTTTTCTGTTTATTTATATAGTTCGTAACCACTTAATTTTTATACATTACGAACTTCATTTTTATTTTCTTAAATTGTATACTTTAGGTTATAACTGTATTTGAGAATGTTGGTTCACCTGTTATTGGCAACTGTATAAGCCCATGACTGTTATCTACTGTTATTTGACATTTTGTATACAGAAGCCGTTGGTGTACCTTAATAAATAAATAAAAAATAAAACAAATAAGATTATATCATCAACTTACCCGCCAACAAGTTTACCGCTGCGGCAATGCAAACACTTAACTGCAGGAAACTTTACCACAAAACCTTGAATATTTCAAGAGCGCCTTGCAAACAAAGAAAATTGCCTCACTTCCTGTATTTTGTATTATATTCAAAAGCTTAGCTGTAAACTGGTCGTTTTCTAACCTTCTTGTTTCTTTCCAGGTACTCAAGATGGAGGAAATAAGCACAATATTCAATTCCTCTCTCCTCCGTATGAGGGAAACTTCCACCATCTCAACGTTCGTTGCAGTGCGCAACACGAGCGTCGTTGCAGCCAAGGTTGCTAGCAACGCGTATGAATGGCGATTCATACTGCCGCCGTACATCTTGATATTCATGCTGTCTATATCTGGAAACTGTCTTGTTATAGCAACGCTTACTAGCAACAGAAGAATGAGGACGATTACGAATGTTTATCTTCTGAACTTGGTAAGTGCTAAAGATAAACGCAATGTGCAACATGCAGTGTAACATGCAATGTAACAAATTTTATTAATGGTTATATTTTTGCAAGCGTCAGTTGTTCAGATCCGTGCTGCATTGCATGTTGTACTGTAATATTGTAAGTCTACCCTTACGTTTTGTGTTATAACGAAGTTTCACAACCCAACATTTTAAAAATTAAACCGCCGAAAAACCTGAAATGCAAAAAATAAAAAACCTTTTTTATTTAACCTTAATAACTAAGTTCTTAAACTAATGTAAGTACACCTAAGTAATTTGAGTCGGCGCCAAACAATCAATAAACAAAAATCACTAAATTGCCTTAGTAAATTTTAACGGCGCCGACTCAAAATCATTTAGGTATACTTAAATTAGTTTAAGAACTTAGTTATTAAGGTTAAATAAAAAAGTTTATTATTTTTTGCTTTTCAGTTTTTTCGGCGGTTTAATTTTTTTGTAAAAATATTTTAATTTTTTGTGGCTATAATCTACGAATTGTTTGCCAAAGGGCAGGCAAATGTGGCACTGAGTAGAGTAGTAAATACACAACTCAAAATTCAAATCTGTGAGTGAGCAATAAATCACCCCTATTTTCCCACCCCTAGGGTTGGATTTTTTTCTCAAATTTATATAGGACTAACTTTGGGGTATACCCTTTCCAATAAAAAAAGAATTATCAAAATTGGACTACTCTGTAAAAAGTTAGGCGTGGTCATACATAAAAAATATATATATATACGCGTCGACTTGAGAACCTTATCCGTTTTTTTCGTCGGTAAAAAAACATTGTTAAATCTCAATAAATAGTGTGGTGATCTAAGTGCGCTGGGGGCCAGATATTGTTTCTTATCAGGTTTTTCTACTACAATAATTGGGATAATCGTGCTAATTGGCGAGAGATTGGAAAGCCAATTAATGTCCAGCAGTGGACTATATGAAACGAAATAACATCATTTCATTCTGTAAACAGGATATCAGAATCAGTTTTACACGTAATTTTTAGATAAGTTTCTCAAAACTAACTCTAACTCTCTTAATTAACTCCCTCGGGAGTTAATTAAGCGTTGTAGGTTGTGTGTTCAAGCCCAGGCATGCAGTTTACTTTGTGTATTTAATTTCATCATCACTGTTCTCAAAACGGTGAAGGAAAACATCGTGAGGAAACCGGCAGGCCGTAATACCAAAAAAATCAAAGAAATATGACATCCATCAACCCGCACTGGGCCCGCGTGGTGGATTATGGCCTACTTCCTCTCACTGAGACGAGGCCAGCATTGGGTACATTATACGCTGATTATGCTATAGACTGACTATGATAAGCTGTAGGGTTACCTACATGATATTCTCTTTCGTTACACAAAAATAAAATTGTTTGTAGAGTTCTACTAACTTCGTACAATTTTATTTTCGTACAGAAATAGAGCACGAGAATTCCGGGAGCAATATCCGTAGTTACCAGTTTTATATTGGAGCGAGTTCACCGCAAATATCGGGCTTCCGGTCTCCGTATCCGCGGTAGACCAGACCTCGCAGGATTACGTCATACATAAATTAATCAGACTGAATGGAATCCTCATGATTGATTCATATTTGATACCGATTGATTCAGCGTACTATTTATCTTAGGGATTCAATCAAGGAATAAAATGTAATAAAGTAATTCAATAGGAACTGTAGTAAAATAATTTCACCGTCATCTGTTGTTGTCTTCAACTACCTCAAGCTTTTTCCGTAAAGGGGTTGCTGAATTTTCTCATCTTATTTATTACTAGCTATGCCTCGCGGTTGCACCCGTCTTAATCCCGTGGGAATATCGTAATAAAAAGTTTTCTATGTCCTAACCCAGGGCATAGTCTATCCATGTGTGAAAGTTTATTCACATCCGTTCAGCCGTTTTAGCAAATAATGATAAAACTCACTTTCGGGTTTACAATATAAGTTAGGATTATTCGTAAAATGTTTCATATTACAGACAACGTGTTATTTTCAACTGCTGTCGGTAACCAACACAATAATTTACAGAAATAAAATGTAATAATTATATTGGATTATACACAAAGAGACAGACTTTATTAAATTACTCATTGATTGGTTAGTCGGGTAGGTTGTTAAGCCTACCCGATTAACTCATTAACGTGATTTGGCACTAATTAGTCATAATTAGTGCCAAATCACGTTGTTTATGAGGTAAACATCACATAGGTAGGTACACTTGTTATGTGACTACACACTCTGCTGTTCGCCTACGTAGCTTCGAATAGCGTGAAGCCATGACATACTAACAAAGTCGAACGAACGAAAAAAAAAACGCTCGAACGACGGAAATGTAATTAGGTTAAGATTTCACCATTCACTTTTGTATCTATCTATCGTAGAACAATTGGCATGTCAATTAGAATATTAAGTTTTATTTTAAATTAATTTAAGTAAATTTGATTTTCTTTGGAATCTCCTGCGCCGTTGTACAGACGCCAGCAGGTCAAGCTACCCGAAACTGTCAAATTTTCCCAATCAACCTTAAACCTTAATGCTTTAGCGATAAAGTTGAAAATCTATTAAAGAAATTTGACAGATTGTAGTAGCTTGATGTGCTGGCGTCTGTACTTATTTCACTGCTAAACAAGAATATATGGTCGATGCACAATGTATGTCTGACTGATAACGTTTCTAGTAGAAAATTATTTCCACATACACCTAAGCTTGCGCCTTCTTCCCATAGAGGTAGGCAGAAACTAAAGAAGGCCGCCTGCTACGATCCTTTCATAGTAAAATATCATAAATTATTTAAAGAAACAAAGAAAAGAAAATACATTTATTTGCGGCAAACATGACGCATAAAAAAGAACATAATAAATATTTTAGGTATTTTTGGGAACCGGTACCGTTGGCCTTGATGTGATACCGTTACCAGAATAGTACCGGTACTATGGGTACACGTACCAGACGTAGTAGCTGTACAGTCACGAGCACCAATATGTCAACATTTTCAATTTCGATTTTTTCGTGAACTAACGAATGCAACGTTGAAATACGACACAATATATAAACCTATGGGTTTGAAAATGCTATGTTCGTAACAACATAAAATTTCATTCCAAAATAAAGGAGTAAATCGCTTTTGAATAAAGCCGAGTGTGTACATACTTTTGCTCGTGACTGTACTATTGGTATGTATTTCTAATCGGTACTGTACCGGTACCAAACAAATATTTCCATAAGTTAAAGTTAGAAACAGATATAGTAAGCAGTGATAGGAACAGGTAGTGCCTATTTGCCTAAACTTCAAAGAACAGAGACAAGAAACGGAGACTTTCTTAGGACTAAATTTTTTCCGGGACACTTGTCTCGAAAAAAACACATAGAATATTGTTGTAATTTACAACAATATTATATGTGTAACAAACACATATAATATTGTTGTAACTTACAACAATATTCTATGTGTTTTATTTTTCTTTAGAGCCCATACAGGATAAGTTATTACTATTGAGTTATAAATTATAAATGGTATGTCTAGTCGCAAACTTTAGGTAAAGATAGACGAATTACTTATTCCAAATAACATATTTTTTTAATGTATTTAAAAGTGTTGCCCCGAATTTCGGGACAGATGTCCCAGAAAAAATTTAGTCCTAAGGAAGTCTCCGTTTTTTGTCTCTGTTCTTCGAAGTTTAGGCAAATAGGCACTACCTATTCCTATCACTGATAGTAAGTAAGAAGGATAGTTAATAGTTATTAGAAAAATAACTTCAAGGTTGCCAACCATACGAGGTTCCTCGTACAGACGCCAGCACATCAAGGTACTACAGTCTGTCAAATTTCTTTAATAGATTTTCAACTTTATCACTAAACATACTTAAGGTTCATTGGGAAAATTTTACAGTTTCGAGAAGCTTGACCTGCTGGCGTCTGTACAAATATGGGATTTGTGGTACGCGCCATCTACCTGAATTTGGTACCGGTACTAGTAAGGTGGAGTACCGGTACTCGTCTGGAAGCGGTACCCGGGTACCGAAATGGTAAAAACCGCTAAATACCGGTACAGAAATTTGGTACCGTTTCTAAGAGTGGTTCAACTGAAAATCACAGACCAAAGACCAAGAGTAGGTTACCTCTATATCAACTACTAAAGAAAAACTGGAAATTAATGCTTTCGGTGTATGTTAATTTTGAAATAAATCGATAATAGTAAAAAAAAAAAACTTTAAAATCGGGTTAATATCGGTAAAATCGTTAGTAGTTGATAGTTTTATCTTCAAAAGTTGATTTAAAATGTAGATCGACTAAGTTCGTTAAATAATAATTTTAGTTAGACAATGGATTTTCAAGGAAGGACGATTGCTTCATAGCTTTTAAAATTTTGTCAGCTCTAGCACGTAAATAACGCAATGAGTATTGTTCAAGTAGAAGGCATTACCTAATTACCCTGCTGCACTACCACACAAACTGAATTGGTAAAGACCAATTGAATGCTAATTAAACCTCATTATTGGCGTATGATTTCCACCTACAGTCATATCCCTGTGGACAATGCTAATGTGTGTACAATTACATTATTGCTGTTCACGTCTATCGCCTTTGTCTTATGTGATATATGTACAGTGTGAGAGCAGTGGTGGCTCAGTGGTAACGGCCGCGACTTACGAGTTGTAGGTATCGAGTCATAGGTTCGAACCCAGACAGGCACTTTGTGTAAATTTTCCATCACCACTGCTCTCAAAACGGTGAAGGAAAACATCGAGAGGAAACCGGCATGTCCTAGAATCAAAAATTCGACATGTGACATCTACCAACCCGCACTGGGCCCGCATGGTGAATTACGGCACACTCCCTCTCACAGAGAGGAGGCCTGTGTCCCAGCAGTGGGAACATTATAGGCTGAATATGTGATATAGGTACAGTATGGTGAGAGGCCCGTGGCTAAATAATAACAGCCGCACAGGTCCATCGGTCAGGTTAAGCTACGCTTGCCGCGGTTGGTCTGTGGATGGGTGATCATCTTTACATACCGAGACCCCTCCGTGCCTCGGAAAGCACGTTAAGCCGTTGGTCCCGGCTGTCATTCGTGGATCTTTGACAGTCGTTACGGGTAGTCAGAAGCCCAAAAGTCTGACAACCAGTCTTATCAAGGGGTATCGTATTACCCAGTAACTGGGTTGTGGAGGTCAGATAGGCAGTCGCTCCATGTAAAATATTCAGCTGTATCCGGATATTCAGCTGTATCCGGTTAGACTGGAAGCCGACCCCAACATAGTTGGGAAAAGGCTAGGCAGATGATGATGTACAGTATGGTGATTAGGTTGTCACATTCATTGAAACCACGTATTCTACATTACGTATTTTAAACATACACAATTAATTAATAACAATTATTATTCTAACCGTGGGACCTCTTTTTCGTTTGAGTATTTGATAACAATATCATAAAGTTTGTGTTGTACTGTTGATAACATCGCCCCGCGCGTGTCTAGTGCCTTATTATCGAGGCCGGTTTATTTCGTTCCAATTTTTAACATATTTATTTTGTTGGCAAAATTCATTTTGTTTATTTTATTATTTTAGATAACAACTTAACCGCTGTACTATTTATTTTGATAACCTAATCACCATAATATCTCTCATCTGTATAATGTTCATTGTTCAATCATTGACAGCTTCTTAACAAGTAAAATCTCTAATGAGTTTTAAAATTAAATCAACAAACTTCATTATTATGAATGATTGGCTCGTTGGTCTAGCTTACATGCGACTGTCGACCTTGGGGTATCGTTGATACATTGTCCTATAAATACATTTACAGAGAACGAGCAAAACTGTTCCACCGTAGTACAGGGCCCTAATTCACTTTGACCACTTAACGATTCCTTACTTCGAACCCACGTCAATTCCTTACCTTATCACGACATCTGCTATTAACGTATTCTCTATGACACAATGGCGTGGTTTGCACTGTCAAAATGTTGGCCGTACGGTTGACATTTCGATTCCTTGCCGTTCACAAGACACGATATTGACGTGGTTTGCACGTGGTAAGATTTCGCGGGGAATCTTACAGAATTGGGGCCCAGTTTATACTAGTACGGGGAACAGAGTGAATCAGTTCCGTGCTAACAACCATTATAAGTACCGATACATACCTAACAAAAATGTTTCCTGCCTTTACTACTTATTTGTTACTTACTTAAATTGAGCAAGGTACATATTATAATATTGATTTGGCAAATAAAGACGTTCTTTCTTACCGTCCGGATGCGGCAACGTGTTTGGGTCAGATTTTTGCATTATAAAATTCTCATTAGCAGTTCGGTGTCTGTATGAATGTTCGGTTAGTGAAGATAGGCTTACCCAATATTATATGAAAACTAGGTATATAAAAATAATTGGCGTAATGTGGGTGTTTTATATATACCTACCATTTTAGAGCAATGGATGTACAGGCAATATTTTTTTAATATTACTTTAAATGTATCCACATAACCATAGTTAGATGCCATAATATATAGGTATTACGCTCCCCTCTGAATCCCCAAATACCCTCCCACGGTTAAAACATTATCAACAAACATTATAAACTTAGTAATTACTTTTTCATTGAGCTCCAGGGTTTAATAAACCATTAGGGCGTATAATTAAACCAAGATGAATGGTGTAAGCACGATTGATCAAATTTCCTTTAGCCCTGAAACATACATGAATATAAGGACATATTTTATTGCTATTTCTGTAATTACCTATAAAATAATATTTACAGTTAGCGCTCATTTGGAGATTAGGCATTATAATAATGTTTATTCGTGGGATAAGAGGAATAGCCCGTAGAGTGACAAACGAGAGTTTTAATTTCACTCCCGTTGCGTTATTTCGGAGAATTTATTCCTATCCTGATGTTGATGTTATTTTTTCCTTCTACAAACACTTCAGCTCCGAGCTGTAGGCGTGAATAGTAGAAATTACTAGTAACCCACAAACAACATCTTGTATAGATGTTATTTTAAAGTACCTAGTTAATCTCCGCAGATGCAGTGGGATTGATATATAATAAACATGATAAAATAAAATAGAATAGGTTTGATGTTAGGTGTTACTACTGTTACTTGATGTATTTATTTTAGAAAAACTGCAACAAACTGTGTGTGTGTGTTATGTGAAATTGTGAACGAACGTGCACTTATCGACAGGGTTCATAATCTGTCCTATTTTAACACCCGTAAAATTGCGAACCTTCCCTGATTGGTCGGTCTTGCCGGTAGAATAATTGGTCGCAGTAACTCAGCCAAATGGGTTAGGTAAGGTTAGAAATGTGACCGCGCGCGAGCAAGCGGTGCGGTAGTGGCCGAAGAGCGCTACTTTCAAGTTGGTCGCAGTTACTTGGCTATTTCATAGTAGCGTAAGGTGCGTTCTGTCGCATGCAAGTTTAATACATTTGTCAGTTTGCCATGGATAAACTATCGAAAACTACGTAACAGATTTTTATACGGCTTTCGCCATCTTATAGTAAATATATTCTGAAAGTTTAACGTGTATATTAAACATACATGTATGAATGAAATTTCCATGTTTTGTCAAGTCATAAAAACCATGAAGCTGGTCGCTGGTAGAGAAATAAATAAAAAAAAACCTACTTTTCGACGGGACGCTGTTTCAAGAGTTTGTCTTTTATTATTATACTTTTATTGCTTTAGGCCGCGTCCTAATAGCGCATTCTTATTCACAAGGGTGACATGATGTCGCTTTTTTATCGGTACACTGGTCGCGTCGACAGAAGGCGCCTTCCGGAATTCCGAAAAAAAAAGTGACATCAAAACGCGAACTTTACGCGAATACGCGATGTATTCGCGTGGTGATCGCATTCTAAGGACTAAAATAGAAAAGAATGGAATACTCTGTACATAATGTATATCTCTTTATTATGTACACCATAACAATTATAGATATAAATGTAATTTTTTTACAAAAGGTGACGCAATGGGCTGTCTAATCGCTAATCTATAAAAATCTATAAAATAATAATCATGAAACAGGAGCAAAGAAAATGTAATTAATGATGATGTTTGAGGAGAGAGGAAGTTTTTGGCCACGTTCTATTTAAAACGTTCGCTTTTTCGTGTGATTACGCAATCGTCGCTTTTTGTTCGGTGAATCTGAACGCGTGGTTGCGCCGTCAGGGGGCGCTTTCCGGTTTTCCAAACAAAAAGTGACAAGGCCAATTTATGTTTCACGCAACGTTAGCTTCTCTCCTCCGAACAATGGAAAATCCGTAAATAAGCAAGCATTTCCAAGTAAAGCAGCATGGCTTTTTTAAATTTGTTCAATGATTTTAATTACTGATAAATACTGTGATAATGTGTGTACCCAGCCACATTTTCAACAAAAGCGTCCGAATAAGTTTGACGCTGATTGTTCCTTTGTTTTAAAAATAAATTGCTCTTAGGCAAACAATAGATCCTGTTATGGTTTTTAGCAGATTCGTTCCTTGAACTGATTTCTAAAAATATTTTTTTTGAGTGTAAAATTGTTAGGCGGAACTACTTACCTATATTAATTTTTTTTTCCAGGTAAGCCCGTATCTATTATGAGAAAAAATTAAAATTCTATTAGTTGTACGTTTATCTTCAGGGGCTTATAAAAGCAAAGTGAGGGTTAGAATTACAGCGTAGCTCAGTGCCTACGCGCTACGCTACGCGCCTACGGCGTAGCGCGCAAGTTGCTACGACCGCGCGGTCTGTAGGGCCCTTCATTATTTAATTTTAGGGGTTTATTATGAAAGCTTTGATCTTAATAAACCGTACATATGGCACGTATTCTGAGGATATTCCTCACTCTGGATATCTTTAAGCATCGTTAACTCGGGTCTTAACCATACTATGCGCAGACCGTATTTTAATACAAATAATTTTGCATTCTATTTTTGGTAATTTTGTTTTATATTCTACCTTCAGGGTGATTTCTCTTTGTAACATATATTAAAGCCTATCAACTTGATATTAATTTATTTTATGAGGCAATCATATTAAACAGAATCGGCAATTATTCAGTCATCATTGACCTTTATGTATTTAATATCTTACGAAAAGTTATAGCAGTGTCCGAATTCATTAAAGTCTAGTACTCTTTTCATTGTATTACCTATCTATATAAATAAAAATGGATCTTCGAAATGTATGTACGCCCATAACTTTCGAACGACTGCACCAAATTGGATAATTCTTTTTTTTTGTGTTCGTTATTGTCAGGACAAGGTTTGTATAATTGGATCCGTTAGGTGGCGCTGCTTTTTCGGGCGGGATGAGGTCTGTCGGGTCCGCCAGGTTCTATCAATCAATCAGCCTTTTACTTACAGGAGTAGGGTAAGAGTAGTGTAGCAGTAGGTTAGGAGTAGGGTAGGAGTAGTGTAGGAGTAGGGTAGGAGTAGTGTAGGAGTAGGTTAGAAGTAGGGTAGGAGTAGGGTAGGAGTAGGTCAGGAGTAGGGTAGAAGTAGGGTAGGAGTAGGGTAGGAGTAGTGTAGGAGTAGGTTAGGATTACGGTAGGAGTAGGGTAGGAGTAAGTTAGTATTAGGGTAGAAATAGGGTAGGAGTAGCGTAGGAGTAGGGTAGGGGGTAGAAAACCACGTGAACGAAGTAGCGCCGGGCAGCTAGAAATAATTTATATGGCAAAACAACGTTTGCCGGGTCAGCAATATAATATTTTTATAATACTACTTACTTACTAGCAGGATTTAGTAAAAATGTATTTTTCTTACGCTGTAATGTCGATGGCTATAAGAGTAGGGGAAGACCAAAGAAACAATGGATGGACTGTGTGAATGTTGATACGGTTAAAAAGGGTATGACTACCGAGATGACGACTAATAGAGAAGTATGGAAGAAAAAGACATGTTGCGGCGAGCACTAATAAATAAATTAATAGGGATAAGAGCAGGAGAATGATAGTGATGTAATAAAATAATCCTCTTCTTTTTAGGCCAAAGAACCAGCATTGCCATACAACGTAGCAACGCCAAGCTGGCTTTTTTAAATAATGAGCTCATCCCTCTTTTTGTCCTGAATATATTTGTACATAATATAAATATTGTAGTGTTAGATTGTATGTTGTATTTAATATGTATGGAAAAAGAATGAATACATAAATAAACATCCTCTCATTCATCCCTCTTTTTGTCCTTCATATATTTGTACATAATATAAATATTTTAGTGTTAGATTATATATTGTATTTAATATGCATGAAAAAAGAATGAATACATAAATAAACATCCTCTCATTCATCCCTCTTTTTGTCCTTCATATATTTGTACATAATATAAATATTTTAGTGTTAGATTGTATATTGTATTTAATATGTATGAAAAAAGAATGAATACATAAATAAACATCCTCTCATTAGATAATAAATTGGACCTTGATTTTATAAAATAAATTACTGCTTGTAAGTCGAATCAGTCCTATGATTCTAAGAAAATTACTTATTAGATAAATTAGAACCTTAATAAGGTAATATGTTTTTGTACACATTTTTGTGTTAGCCAAGAAAAACAGCACTACAATATTTATTATATAATGTTTTTTAAGTGCTTGCTTATCAATTCTTAGCGTGTCGATGGCAAAAATATAGTTTTTTTCTTAAATCTGTTTTGCTCAAAATTCAGCAACGCGGATAGCATTCGCTGACGCAGCCATTAGGTTCTCACGTGTGCATACCCTGTCAGCATGCGGTGCAAGATGGGAGGTGAGCCATTGTCTTTAGAAAGACACCGCATACACACCGGACGTCAGAGCCTTCCATGATCCCCCACAGGTGTGTGAGGTTGTCCTCGCTGCGGCCTGCTTACGGATGTGGTGACCAAAATTTAATAAAAGACAAATACTATTCATGGCTTAAAAACTGGAATCTACGAGTATTAAATGGAAAAAAAATTCTGTCAGGTATCACTATAGTATATTATACTTTACATGTTATAAATTAAAGTCGCTTTTTGTATCTATCAGTGTGACCCCGTTACTCTTTCTTTATAAACCACGTTATGGATTTGAATGCGGCTTACACCATTGAAAATTTATTCCGGAAGGTTCAAGTGTATAATACGTAGTATTTTATAAACTGGACGTACAATTTCACAGGTTCTTATTATACTAGCGATGTGATTTGCTCTTAACCGCGATTTTGTAATGTCGTGAAAGCGAGGAACATATAGCATTTCGGTCATATAGCAGTTATTTGTTCGCTCGATCACTTTATTTGTATTTGAAATGATATTTCGACGTGAATATTAAGTTATTTCATAATGGTTAATAATTGATTATCCTCCTTGCTAATTTGTTTGTTTTTTTTACTTGTGGTACTCACCCAATTAAAAAAAGTTAAGATTTTGTTACTCGCAGTTTTATGATAAATCTGAGTTTTGATCACATTCGCTGTTATTTTTTATTCAATTACGAGTCTTATTTTAAAAACAGATTAATTTATTAATACACAATGCTTTTATTATTCATTACAGTTAGTCAGACTGGTATCGCAGTTTTCTGGTTAAAAATTATGTATAAAGTCTGTTACCCAAAGTTCAAAATAAAAGTAATTAAGTAGACACTCTGCTGTTGATTTTGTTCTTCCCGAGAGTTACGGTATACGATATTCAAAAGGGTAGCACGTGACCTTTAATCAATAAAGGGCCCTATAGCTAAAATGAAGGCCTTTTAATAAAATTCTAAGCCCTACAGTCTAAGCCCACGTCATCGTAAATAATTAATCATTTGACGTATTCAGTACTGCTAATTCATTTCAAAGCTGCAATAGCCAAACGGATGAACCACCCGACTGGTAAACTAGCCTCTAGAAGGCATGGCAAACCTCACTTTAATCAATCCAACTTATTGCAGTCCACTGCTGGACATAGGCCTCTCCCAGGCTGCGCCACAACACCCTGTCCTTCGCCTTCCGCATCCAGTCTGTCCCAGCCAAGCTTAAGGTCATCCGTCCATCTAAACTTCACTTATTGGACTATTATTAACATAGGTTGCAGAGTTAGCAAACTGAAGTGGTATTAGCGTGGCCATGTTCGTCGGAGGACCGATGGCTAGTGGAGCAGACGAGTCCTGGAGTGGAGACCGCGTATAGGCAAGCGTAGTGTGAGATGCCCCCCCCCCAGCTAGATGGATGGACGGCCTAAAGAAGGTAGCTGGGACGGACTGGATGCGGAAGTTAATGTTACATAAATTCGCTCGCTTGCTTGAAAAAAAAAGTTGTAACAAAACGTCGAGGGTTGTGCTCATTGTTCAGTACGTGAAAGGGGACATGAAGGGGCAAGGGTGAAGGAGACATTAGAGTGGCTCGTTGTTATGTTACAAGTAAATGCTCTAGTTTATACTCGTACTTACCTTAAGTTATCAGAATCTGTGTTTTAATGTGTACCTACATAAGTAAATAGTGTGCAAGTCTGTTATTGACGTAGACATTCGTTCTAGTTCACTGAAGTCCTTTATGCCCTTGTTTGTACTTATGTTTTTGAAAAGCCATTTAAATAAACAAATAACTTTCAGTTAGTCTGTCAATCCCAAAAGGTCCTTCAACCAATCCAAGTACAAAACCTACCGAATTGTTTTATACAAAATCATATTTATAACTTCTGTTCGGTTTTCTCGCACAAATATAAATGATTATCATAAACTATAATAAAGCTCACTTTACCCTGTTCCATTATTCACGGGTTTGGAAAACAGCCAAGAGACATAACTTTATTTTATTGGGTTGTCAGTTACTATATTGTAAAATAATCTCTTCGATGTTTTTTTTTTATTTAGGTAGTGCAATCTGTACTTCATGGTCTAAAATCGCATGCAGTATACACTGTGGCAGTAAGTGTTGTTTTATGTTTGTCCTTTATGTTATTGAGGAACAGATACAGGCAGAGTACATAGATGACGTGCCTACATCAGGATGTTAGGACAGATCTTACTTTCCATCTTGGTTTTAATTACTCTTTGCAACAAACAAAACGCTTGTTTACCCTGAGCAGTTTGGCAGAGATGTATTGAAGGAGCAATCCGGTCGGGTACCTGATGACAACAAATAGAGTAATTATTTAATCGTTAGGATACGAACTTCTCCTTCTTAGCGTGTCGCTGGCAATTTAAATGGACTCGACCCAGAATTCGGCGACGTGTTTAGCGCCATAACTGGCGGCAGAACGACACAAGCAGCAAACGAATTCACCCACAGAAAAAGATAGCGCCAGCCCAGTGAACCACATAACATCGGGCGATGCACATCACTTGGATAGGTCTAGTCATTGAAGAAGACTGTTGCGAGTGTGCTCCTTGTGCTTGATGTTCTTGCAGTTTTTGCTGTATATTAAAAACCTGTCCATAGTAACACCAAGATATTTAAGGCAGTTACACTACTGTGCTCCATGGTCACCCACCCCCCAAACAATGTTAAGTTTGCGGCCCGCTTCGGATACGAACTACATAACCTATACTAATAATATATCGAGTTAAAATTTGCAAGTTTGTATGGCTATGGAATGCTGATCTGATTCTGAAAATTCTTTCACTAATAGAAAGCCGAGTGTCTTAAGATATTTTATGCTAAAACAAGAAATTTCACGCGGACGAAGTTCGAAGACAAAGTATATTTTTTAAAGGGTCTTTCCAAAAATATACTTTGCCCGAAAGTTTGTCGGCGTGAATTTTTTTTGGGCGAAGACTAAAATATACCATGAAAAAATATCAGAAACAAGTAGGTTAACCTGGCGCTGAAAACATTGTTTATTGTTCTTCCTCTTTAAACTTCACGATCTTTCAGATGTAAAAGTTTTCAGCTCCCGCATAATTAGTTAAGTATAGTTTAGTAGTTAGTAAACAAAGTTTCAAACAAGTTGTTACACTGAAAGCCGATACTTCCACCACTCTTGTCTATTACTCTTTGTTTTAGTTCGTGAGTGGGTTTTAAAAGTTAATAAAGGGAATAGGCGGGTCTCTGAATAATACATAATACCTATTGCGCAGAAAATTACTTTAAAATTGATGCAAAGGAAAAATGTGGTTATCTAGCATTGTCACTATCACTTGCGTATTATATTTAGCGACATGTCTTCTGTATGTTGTCTTACCAAGGGGTATCGTGGTACCCAGTAACTTACTGGCAGTCGCTCCATGTAAAATACTGGTATTCAGCTGCATCCGGTGAGACTGAAATCCGACTCCAACATAGTTGGTAAATGGTTAGGATGTCTTCGGTATGTTCTTGCAACAAAATTTGCGCTATTATAGATCTACATATTAAAAATAAAATAAATCTTAATTTCATTCACTGGTCTCCTCTCTGTGCAGGGGGCACAGAGGGGAGGCCTGTGAAAATTTGTAAGAGAAAGAGAGTTAATTATTCTTAAATCTTCTGTTACTATATGTTTTTTAAGAATATTTTGCTCAATAATTAAGATTTAAACAACTGAAGTGTTAACCGACTTTTGTTGCTGACCGTACCTACCGGTATATGTTACCTAGTTTTAACTGTTAAAATATGTATCGAAATGGAAAAAGAAGTTGCTTCTATTCTGCGTTAAAATATCCAAAATTATCGAGATTTCAAAAAAGTCCTGATAAGAAAGCTACTTTATAATTAATGTAGGTACTCTGCGTTGAAATTACCATTTTTTTCGAAAGTATAAAATCTTGATATGAAAATGCTACAATATGTTAATGTAAGTTCTACCATGACGATACAAATTGGATATTTTGGACTACAAAACTTCCAAAGGCAATTGAAATTAAAATGCAAAAGCACTTAGAGTAAATATAGCTCTAGCGAGACTCATAATGCAGACGTTGTACAGAACACTAGTGTAATAATATCGCCCTAGTAAATGGGACCGCAGTAAACTAGGAGCAGAATACAGGGTGGCAGGGACATCGACGCGCAAACTGAAAGAAAGAAAAGAAAGAAAAATATTTTATTCTGCACAAACAAAACGCACAGTTACAAATAAAAAATAATGATAACTGTAACCATGGATTCAGCGCATGAGTTTAGATTCCATAGCGTCCAAGTCTTTCGTCGGTTATTAAAAAAAAATATTGCTGTTCCATACATTATGACCTCGTAGGTATTGCACTTTTCTATGAAACAGACGATTTTTTTTTTGATAACCGACGAAAAATTTCTACGCTATGGGGTCTAAACTCATGTGCTGAATCCATGGTTACAGTTTGAGCGTCGATGTCCCTGCCACCCTGTATACAGGGTGATCCATGAAGGTTGGTCAGTATGTGAAAACCTAAAACTTAAAGTTGCGTACCCTTTACTTCATTTTTTGAAAAAAAAAAAGAATTAAAATGGACACATAACATAACATCACGCCTTTTGTACCCGAAGGGTAACGCAGAGGTGTTAGTACCCCCCTAGTACCTACGCCAGTTCTAAATTCATACTTCATACTTTGTTTTGCAGTTCTTCTAGTAAAATTGAATACCACAATAAAACACCGTTCAATTTTTTGATACGATCCCGAGTCGAGCGAAAATAAAAAAAAAATTTTTTTTTTTTTAATATCGAATGCGAAAACGAAGTACGGCCGCGGGCAGGCGATGCAATGCGACGGGTTGGGTTGGGGGGAACAAGAAAGTTCTCGCGGACGAAGTCACGGACAGAAGCTAGTATTATTAAAATAGGGAACTAATTCTTCTTCTTCCATCCCTAAGTTGCAGTTCTATCTGGGGTCAGGAGGCCTAAAAAGGCCATAAAAGGCCAAGGTCAATATTTAAACTGTAGAAAAAGAAAAATAAAAAATCAATTTGATTAATAAAAACTTGAAACCGATAAAATTACGGTTTTTATTTTTTTCATGCGGAAATGTTTACACCAAAATATGAAATGAAATTTTACGAAAATTAGAGGAATTGTTATTATCTGCTGGGAATTTAAGAAATTAATAGTTTTTAGAGGTATTGCTTAAAATGGCCTTTTTAGGCCCCCTGGTCTTCTTGTACAGCGGCCCTAGGATGGTCTGTCCTAGGTTGTCATAAGAGTTAAGTTCTGCGCTTTCATCTTCCTCTCTATAATGGACCCCCATGTGAGGGAGTCTTCCTCTTCTCAGGCGTGTCATAGGGATATTCAGGACTATTTTTGCTGAGAATTTATCATCTCTTATCATTTCGTGGCCATACCATCTAAACCTGATTTATTTTAGTTTGTCCATTATTGGCACCACTCCAAAAGACCCTCAATCAACTCAGCAGTCCACTGCTGGATATAAAACAATGCTGGATATATAAAAAAAATACTAGGCCTCTCTCAAGCTGCGCCACAACACTCTGTCCTTGGCCCTTCGCCCTCCGCCTTCAGTCTGTCCCAGCCACCTTCTTTAGGGCGTCCGTCCATCTAGCCATCTAAAGATCCTAATAAGGAAAATTAGTACCTTATTTCAGAAAAATAAACTAGCTCATGAAAATATTGCTAAAATTCAGAAATATTCACTTAAACTTGGCTACCTAGCCTACCTACCTACCTAGCTAACTAATTTTTGCATAATTTTCAAGAGCTAGTTATTACGTAAAACTTAATTAGGTATGAGGCAGTCCTCGCTCTAAGCACAACTACTTTTTTAAGTATAATTTCTAGCTTAAAACTTTGTAATTCAAATTTTAGTATATTAGTTACAAAAGCTAATTTAATAATGATGTACTCTCATTTCATCGTTCTCGAGTGTGAACTACCTAATAATAATAATAATATCCCTGGACATTTCACACAGCGCCATCTAGTCCCAAGCTAAGCAACCTAATGCTTGTGTTATGGTAACAATATGGCTGATAAACTACTGAATGAAAGTCAGCTCTCATGTACTTCAAAGCGATTCACATTTTAAAAACTACGTTGTTTATGTCGGATATATTTTCGGTGAAACGGAAGATAAAAAACAGTAACATATGCATCTCTAATGGGTTTAAAATAAATAAAGTTCAGGCGGATAGTTTTACCTCATCATTCCAGGTCTACCAAGGGATATCGCGTTACGAAGTAACTGGGTCGTAGAGATCAGATGGCCAATAAAAGACCAAAATCTAGTCGCAATCTCATCTCAGCGACAATCAATGTCAATAACTTCTCAAAAATTTAGGGAAATTAGAGATATTTTTGACAGATTGAGATTGAGATCAGACTGGGAAGAACGTTCGTAAAATTACGAGATTTTCCCTTCAGATAGACAATCGCTCCATGTCAAATGCTGGTTATCAGGTGCATCCTGTTAGGCTAGAAGCTGACCCTAACACAGATGAGAGAAGGCTAGGCAGATGATGCTCTTTGGTACATGTCGATAAAAAAAATACTTTAGTTTTCGATATAAAATCTTTCACGTAATCCAACTCCCTCTGCCATATCCCTCTAGTTCTGTCTTTACTAGCAGTTTAAGTACTAGTTATACTTTGTAGGTACTGCGGAATCATAAAGTAAAAGAAATTCAGACTACTAACGGCTAATCTTAGGAACCCATTTGATCCGAAGATAATGGTTTGTTAAAGATAATTATCCCCTGTAAGTACTAGGTATTATAGCATAATCAGCCTTTAACGTTGCCATCGTTAGGACACAGGACTCCTCTCTGTAAGAGGGAGTGGGCCGTTATCCACCACGCGGGTCCAGTGCGGGTTGGGGATGTCACATGTTTAGAAAGAAAGAAAATACATTTATTTACGTTTATTTATTTGGTTTTGATAAGGGGCTTGTGGCTTAGTAATAACAGCCGCACGGGTCAATCGATCAGGTTAAGCTACGCTTGCCGTGGTGGATCCGTGGATTGGTGACTATCTTTACATATCAAAACCCCTCCGTGCCTCGGAAAGCACGTTAAACCATTGGACCCGGCTGTTGTTCGTGGATCTTTGGCAGTTGTTACGGGTAATCAGAAGCCCGAAAGTCTGACAATCGGTCTTACCAAAGGGTTTTAACCCAGTAACTGGGTTGTGAAGGTCAGATAGGCAGTCGCTCCATGTAAAATACTGGTATTCAGCTGCATCCGTTTGGACTGGAAGTCGACCCCAACATAGTTGGGAAAAAGCTAGCATAGCAGATTGATTGATGTTTTATTTGATGTTTCCTCACGATGTTTTCCTTCACCGTTTTGAGAGCAGTTGGTGATGATATAAATAACACAAAGTAAAGTGATTGGCTAGATTTGAACCCACGACCTACAGCTCGTAAGTTAGGGCCGTTAGCACTAGGCCATCACTACACCTGCTGTTTTAAAATCTATATTCTGTACTAAGTCTGACAAGTAAATCTGTTTACTTCAAGTTTTCCAAGGAGGTTTTGTTATTTATAGACTTGAGTAATTATGTAGTCTGCAAAGTTTTGAATCAATTCAACGATAATGACTGAAGAACAAGAACGGAAGATTGAAGTAGGTAAGCCTTTGATTTTTGATAAACTGTTATACCCTAAATCTGTAGGGGTTAATGCTAGATCAGAGCCTCGTCGGCGCTGCCAGTTATTATCTACTTCTCGGCTGGAGACGTGATCTTTCTGAGGCAGTTGTCACTCAGCTCCGAGAAATTGCAAATTCAATAAAAACGCGGGGTTTAGTAAATCGTCAAATCTATAGCTTTGTGACAGCTGCAGCAGATTATTCATATCCGGCGACGCGTGAGTCGTTGCCCGGAATGTTACCACTTCATATATTTCATGTTTATTATACCATCTTTTTGTAATGTACCTATATTTTATTTTATTTCTTATTTTGACTGTTGTTTTTTATTTATATCGAATCGTATGCGGCACCGGCTTTCGCTGAAAACCAACACTGGGGGTCTGTCTCGTATAGTCTTAGCATTATGCTGAGTGATGGCCGTTTTGCGTGGATGTGACGCATGTTTTTCTTTTTGTTTTTTTTGTGTTTGATTTTTATGCGTCATGTTTAGCGCAAATAAACGTATTTTCTTTCTTTCTTTCTAATTTAGATCCGTTTTCCGCGCCCCGTCGCGTGGCGCATTGTAGTGTGTAATGGCAGTGATCCCCCTTAGTCTAAAACACTGAAGTATTGAAACTTCTGAGTTCTGATTTTCATTAAAATATTCTTGGAAATTCGATAGAAATCCATCTCCTTCTCTTCTCTCGACTATTACATTGATATTGTAAGCAGGACTTCAGTATAACCATATTTCACGATTGACACGAAAATAAGAGGACCATATTTCATAAGATCCCGTTTAATATACCTAGGATATTTCATAGTAACTAGAAATTAATATAAAACTAGGTGTTTCCGTAGGAACCGAAGGAAAAAAAACCGGCCAAGTGCGAGTCGGACTCGCCCATGAAGGGTTCCGTTACGTTACGATTTATGACGTATTAAAAAAAAACTACTCACTAGATCTCATTCAAACCAATTTTCGGTGGAAGTTTATATGGTAATGTACATCATATATTTTTTTTAGTTTTATCATTCTCTTATTTTAGAAGTTACAGGGGGGCAAACTATTCAGTTTAGAAAAAAATGATATTAGAAACCTCAATATCATTTTTGAAGACCTATCCATAGATACCCCATACGTATGGGTTTGATGAAAAAAAAAATTTGAGTTTCAGTTCTAAGTATGGGGACCCCCAAAATTTATTGTTTTTTTTTCTATTTTTGTGTGAAAATCTTAATGCGGTTCACAGAATACATCTACTTACCAAGTTTCAACAGTATAGCTCTTATAGTTTCGGAAAAAAGCGGCTGTGACATACGGACGGACAGACAGACAGACAGACAGACAGACATGACGAATCCATAAGGGTTCCGTTGCCATTTGGCTACGGAACCCTAAAAAAGAAAATCTTACTAAAATTTTGATCTACCCACGCAAGTTTTTTTAAGGAGAGTACTCACTGGGAGCGTACACGTGTAAAAAAGGTAAAAGGCAACACTTGCTCGATTATACCGCCTATTTGTGCGGCTTACATAAGGTCACGTCCAAACTGAAAGCGATCGTCGCGCTCTTTTGTATAAATGTAACATATTGGCGCGATCAATACAGTCGTGTATGTACATCATTATTCAGGTAAGCAATCACGTAATCGCGTATGACTGTCGCTTTCGATTAGGACGCAGGGTAAGGATGCAAAGAAAAATCTTGCTATTGATCATAGCCGTCGGATTACATTCCTCTATCGACCATCGTTGTAAAATGATCAAAATTATCTACTCAAATACCTGCTAAGACATACAAGGCAAAACGATTTTATGTAAATACTGAATAATAATCTAAAATTTACTAACAGAAAATGCGCCTCTAACCCTTCGGCCTAGAAGCATGAAAAGCGCAAAAGCGCAAGGGTTCCATAAACAGCATATCCTGGAGGAGGCCTGTGTCCCAGCGGTGGGAACACGACGTTGTGTTAACGAGCGACGAGATATTTGCTGGGTTTTATTAATTTATGTTATTATTTTTATCCAAAATTTGCTAAACTTTTATTTTATTTGTATTTTATATTAATAATTTCCGATTAATTTTAAATTTTTATTTTTATCCGACATTGTGTTGCTTATTTTCATTTGACATTGTACTTTATTATTTGATGACATTGTATTTATTTTTATATTGTAATCATTTTTATGTATCTCGTTCTCGTGTTTCGTAACTTGTGATTTGATTTTAATAAGGGAGAACCTGAAATAAATTGATCTTATTTTTATTTTTTTTATATATCAGAAACGTGTGGTCATATTAAGGGCGTAAAGATCCTCAAACTGAACAATTTTCTCCAGCCAAGCCGGAGAAGCACAGAACCGGTCGAAGTTGAGGTGCTTGGGGAGGTCTATGTCCAGCTGTGGATATCTTTCGGCTGAAATAATGAAGATGACAGATATTTTTTTAGTTTATAGTGTGCACACTGTCTTATAATAGAAGTATGGCTTTGTTAATGACCATCAAATTAAGTAGAATCTTACCCCCTTATTTATAAACGTTGCTTAAAGTTAAGAGACGTTTAAACGTCAAAAATGTATGGTTAAACAGTATAAATAAACCCCTATAAGTATTGAAATTAATGGTTCTTCAGGTTTCTTGATAAATTGTTGGACGTTTGTATTCATTTATGTTTATAAAATTTGCGACGATCCCAAAAATTCTATTTATCATTTACCGGGGCTGACACAAAATGTAAACCTCTGTTAGAACCGCGTATTATAAGAAATCCTTTCTTAAGCCCACTTCTATCTTGAGTAATTAATAAGGCTTTACGTCGTCTATCAGTCACCAAGTTTTATTAAATGACTAGCATTTTCCTTTGGTTGTTTTCGGCTGCGTCCTATCGTCCTAACGATAAGCGTGCGAGCACGCGATTTTTGCGCTCTTTTACATACATAATTTGCATATAATTTTTCCAGTGCTGAAACAGGCCTCCTCTCTGTGAAAGGGAGTGGGCCATAATCCACCACGCGGGCCCAGTGCGGGTTGGTAGATGTCACATATCTTCGAACTTTTGCTTCTAGAACAAACTGGTTTCCTCACGATGTTTTTCTTCACCGTTTTGAGAGCAGTGGTAATTAAATTACATAAAAAAAGTAAAGTGGCTGCCTGGAATCAAACCCACGACCTACTCTCGTAAATCGGAACAAATACCACTGGGCCAGTACTGCTCTTTTCTATGAATATATATATACATATATATTTTAAACGTTGCCCCACTCTAGGAATTACACTTGTATCGTGGATGCGTTTACAAACATTTAAACTCACATACACAAGCAGCCAGGCCTGGAACAACTACCTGTAGACAATACAGAGAATCGAACCCGCGACACGCAGCGCAGCAGTCGATCGCTCAGTCACTGCGCCAACCGTGTCGTCAAAAATATGACATATTCGCGCGATCAATCAAGTCGCATAAGTACGTCATTTTTCAGGTAAATGATCGCGTGTTCGTGATATGATTGCTTTCGTTTAGGACGCAGGCTTATACAAACTTGAACACCCTATTTGACATTTCTGTTTTGTATAACACTTTCTTAGATGGCTCTAAAAACTTATACAATTTGTAGACGTCCAAATAATGAACTAACTGGAGAGAAGATGGGCCCGTGGCTAAATAATAACAACCGCACAGGTCGATTGGTCAGGTTAAGCTACGCTTGCCGCGGTTGGTCGGGTGGAAGGGTGACCATCTTTACATACCGAGACCCCTCCGTGCCTCGGAAAGTACGTTAAGCCGTTGGTCCCGGCTGTCATTCGTGGATCTTTGACAGTCGTTACGGGTAGTCAGAAGCCCGAAAGTCTGACAACCAGTCTTACCAAGGGGTATCGTATTACCCAGTAACTGGGTTGTGGAGGTCAGATAGGCAGTCGCTCCATGTAAAATACAGGTATTCAGCTGCATCCGGTTAGACTGGAAGCCGACCCCAACATAGTTGGGAAAAAGGCTAAGCAGATGGTGATGAGACGTCATAATAATGGTTTCTGAGATTTCGTGATTGGTCAGTCAGTAAGGGGTATATTTAACTTGAATAAATACTGCTTTTATGTACGACTAGCTGCACCCCGCGGTTTCACCCGCATAAGATTCGATCCCGTAAGAATATTGGGATAAAAAGTATCCTATATGTTAATCCTGGTTATAAACTATCAGTGTGCCAAATTTCATCCAAATCCGTTCAGTGGTTTTTGCGTGAAAGAGTAACAAACATCCATCCATCCATCCATCCATACAAACATTTACGTTTTAGGTACAATAGGTACATTTAGGTCCATGACGCACACTCACAAGCAAATGTGTATGTACTTGTAAAATTATTGACGCGAAAATTCTTGTGACTAAGTTTATTTCTAGACTAGATTTTGCCCTTGGCTTCACCCGCGTGGAGCTCAGAAAACGACCCGGGATAAAAGTATCCTAGGTCCTTACCCAGTCTACATGTGTGCAAAGTTTCATCGAAATCCGTTCAGCCGTTAAGGCGTAAAAAGGTGTCAGACCAACAGACAAACGGTTACTTTCGCTTTTATAAAATTAGTATGGCATATGGATTTACCAATATTAATTCATGAAATAATCAACGAAAATGCACTGAACGTCCATAGTTCCCACCGCGTGACGTCATTCATTTCAGCTGCCATCTTGAAGTTTCCTAGCTTTTGTCACCACGTTTTCCAATAAATCTTGGCAAGTGCCTTGGGGTCAACTGAATTGGAACCGATTTTTGCTTTATTTAAGTTGGTATTTTCATACGTAGTGCAGCGATAAAAGCTCGGACTGAAGCGGGTCTCCTGAATAAACTATTTCTGTATCAAGCGACCTTTTTTTATTTAAAAACTACCTTGTCTGCGGCTTTTTCCGTAGGGAATTATGGCAAAAAGTACCCTAACTGATGTCAAAGTCTACCTGTATGCCAAATTTCATCCAAATCAGATGTTTTTGCGTGATTGAGTAATATGATGAGTTAGTGTAGTGTAAAAAAGTGTAGAAATAATAGTGATAATGACACACATGTTATAAAACATGAACAAAGTGCTTATTTATCATCATATCAGACTCTAAGAAAATGGAACGGACATGTGTAAAGCACAATCAACACTATTCTAAGTTTAAAATAATTATCACGTTAAAAATTAAGTTAGATTTAAATTGCTTATTAGTCTTTTAGGCTCGATTGTAATTAATTATTAAGGACCTGGTAATTATTAATAAAGGATAAAAAAAATGAATGATGATGGTGAATAATTTTGAAAGATATTGTTAATCGATTGCTTCAATGTTCGAAAAATTTGTATGTTAACGCAATGAATGCTGTTGAACTGTCGAAGTGAAAACCACTGCTACTGTTGCTGTTTTACGCAATGTATAACACGTCACTTAGAACCAACTTTGTTAGGATTCCTAACAGGAAAGTTTGTATAACGTTTCCTATAGTGTACGTAACTACAAACAAAATAAAAATATGTGGTAACTTAACCTACTCGGGGGTACATTCTTAGGGTTTCTAATAAAACATATAATTACCACAGCTGCGCGTGGTTCCTGATTGCTTTTGTTATTAATATGCTTTTATTATTAGAATTTCCGTTTTATTGGTCCATAGTCTACGACTCAAGTGCATTTTATCTATTTTAATATGCAAATAATTATTTTGATGATATATGCTATACTCATAAGTTTGTTATTTGACAGAGTAGACAGTATAAATTGAATTTATCATGCGTTTGTCAATTTTCCATTATTTGATGATTTGATTTTTAATGTTCTCTCATCTCACCATCATCTGCATAGCCTTTTCCCAACTACGAGTATGTTGGGGTCGGCTTCCAGTCTAACAGGTTGCAGCTGAATACCAGTATTTTACATGTAGCGACTGCCTATCTGACCTCCACAATCCAGTTACTAGGTAATACGGTAATCTTTGGTAAGAATGGTTGTCTATTTTCGGGCTTCTGACGACCCGTAACGACTGTCAAAGATCCACGAATGACAGCCGGGATCAACGTCTAAACGTGCTTTCCGAGGCACGGAGGGGTCTTGGTATGGAAAGATGGTCCCTTCCACGGACCAACCGCAGCAAGTGTAGCTTATCCTAATTGATCGTACCGTGCGGCTGTTATTACTTACCTCTCATCTCACCATGAAGCAGTTCGGACTATTCTGAACATGGTGAGACAAGATGATGGTGGAGGGTGGTGATGGTGGTTCAAGTCATGACAAAAATACCAATTAGCTGGTCAGTACGATGGTACCTGGGGTGACTGTCAAGGGTGCCCCTATCGTTCACATAAGTGTCGCTAAAAAGCCTTATATAATCTACTATTCGCTGTCCCTGATTTATTTAAGTTAATTAATAATTCAATATCGTAAATGAGCCGCTTCGAGTTCAGTGGCACGATTTAAAACCACTCAGCGTAATAAAACAAACCTCTTTTGCTGCAGAACAAATGTTTTGTCATTACCTACAGGTAATTATTTCGTTTACCTTTTGTTTTGAAATCACCTGTCTCACCTTCAAGTTTGAGAGAAAAAAAGTCATTCCATCACGTAGAACCAATTTATCATAAATTCTAAACTGCAAAAAGATTATCTTGCTGCTAATGAAAACTGCTAGTGCTTTTGAGATTCATTGTTGTTTAGCAAAATGCTAATGAAAATACATAAATTAATCAATAAAGGATTATATTTTCATTTTTTTTCTCCTGTGCTTATCTCAATTTATTTGGGGTTGGCACCACGTCTTTTTCTTCCAGGGTTTTATATTGTTTCGTAAATATTTTTTGCTGCACACTGTTATTTATATTCAAATTTTACTTATTGTTTAAATTGACGTTATTTCACGGTGAACAAATATCCACTTTATTTTAATGGTAATTAAGTTGATTTCAGAATGATTAGCACAATTGTTATAAAAAAGTTATAAACATGTTTGAAGTTGCAGCGTAAAATGAGCTTTATAATGCAATAACTAAGTTATTTTTCCGTAAACTCATATTTGTTTACATTTTTGGCGAATATATCGCAAATGCAGATTAGGTAATTTATAAGTACATACTAAATTGATTGACGTCAATCATTGGTCTAGAGGACGCAAACGCTATTGCTAAGCATGAGGCCCTGGGTTCCATTCCCAGGTCAGGCAAAGTGGTATTGAGTTTACAAAGCTGGGGAAATGTGGATGTATTGTAGGTACACCTCTGTCTATCCCGTCAGGGGATACAGGCGCGATGTTATGTTATATAAATAAAAAATATATTTTTATTTCATGCTTGTGCCTCGACCAAAGAAATTTTGCCTTCCATTACAAGGTGCATTATTTTTTAAATTTACATCAATTTTTAAGCTTGGTATGTACAGACGCTAGCACATCAAGCTACTACAATCTGTCAAATTCCTTTAATAGATTTTCAACTTTACCGCTAAAGCATTAAGGTTCAAAGTAGATTGGGAAAATTTTACAGTTTCGGGTAGCTTGACCTGCCGGCGTCTGTACCAACCTAAAACAAATACATCCGAATTCGGTGCGGGTATTTCAAATTCAATAAATTAGGCACAGAAAGTAATTAAATTGTTTTCGCTTGAATGAAAGTCTAATGAAGTCAAATTGTTTGATTTCATTAGAGTTTCATTTGTTTCGATGAATTCAAAATGACCGTTTGGTTAAATAATTAAAGCCATTTTATTTAAGTGAAAGCCATTTTAAGGATCGAACAATTTTGTATTGGGAATTCAAAGAACCCGTTACAAAATTAAAAATAACCGTCCAAGTGAATATTCCCAGTCGCCCCCACATGGATTGCCACCAGGTGGCAATCGGGAATAAAATTCCCGGTTGCCACCGGGTGGCGACTTTGTTTGTATGTCTTGTTTGTATGTATGTCCCTTTGTTTCAGTATGTCCCTAATAATATCACTTATCGACTAATAAAACCACATTGAAAAAGTCTGACCGCCAACCCCCTCATCACGGCCGTAAGACAGACAACGATGGATGGCGATCCACGCCGCAGTGTACAGCAATTTGCAGTGGGGGCAATAAGCTCTCAGTCGCCACCCGGTAGCAACTGGGAATTTTATTCCCGATAGCCACCTGGTGGCAAACCATGTGGGGCGACTGGGAATATACCTCAAAATCAACGCACAAAGAAAATAAAACATGTTTTTTTTGGGATAAAAATTTTGAAGTTTTACAATCAATAGATATCGAGTGATCTATTCACTCACTTGGCTTTGGCTCGGCTCGGCTCGAAGAAGCTTATGACCAGTTAGCTATAAGCTTCTTAATATATTCGATCAACCCGTGCGGTAACAACCGTACTTAGTTAAATACGGCTGTTACCGCACGGGTTGATCGAACATATTAAGCCACACCTTGCCGAGGTTGGTCCGTGGACGGGTGATCTTTACATACTAAGACCTGCTGTCATTCTGGATCTTTAATAGTCATAACTGATCGACAGAAGCCCGGGAGTCTGACAACCAGTCTTATGAAGGGGTATCGTATTACCCAGTAACTGGGTTACGGAGGGCGGATAGATACTCGCTCCAAGTATAATACTGATATTCAGCTACATCTGGTTAGACTGGAAGCCTACCCATAGCCGACTCATAGTTGGGCTAGGCAAATAGATTTTTTTGAGTTACAGAGTGATCTATTATAAATTCTAAGAGCACTTAAGTGCAGTCTAGACCTGGATAGCCGATATGAATTGATAAGTTTCTTTCTTATTATACTTATTTATACAGAATTAAAATGAAATAACTGTTTGAAAAATAATTGATAAAAATATTATAAGTATCTTTTGGCAAACTAAAATATGGCGCCGAAGAATTCATCACATCGCTGTCGAATGGTTACGAGAAGTGTCAACCAACTTTGGCGGACACGCGACGGGTTGCGGTAAAAGAACCAAATTGCCCGATCTTTATTGAATTTGTATGTAAAAAATCACGACATCGTCATCATCATGTGACATCTACCAACCCGCACTGGGCCCGCGTGGTGGATTAATACCCATTCCCTCTCACAGAGAGGAGGCCTGTGTCCCAGCAGTGGGGACATTATAGGCTGATTATGTATGTATGTAAAAAATCGCGCGGAGGTGCGTTATTTGCGCCATTGCGCGTGGCGCTTGTACTGTGTGATCCGCCTGAAGTTTAGATAACTATCCGCATTCTAAGTTATTGGTTAGTGGACCTCGTAATTGTTTTAACACCTTCGACAACAATTCTCAGTTAATTAAAACTTCGCTAAGGTGAAAACTATCTCACTGTCACTATACGTATTATTAGACCTTATAGTTTTATGAAGCGAAAGTAATATTAAAGCTTAGGGTAGTAAAGCGAGGTAAGTTAGATAAAGTCGATTATACATTAACATATTCTAGTTCAACATTTTACTAGTTTCTAGTAAATAATTTGATGTAAAAAATTAAAAAAAAAAAAAATTAAACCGCCGAAAATACTGAAAAGCAATAAATAATAAAACATTTATATTTTACTTTAAAAACTAATTCTTAAACTAATGTAAGTATACCTAAGTAATTTCGAGTCGGCGCCAAACAATCACTCTAAACAAAGATCACTAAATTGCTTTAAATTTAAACGGCGCCGACTCAAAATTATTTAGGTATACTTACATTAGTTTAAGAACTTAGTTTTTAGGTTAAATAAAAAGGTTTATTTTTTTGGCCTTTCAGTTTTTTCGGCGGTTTAATTTTCTTTTGAAAAAGTTTTTATTTTATAATTTTTTGTGGCTATAATCTACTAATTGTTTGCCAAAGGGCGCCTATGGGGCACTGAGTGAACAATAAATCACCCCTATTTTCCCACCTTTTTTTTTTTGAGGATGGGAAATCATCAAATGACTCCTCCCGCTCTGGGTGGAGCAGGAGGGAGTGTCAGACTCTTACTAACTAAAACCCACCCGTTATAGTACCCCTTAGGGTTGGAATTTTTTTCCAAATTTATATGGGCTCTTTCCAATAAAAAAAGAATTATCAAAATTGGGACAACTCTGTTAAAAGTAATGCGTGGTCATAAAAAAAAATATATTGTATATATATACACGTCGACTTGAGAAACTCCTCCTTCATGCGCGTGGCCGCGTTATTCCTGTGGCGTGTTATCTGCGCTCCATTGCGTGGCGCGTTATCTGCGCTCCGTTGCGTGGCGCGTTGTAGTGAATGATCCTCTTAAGGTTTAGATAACTACCCGCATTCTAGTTTATCAGCCAATTGACCTCGTAATTGCTTTAACATCATCGACAACAATTCTCAGTTAATTAAAACTTTGCTAAGGTGATAACTATCTCGCTCAAAGCAAATAGACCTTGTCGGTTTATGACGTGAAAGTGATATATTATTCAACCTTAGCGTAGGTAAGGTAGCTAAGGTCAATTATACAATGACATAAATTATGTAAGGTTTGGTAAATAATTTGTGACCTATCTAGCTGTTCAAACAGCTGACCTTTATTGGACACTTAAAATCACGTCATGTTGTTACAAGGCCACATAAAACACTTGAGTATAAAATGTGTGTGTTATTATGATGTTAGAGTATAATAGACTTACAAGCACAGACATTGTGTGGTTTATGATTCATAACATTATTGTTCATTAAATTTATACTGCCCATTTCTTGAAACAATCTTACTTACTCCCCAGTTTTTGATGGACCTAGTTCACTTGATTTCGCAAGAAAGTATTACCAGAAGCATTTACAACAAAACTAAACTTAAACATGGAATATACAGGGTGGCAGGGTTAACAACGCGCAAGCCGTTACTATGGATTCAAATTTTTCGTCGGACAGTAAAAAAAAAATTTGCCGTTCCAAACATTTTGACCCCGTAGGTATTGCTCTTTGCTATGAAACAGCAGATTTTTTCTTTGATAATCGTCGAAAAAGGTCTACGCTAGGGGGTCTGTCATGTGTTGAATTTATGGTTACAGTTTACAACGTCGATGTCGCTGTCACCGTGTATTATGAATTTTATGTCTGCGCAGTTTTTATTATTAAGAAAATTTTAACATTCAGGCTTCGTAAATACATCAAGCATAGGCCCATTTACACGATGCAATGAAGTTTATTGCCTGTAGCACACCATTACATTACCATACCAAGTTGAACTCGTAAAAATGTATCAAAAAACAAAGGACAGATAGTCAGCGGCAGAAACGGTTTTTTCGTACATTTTGTACGGGACGATTTCTAAAGTAACGAAGTGGTGAAGGGCAGGCGTTTTGGGGGACTGTCTTATGTAATTTATACGTTCGAAAAGTGATGATTGTTTCTCAGCCTAATTTGAATAAATGACTTTTGATTTTGACATAACTATTCTTCTCCTGTTGTCGTCAGCGTGTTAGTAGATCAATGTTGGTCTAAAACTGGGCCCTAAATTCACTATGACCACTTAACGATTCCTTCCTTCGAAACCACGTCATTTCCTTAGTTAATCATTTCATCTGCTATTAACGTATTCTCTATGACACAAAGGCGTGGGTTGAACTGTCAAATTACTTGTTGTCCGTATTGACAATCCGATTCCTTGCCGCGAACGAGACACGATATTGACGTGGTTTGCACGTGGTAAGATTTCGCGGGGAATAATACAGAATTGGGGCCCAGAACTTAGAAACAACGCGTTATACGTTTTTCAACTTTAAGAAGTAACAACTTCAAACACTGCTGCATAAAACTAGTAACAAGAAAATGAAAGCTTGCGCGCTCACAAAGATCCCTCGACAAGCTGTTTGCAACTAAGACTTCAATAATTCCGATATTATAACAATTTTCATAAGATTCCGCGTACTATTTTCTCGCAGAAGAGACTTATATTCGCTTTACTCTAGAGTCAATAATATATTGGCTCTCGGCGCTTGAAACTACAGGAACAATAATAAATATTTTATAAGAGCTATCGTAAACTTCACCACTATTGTTGGCGTATGAAAGTAGATCAGAATCCACCTGAGATTCTATCAAAGATACTTATGTTGGAATAGGCAAAACTAATAAATAATAAACAGCCCATCATGCTCCCGCTGCTGGGACACAGGCTTCCTCTCTGTGAGAGGGAGTGGGCCGTAATCTATGTGGGTTGGTCATGTCTTCGGATTTCTGGTTCTAGGACATGCCGGTTTTCTCACGATGTTTTCCTTCACCGTTTTGAGAGCAGTGGTGAAGAAATTATTTACAAAAAGTTAAGCGGTTGTCTAAGTTCGATAAGCGACCGAAAAGTTTATGTCAATCCCGTTGAAAGTCGTTTTAGAAATACGAAACACTTACTTATCGAATGCCATTTGCGCGATTCGCGGTCTGAATATAATTACATAGATTCGCGAATCTTTTTTATTCATATTGATGCACCAAGGGGTACATCACTATGAATCGATTGACTTTTTAATGTAAGTATTGTATCCCTTAAAAATATTATCGAGAGGCCTTAAAAATAAAAACAGCCAAATTAATATCATTATTTAAACACAACACAAATACCTTGAAATTATTCACAAGCTCTACATAAGTCCTACAAGCGCTTGCCTTGTTTATTTGTACAAAAGGAAAAGGTATGTTAACAATGGTGGTGGGTGGAATATGTTGCGTGGTTGGAAAATATACGCCGCCACACGGCTTCTCACATAAGTTCCAAAGCTAGAGCTTTGGAACACGCTTTCGAGCTCGCGCCGGATTCGCTTCAGTATGGATTTGTCTCGTCTTGGTATTTGGTATGAAGTGTGAAGTGGGTCTGAAACAATTATAGCTCCCACAGCAGTTACTGTAATTAATAAATGTTTGTTGTTCCAGGCAATATCGGATTTCTTGCTGGGTGTATTCTGCCTTCCATTCACTCTGGTCGGGCAGATCTACAGGCGGTTCCTGTTCGGAGCACTGCTGTGCAAACTCATTCCGTTCCTACAGGGTGAGTTATTCAATTGTTTCTTTGTATGTAAAGCCAGAGAAATTAATTTTCTAGGTGCCTTTTTAAATTGTCTGTTAATTAAAATAACAACTGCCATTCTTTGACAGTTGTATAAAGTTGATATAATACGGCAAACTGACGCAGTGTGTCAATTTGTTTAACAATTAATTTCTCTGACTGTACCTAGGTAGGAACTTAAGAGATGGAATTGGCTGATGTTCAGTCATGACAGAACTGAAGAAGCCTCTGACTAAATCGGCCCTTAAAATGTGAAACTAACTTAGCACATAACATCTTTCTACCTGTACAATAAGTAGTTCGCCCGTCTTTTTAACATTTCTACAAATTGAATTAGAGAGGGATTAGGGAAAGGCCGAAATTCGTTTCACTACCGGTTTAACCGCACTTCAACGGTTTGTACCGCACTTCAATATTCGGCTAAAATCCGGTAAAAATCGTTTGTGCCCAGTTAACTGCGGCATCAGTGGCATTATTTAGGTAATTTAAGGTGCAGGTGTGAACGGGCACTTAGGACACTCCAGCAAGTAGGGCATGGTCAGTCAGAAGCACCGCGCTCACTCGAATATTCAGCTGAAGTTCGTATTCAGTTCAAACCACGTTCGGTTCATGCCTTGATACTATCGTTAGTGGTAAAACGAATTGAGTGAACTGAGAATCCAACTTATCTTGTTTACGAGGAATCCTGCCCGACTAACAAGTTTACACGAAAACGAAATCTATTTTATTCGATTGACTTCAGCAGCTCAGACAGATCTACCTGCGTTTAAATCGACAGTTTTGGAAGTGGTTATATAAATGTACAGTCATCAAAAGAGATAAGTATGCAGGGTCGTCGGATATAGTTGAAGTTTAGTAAGAAACCGATGGATGTTTTCGAATGAAATTTAGTTTGATAAATGAACTGTCTGTTTTCTATTAATTAAATAAAATTTTATCCGAAAACATCAATCCGTTTCTTACTAAACTTCAACTATGATAAATAAATGATAAATGATTTTATTTTGTAAGTAGCCGATTTTATTTTGTAAGTTTGTTTGTTTATACTTATCTCTTTTGTTGACCGTACCTACGAGGAAAAGGAAATATGTGAAGTGGTGGTGGCCCAGTGGTAAAGGCCCCTTACTTACGAGTTGTAGGTTCGAACTCACAAAGGCGTTTTCCTTTGTGTAAATAATTTCATCACCACTGCTCTCAAAACGGTGAAGGAAAACATTGTGAGGAAACCTGCATGTCCTAGAACCAAAAATTCGAAGACATGTGACATCGACCAACCCGCACTGGGCTCGCGTGGTAGATTGCCCACTTCTTCTCGAAGAGGGGAGGCCTGTGACCCAGCAGTGGGAACCTAATAGGCTAATTATGCTTATATAAATCTATATCTCGTATATAGAAACGTCTACAAAACTAAAAAAGTATAACCTACAAGTATATAACCCGCACAAGTACCTACATGAAATCTCATATACACGATGCAAGTTTCTTGCAATAAAATTAACGTAGCAGTAATTACTGACATTGCAAATTACTTCACATAACTTTTACAGGTAATTACTCGTAAATCGCACTGTGTAAATCAGCGGGGTAATTACCCCGCTGATTTACACAGTGCGATTTGAAAAAAAAGCGTAACACACTAACAATAGCAATTGCTTTTATTTTGACAGTTCAACAACTTTCATTGCGTTATTCACGTTGTGGTGCAGACACATTTTTTGAACATGTGAAGCAATGGATTAGTTAGCTATATGCTTCAAAATGATTCAGATTTTTATTGAAAGTGTGTTATGCAAATAGGGTGCAGGATTATATAAGTATCTTTGTTAATGCAAGTAGTAGTTTGTACTTATTTACATAATATACCTTATCACGGTACCCCCCACGCCTGTTAATTCCTCGAAGTAAATAGGTATACATACTTACTATGATTTAGCCTGTTTTATATCAAAATGTAGAATTTACAGCAAATAGGTATGCTAATATAATTACTCTACACATTTTGCCTCTGGCTCTGTGATACTAATTAACGTGGACAATATTTTAGTTTGTTTATAGTTTCAGATAGGTTAGGTTATTATTTTGTTCTGTAATATTAATTATTAACGTAGACAATATTTTAGTTTTTAATAGTGTCAGATAGGTTTAGGTTATTATTTTTATTAATTAAAGATATAAATTGTTATTTATGTGCATTTCATTTTAATTCTGAATAGAAAAACCTAGAATATGCAAACTCATGTGCTTAATATCCATGTTAATATCTATTTTAAGATAGCTCAATTGATTTGGCAATATCCGTCACTGCTGTACATTAGGTTTTCGTATCAATTAAAACATTTTTAGAATGCGTTTTGTTATCACTACCATAATTTTTTTTAAGTGTCTTATTGTTACGTCAAAATAGCAGCTTTGTTCTAAATGCATAGAAAGTATATACGGTACTTATAACAAAAAAACAATTGCTATAAAAAAAAATTCTGCTTGTTTCGGCGGCTTTGTCGCAAAATGTCTCTTTTGCAAAATGGGGTACGTGGCACCGGGCGTATAAAAATGCAGGCCGCATTCCAAAAAAGCCAAATTTATACATGTTCGTTCATAAATTACGAAAAGAAAGTAAATATTGGGACAGAAGAATAAAAGATAATTTCAACAACACAAAAAAAAAAAAACAAAACATACAGAAGAAAGACATATATTTTGATAATAAATACAACAAACTACTGAGACGGTTAGAGTGTAAGGAGTTGACGCTGCCGCAATTTTTAAAGAAAATATTTTTTTTTACAATGTACAAATAAATATTAGGTGACAAAGTTGGCTTTGTATTTGATTATACCATTTTTAAATCAATAAATAAGTAAGTAAATTAGAGTACTTACCAAAGTGAATATATATATGATTTGTTTACTTTTTATAATATATGACAGTAACAAATGTTATTTTTTTATTTTAATCCTAAAATTTTATTCTAACAAGTTACTAAAGCGACATTTTGCGAAAGAGACATTCTGCAAAAGAGGCATTGTGAGAAAGCGAGTTTTGGAGAAAGAGTCATTTTGCGAAAGCGATATTTTGCGAAAGCGACATTATGAGAAAGAGACATTTTGCGACTAAGCCGTTCCGGCTAATCTCCGAAACACCTGGACCGATTTTGATGAAATTTGGTATGGGGATACTTTGACCTTGATGAAGAACATTGGCTAGGCTTTTTATCGACCTACCACGTGGGCAAAGCCGCGGGTGAATGCTAGTCTATCTTATTATAATATTTTTAATATAAAGGAAAAGAAGAAATCCTTTATTGCTGCAAATGCACATTGCATTTCAAATATTGTTTTAGTACTAAACAGAGCTGATTAAAGCGAATGCTTGTTAATCTCTTAATAAGATGCGCTACAATTGTTTAGCACCGTATTTAACTGAGATTACGGTAGATTATCTGTGGGATACAATGACAGTACCTTTTTGCAGCTAAGGAATGGTTAATTTTCCGCGAATTAATTATGGAGTTTCAACATTAAATAATTGTATGTAACAGTATAATATCTATCTTATATCTTGTATCTTTGTTTTCTATTTTTATAGTTTTAAGGTGTATTTATTTTGCTGCCAATAAACGCAATCTTTTTAGGGTTTCGTACCCAAAGGGTAAAAACGGGACCCTATTACTAAGACCTCGCTGTCTGTCCGTCTGTCTGTCACCAGGCTGTATCTCAGGAACCGCGATAGCTAGACAGTTGAAATTTTCACATATTATGTATTTCTTTCTGTTGCCGTTGTAACAACAAATTCTAAAAAGAAAATAAAATAAATATTTAAGGGGGGCTCCCATACAACAAACGCGATTTTTTTGCCCTTTTTTGCTCGATATCAATAATAGCAACAGGTAGGCACTTGAAATATTCACAAAATACTCAATTGTATTTTTACAACAGATGAGATTTTTATAGATAATGGTACGGAACCCTTCGTGCGCGAGTCCGACTCGCACTTGGCCGGTTTTTTTCTTCTTTTTCCTTCTTTCTTTTACTAGCGACCCACCCCTAGGAGCCTACTCCCTAAGCCCGAAATCCGTAATTACGGCCAAAGTTACGATAGCTTCTTACTCCGTATCATTTACGGACATTCTATGATTAATTCACCGTTCTTTCTGACTTTTTTATTTTTGCTCGGCTCCTAAGGGATCTAGCGAAATGTAAGTAACCTATAGCCTTCCTCAAGAATTGGGCTATCATATGCTAACATATTTTTTTTCTAATCCGACTGGTAGTTCCAGAGATAAGCGCGTTGAAACAAACAACAAAACTAAAAAAAACTCTTCAGCTTTATTTTATTAATAAACAAAAAAAAGTTAATATAATTAAATTCAATTTAAATAATAAATAGATTTAATTTAAATAATAAATAAATTTATTATTTTTTAAATTAAATTTTGCTTTTCTATATTTATATCTGTAATTTTTATGGTGTACATAATAAAAAGTATTATATTCTATTAGTATATAGATATGTTTAGAATAGAGAAATAGAAACACCAAACATAACACTGCTTTTTCTCCCACAGCGGTCTCCGTCTCAGTGGACGTGTGGACCCTAGTCGCGATATCTTTGGAGAGATACTTCGCGATCTGCCGCCCCCTAAAGTCCAGAAAATGGCAGACGCAATGCCACGCCTACAAAATGATAGCCATGGTCTGGATCCTGTCCATCACTCTCAACTCGCCGATCTTAATCGTATCTGATCTTCAACCAATGAGGGGAAATGGTAAGTGGTTTTTAAAAAGTATACACAAACGCAACATAAACGTAACGTAAATTCGAACGTTTTTTGAATCAAAAGTATGACTATCCTATAGCATTTTGTTTAAATCTTTGCGACAAGCACAATAAGTATCATCCATAAATATGAATAAAGTCTCTAACTAAGACACAAAAACTAAGTAAACATTATGTGTTAAATGAGTATTTTTTATTCTAAAATCGTTCGAATTTACATTTCTGTTACGCACGCACGCGTTCGTGTTAGGCTGCTAGGCCAGTGGGCCTTTGTGGAATTCAGCACAGTGGTGTTGAATTTCACAGCGCGCAAAACCCAACTAATGGTTTCCATATGGCTAGCATTGTCTCTTAAAATTAGAAATCGGATATTTCACAAGATTCTTTGGAATTCGTAGAATTATTACATTCGAACCGTCCGCCGGCTTATATTTAATGGGAAACAATCCATTCATATTAAATGGGAAACAATATAGAGTGAATTGACTCTATATTGTTTCCCATTAAATATGAATGGACTGAGTTTCTAAAAAGGTTCAATATTGTTTTACCGTGTAAAATAAATAGGATATTTTGTTATTGCTCAGGGTAACATGTCGAGCTGTCAGGTCAGACCATAAAATTGAGATTTAATGCGTTTCTAAGGGGCCGATATCGTGGGACAATGTTAAAGTAAGAATTTAGACTAAGACATTTTGTTATTAAAGAGTATGTGACGGACAGTCACACAATGTAACTTTATCTCATTCTAATTTATACCTTTCATTACCGAGATAAGATACCCATTTTATGTCCTCGTTTTCGGTTCAAATTGTCTTCCTGCATAATAACTAGCTTACAGTATAAGCTCTGTAATACAGGACATTATGTAAAACGCTTCATATTCGACGAATAAAGTCGTGAATCTACGGAGCGGAAATTGTAGCGAGGGTAGAACTGCGTCCTATCAAAGTGATATGTAAAAGAACTAGTGACGCCTGTGCTTTGCACGGTTTTTTCTCGAAACAGGAAGATTTCTTTTTGTTATCCTACTTTTCCTACTACTCGTATATAATGAAAAAAAAAAATGCGAAAGTTTGTATGGATGGATGGATGGATAGATGGATGTTTGTCACTCTTTCTCACTGAACGGATTTGGATGAAATTTGGCACAGATATAGTTTATAACCAGGATTAACATATAAGATACTTTTTCGAAACTTATGCGCGTGAAACCGCGGGGCAGCTAGTTATTTTATATTTTCTTTGTATTTAAGTTAAATATTAATGTAACCTTTTGAAAGGGGCGACTAGAATCAATTCTAATTTTTGTAAATTATGACGTTTAAAAGTGCCAATTTGAAATAAATTATTTGTTTTTGACTTTGACGTAATGAATTCTCTGAATAATGGTGAAGACCACGTAACAAACCGTAGCGTTCTTAACTCAATAACTGCTGATCTAAAGAAAAACCTTGTATAAGGGGGAATGTATTTTATAAATCTGATAACTTCATCTTATTCTGAGATTTAGAGCTCTCTAGCATTATCCAGGCCGAAGTTATGGGGGTTTCAAAATACGAAAAAACGCTTCGGGAATAGGTAGGTCTTTGACTCCTCTTGGCTCCTCTTGGTAATAAGATTATGATCATGTAAAATCTGGGGGCACGGTAGTAATACTATGCCAGATTTTACATGATCATAATTTTGTCCTAAATAGCCCCTTTCCCCTATAACAACACGACATAGGGACATAAAAATACCCCTCTAAAATATAAATGGATTTGCGACTCAATACAATTTTTTTTGGCGTTTTTCTTATAATTTCTAATCCAAATCACGTACGTATTCGTATATGAATATCGAAGATTCGGTAAGTAGGTATGTAAGTTGTACCCTACGTGTTGTGATTTTATTTTTGCCAATACTATTTTCGGTGATTTTAGGTTGGTTAGGAGGTATATTTATTATTATTGGATATCAAATTTTTGGGTCTTTTCAAAAAAGGTCCATTGCAGCATTAATGTGTACTGTGTATCTTATACTTATTATGGAATGCACATGCTGTATTCATTGTTAGCAGCCTGTAATTGGACCACGGCAGCGCAAAGGCTTTTCCTAAAATGGAGCATTAACACCTCAGATTAACACAAGCAAAACAAAATGTACTAAACCAAATAATATATAATACCTCCTATTATAGGCTTTTTTTTTTGAGGATAGGAAATCATCAAATGACCCCTCCCGCTCTGGGTGGAGCGGAAGGGAGTGTCAGACTCTTACTGACTAAAACCCACCCGTGTTCCTTCCTTAGCCCTTTATGTTTATGTTATAATTATGTTTGAAACTATGGAAGTTGTAACTCAAATTAGGTAGAAAAGGAAAAGGCGGGAAGATTTTTTATAAACTAATAATTATTTAATTTTAAAAATAAATTATTTATTTTAATAAATATAAAATTTTAGCGTAGGTGCCTACTATACATACATAAATAAAAAAATATATAATTGCAAAGTTTGAGCAAGTCACATCTAGCGGGGATGGCAGGGACATCTACGCGCAACCATGGATTCATTAGGTACATGATTATGAATCACGGTTATTAAAAAAAAAATGCTGTACCATACCTTAAGACCGCGTAGCACTTTTCTAACAAACAGCAGATATTTTTTGGATTACCGACGAAAATTTTCTACACTAGAATCATATGCTGAATCTATGGTTACAGTTTGTGCGTCGATGTTCCTGTCTCGATAAAATTATACATGATAATTTTATCGAACACCATCAGAATCAATACAATTATAGTCCCGTTAAATCTTTGGACCATTTCACGACACCAATCAACACGACGGAGCTTTTGGGCTTTTTACGTTTTAAATGTAAACAAAACGACAACCAGAACTATTTTGTAACCACAGAAAGAAAAACGAGAACTTCCGTATTAAATAAACCTAAACCCCAAAAAGGTCCGCAATCATTTAGGTCCGGGTAAGGCGGAAACCCTCGTCCATTTCGAGTAACATAACATCAGAACAGAATGTTATGTTAATTTGAAATAGTATGGTGCAACGTTATTTTTGAGAACGGTATCCATTTGGCTACAGTATGTTATTGGATTCGGTTGGAATAATAAAATTCTTCTCAAAATACATACCTTAAATACTGGATAGAAAGAAAAAAGAATCACAATTTATTTGGTAAAAGTTTTTGAAGCACAAAATACAATTAAAAAAAAGAGAAAATTATTTTAACAACTACACAATGTTTTAAGGAGCCCATTTTTCGGTCATCGCATTTTTTATTAAGCTGATAAAAATACCTAATAATTTAGACGCAAGATTTCGCATCCCCAGCTTTGTTTTTTTTTTTATTCGATAGAATTGGAATGAGAAATGTATGTGGTGTGTAGAACATAATTTCAGTTTGAATAACTTAGACACATACGGAGGATTTTTTGAGAAAAATAAAAAAAACTAAAAACCAAAAAAATGGTATATTATCCGGATATTGTCCGGATCTAACGAATATACAAGGTTTATTTGTGCTCTATAATATGCCGCATAAGAGACACTGTCAAAGTTTACAACATCATTTTCATATAATATTATGCTTAATTTAAGATCAATAACTTTCTTACGAAATTTATTTATTTATTTATTTAAAATTGCACACACTATCTTTACAGGAATACATGAGAATACAACGATTTATCTTATATTTTTCCACTAGAACAAATGTTTTAGTAAAAATGCGATCATCGCATTTATGAACATCAATCACATTTATGGACATCGCATTTTTGGGCCTTTTTCAAAAAACGGTCCGTTTCAGCATTAGTGCATACTGTGTATCTTATACTTATTACGGAATGCACATGTTGTATTCATTGTTACCAGCCTGTAATTGGACCTCGGCAGCGCAAAGGCTTTCCCTTAAATGGAGCATTAATACCTCAAATCAACACAAACAAAAAAAATGTACTAAACAAAAATGGCCTCTTTTTCCACTACTAAACTACGACTTTTATGCTCGTTTTTAGGGTTCCGTAGCCAAATGGTAAAAAACGGAACCCTTATGGATTCGTCATGTCTGTCTGTCTGTCTGTCCGTCCGTATGTCATAACCACTTTTTTCCGAAACTAAAAGAACTATACTGTTGAAACTTAGTAAGTAGATGTATTCTGTGAACCGCATTAAGATTTTCACATAAAAATAGAAAAAAATAATAAATTTTGGGGGTTCCCCATACTTAGAACTGAAACTCATTTTTTTTTTTTCATAAATCTCATACGTGTAGGGTATCTATGGATAGGTCTTCAAAAATGATATTGAGGTTTCTAATATCATTTTTTTCTAAAATGAATAGTTTGCGCGAGAGACACTTCCAAAGTGGTAAAATGTGCCCCCCCCCCCCCGTGTAACTTCTAAAATAAGACAATGATAAAACTAAAAAAAATATATGACGTACATTACCATGTAAACTTCCACCCAAAATTAGTTTGAACGAGATCTAGTTAGTAGTTTTTTTTTAATACGTCATAAATCGTAAACCGCAATTTAAATTTCATTTAATCAACTCAACGGAACCCTGAGTCCGACTCGCACTTGGCCGCTTTTTAATAACACTAGACGACACCTAAAAGCCCGCTGGATTATCAACGCTCGGCTTAGCGACAAAATATGAAAACCTAATTTAAGCACTAATTTAGGAATAGGTCATTTAGTGTACCTAAGTAAAAACTGGCATTACATAATATTTACGGAAAAGTTCATGAATTAATTATTTCATTAATAATTACCTATCTGTGAAGGAAATAGAATTAATTGATAGAAACTGAAGTGACAAATTACTCGAAATAAATATAACGTTTAAGTCAACAAGCTCATCAAACGATGAGACTGATATTAAATGCGGCCCGGCTTAGAGCTTGTTCAAATAAATTCGTACGAAGAGATCAAAAGGTTATTTTGACGTCACTAAGTTAAATTGAAATTCATTTAAAATTAGCTCAGTGGGAGAATTACGACTATAATAGCCACGATTGCTTGTTTAGATCCTCGAAAACAGTGTTTTTCAACCTTTTTCATGGCGTGGCCCCTTTAGTACAGAAAATATTTCGCGACCCCTTCCCTCCGTTGTTTCTTACTTGGAATTCAAGGCTGACCTTGGGTACCATTTGGTTAAAGAGAAAAATAGAATTCCCACAATCAACCACTGAAGCTTTGAAGTGTTTGATTCCATTTGGAACCTCTCATAGTTTTAAAGAAACGGCGGCCCCATTAAAGAGGCTTGGCGACTACTCTAAAAATATTCAAATCAAATTAATGCTAAAAATAAGGGAATTTAGCCATGGTTTGGTGCTATGGAGAGTTGCAGTGGTGGTCCAGTGGTAACGGCCTCGACTTACGAGTTCTAGGTCGTGGGTTCGACCCAGGCAGCTGCTTTACTTTGTGTTACAAATAATTTCACCACCACTGATCTCAAAACGGTGAAGGCAAACATCGTGAAATCGGCATGTTTTAGAACCAAAAATTTGAAGACATGTGACATCTACCAACCCGCACCGGGCCCGCGTGGTAGATTACGGCTCACTCCCTCTAACAGAGAGGAGGCCTGTGTCCCAACAGTGGGAACATTATAGGCTGAATTATACTATGCATATACTTGGTGTTAAAATTATGCATCACCATCTTCCTGCCCCTGTCCCATGTTACTTGGTGTCTGCGCAACACGTTTTCGTCTTCCATTCTCCCCTCTCAACCGTTACGCTATCATTCATTCCAGTGTTAAAATTATGTTCAGATTGACATTTCGACGACCTACTTTACTATTCATAATATACGTTATGAATACTTTTGTTAGCTTTACATCATCACTAATCAAATTAAACCTTTTAAGTTTCGTAAACACGTACGGGCACACTCTTATGCGGGTGGGTTTATTTGAATCCCCGGTTCTTGTTGAATCTGATAGTTTACTTTGCAATAATGAAGTATGAACGCGAGCTCGAAGAGCCTTTGTTTATCTTTCTGTTTTCAGGGTATCAAATGTTAAATATTCATTCATTCATGAATGTTAAATATAGTTGCAGTAGAGATCACCCAGTGATAACGGCCGCGACTTATGAGTTGTAGGTGGTAGACAGGCGCTTTACTTTGTGTACATTATTTCATCACAATTGCTCTCAAAACGGTGAAGAAAAACATCGTGAGAAAGCCGATATGTCCTAGAACCAACAGTTCGAAGACATGAGAAATCTATCAACTCACACTGGGCCCACGTGGTAGATTACGGCCTATGAATCTCACGGAGAGGAGGCCTGCGCTTCAGCAGGAAACATTATGACCGAAAGGTACCCAGTTTCCAGTACAAAAAAAAAACTCTTGGCTTTGTTAAAGGTATTTTAGTACTTGTTTAAGTACTGTTCCCACAAAATTGCATTTACCGTGTCACGACAAAGTGGAATTATGTAGGTGAATTGAATTACCTACCGCACTTTTTGCTTCAAACCTAAACTACGAGTAACTAACCACTTACCTAACAATTTCGACGAAGTTACACTTAATGTTAGGTTTTGATATAATGCGGTTTGACCGTAGGACTTCAAAAGTCCATAGAGTTTCGGTTAGCTTGGGTTAGTTATTATGAAAAGGCTTATATTTAACTTACCACCAGATATAGTAACATATAACAGACAAAAATAGTAAATGTTCACCAAAATTAAACCCGCATTTTAATGTAAACTTATAACCAAAGTTTTAACATCTCGCTATCCTATTTAAGCAAAATGACTCTAAATAAATCAGTTCGGTTCTCGACAGCCTGCAAAAATAATCTTTTTTTCCCATATTTTTTTCTATACAATCTAGTCGTCTCTGGCTCGCGCCAGCCGCTGCCGCGGCACCGCTCGCTTCGCTCGCTCGGCTCGTGCGTAGGAGGTCACAGTTTTAACCTAACCTAACCTAACCATTTTTTTTTTTTTACCTCTTCTAACTAGTTTGCAGCAAACCGGAGATATAACTTAATAGGGCATCATAATACTTTATTTGGTAATAAACCTACATTTTATGGCAATCATAGTGGTTTATTTAGGCAGAAATAGCGCATTAATTTGCTCGCTTAGATTTAGTGATCATTTGGTGTTCGAATACAATTTGAAGTGCAAGAACTAAGGGTATCAAAGCATTTTATGGTGGTCATTATATTTAACCCCTTATGAAAACGCAGTATTTCAACTTTAAAATAAACAGCGTATACTTGCTTATTAGTTTAAAAGCCCAATGTGTTCGCAAGTGATGTAACCTTTTTTGATAAGAAGGTACAGCCAACCGCAGCATCGGAGCCGACCCCAACATAGTTGGGAAAAGGCTGGGAAGATTATGATGATTAACAATAATAATAATAGTCGGAGGTTATCCCCTCTCAACCGTTACGCTATCATTCATTCCAGTGTTAAAATTATGTTCAGATTGAAAATTCGACTCGGCTCGCATTGTCAGGAGGTTCCTCTCTCTAGAGCCCTGACCACCGGTAGCTTGGACCCTGCTCCCGATACCAGTGGGCTACTATTTTTTATATTTTTAAATGTTTTTATACTTTTTAAATTCTAATTTTTAAAAATGGTACTTTATATGATTACACTGAAATAAAGAAAATAATAATAGTAAATAAAAACTTTATTGTTCAGAAAAAACACAACAATATTTGAATAACACTAGCCTCCACACTAGGATTCCCTGTGTCGTTGAGACTAGTCTCCTTCGTCTTACAAGATTATCATGGTAGGTAGGCTTCATACACAGCATCGGTCGGTATGATTTCTGAGACGATAATAATCGGGTGTTTTTCCAAACAAATAAATTAATTAAATATAACAGAGAGCTTAGTCTTATTTAATAAAGCACTACAAAGTAAGTCTAAGTGGTTAAAAGTTAGTTTAGTTAGTTCACTTTAAGGTGCGCACGGTATTTACATAGTTTGCCCAATTGATTTACTAGGTGATTAAAGTTATAAAAAAGGAAAGTTCCTAAGTACTCCGAAATTGGAGTCCACCAAATCCTGAGAGACCCTAAAATTTGATGATTAGAGCTTAAAGCTATTCGTAGAGATATGTTTTTTAAAAACAATAAGTGTTCGAGATTATCTCAGAAACATGCTGATGAAAGTGATTTCTAGGAAATATTTAATATTTTAAATTCTGACACTTTTCATGTAACTTGTACGTACTTGATTTAAAATATTGAAATCAACGAAAATAACGAAATAGTTAAATAAAACTACACTCGGGGATGAACACGAAATGGAATGGAAATTTTAATGTAGGGCGTAGGGACCTAGCTATAATCTATTGATCACGCAGTCTACAATTAGCTTAGTCGACCTTCTCCGTAATATGAAACTCATTTATCTTTTGGCGTTAGCTAAACTGCCTGTTACGTAACGATTAATTATTTTTTATTAGCATTTCAGGTATCGATTTCCAATAACTATCACACTCAGGTTTATTTTTTATTTATTTTTAATTTTAACATTTATGTACACACATAATAATATAAATAATATATAAACAGACAAGAAAAATAACAGAACAGAAAAAAGGGTGTCAAAGTGATGCTTATTTCATAAGAAAACATACGTATTAGATGATAAAGTTCCTTGTGATAGCATAATCAGCCTATAATGTTCCCACTGCTGGGACACAGGCCTTCTCTATGTGATATGAAGTGGGCAGTAATCCACCACGCGACCCCAGTACGGGTTGGTAGATGTCACATGTTTCGAATTTTTGCTTCTAGCTTGATGTTTTCCTTCACCGTTTTGAAAGTAGTGGTGATGAAATAATTTACACAAAGTAAAGCGCCTGTCTGGTTGTCCTTGTGACAAGGCTACTCAATACCCGACACAATGTTTTGCTGGACAAGACAATAAAATTAAGCTCATGGACACATTATCGCACACAACACATTTTAACTTGCAGTCTACGATTGACCATGCATCGGCAAACCATTGGTATTGAAGGTGATGCTGATAAAAGCTTTTTCGAGTTTCTTAGACCTTAATAATCGCAGCTTACTAGACTTATTTCGGATTTATACTTGTCACACACGACTTAACTTCGTATGAAGCCTATCTCCGCCTTACACGGTTAAGTACAAAATCTAATTTCGTTTTTGAGACACTTTATTAGGTAAGACGTGTCAAGTTGTAACTAAGTCAGGCTTAAGTTAATTTATCGCATGTAAAGCGCTGGAAAATGTGTTACCTACGTCTTATAATGCTCGGCGACGCTGAACTGATTGTCAATTTTCTACTGAATTGTAAGATAATTAGCAGCTCGTTTGTTTATTTTTGTCTATAGGTATTTTAAGCACTAACTATTTAAATTATTAAAAAGGTCACATTATTAACTTAGAATTAGTAGGTACACTAGGGGTAACCAGCAGGTGGATTGTGGAGGTCAGATAGGCAGTTGCTCCATGTAAATTAGTATTTTCTAATTGAACAGACAGCTGTGCTGCTGTAAAGTTTGTTGCGCCACTTCTTCTTCCCAGCGAAAGCACTAGGAAGTGGTGAAGGGCGGGCGTCTTGGGGGACTGTCTTTTGTAATTTTGACGTTTGAAAAGTGCTGATTCTCAGCTTAATTTGGATAAATTAATTTGATTTTGATGATTTCAATATTGGTATTCAGCTGCATCTGGTTAGACTGGAAGCCGACTCTATAGTAGGAAAAAGGTTCTAGATAGATGATGAATCAGCAAGTACACTTTATTGTGGACATTTAAAAAGAATAAAAAATCAAAGTGGGTTACATAGTTTTCGGTAAAATTGCAATGGGAAGAGTTCGAAATCATAATTTCAGTCAGTCTAATTGGCCTTCATAATACCTCTACTGTCAAAAAATAACTACTTAAATCAAGGTTTACTTTTCGATGTCATAACACCGGACCGTCAAGAAGCACAGAACCAGTTTCAGTGGCGGTGCTTGGGGGAGGCCTATGCGCACGTCTTTCGGCTAAATGATGATGACAACAACAAAATAACATAACACATAACGTCATGCCTGTGTTCCCGGCGGATTAGCCAGAGGTGCACCTATAGCACACCGACATTTCCCCATTTATAACAAAACTAGCAGCGCCTCGCGGTTTCACCCGCATAAGTTTCGATCCCGTGGGAATATCGGGATCAAAAGTATCCTATGTGTTAATCCTGGTTATAAACCACCATCATTTCATCCAAATCCGTTCAGTAGTTTTTGCGTGAAAGAGTAACAAACATCCATCCATACAAATTTTCTCGTTAATAATATTAGTAGGAAACAACATCGATATTCGCATATCATCATTTCGCTAATGCGAAATTGAAATTTCACATTAAAAAAAAAAAATCGCCTTTGCTACCGACTGCGAGGATTATCTCTTGAATTTCCCTATAAAGCTTTAAGTTCTTAATATTTTACTGGAAGCTGTTTTCCAATAGCTTACGCCATTGAGGCAGAATTAAGATCCTCCAACGGTAATCAGCTTTATTGGCAAAATTGTTTCAAGTACTTTTAATATTAATACTAGCTGCACCCCCCGGTTTCACCCCCAAAGTTTCGACCGCGTGGGAATATCATGATAAAAAGTATCCTTTATATTAATCCTGGTTAAAAACCATCTGTGTGCCAAATTTCATCCAAATCCGTTAAGTAGTTTTTGCGTGAAAGGGTAACAAACATCCATCCGTACAAACTTTCACGTTTATAATATTAGTAGGATATTACCCTACCTATAGAAGATAAATCTTCTTACCTAATAATATCTATACACCTATACAAATAAATTAAATTGTAGTGTCAAAACAACAGCGTTTTACTGTTTTTTTTTACGAAATACGGTACTACAAAAAACAAACGATCTCTGAAACGGCTGAACCGATTTTGACGTGGGATAATTTCCGACTTCCACGCGGGTGATGCCGTAGGCAAAAGCTAGTTATAAATAAAGAAAAAAGACTTGATTTTTTTTTGTTTGTTTCGTACACTTTCGCGCTAAAACCGCTAAACGGATTTGGATGAAATTTGGCACATGGGTAGACCATGACATGGATTACGACATAGTACAAAAAAAAAAACCAAAAATATTTATTTTAACTTAAATATTGTGTCATACATAGTATACTTTTATCCCGATATTTCCACGGGATCGAGGTTTATCCGGGTAAAACCATGGGGTGAAAAAGAACCTTGCTAAAAAAAAACATATTTGATCAATAGAAAAACACGCCCATCGGAAATGTGGTTTTCGTGTAAAAGCGTACAAACAAAGAGACTGATAGAGTTGGCATAAAATACGCCAGGAAGTCAAAACGTATTCAAATAAGGATGAGTTTAAGTACGGTTATGATATTAATATGTTCCGGGGATTGTAGCGGTGCCTCATAAGTCTAAAGTCCTCATAAGTCTGGCTTGCTTTATGGAATCTGGACCTACAGCGGCCAATTTAGCCGGTTTTGTGTGGTTAGATCTAGGCTATTTACTTTAAGAATATATTCTAATGAAACATATACCTAGACTGGACTAATGCAATCTGTTACCTAAAGTATACCTAGCGTAAAGTCCGGATCAACTAAACCTTAAACTGGGACTACACAATGGCTACAAAGCAGGTACAACCTCTTAAAATTGTCAGCGTCTCCACCAGGAAACCCGGCCTGGTCCAGTCGGTAGGGTTTGGATGTGGAGTTTGGATATGTCGCAAAATATGCTTCACCTCCTATCCTGCCCTCTGTGTCCCAAATCATGCAGTCAAAATGACCTCGGCGCTGCTATCGACAATTCCGCGGAAGTGGCTAAGTTTTGGGCTAACAAGATCTGAAATACAGTCGTGCCAGTGACACGAGGAAGAAATCGCCTTATAGACCTGAAGTCAATCAAAATCGATGGGGAAATTATTCATTTTATTAGTAATTCGCCATGAATAATGAAATCTATTATTTCGTACGTCAGTCGTTTCGATTCAGTATTACTTCTTCTCTGTTAATATTATTATGAATTATTCATGTTTATGGACACGCGATCAGAAATCAAGGCTGTTCTTGTTAAGGCCCTTCCGTCTAACGATATTTAAGTACACAGTACGTGCAGTTGAAAACCAGCGTCAGGCACTAGTTGTCTCGTATTTATGCTGAACTGGGGCTTTTTGACGCAGCCGTGAGGCACACATTCCTGCTAATGTCCTACATCGGACTTTACGCTTTTTATTTGATCTTTTATTTATTTTTACCTGATGTATGTTTCTGGTGTATTGTGTGTCTTTTAGTCTGTGTTAAATAAATGTATTTTATTTCTTTTTTAACACCCAACGTAAAAAAGACGGGGTGTTATAAGTTTGACGTGTCTGTGTGTGTGTGTGTAGGTCTGTCTGTGGCATCGATCGTAGCTCCCGAACGGATGAAACGATTTTGATTTTGTTTTTTTTTTTTTAAAAAAAGGTGTATTTGTCTCCCGACAAATAATAATAATAATAATAATAATAATAAGCCTTTTATTTCCCAAATTATTTTAAAATTAAATTACAATGTTATCATAAAATAAGTAATCAATAATCAATGAATAATCTCATTCCTAATTAAAACCTGAATAATAATAAGATCATGCATTTTGACAAACACTCGTAAAATAAATAATAATTGATTTTATAAATTGAATAATACAACATAAATAATTTGTTCAATTAGATTTGGGTGCCCATTTAAGGGCGAAGGCCTCCTCCATCTTTCGCCATTCCTCTCTGTCTTGAGCCATTCTAGTCCAGGTGGGACCTGTCACGGAAACAATATCGTCGCACCACCGGCGCCTGGGTCTACCTCGGGTACGTGGTGCCTCGCGAGGGTACCAATGGAGGACCCTCTCACTCCATCGTCCATCTGTGGCTCTGGCTACGTGTCCTGCCCATCGCCATTTCAACTTGCAAGCTAATTCCACAGCATCAATTATTTTAGTGCATAGTCGTATGTCTTTATTTCTTCTACGGTCTCGGAGTTTAATTCCTAACATACTCCTCTCCATAGCTCGTTGGAATACGTGAAGTTTGTTTGTAACTGTCTTTGTTAGTGTCCAACTTTGGCAACCGTAGAGTAGGGTAGGTAATATAATGGTGTCCATAGCTTTCTTTTTCAAGCGTATCGGGATGCGTGATTTAAATATTTCTTTCAACGACCAATATCTTCTCCATGCACTCTTTATTCTGCGATCTACTTCGTTTTCCGTCGGTTTGCTAAATGTAATGCTTTGCCCAAGGTAAACACAGTTATCTACGTACCCGATTAGCGTGCTCTGTATCACCGTTGGTACTCTTACGCTGTTAGTTAAAAGGCATGTCTTATCCGCGTTCATGTGGAGACCACATTTTCGACTTTCCTTATCTAGAGACTTCAGCATGCTCTCAAGCTCTGCATGTGTTTCGCTTATCAACACAATGTCATCTGCGAAGCGTAAATGATTGAGAAACTCGCCGTTTATTTTGATACCGACATCGCGCCAATCTAGCTGTCGGAAGATATGCTCCAAGACTGCGTTGAATAGATTCGGTGAGATGGGATCACCCTGCCTGACTCCTTTTTGGATGTTAAATGGCTCTCCTTTTTTCTCTAGTTTAATTTTTGCTCTGCTGTTCTTGTAAATTTCTTTCAAAATTTTTATGTATTTTGTGTGTACTCCTTGCTCATGGAGAGAGCACCATAGAGATTCGTGGGAGATAGAGTCAAACGCTTTGGAGTAGTCTACAAAGGCTATGTAGAGCTCTTTATTGTGTTCATTGTACTTCTCGATTATCTGTGTTAGCGTGAAAATATGGTCGTTTGTAGAGAAGCCCGATCTGAATCCAGCTTGTTCTCTAGGTTGGTTTTCGTCTAAGGTCTTTGAGATCCTTTTTAGTATTAGGCTGGTAAATAATTTATAAAGTGTCTGTAGCATACTCAGTGGTCTGTAGTTGTCCATATTGCCTGGATCCCCTTTTTTATAGAGTAAGGTTATAATCGCAGTATTCCAGTCAGGTGGTATCGACTCTTGTTTCAAGATTTCATTGAATATTGTAGTTAAAATAGGTGTTATTGGCTCTCTGATGGCTTTTAATATGTCATTTGTTATGTGATCTTCTCCAGGGCTTTTCTTAGTTTTCAGTTGATGTATGGATTGGCTAATTTCGCATTCCAAAAATTCCGGTACACAGTCTGAGTCGAGTGACTCCGAAACTCGGACTGAGTCTTCGTTCGAGGCAGGGTGCTCATATAATCTAGTATAAAATTCTGTCGCAACGTTTAATATATGGTTTCTGTCCGTAACTTGGCGACCTTGTTTTGTGAGTTGTGTAATCCATTTTTTGCTGGAATCTAGTCTTTTGTAAGCTCTTCTGACTGATGCAAATTTCTCCAATTCATATTCAATAATATTATACCTATGTTCTTTTAACTTCCTTTGTATTTGTTTTCTAATTAATTTGTATAATGCCGATAAGTGTTTCTTTTCTATGCTAGTTTTGTTTTTCTTTTCTTTTAGCAGAGTCCTTTCCTTTATTAATTTCGTTAGGTTTCCTTGAATAACAGGTTCAATGCACTTTTTGTGGTCACTCCCGACAAATACACCTTTCAAACAAAAAAAAAAACCATAGCTAAGAATACTCCCGTATTCTTAGCTATGGTTGATAAAAATCGGTCCAAGATGGCCGCCGCCACAAAATGGCGAATTAGAAAAAACCTGACTAAACACCAAATTACCTGAATCTTAAAACGCAAGAAAATAAAAGAAATGAAATAATATGGAGTCCCTACAAAAAGCATGAAATATAAAATTAAATTAAACATTTAAAAAACTCCCGACACTAAATAATAATAAAAATAGTATGAATGTAAAAAACCTAAAACAATAAAAAAAAAAACTTAAAAATAGTAGCGGTCCCCCGAAGGGTCAACATTTAATCAAATAATTTCATACGTAAGTAAGTACGTATGAAATTTTTGACCCTAATTTTTTAATTTTTTCTTTTTATAGGGTTTCACGTTAATACCTCTTTGTTCTATTTGCGGCTATTTTTTCACACATCAAAAGTGTTTAGGGATCAAGTACGTTTTAGAGTATCGCCGCAATTGAGAATTATTATTTTAAATTTTTTTTTGATCGTTATTGATTCTTTTTAATTAATTTCACTATTTGAATAAAAATTTTCCTTATGATTAAAAATAGAAAATCAACAGTCAATCAGGATTCCTATAAAAGAGTGTAATAGCATTTTTACAAAACCATTACAATTTTTGCATAAAGAATCAAGAACTGAAAAAAATTGCATTGATATGGAGCGACGACATCATTTGACAGGAGAAGAGATGATGAGAGCCGTCGGAATGTTGCAAGCTGGTTCCAGGCAACATACTGTGGCTGTCGCTCTTGGCGCTACACAGAGCATCATAAGCCGCCTCTAGACACGCTATCGTATCACAAGCAGCGTGGCCGAGCGGCATGAAGGACGATCTCGCATCACCACTCGCAGACAGGACCGGTACATCCAAAATACTGCTCGACGGAATCGTACCATGACCGCCATGATGTTGGCTACCAGTCTCCACAGCTCTTCAGGCTTGCTGAAAAGCGACCAAACCATCCGAAATCGTTTACGTGAAGTGGGTCTGCGTTCCCGAAGGCCGCTGAGAATTCCACCTATACCACCCCGCAATCGTAGGGCCCGTTTACAATAGGCTCGCGAACACAGAAATTGGGAGGAAGAAGACTGGCGTAGTGTTTGCTTTTTCGATGAATCTCGTTTCGTTATGAGGCCCGATAAAAGACGTACTCGAGTTTGGAGGACCTCTGGATGTCAAGAACGTTTGAAATTTTGCCAGGAAGTTCATTCATAACAACAATGGTTTGGGCCGGTTTTTGGATCGGTGGAAGAACTGATCTCATTTGGATCAGGGGCAAGCTCAATGCTCAAATTTATGCGGAGAGGACTGTTTCAGACGTGATCATGTCTTTGTGAAGCCGGTTGGGTGATTCGTTTTGACTAATGCACGATAATGCACGTCCACACACGGCTAGAGTGGCCTTCTCAATCGCCAGAATTCAACCCAATTGAGCACTCATGGGATATGCTCGCAAGAAGAGCTCTGCCGAGTATGGGATGCCGTGCATACCCCACGACAACTTTTTGACTTGTTAGAAAGAACGTGGTCGGAATTCCTTAATGTGATATTGATGAACTGATTTTAAAAGCATGCCAAATCGCTGTGATTGTGTGATTCATGTCAATGGTGGAAACACGGATTATATTTTTTTTTTATCTATACAATAAAAATTTAATAAGTCCTCATTTTTGCCTTTTTTGCCATTTAATTGACGACATTAACATAGGTTAATTTCCCACAATTTGCAAAATTTCCAATTTTTCTTAATTGTTACACAACCTATATTGTGTAAAAATTTAGAAAAATTGCAAATTTTAACTACGATACGTTGTTAACTTAAACATAGGAATTAAAGTAAGAAGCCAGTCTGGAAGACTAGATTTGGTATATATTGATTGGATAATTTTTTATAGTTAAAAATGTACAGACGCCAGCACATCAAGCTACTATAATCTGTCAAATTTCTTTAATAGATTTTCAATTTTATCGCTATAGAATTAAGGTTCAAAGTTGATTGGGAAAATTTTACAGTTTCGGGTAGCTTGACCTGCTGGCTTCTGTACTTGATCCCTAGACACTTTTGATGTATGTAGATTTCTTTACTAGCAGCCCGGAGTCTTGTGCCCGGTTGGGGGGAATAGGCTTACCCCCTATTACACGGGGCTTTAACAAAACTGGCGCAATATGTGCGTCCGATTTTCTTCTGGTTTTTTTTCTGGTCGTATGGGATCTTACAACCATAGCTATACAAATGAAATGGGTAAGCAAAAGCTGTCAAAGTTCGGTGTCTAAAACCAACAAAAAAAATCTTTAGAGACTCCCAGGAAGTATTGCTAAGGCTAACCACGTATTGCAAATAACTATACCGAATCTGGTGTTCAGCGAAATCTTTTGAATCATACGCATTGCAGATACAAAATATTTAGCCTATATTCTTTTTATGTTCAAAAAAAAAAATCTAGAAATAAAGAAAGAAAAAGTATTTATTGCGACTCGTACAGGATCATAAACTAAACTAAACACAGTTAAAAATAAAAATGAAACAAATTGTATAAAAAAGTAACAAAAGGCAAAAAAATGAAACAAAGTCCTATACGAGGCCAAAAGGCTCCTATCTCAGGGATTATTATTCGGGAATAAACGAAATTGTGCTGCGTGACTTTTCGATCTATGCGCACAACCTTAATAAATAGTTCGTCCTGAGACTTCTAGGCATTCATTCTCGTAATGTACTTCCAAGAGAAGAGGTACAAGACTTACATATTATTTTTATATTTTCTTCTCGAGAGTCTTGTTTGTTATCGTTAAGTTACGAGTGCCTACTTTGAAGTCGATATAAAACTGTTGCAGTTTTTAAAGAGGAGTAAAATGTGTATGTATTATTTTCATTATTATTATTTTCATTTTCATTAGGTATATTAACAGTACCAAGTTTATATGTTTTAGTACTACTCAGCCACTTTGCAAAATACATACAAGAGTACGAATCACAAGAAGAACGTGAACTTAGGGAGAACACTAGAAGAAAAGTTACAAAAAATAAGATAGCACCTAAACTTGATATTGCTAAACATTGCTCTAAATACCAAGCAGTAGAATTATTTAATAGGTTGCCTACTGACTTAAGATCGTTAATTTACAAAGGTACTCTATTCAAAGCTAGACTTAAAGCATTCCTGTTGAATAAATGTTTATATTCTATATCTGAATTGGTGACAAATGATGGTAAATAGTTTTATATTTAGTAATTTACCCTCTTGTACCTGCCATTTACGTATGACACTAAATATTCAACACATTACGCATTAGATTATTATTATTATTTTTTTTTTATTTTACTTGTTTTTATTTTATTTTTTTCTTTGCTTTTTATAGGATAAATTTATAATCATTTGACATAATAATATTTACAATCATTTATATAAGAACTATTTGCAATTAATTGACACAATATTTATCATTTATGTCATTGATTATTATTTTATTGATTATTTTAGTGAAAACTGTTTGTAGTTAATAATTTTTTATTTTTAACTGTAATGTATTAATGAATGTACTACTTATTTCAAACATAATGCGAATTGTTACATGAATAAATAAATAAATAAATATTAGATTAAGAGCTGATTTTTCCAACGCCAGATAATTTTATCCGAGGAATGATTTTGAATTTTTGACAGTTCTTCCATACAAAATCTGTCAGACGTCAATTTTATTCCACGAATAAAAATTATCTGTCGATTGAAAATCAGCCTTTAAATTTATTCCCCAAAAAGAATATAGATTTTTTTAAACAAATCAACACCACTTGTTTCAATGAACAAATATCTCTCAACCACCGTTCAAAGACCTGTCAAAAAGAGGAAAACGTTTGAAGATTCTTTACTTCTCAGGGTCGGAATACTTATTTAATACCTTTATCCAAAAGGGAATCGATCAAAATATGACAAGAGATTTGTCTGCCTTGGTAAGTACAACTGAAATTTGTAAAGATTTCAGCGTTTAGTTTTGCGTATTCCATTTTAAAGGTTTTTAGGTAAATGTCGAACTATAAATTGTTGTCGTAAAGAGACGTAGCAAAGATTGATTATATTATTATTCTATCAAACAAGTGACAATCGCTTTCAAAGCGTTTTGTATTTCTACGAGTACAATGACTTTCAACAAGATTGACTTGTAGAACACCACAAGTCAATCTTGTTGAAAGTTGTTGTACTTGTGTTTGACCTCTTGGATTTACATATGCTACCGAAAACGGATAGAGGATTTAAATTGGATGTGGAAGGTCCACAAAACATATATGGAGAAACCGCAGCGAGGGGTTGGTCCTTATTCGCGGTCCTTCCGCTTTTGTTTTGTTTTGAACTTAGCGTGGCAATTGCGCACCGCACTGCGCAAAAATCCCTCCAATTAGTAATTAATAATAATTAGTTATTAGTAGTAATTGGAGGGTTTATCTTTATGAGAAGAGTCTCATAAAGATAAGGCAATAGCATTGATTACCATGCTTGCTCAAGACGGTTGGTAAAAACTCTCTTAGCATATCTAAATATTCAGGAAAACATTACATTTGGTACTTTAAATTCAAATTCATTTGTTTCGTGAACACAGGGTATATACAGAAGGTGTTTTAATACATAAGATCCTAGCTGTGCCCCGTCAAAAGACACACAAAATATCAAAGGTTCCTTAATACAACAATAATTTTCTCACAAACAAAATTAACAAAATCATTTAATATGTCATAACTTGAGAACAGATTGAATTTAGTTATTATAATTAAAATTTGTCATTTAAATATTCGTCAACAGAGTAATACACCTTGTTATTTAACAATTCCAACAGATTTTTTTAAAATTCGTTAGTGTTGATATAACTTCTTCTTGATATAACTTGTCCTTGTAACTTATTAAATAGTTTTTGAGCCATTGCATATAAGCTGTTGCTATGAAATTGTGTTTTTGTTGCTAAAACCTGCAACTTTTTTGAGCGCCGTTTACTTTCTACAAATCCATATAAATTCATATGGTGTTTTATAAAAATACACGCTCATAAATATAGAGTGACGGTAACGTTAATATTTTTAGCTTATGAAAATTTGTCTTGCGTGATTCTGTTTGTTTTATTTTACAAATCGCTTGGATACATTCTTTCTATGCTATAAGTACTTCTTGAATTTTAGGGGCATTTCCCCATAATATGAGGCCATACGGCACAGCCGAGGCGACATAGCCATGATAAGCTGCGAGTAAAGCGGTCTTATTCGCAATTTTACCCAGCATGAAGAGCATATGAAAATTTACTAAGCTTTCCACAAACACTTTCAATTTGGGTCCTCCATATCATGTCATTGTCAATATACAGTTCAAGAAATTTTGTAACACTAGCTTCAAGTATTTCATTCCCTCTATAGTTTATTTGAAACTCTGATTGTTCTTTGTGTCTTATTTTAAAATTCATAACTTTAGTTTTATTTAGATTTATTTTAATGTTATTAGCATTTAACCAGTCGATGATAGGAATAAGACTTTTGTTTACATGCTCTTCTATTTCTTTTATGGTGCCAGTATCATAAATAACAGTGCTGTCGTCGGCAAATAGTACATACATTACACATACATACATTTGATGTTCGACCACTTGGGGAAAGTCATTAATATAGCAAATAAAAAGTAAGGGTCCTACCACAGAACCCTGCGGCACACCACATGCCAGTATTCTAGAGCTAGAGGAGTAAACTTCTTCAGTTTTGGTCCTTATATTTACTTTATTAATTTGACTTCGATTGTCTAAATAAGATTTTATCAGATTAAGCACGCTACCTCTGATACCATATCTTTCGAGCTTAGTTAATAGCCTGTTATGGTCTACAAAGTCAAACGCCCTAGTCATGTCCACAAACATCGCCATAACTGGTTTTCTGTTATCCATGTTATGATGTATTTTTTCTAAAAAGTTATATATTAATTTTTATAAATTAATGGTTCTATTTTTTCTAAAGCCCATTTATTCTCTGCAATTTTTTTTTAATATGTGTTCATGCTGTTATATCATATACTTCTCAATTTAAAAAAAAAATTGGTATCAGTGCAACTGGCCTATAAATTAGTATCTTTTGTTTTATCGTCCTTTTTGTGCAATGGCTTTATTATTGATATCTTTAACTTATCGGGAATAATGCATTTCTGAATACTTTTATTTATTATGTCACTTAATATGGGTGCTATACAGGATAATTTTTTATTCAGTGCGTAAATTTTTACAGGGTGTTCTACCCATGAATATGAACAACATTCACTATGGGACCATCTCTGAAATCACGAAAAAAAAATCAGCAGATTCATACATTTTGGTCGAGTAGGTATTGAACTTTTATAAGAAACAGCTGATTTTTTTTTTTTGTGATTTCAGAGATGGTCCCATAGTGAAAGTTGTTCATATTCATGGGTAGAACACCCTGTGAAAATTTACGCACTGAATAAAAAATTATCCTGTATAATAATAAGAGCAACTGATTTGACTACTCCGTGTTAACATCATCATAGCCCGTACTATTGGTGTTTTTAAGAATATTTATTATTGTAGTTATGTCTTTTGGTACGGTTGGTGACATAAACATATACTTGTGTGATCCTGGTGTGTTAAAAACATAACTTTGAGTAGTTAGCATCCGGTTGAACTGAGGACACGAAATTGTCATTAAATTGTTGTGCTATCTCTTTGGGTTCTGTTATATATTTGCCATTTATATTAATCGCACTTATATTACTTTTAGGAATATTAGGTTTTATAGATTTAATAACTTTCCAAGTTGCCTTCGACTTGTTAGTGCTTGTTCCAATAAAATAAGAATTCTGTGTTTTTGGTTTAATTTGATAATGCTTTGATATATTTTCGAGAAAGTCTTGATAACACTTTTAAGTCACTGTCTCGAGTCAGTCTATATTTCCACAAAAGAGATCGTGTAGTTCTACTTACACACAATGCAGATCTCCCTTCAGATTTAGAAGATCTAGAAAGAATAGACAGGATAGTCTAAGATGAAAGACAAAGGGAACATGTATGACGTATACATATATTCTGTATATGACCCTAAAATGTCACTCCTTGAATACAAATCTCAGAAATGTTTACTTACTTTACTTAGACAAAACATTAATATACGCCTAAGCCGGGTCGTCCCATTCCTTTCTGTTGGCCACAGCCAACACAAAGGGATGGGACGACTCGGACATCCTAACACTTACACACAAAGTGTTAGGATGTAACAAGTAGGACGAACTAATTAATACCTAAAAGGTGTGTCAAACGGCAGAAATGATAAAATTAAACTATTTCGCACGCAATCTGACGAGACAGTTTTCGTTAGAGAAGTTTCAATTTCCTGGAAACTGTTCTCTAAGGAGGTAAAGCTATAACGAGGTCGACTATATCCAATTACTTGGGATAAATAGCGGTACGGTACTGTGCTAAATGAACATTTTTCTTTCAAGAACGTGTCGTGGAGTTGCATCGCGTTTGTGTGTTGTTACCTTTATCCCCTTTTTAGCAAATCACTTGTATGTGGGGTTCCGGCAAGTAGAATCAATATAAAAATACCACTACAAGCTTGCGTCTGGTTTCCTGAAGTTAACAATGGTTAGGAAAGCGTTTTGTAGCCGCGCGGGCAGGAATTTCATTACAGTTCCATTCTCGACTTAAAAGGATAAAATTCTATGCATTTAAAGAATTTTATTCTTTTTTTACTGTTAGCAATGTTGGTAGAAAGTTAGAAGTAGGTAGGTTTTCCAAACGAGGTTAGTGGAAATTCAACGTGGCTGAGAGGTTTTTTAGACAGTTGATTAATAGCCCATCCCAGAGAGGCTTAAATTTCTTCAACAAACGCCGCTGAAAATAAGAAATAATTATGACATTCATAAGTTTAGCACAGCTGGCTTACAAGAAACCGGTGCCTCTGTTAGGAATAGGTTATATCGGAGCATCTACGACCGATTCTTGACGATTTCATTTTTGTCGTTAAATAACAACATACCTATGTACTTCATCATCAGTCCACTGCTGAACATAGGTCTCTCCTATTGCACGCCATTCAACTCAATTTCGGCAACTCTCATCCAGCTGCTACCAGACATCCTGCGAAGATCGTCGCTCCACCTATCCTAGGCCTAGCCTGAACAACATACCTGCACTCACAATATTACATACAATAGCATAATCTGGCTATATTGTTTTTCCACTGCTGGGACACAGATCTCCTCTCGGTGAGAGAGAGTGAGCCGTAATCTATCACGCAGGCCAAGTGCGGGTTGGTAGATGTCACAAGAGGTTGAATTTTTGATATAAAACCTCCCTTTCTTCACCGTTTTGAGAGCAGTGGTGATGGAATAATTATACACAAAGTAAAGCGCCTGTCTGGGTTCGACCTTTTTTTTTTGTTTTCGGGGGAAACCTTCAAAAGGCGCCTGGTCTTTGGGGAGTGTGGGATTTTTACCACACTAAAACCACCCCGGTGGTCACCATCTGCACATGGAAGGGACACCGTTACCTCTCAAAAGACCAACCCGGAGCCCCCTCTGTGCAACGTCTGTTAGGGCACATCTCTGGGGAGACTGTAAATGGGTCTCCCTGAAGCCCGACTGTGCAAGTGTGCAATGCAGCACATGACCACTGTGCGCCGCCTTCCCCGAGGTCACTCAGTGGACCGACAGAGTCCCCACACTAATCGCCCGCGACCCCAAATTCCCGCCTTTGTTAGATGATGCAGGCGGGGTTTCGGCGTGTTAGGCGTCGAGGCGGTTGTCTGCTCGACACCTTCTTCTCCGAGGGGGATCGGCTCTCTCACGATCCTGCTCGGCAGCCTCCTTCTGGGCCATCACGGTCTCACAGAAGGAGGCAACTTCCCTCCAGTTTTCTGTGTCCGACAGCATAGCCCTCACTACTGCTGGCACAGACAGGTCTCGCCCAGTCTGGGTTCAACGTACAACTCATAAGTCGCGGCCATTACCACTAAGCCACTACTCATCATTACATACGCTATTGAGTGCTAATTACGCCAATATTAGTTTCATTCAAATATGAATACAGTATGCACCCCTCGCCCGCAAAAATGTTGGTGAGCGGACTAAAGTCAGCCATTGTCTGATAAAAATAATCGATCACCTGAAACCAGTCTTTCACGTCCCGTACATTAAAGCATACGGGTGGACTGAATAACATAATATTGAAATTGTCGATTACGTTATGTACTCATAGACCTCACATGGCCTAATGGCCTTCCACGCTGTGGTGCACAATACTAGGTTAGTGTTGATTTTAATGTCAGGCGGATTGCACGCACTTGATCGGAAAATTCACGGTAAACACCGATATTGTGCCCAACCTAGTCTAGTTAGCTACGTACTATGGGGGGAGAAATTCGGTCGTCCTATTGCAATGCCCAAGGGAAACAGACATTGAGCGTACATATCTTCAAGGTTGGTACTAGATAGATGGAACATATTGAGTCAAATTAAGTAAGCTAGCGAAACTCTCATGACGTGATGTGTATCGATTTCTCAACATGATAAAATAAAAAAGAAATTGTTAGATGATTTTTTCAGGGTGTTGACCCCAAAGCATCATCTAACAATTTTTATTTTATTTTATCGTGCATGCATTTACATACTTCAAGTAACTGCCCTACCTGCGTTTAGGAAATCTGTTTTTATCATGTTTAGATATACCCATCATGTCTGTGGAGTTTCGCTAGCTAATTTAATTCGACCCTGTAGGTACAGTCTCAGTCAACATTATCTGACCCATCGTAAAAACAAACGACTTTGGACCCTCTGCCTGTAATATTAAGGTTTATTCAATTTATATGAGCTTAACAGACAAGTGCTCGAGGACTCGATGAACAAATACAATCAATACAGACACGCAAATTTCATATTTAACACGTAACGTTAAGGTAAACCCACCCAACATTGTCGGAGCCACCGGCATTATATATCATTTTGTTAAGCTATTTTAATCATTATCTGGTTGACATTAAAGTTGAAAAGCTTTTAAGTCACACTACATAATTACAACCGAATCTTTAATTTCGCGTATTTCCAACAAGTTCTTGTGGCTTAGCGGTTTGATGCTGGATTGGCGACGAACAACATGTGGATTCAAAAATACAGTCCACCTATATTATCAGTTTCTTTTTTAATTTGTTTTCATTTCTACAATATTGCTTGCATTATTAAAGAACGACCAATATGATTTACGCCTAATAACTTATCTTTAAACAGGTGGGTAAATTGAAAAACTTTAAGTTCACAGAATTTATATTTACCAAGAATGAATGAAAAATGGTAAAGAGACGTTGTTTTTGCAATTTAGTAAGGCAAGGTAAAATATGTTTGAGCGTAGTCACTGCATACCCTTAGTAGCATTTGAATACCAGTTTTATAATAAATAATATTTATTTTTCAACTACCCACTTATTACAAGTTAAGCGAAAATATTACCATTTTACAAAGTTTATATTTAAAGATTATCCGTCTATAGTTCTTTATTATAATACAAGAAATAGTTTTGGAATAAATTTTAAATTGAAAGCAAAACAATATCATCGTCGCAGGATTTGATCTCGCACCTTGATTTTCTCAGTCTTATACACAGACCACGAGACCAGAATTACTTGAACGCAATCATTAAAATAAGCTATTATACTAATTATATTATAACAAGTAATTATTATAACATATAACCTAATGCTAACGTTATAAAGATCAAATTTGCGTGTCTGTATTGTTATTGTATTTGTTCATCGAGTCCTCGAGCACTTGTCTGTTAAGCTCATATAAATTGAATAAACCCTAATGTTACAGGCAGAGGGTCCAAATTCGTTTGTTTTTAGGGTGGGTCAGATAATGTTGACTGAGACTGTACTGCTTTTTTTGCTATATTGTCCACCAAAATGTCAACAAAACTCATACAAAAGTATGTATAAAACTCAGCCACAAATCAGGACACGTAACACTTTCTATTTAATCCCCGACGCAAAAACGACGGGGTGTTGTTATAAGTTTGACGTGTCGGGGTGTGTGTGTATGTCTGTCTGTAGCATCGTAGCTCCCGAACGGATGAACCGATTTTGATTTTGTTTTTTTTTTTTGTTTGAAAGGTGAATTTTTCGGGAATGTTCTTCCGAGAGTGTTCTTCCGTCGGGGGACCGCTGCTATTTTAAACTTTAACAGAACGTTATGCTAATAATTAGAGCGGTCCCCCGACGGGACAACATTTAATCAAAAAAAATCATACGTACTTACATGAGCTCATAATTTCAAGGTTATTTTTTTCTTTTTATAGGGTTTCATGTATATACCTTTTTTGTTCTGTTTGTGGCTATTTTTTCAATAGTTTTTTTTAAATTGTATTAGGCTTTTTACATTCATACTATTTTTATTATTATTTTGACTCGGGCTTTTTAATTTTTTTTTTTCACAATGGATTTAATTTCGTTAGTCACAAAATGAAACCCAATGTGAAATGCGAATTTTACACATATCATTCGATTTTAATAAAGCTTAACTTACGCAGGATTCGATGAATAAATCATGATGTGAAATTCAGATGTCGAATTACATTAAAAACTTTTCATTGGTTCACCGAAACTATCGGAACGCTATTTACATCTCGAATTGATAAATTGGCTTTCATTCTCAAAACAGAGGAAGGTAACCTGAATAAGTTTAATCCGACAGCTTTATTTTATTGCAATTACTGAGTAATACGATACCCCTTGGAAAAATTACCAATCTTATATTTGATTTTACATCAAAATTCTGGACCAAATCTTAAAATAAAATGTATGAATAACTACATGATATTTCCGAGGGTTCACTTTGATCAAAAACATGAAATAGTAACATTTCCTCGATAGAAACAAATCACGAAGTAACCTCTAATTCTCATATTTTTCCGTTTTGTACTCAATATGGTAATGCCTATTGCGACAAAAATTTGATAATTAATTATATTTATACAAGAGTAAAGGCTGTGCTTAGGCATTTTATGTAATTCCTTTTAGTTTTGGATTTATTACGATATAACAGTTTTGGCGCATACTAAGTTTGTTTTTTTTCTATACTAAAATTTTACCGGCTTTAGGCGCGCTCTTAACGTGCTTTCCGAGGCACGGAGGGGTCTTGGTATGTAAAGATGGTCACCCGTCCACGGACGTACCGTGGCGAGCGTAGCTTAACTTGGTCGATCGACCCGTGTGGCTGTTTTTATTTAACCATAAGCCCCTCACAAAATCCTTCATTACGAAGGACATAAATAACCGCTACATTTCCTAGCCGCTATGATTATTAAATTTCTAACGGTACTATATTAGGGTATTAAAGTAAAGTGTGACTATTATAACCATAATTTATAATATTAACATACTCCTGCTAGTTTTAAAGAGCAATAACGACTTTGCCGACAAAATTATGGTTTAATAAACTCAAAGTTCAAAGATTAATAAACCACAATTCTTTTGCATGCAATTTTAAATTTCCAGATTTTGCATATTTATACCGTATGAAATTTTACCTCTCTCGAAAAAGCGCTGGTAAAGTGTTGAAAATGTAGGTGTATTATACAACCCAGAGCGGCTTCCTATATTTTCTTAAACTCGCCGTTTCAGCGCTAATGTGTACCAGAACCCTAGGCGGATATAAACAAAGTAAAACATGGATATAAGCAGGGTTTGCAAAAGGTTTTTTGTATTCTTATTTGTTGAGTTTACACTGCTATATGGGCTATTGGGCCGACGTTGTGAAATCTTGTGTAGGTAACAGTTTCTTTTTCAGATATCAGAACATATCAACTAGTTCACACTTCGACAATTCATGCTTAGGAACACCTGTGAATTTAAGTTCACCTGAGTTCTAAAATGAATTCATCCGATCTGATTCAGAATTGTTCTTCTTCGTGTCACTAACATGACAGTTATTCAAATTTTCGCCACTTCCACGGCATTATCGGTGGCAGAGGTCATTTTGGCTTATCTTTCGGGACACAGAGGGCAGGATAGGACGTGGAGCGTAGTCTATTTATTTATTTATAAAGGCTCAGCTTCTGTATACAAAATATCAAATAACAGTAGATAACAGTCATGGGCTTATACAGTTGCCAATAACAGGTGAACCAACATTCTCAAATACAGTGATAACCTAATGTATAAAAATTATGAAAAAAATATTTAAGTTCGAAATGTATAAAAATTAAGTGATAATAAACAATATAAACAGAAATATAAAATGACACAAGAAATAAGTTATTTTTGACACGAGATTGACTACGACGTAGTTCGTAGCGCGTAGCAGTGTTGTTCTGTTATATGCGTTTACTGCACTTAAGTTAACAGTACATCATCAAACCCTGGTTACTCATCACTAGCACCGTCGTCAAGACGAATCAAACGAGCCCAAACTCGATGGGGTTGTGTCATTTAACTACCGAGTTCCCATGGCCACTCTCCGGTTCCATCATCAGATCAGCTCCATGTTATAATCATTTTGCATTGTCATCCGATTTACACATGTATGCAAAATTTCAGCTCAATCAGTTGAAGATATCTGCTTCAAAATTAAGTTGCAAGAGTCCGCCTGAACAAACATAGTTACATACATACATACGAGTACATCGCAAGTTAAATAAAAGCTTGTAAAATAATAAACAATATTTTTTGGCTACAGCGCAACACCGAAAACATCGCATCTGCAATTCTAAGTTCTCGCTTTGCAAGTTTTGATAGTATTTTGATTCGGTATATGCCGCGCTCGGTAAAATACAGCCTGAAATGGTGTAGATATGATTCACGGGCTCTGCGCTCGACTGCCCATTTTTTCCGGGACTTGCCAAGCAACCTGCTGTTACATTTTCATTTATAAATGAGATCCTCTTACTCAAGCACATTGTTTGCGTCGAAAAAACTAGCTATGCCATTTCGTTTGTATGAAAAAACTGTGCTTTTAAAATAATGGACTCAAAAAATATGTTTTCGACGGATCTCTTTGTAACAATGATTTTTGTCAAAGAGTCTAAGAACAAAAATCTTCTGATCAAGAACTTCTGTATTGTGTTTTTGTAGATACAACACATATATTGTAGATTCTCAGATCTAGGAAACCTATATTATGACATTAATTATTAGTATACCGTACTATGAGAGCATTTAAGAAGTAAATTATTCTTTTCTTAGACGTTTTCAAGTACACCACATATAGGACTTTATTAATTAAAGCCTAACCAATTTTGAGAGGCAGATTCTTCACTGTTAGAATGGACCTCAACAGTCAATATCCGCACAAAAATCTGCTAAAGGTTTACAACTGATTACAAGATAAACAAGGACTTTTCAAGTAATCGTTATTGGAAAACACAGATTCAAAAAAAGGTTTATGTCATGCTAAATCTGTTTTCTATCTCAAATGCAATTGTAAGTAAAGTATTTAAACTAGACTGAGAGTCAGCTCAAAATTCAGAATGTTAAAATTACATAAGACAGTCCCCCCAAAGCGCCCGGCCTTCACGATTTCCTAGCGCTCAAGCTAGGATGAGGAAGTAGCGCAACAAACTCCCCAGCAGGACAGCTGTCTGTTCAGTTGAAAAAACTTGATTTTATACAATAGTTTACAAAGTAATTTACATTACGAAACACAAAACATTAAATTAAAATATTTGCCATATCAGTTAGCACATGCCAATACATTAACTATAAAAGTAAACAGCACTTAGGTAATACCTGAATAAAAGCCGCCAGGCATAAAGAGCGTGCCCGCTCACATACTTGAAGACCCTGACCTGCAACCGATTCCTATTGGCAGGTAAACAAGATATCCAGTTAAAATCGACAGGTTTCACCATTATCTAACTAACCTAGTGACCTAAGGTATTGGAAAAGCGTCCATTTGATAAAGGAACTACCAGCCAATAGTTTTTCTTGGAAGTAGGAACAACTTTCACGATATCTATGCGAGTTGGCTCGGAAAAGTTCAGCTTCAATATGGTAGTTGATGAAAATTGCACTAAATAATAAAACGTGAGGTGTTTATTTGGTAAAATGGTTGATTCATTTCGGAATTCTAACTCTACACTATTATTGCATAATATTCATCCAAATTGTTGTATTTTTCCTTCCTTCAGCCTTCGTGATTCTCGATTAAACTGTACCTAACTACGCCAAAACAAAACTTCTAGATACCATTCCCAAACATTGGCAGTTTACTTAACATATGTCGATGCCTCTGTGTTGGTACTTATGCACTGTCCAATAGGTTAACTGTTTTTTGACAGCTGTCTTAGAACGTACAGACGCCAGCACATCAAGCTACTACAATCTGTCAAAATTCTTTAATAGATTTAAAACTTTCTCGCTAAAGCATTAAGGTTCAAAGTTGATTGGGAAAATTTGACAGTTTCGGGTAGCTTGACCTGCTGGCGTCTGTACATATTCCAGATAACGTAAAGGTTAACTTGGTTGGTTTGTGTATGTGAGTTTAAATGTTTATGAACGCACACACGATACAGGAGAAATTCCTAGAGCGGACCAACTTTTTTGTTTTCAAAAAAAAAAGAAAAAGAGCTTTAAAATACGTAATAAAATACATTACCTTATCTTAATGAATTATCTTTATTATGGCTTCTTACATACATTATAATACCGTACGTGTCTCAATCAATGCATTGCGTGTTTCTGCAATTACTGGTTCCATCTGTCAAAACGGTTTACCTAATAGACAGGCTATAGTTCCAAATTCATACGCTGACTTGGTACTCTAACCTAAAACAAATCTTTCAATGAACCCTTGAAAACGACGATTGTTATGTGTTATAATTAACACGGATTAAAAAAAATCGTAGGTTACTAAAAAAAAATTGCTATTCCATACATTTTAACCGTGTAGGTAGATATTGCACTTTTGTAGGAAACATCAGATTTTTTTTTTTATAACTGACGAAAACTTTCGCAGATGGTCCAGAATCATGTACTGAATCGCACACACCATGCCACCCTGAATTTTTATACCAAAATCTTTAACCCACTTTTCTTTTGCAGCCTTCAAATGCAGAGAAGTATGGACCAGCCTGGAGTTAGAACGGGCCTTCAACCTTGGCATAGATGCTGGACTACTGCTGATACCCATCTTTATCATGTCTTTCGCATACTCCTTGATAGTCACCAAGCTATGGAGGGGTATGCGGCACGAGATCCAGCATAACTTCAAGTGGCAGAGACATTGTGAGTAGAATTTTTAATATTTTCGGTGCAGTCGACCTCGTAAATGCTTTACCACTATTGAAAACAATTCTCAGTGAATTGAAATTTCACTAAAGTTGAAACTATCTGACTGGCACATAGACAAATAGACCAGAAGGCCAATTCCCGTAATGAAAACGTTCAAAATCTAGTCGCAATCTCATTTCAGCGACAATCAATGTCAAAAATGACAGATTGAGACTGAGAGCAATCACAGTCTGCTCTCAGTCTCACGTTCTTAAAATTACGAGAATTGCCCCTCTGGTCGACTATAAGTACATAGGAACTTTTTTATTTGAGGGTTGTGTTTGGTGAATAGGGGTTGGTGAGATCACTACGGTGTGTGGGTGTTTTTATTAATTTAACTGGAGTCTTATTAAGGCACTTTATGAGAAAGTTATTAGTTAGGATTAATATTATTGAATAGCCTCATATAATGAATTAAAGAATGAATGTGCTTCTTTTTTGATCCTCTAATAATTCCTAATTTAGGGTTCTAAAAGCACTTAAAACAAAGATAAAGCGCGTCTTTGGGAGTGGGGGGTCGTGACGTCACGCCATGCTAAAAAGTGTAGCAAGGCGTGACGTCACGCGGAACTTTAATGGGTGCTATCTTCATAATTTTTTATGTAATTGACAAAAGCAAAAATACGGGTCCAATATTTTTTGATAATCTAACTGACGGACTAATTAGTTTTTTTTAGGAAACTAGCATGCATTAGATTGGAGGTGGAATATTTTCTGTATTAACAACACATCCTTTATTCCAGAAAGAAAGTTTCCACCTTCACCATATTGTAGACCTCGCTAATAAACTAGAAAGCAAAGCTATCATTTATCTTAGTCCTAGCCGCCATAATATCTCAGGTAGCCAGTAATTAATTAACGTGGTAATAGAAATTAGTATTCGCTCGCTATTACGCGCATAATATGTTTAGAATAACCAATAATCAATTAACTACCTTGTTTAGTAATTTATTGATTAGGTACTGTTCATAGAAATTAAGAACTTGAAACAACGCCTACAGTTACTGCATCTTGAGTTTTTATAAGTCTCATGTTTCATTTAATTACCTATGCAGAAATACGTCTGACACGGGGGAACATTATTGATACTATATTCGTATTTATTTCTGTAAAGTTTAAAAAAACTCTTTTACACGTTAAATACAGGGTGTTATTGACAGCCCTCCGCAAAAACACAGGATTAATTCAGCTCCTTATTCTGAATCATATCCCACTGGAAATTTTCTCAGGAAAAAAAAAAATTTATGCCGTTTTTTCTGCTGATATTCCTTTATTTCAATGTAAAATTACGTTCTCTGTATGCAACACTCCATTTATGTAAATAAAACAGCTGAAAACAGCCTCGCTTAAGCTCGCTGCGCTGCCGTCCGCTACGTGTGTTTTGCCACGGTAAAGATACGTTGCGTGTGAGGTAATAAAACAAATCTGGTTTTTTGGATTCCCTTAATGTTCCTGAAAGAATTACATGTACCGGTCATCTTAATATGATGTACTGAAGCCACCCTATCAGTTTGCGGAGGGCTGTCAATAACACCCTGTATAAATTCTGTTTTAAAACTAGGGTCCGTGTTTCCTATATGACTACTCTAAGAAGAATCACTGAAACCAACTTGGAAGTCACAGTCTCTTTTATTTATTTATACAAGTATATACTTTATTGTACACCACAAAAATACATAGCACAAATATACAATGAGCGGCCTTATCGCATTACTGCGATCTCTTCCAGGCAACCTTAGAATGGACAGAGAGTTTCCTGAACATAAAATGGGACTGTCGCTGGTGCAAATATTATGTATACAATACACTAAAACAGATACACAAATATATACATATCCAAAATTATAGATACATAAATACATACATACAATAAAAGAAGACTGTAGATGATTGAAGTTAGGACAACAAGATCACAACGACAAGTAGTGTTCTTTTACAAGTCTTTTGAACATCTTTAACGACTGCGCGCGTTTTCCTAATCTTAATCCCAGAAAGATTTTCAAGTTTTTACAGCTGGTTTTAAAAATATACCTCATCATCTTTGAAGCAGAAAATGTTCCAGTTTTCAATCACAAGTTTTTTAAGTTTAAAATTGAAACCAAAAATAGTGGGCAGTAACATGACACAAGCTACCACCTCTTATCTCAAGCTATCAGCTCTTGAGCCAGGCTGGCAATTGTAATCCACTGCTGGATATAGGCCTAGCAAAGATGGCAGTAACACCTATAGCCACTAAATTCGTTAGAGAGACCAGTCCTTTCCCCCTGTCGGTACAGCCCCTATTTTTACTGTTCGTATTATTTTTTCACAAAAGGAAGTCACAAAAAGAAATAAAAAAAAAAAATCTAAAAAAAATCTGTTGATCTATACATTACGTTGAGTTATGCGAACATAAATGTATGGATCAGCTGATTTTTTTTCACGATTTCAGGGTAGGTGCCATTGTCAAAGTTGTTCATAATGATAGTATAGAATAGAATACTCTTTATTGTTCATCATACAAATTACAGAACTTAAATATATAAAATTTTACCAAGGGTGACACAATGGGCGGTCTTATCGCTAAGAGCGATCTTTTAACGAAAACCTTTGGATGGATTAAAATTAAGGCGAGACAAATATAGTAGGTAGTCGGATAATAATGACAATAAAACGATCAAAATGTAACGGTTTATAGCGATGGTGAGCAATACGGAAGGATTTTCCTTTTAGATCCCTTAAAAGGGTTAAAAGTTCGTATGGCAGATCTTCATTTTTGCCCATGGGAAATTCCATTCACCACACGGCTGTCAATAAATTTTGTTAAATGGTTCGAAACTTTTGCCCGCAGCCTGCACGAGTAGGCTTTTAGAACCAATGTCAAAACTATTAGGAACTCACATCCTCAGATGTGTGGTATACAGACCCTTCACAAAGTCGTCATCCACGCATTCTGTACATCGAACATAGTAACTTTGAGCAAAAATAATTGCTGGGAAACTTTTATTTTTGGTGTAAAAATTCGCTGTTTGCGGTAGTGCGTAATGTAGCGCACTTACCGGTACATTTTTTTAATAGTATCTCGCATTTCTACCTAGGTGGTTGTCGTCTGCTTAACCAGAATTGCCTGTGGATGCCTCAATAAATTAATACCTCTAGCCAGGGCTAAAAAACATAAAAACTAAGCGACTACACGCTAAGGCCCCCTACGCTACCACCACGCCCTAAGCTGAGGACCGTACTCCACAGGGGCCTCAGGGACCTCAGCTTAGGGCGTCGCTGCGAGAGGCAGCAAGAGCGAATTTAAAACTACAGGCTCAGCGACGCGCGCTGGCTTGAGCAAGGGTAGGGCAGACTTAACGGTACAGGGATCGTAAGAGTATTTATAGTTAAGTTTCATCATTTAAAACTTGTTTTCGTAGAAAAATCATCAAAAACTTTGACCTTCAACTTCTTCGTAACCAGAAGGTTCCCAGGTCCAGTACAAAAAAAAAAATAAGAACAAGTGACTCTCGGTTTCTTTAAGGATATTTTTACACCCGTATATAAGCATTGTTGCCTTTTTTTTTACGCTGGCCTACGCAAGCATTTGTTTTACTAACCCAGCACACTAATTGCGTAACACATTCATTCACAATTTGAATGATTTTGATGGATATTGCTAATCTATTGGTTCATAAGTTCGAAAAATGTATGCAATTTCCCCACAGCTCATGCTATCTGTGTGCCAAATCTGCTCAGCCAAGAAATGGTAACAAGCAGACAGAGTTATTTTAAGAATTGTGCGTTGATATAGAAACCATTTTCACATAATCAAATCAAATACTGCTGGAACACATAGCCTGCCAAACCCATCATGTCTGGAACAGACAAGCGTTTACCGATATTATTGTGGTTCCATTCATTAATCAATTTCACGATCTAAAAAATCAGGCCACTTGGTCTTGGGACACTAAGGCTAGCCGCATACACACAATAATATTGTCAATAAAATACATCAATAATATTGTGTGCGTGCGGCCCATATTTCGGTATTGTTCAATATAATTGTGGATTTCCAGAAATTCTGATTTTATCACGGCAATATCGGAGGGAGACAGGGGTATGACATGAATATTTACTTTGTATAGTATTTTTTTATTTTTTATTATTGTGAATGTGAGGACTATGTGGGTCATTTCTCTTTTTCCTTCTTAGTTAGTTTTAATCATGATCTGGCAGTTTGAGCAATTACGCGGCCTACCCAAATGTCCTTTCTTTGGTATTGTTCGTCGATTCGTTGAGGTCCTCATGTTTAGAGTTAAGCAGCACGATTTTTGACAAATGCTTGCACTGACTGGACAGGTCCACTCAATCTGTGTGGTTCTGTCCTCAAAACACTATTTCAGACACCACTACATGGTCTTCACATGATCTGTCCAAGATTAAATTGTCTGGACTTTAAAAGAGACTGTGACCTCTGAGTTTGTTTCGGCCTTTCTTCTCAGAGTAGTCAGATAGGAAACGTCGACCTCATCTAGTTAAAAAAAAAGTGTGCGAGCGCGCGGCAATATTTCAGTTGAGAAAAAGATTTCAAGGCAGGCAGACGTTCAACATATTACTTGTAAAAACTATTTATTGGAAAATTTAATCGGAAAGTTGGAAAGAATATGGTCAATAGAAATGGAATGAAAGAATATGGTTATGGTTTAGCTAGGGTATTTTATTTTTATTTATTTTAATAATTTGGTAATATACCTGCGCCCCGCGGTTTCACCTGCATAAGTCCCGAACCCGTGGGAATATCGGGATAAAAAGATATAAAAAAAATCGAATCTTTACTCTTCATAATACGAGTATAAGTTTAGATTATAGTGTAGGAAAGTTTTGTGTCAGTGTTGTCAACTTTGGTTTATAAAAAAAAAAATACAAAAAGTAAATTGTGGCCCATGAGGGGATCGAACCCGCGACCTTCGCGTTATTAGCACGACGCTCTAACCAACTGAGCTAATGGGCCGATGCGTTGCATGTTGAAATACGGTAGCAGGTCACGAAAGCTATAAATATACTTATTTTTTAAGTTGATTATCTATAAATACTCGTATTTATAAATTAATGCCGCTTTTCGTGTCTCTCGTTCTGGCCGCGTGTTCTTTTGAACTCCGCAACGGATTTTGATGCCGTTTTCACCATCATTTAGAGAATATTTTATTCCGGAAAGTTTATGTGTAGGTATAAAACATTAATTTTCAACGTACATTTACTATAGAAAATCTCGATGTTTTGACAACTCGTAAAAACCGTGCAAAGCATGTTCTAGTCTTATAACGTACAACGTGGCAATGCTGCCAGCCTTTTGGGCACTGTTCCTGTTGACAGCGATGCGGACGAATTTTTTGATGCCCTATGATTCTTTTTTTTTTTCACTTGTACATATCGCACCATCGGTGGAACAAGGGCACAACTAACAAAACATCTGAAAATGAGTTAAGTATGCCAATGTGCTTTAAAAACATCCCTTTATCTGGTATTCTGGTGGAACAAAGTCGCTCATTTAGTTCAGTCTATTTTCGCTAGAAGAAAAAAAAAAAACTCTATTTTATTATACAAAAATCATAAAATGTCTAGTGGAAAATACGTATAACAAAACGTGCAGTTGTGCCCTTGTTCCACCGATGGTGCGATATGTATTATTATTTTAGACTTAATTTGATTCTTATGAGAATAAAATTGGTCTAGTCTTTAAAAATGTTAACGTTGGTAAATTTGCGCAAATAGTTACAAAAATGAGCAAACTGCTCCATCGGCACTTAGCTCTCAAGTCTACTACTGTAGCCTGTAAGCTACGGAAATTCATTATCGGGAAAGTTTTGAAACTTAGCAAGAAACTATTGGTTGAAATCAGTGGTTAAAGCTTACGTACCGACTATTACGTACATATACTACAGTCGTTATGTCGACACGTTGACAGCTGTCTCAACACCTGAAACCAAGAGAGCATCCGATCACGGTACGTATTCAAGTTACTTCCCTCCACTGTAGACCTAAAGTATGCGCGCATGACATTTTCGTTCACACTATGTCCACCTCATGTGCACACTTCTATCGGGAGCGGGGACCCTATCAGAGGCCGGTAGGCCTCGGATTCCTAAGCTGACCAATGGAAAAAAAATGTGTACAGTCTGATTTCGGTCTCAATCTGTCAAAAATAGGTACCTCTAATTTCCCTACATTTTTGACAAGTTTTTGACATTGATTGTCGCTGAGATGAGATTGCGACTAGATTTTAAACGTTTTTAATTACGAGAATTTTCCATCTGATACAAGATCCACATAACATTATTTGCAAGACTTTGGTATTTTAATAATAGGGAACCTATTCCATCTAACGTTGTAATGAAAATGCTTACTTCGTTGGTCTCGTGATCAAAATCGCTACTGCTGAGAATGAGGTTTTCCTGGGTTCGATTCCTAGGTCGGGCAAATAGCTATTTAGTTTTTCCATCAGGAATTTATCATAGTAGCAGTCTGGAGTCTGAATTTGTACTCGGTTGATAGTAACTCTATAAGGCTCGCCCCCTAATACATGGTACGAAATGTGGGTGCACTATAGGTACATCACTGCCTAACTCTTCGGGAATTACAGGCGTGATGTTATGATCCTACTATATTATATTTATACATTATATTATAATACCTTGCGCCGACCCCAAATAAATTGGGATAAGGGCAGGAGAACGATGATTATCATACCTATTATCAACGTGAAAGTTTGTATGGATGGATGGATGTTTGTTACTCTTTCACGCAAAAACTGCTGAACGGATTTGGATGAAATTTGGCACTCAGCTGGTTTATAATCAGGATTAATATATAGAATACTTTTTATTCCGATATTCCCACGGGGTCAAAACTTATGCGGGTGAAACCGCGGGGCGCAGCTAGTAATATAATAAAAACTTATATGAAATTTTACGCTGTCATATTATCATTTTATTCTCGCTCACAGTCTTTTAATAGGCATCAAAATATGATTATTCAAATTATATTTCCCTAGTTACAGTCTGTTTTACAAATTAGTACAGCATAACCCTATGTTTTGAAATTCAGCACACCAAAATAAGCTGTGGGCTATAAAATTATAATACGTAATTTTATAGTGAGGAGGGTTTCTGGTATGTCCTTTAGGCACCCAAAATTTTAATTCAGCATTCCTGAGTAACAACAAAATTATATAATAAGGTACTATTTTTTGGAACGAAGTTTCTTATCGCACGTGACACTGCACACTTAATGAGAGCTAGACCAAAACTAGTGTAACATTTTGAGCGTGTCTTTCGGTATCTGAGAGCTGTGTTGGCTCAGTAATAACGGCCGCGACTTACGATTTGTAGGTCGTAGGTTCGAACCCAGACAGGCGCTTTACTTTGTATAAATTATTTGATCACCAGTGCTCTCAAAATGGTGAATGAAAACCGACAGAACCAAAAAATCGAAGACATGTGACATCTACCATGGTCGATTACGGCCCACTCCCTCTCACAGAGAGGAGGCCTGTGTCCCAGCAGTGGGAACATTATAGGCTGATTATGTATGTATGTATGTTTCGGTATCTCGATTCACTCGTGCAAAGTGATGGCGAAGTAGATCGGACGGTTAAGCACAGAATTAACACTGGATGGATGAAATGGCGGCAGGTCACGAGAACAATCTGCGACTCCCGCATTCCCCTTAATCTCAAGGGGATGATATATAAAACCATGATTAGACCTGCAGTGCGATTCTGTTGCCATCTCATCGTGAAAAGTTAGGTGAAGTGAGCGTGGAGGGAGTTTCACGGTGAGATTTTGCAGAATCGATCGGCTGCTGTCTTGCATGGATCAGAATGTTGGACCACAAATGGGATGAATGAAAGGCAATTGCATGCAGCTGAGATGAGCATGAGAATGCTAAGAGGGATGTGTAGTGTTACACGAATGGATAGAATAAGAAATAGGTACATAAGAGGAAGTCTGAAAGTGGCACCGGTAACTGAAAAGTTGAATGGAAATCGGTTGTCACTGAATTGCCTCTTGGAATCAATTTCTGTCATTTTTAATAATAGGTAGTTTTATATCCCAAAAATAATTAAAACTACGTAATTTACAGTCACACTTCCGGTGTACAGTCAAAACAAAACAAAATGGACTTTACCTCGATCTCGAGATCCTTATACGTGGGCGACTGTGTGCGTGCGTAGATTTGTAATGCGACCACAATTTTCTCGCACAATCAGAATAACTAATTTAATAAATAAACATGTTTTATACATAATAGTAAAAATTCAGGAATGTATTTATGATTATAACATAATATATTCTAATTGGGGTGTTTGGTGGTGTGCGTTAATTCCGGGACAGGTTGTATAGCGTTGTATATTATCCTTTTGCTGAAAAGAAACATGAAACTATCTTACCACTTGGCTTTTTTCTAGTTTCTGCCCACCTTAGAAAAAGACGTGAAAATTAACAAGTGCTCCTGAAAATTCAGACACGTGAACCTACTTGTATTAATAAGTGCGTCCAAACTGTGAGTCCAAGCATTACAGTTTCTTCATAAATAATTTTCTGAACTGACTTATGTAGAGTAGGTATTAAAAGTTTAAAATCTCTGAAAACTGGCGGCCGAAATAGCTATTATCGCTAAAAGACTAGCGAAAACTTTGTTTCTGACAACTTGAAGAATTTTTGAAGTTTGGTGAGTTAAGAATATTAGGCAGTTGGGTGAACAATTTATAAAAAAGTACATCCATCAACTTGTATATAAGGTCGGCAGATTTCTTTCCCCTTTTGTGAAAGGACCAAGTTGAAAAGGGGGTTTGGAAGTCAGGCCAAAAATAAGTTCGATTCATGGAAATTTAGCCGACCGAGTTCACTTTGCTCTCAAAACCCGCGTTCCTGGGATTTCCTAATAATATACTCGTATATTTCATTTGTTTAATAGCTTCGCTTTCGAAAATAGCGTGGGGTCTCAGTAGACGATTCTGCCTACATTTTCATACAAAGCGAAGTTACACGTGCTTAGCTAAGATGTTGTCGCTCGTGTGTATGCATACTAACAATCAGTCTGTAGCAATTCCACTTACGTTCGAATTACGAGGAAATAATAATTATTTGAGGAGCAAGTTTTATAGGGTTTGATATTGTTCATGGATATTAATATTCATTGAATCGCAATTGTAAACGCTTGAACGCTACTAATCCGAACCCAGAAGTAGCGTTCAAGATGCTACTTCTAGGTTCGGAATAATTAGGGTGTTCATCAAGAGGCCCGTGTTTAGGCATTGGTAAACCATGGCTTCATTAATTATTCATGATGATACTACTGAAAGGTTTCATCATTTAAGTCAAATTTCGGCTGCATTTATTGAACAGTTTAGTTAGGTGTCCAGCAATCACAAAGTTTAATCATACAGGGTCAAAATAAATTAGCTAGTGAAACTTCGCCAACGTGATCAATATCTAAACACGATAAAACAAAAAATAAATAAATTTGATGAATTACATTTTTAGGATCAACGATAGCTGATGGTGTAGTTACTTGAAATATCAATTTAACATCGATTTTTTTTGTGTTTAAATTGGCAGACGTGATAGGTAACACGACAAAACAAAAAATAACTTATTTCCTTAACTCATATTTCAAATAACCATACTATTAGCGATCATTGACCCCAAGCAAAAAATCATCTTTAATAACCGACTTCAAAAAAAGGAGGAGGTTTCCTCACGTTGTTTTTCTTTACCATTCTAAGAGCAGTAGTGATGAAATAATTTACACAAAGTACAGTGTCTGGATTCGAACCTATGACCTACAACTTGTAAGTCGCGGCCGTTACCACTGGTTCACCACTCTAAATTACGTACAGTGGTTATCAATCAAATAGCAGTTGCATTGGTTATGTGACTTGCATCTGAACTATGTCAGTATTCGATATAAGTCTGGAGTTCACGAGCAATGATGCGAACACCGAAAAGCTAAACATGAGTCTGTAATGACATTTGGTGAAATTGGACGTCAGCTGGGGACGTCATGTCATGTCTTTTCAGGAAAACGGATTATTAGCATGTTGATATTTGGCATCGATCAGGTCATCGGCATCAGGTCATTTGGCATCGATCGATCAGGTCAAGCTACGCTTACCGCGGTTGGTCCGTGGATGGGTGACCATCTTTACATACCAAGACTCCTCCGTGTCTCGGAAAGCACGTTAGCTGTTGGTCCCAGCGACATTGGTGGTTCTTTGACAGTCGTTATCGGTCGTCAGAAGCCCGAAAGTCTGACAATCAGTCTTACCACGGAGTATCGTATTACCCAGTAAATGGGTTGTGGAGGTCAGGTAGGCAGTCTCTCCATGTAAAATACTGTTATTCAGCTGCATCTGGTTAGACTGGAAGCTGACCCCCAACATTGTTGGGAACACGCTAGGGATGTAGATATTTGGCATGCCTAATTTAATACGTAGTACAAGGCTGTTTGGTCTGTCTCATCTTTCATTATATAAGACACAACTCTGACAAAATATTGGTGTATATATACTTTCTGCTTAATTTTATTTACGCTTACGGTAAAATAATAACTCCCCATATTCAAGAGCGAACCTTCGTCAAAATCATGCCTAAAATGATACGAGAAATAAGGTATAAGATTGCTCATCCCTTTTTATATTCCTTGCCTTGTTCAATCAATCGCCTCACAGGATAGCTAAATCAGATCTAAAAACCTAATATCTGTGTAGAATAAATTTTCTACACGATCATGCAAATTCAATCGTAGGATCCCAGATCCTTGAAGAACGTAGCTCACTTTTCAGGAATTTCAAATACACAATTATGAGTAGGTATGTTTCTGTTATTTTTGAGGGGTTTGTGGCGAAGTAATAACAGCCGCACGGGTCGATCGATCAGGTTAAGCTACGCTTTCCGCGGTTGGTTCGTGGATGGGTGACCATCTTTACATACCAAGACCCCTTCGTGCCTCGGAAACCACATTAAGCCATTGGTCCCGGCTGACATCCGTGGGAAACGAAGTGTACCTATATAAATTAACTCAAAGTTTTTGAGGTTCATAGTTTTCTTTATTTCAGACTTAATTTTTTTTATCATTCACTATTTTCGTCTTTTTTTTGTGTCAAATATTTTTTCGTGATTTTCTTTAAACACATTGTCGACGTGGTAAATACACATATCCATGTAAAGTTTCATCTTTCTAGCACAAACCGTTTGGAAGGTAAGCTGAGGACGGACGAAGGGACACGACGAAACTATAAGGGTTCCGAGACGTGAACTACGGAACCCAAAAAAGTTTTGTAGCAAATACACGGAAAGTGAAATAATACCATAGAGACTAAAAAAGTTCCAACAATTTTCATAAGGCAAAAAACGTAAAAGTAATCAAACCAACATTTTAGATTCGTTTTTAAAATTGGATACTTGTAAAATATGAATATATGAAATATGGTGGAGACCTGTGCCCAGTTGGCAGGATAAGCAAAAACGTGTGCGGTCGGGAACCCCCGTCAGGAACGATGACACATGATACTCGACGCACACAAACAAATGTAAGAGAAAAGAAGGCAGAGAGAGAAAGTGTGAATTTAATACGTGTTTTTAATCTAGAGCCATCTAGTATAAGTTTTTAGAAGCTCTCATAGAGTGGTTGCCATCTTGGATTTTTATTTTGAGCCGCTGTCGGCTTTAGCACCCTCCAAAACCATAAAAAAACGAGAAACGTTTCGCAACCACCATCTTAGATTTTCATTTTGAACTCACTATTGGCTTCAACACCCTCGGAAACCATGAAAACGAAACCCACGATAACGATTTCTATCAGTAAATTTGTTGATCATGGATGTCTAAGCCGCGTTAACTAAGGTGCAAATACAAAAAAAAAAATTGAGCAAACGTGCTTTGAACATTAATACATTGCATTGATAGCTATTATCAGTCATCCTTCTCCTGCAATCAACAGCACGCGTGTAACGGGACGCATCCTCTCAATCTCACTGGCTTATTAGATTTGAACAATAGCTGCAATACTATATCAAAATGCAAACTAATTTTGATTAAAATGATTCGTAGTTATCGCGAATATCCAACGATGACTTCAGTATTGGACTATCTCGTTGGTATACCTAGTGGTCGCAAGTGCTGCTGCTGAGCACGAGATCCTGGGTTCGATTCACGGGTCGGGCAAAGTGTTATTGAATTTTTCCTTCAGGAATTTTCCAGTAGCTGACGACATGGTTGGCGCAGTGACTGAGCGATCGACTGCTGCGCTGCGTGTCGCGGGTTCGATTCCCGCACGGAACAAATATTTGTATTGCCTACAGGTAGTTGTTCTGGGTCTGGCTGTTTGTGTATGTGAGCTTTAACGTTTGTAAACGCACCCACGATACAGGAGTAATTACTAGTGTGGGGCAAAAAAAAACAAAAAAGTGGCCGGTCTATGACAATAGGCTCGCTCCCTTTTACATGGGACTTGATACATAACCGGCGAAATGTGTGATATATAATATTATAGGCATAATGTATGTTATGACATCGAAAGTCAAAGAGACGTTGGTTTTGGTAAAAAAAATTGTAGATTTTGACTGACTGCCCGTCGAGTTTTAGGCTCAAACAAAGCCTTTATTCTTGATTAAAAGCTTTGTTTTGGCTCTATTTGTCGCTTTATGTTTTTTTTTTTTTTTTTTGAGGATGGGAAATCATCAGATGACTCCTCCCGCTTTGGGTGGAGCAGGAGGGAGTGTCAGACTCTTACTGACTAAAACCCACCCGTGTTCCTTCCTTAGCCCTTTATGTTCCAGGGCAGCGGTAACCCTTTCGGACAATCCCGCTACCCTGGCAGGCTACGGCCCTATGGGGCCCCGTCACTCATGCTGACATCTCTTTGAGGCGCGCGTGGAACACAACACGCCGTCCGGCACGGGCCTGGTCCTGATCGGACGGTGAGTTACCCATTACTCACCGCCCGCAGGCCCGCGCCTACGGTGGCCAGGAGTCGTCACGCGACTCCCGACGCCCGGAGCGTCTCCCGCGGCGGCTGAGGCGTGAGGTGCGCAAGGCGCGTTCTCTCGCCCACCCCGCCACCTCCTTCGCTAGCATGACTGCTTCGCAGAAGGAGGTGACTGCCTCCCACTCCCTCTCGCCCCGGACCATGGCTTGAACCAGGGCCGGACGCGAGAGGTCGCCGCCGCTGCCGATCGCCTCTACGAGGCCACGGCGGTGCTCTGCCCAAGCAGGGCAGACCTCCACCGTGTGCTCCACCGTGTCCTCTGGGCGATCCTGACAGTGGTGACAGCCGGGCGTCTCCTCCCGCCTGATTATGTGCAGGAACCTCCCGAAACATCCGTGTCCGGAGAGGACCTGCGTCAGGCGGTAGGTGAGAACGCCGTGACGTCTCTCTAGCCACTCTTCAAAGAGGGGTCTTACCGCCGCTATCGTGGCGTGCCCTGCGCTGGGTTGCGATAGTCGCTCCTTCCATGCCGCCATGAGATCGCGCCGGAGGTTCGTCCGCTCCGCCGCGGTTTGCCGCGGATGCGGAGTTTCCCCCCGGTGTAGTGCCTCCGCGCGCCAATTATACAGGCGCGCGAGCACTATCGCCTCCAGATCCCATGGCGGCAGTCCGGCAAGGAGGCTTGCTGCCTCGCCCGAGATCGTGCGGTAGCCCCGGATTAGCCTTATGGCTACCACCTTTTGGGGCGCGTTCAGGTAGTGTGCGGCTCGCAGCCGCAGTGAACGCGCCCATACCGGGGCCCCATATAGGGCCATGGACCGCACGACCCCCGCGTAAAGCCTCCGGCAGGAGGCGTTTGGCCCCCTCAGGTTGGGCAAGAGCCGTTTTAGGGCGGCCCCGGCCCGTTCCAGTTTGGGGGCCAAACGTCGGAAGTGCTCGACGAAGTTCCATCGGCTGTCGAGGACGAGACCCAGGTACCTCATCGTGGTCTCGACGCCGATGTGAACCCCTCCTACCACTAGTTGGGATCCTGGAGGTGGCCCGTACCGAGGCCCATGAAAGGACATGGCCTCGGACTTGTGCAATGCCACCTCGAGACCCAACCGCCGGATCGTCGCTTTATGTCTTGAGATCAGCTCAGGTTCGTTGGATCAAAAGCCTTACACAGAAAGCGAAACAGCTGTTTTATGACCCGGCTATCTTGTGGACGCCATAATAAATTAAGTCAGGGAATAAAACCTATGAACTAAGTGACCACACGTTGAGGGCACACCTGTGGGGTACGGAGCTCGGCTTAGGGCGTCGCTGGGGGAAGGACAGCAAAGCAACTGCAAAGCTTCTTAAAGCAAATGTAGGTTCTTGTATATGGGTGGCTTGGACTGTTGATTCTGTTATAGTATTCTATGAAAGTTTTAAAATAAGTACAATTTACAAAACAGATTTTCATAATATACTCCCCATAAATTCATAATCGTGAATGAACTGCTACACAGTGCCTACAAAACAAACAATAATAATAATTTATTTAATAAAAACGTTTACAAAAAGTGTATATTTATCCAAGAGTGGCAAATTTCCCATACAGTTATAGTGCTTAAAAAAAAATTAATTATTTACAGACGCCAGCACATCAAGCTACTACAATTTGTCAAATTTCTTTAATATATTTTCAACTTTATCGCTAAAGCATTAAGGTTCAAGGTTGATTGTGAAAATGTGACAGTTTCGGGTAGCTTGACCTGCTGGCGTCTGTACAATGTAATGTAGATGCGTATGTTGCCATATCCATCGATCGTATTACATGCATTTTGTGTTTATTGTACCACAGTATGTTCGTTGAGGCGGCATGAACGCGGCTTACATGTTAGCACACGTATGTACATAGCTCCTAATAATAACGGTTCACAAGTTTCATGAATATAGTAGTAGTTTATATTACTAAGTATTGAGGCTGCATTTAGTAATTCAACGTTGTGGACATTGGCTCCATCAAACAGTGTTTCCATTCTGATAATTATATCAGGCCTTTATATTTTGTTCATTTATGTTTATTTTCTGTGGCAAGGCGAACTAGACGCGAAGGATTGGATCGATGTGGCTCTAGAAAAGGATGCCTGGAAGGATTTTCTTTCTGTAATGTTCATTTTTTGTTGGAAACTTGTTCTGTGAACCTTAAAAAATGTGTTTTCTGAAATAAATTATTATTATTATGTCGCTTATTTATTTAATTTTCTTATTTTATTACATTTTTAAATATTATTAAGTATATAAAAAAAAACATAAAAAAATATAAAAAAATAGTGATCCACCGGTGTCGGGAGCAGGGTCCAAGCTACTGGTGGTTATTATTATTATTTGGGGGCGGCCTTTACTTAGCGGTGGGACAGTGTAAGAAATAAAAAATAATGTTTTTGATTAGGCATATCTCTCACTCAAAGTGAGTGAATGAATACAAAATTTTTATTCGCGCTCCGAATGATTGAAAAATTAAATAAGCAAGTGAAAGTTAATTTCTTTCTAATTTTGGTGACGCGTGAACGCAGAAGGAAACAAAAATAAACATTAATTCTTTAGTATAGTTTTTATTTTAGCTAGCTTTCACGGGCGCTCCACTTTTACAATAAAATCAAAAGTCATTTATTCAAATTAGGCTGAAAATCAGCACTTTTCGAACGTCAAAGTTACAAAAGACAGTCCCCCAAACGCCCGCCCTTCACCACTTCCTAGTGCTTTTGCTGGGAGGAAGAAATGCGCAACAAATTCCGCAGCAGCACAGCTATCTGTTTAGTTAGAAAATACTTGATTGTATGCAAAGTAATTAACATTACAGAACATTAAATTAAATTATTTGCCATAATGTCAGCTATAAGAAAACCTACAGGCTAACAATTATTCTAATTAATTAATTAAGCCCCGTAGTTCAACGTGCTGAGTGGGCAAGGGAAAAGGATTCAATTTTGTCGGCACGTGCCTCGAAATAATGTCGAGAATTGTGAATTTGTGACGAATATCAGAGAGTACCTACCGGCAATCACATTACTCAATAATGTCGGTAAGCCTGTAATTCTGTACACACAATGTAACGTACATATACCTGAATACTGAAAATGTTTGCGAATTGTATGGACCGCAATGTTGACGGATGAGATGTAAAATAATTTGCTGGTGCGATTTTGTTTTTGTATGAAAATTGTGTTTTATTAATTTTGTATGGTGGACACTATACACTGAACATAAAGGTGAATTACGAGTTGCTACCGTATTTTTTATCTCACGAAGCGTCGCGCGCTTTACTTGTGGTAACCAACTGTACAAACACGCTGTGAATGTGTGCGTGAAGACCAGTAGCATCAGCGCATAACACACACACTCACGCACACACACACACTCACGCACACACACACACAGTTCGCCATTGTCTTGAACAGTACCGAGAGCTACTGGTGCATACACAAACATTTACTGCGTATTTGCACATTTGTTTGCCACAAGTAAAGTACGCGCGCTTTACTTGTATGCATACTAATAAATCTAATTTTGTGAAAATCATTTTATACTAGCTGTGCCCGCGACTTCGTTCGCGCTTTTCTAAAATAAAAGTAACCTAAGTTATTCCTCATAAAATCAGCTAAAAATCTAATTTCTATACAAAATCAATTCAATAAAAGTACCGTCAAAATCAGCCCGAAGAAACAGACAGGTAGTCATACAAAAATGATAAAAAACGCTTTTTTTGTTATAATAAGTACCGTTTATACTAATTAATAAAAAAAAAACTGTTATTTTGACATTACAGATAGACTTCAATATTTATTTGTATAGATCGCGGAATGGAAACAAAAACAGCGTTGGGGGGGGGGAGCTTTGAAGTTTTAAAATAAACTTTTTTTTCAATCCTATTTGTTTGTTCGCAATCGCTACCAGCGTTGTTTTACTACAAAGCTTTTTTATCGGGATGTATTCTATTTTAAATACGACCTTGTAACAATGTCGCACGTGTAGGCATCAAGTTTAGGTAGGTATATAAGTTTACTGCCACACTTTTTACTGAAGAAAACTTGATAAAGTTACGCTCTTTTCCAATAACATAAAAAAACTTCAGTAAGTGAAAAGAACTTACACTTTTGACAAGTTTATTAATATTCTCTTTGGGAGCAGTGGTGGCCAAGTGGTACAGGTGGCCGCGACTTACGAGTTGTAGGACGTAGGTTCGAACCCAGACTGGCGCTTTACTTTGTGTAAAGTTTAGTGTAAAATTTCACCACCACTGCTCTCAAAACAGTGAAGGGAAAAATCGTGAGAACACATGCATACTTGCAGGCATGTCCTAGAACCAAAAACTTCGAAGACATGATTGTGACATCTACCAACCCCCACTGGGCCGGCGTGATGGATTACGGCCCACTCCCTTTAAACGAGAAGAGGCTTGTTTCCCAGTAGCGAGAATTTTTTTGTTGTATAAACTGATTATAATTTTCCTTTATAATATTAAAATATTTTCAGGTTTCAAAGGAATTTTTTTAAGGTTTCCTATTAATTCCTATAATGGCCACAGTTTTGTACGTAAACGTGACTTCAAGATAACGAAAGATTTGCTGTTTTGTTTTTGGAATAACCTTTTGGCGAGAATGACTTGTAACTTTACAAGTATTAATAAAAAAATAAAAAATCTAAAACCCGACTGCGTTAAAAGTGAACCAAACTAACTACCTACGTACTTACATAATAAAAAAAAAACTGAAAAGAAAAAAACAAGCACTTAGATGTCCGGTCTAGAATTCTATGAATCGATTGACGTGTGAATCATAAAAATCGGGCCAAGCGTTTGGTCTGTATTGTGCTTTAAAGGAACATTCAAACATACATACATAGGCTGATAAACACATTACCACTCCTTTACGTCGCGCAGTCGGGTAAAAAGGGCCTCAACGCTCACCCAAAACCCAAATGACCTCTCCCGCGCTGGGCTGAGCGGATGGGCGTGTCAGACTTTTACTGACTAAACCCCCCCCCCCCCTTTCAGGACGTCTTTGCTGATGTTTTCGCTGATATAAATAAGTTAGTGCAGACGCCAACACATCAAGCTACCCGAAACTGTAAAATTTTCCCAGTCAACCTTGAACCTAATGCTTTTGCAATAAGTTGGAAATCTATTAAAGAAATTTGACAGATTGTAGTAGCTCGATGTGCTGGCGTCTGTACATACCCATTCAAAGTGAGCTCTATAATTAAGTAGTTTATTAAATAATCTTTTCATATCCCACTCTAGCACCCTATTTAACCAGCCTATAATGTTCCCACTGCTGGGACACAGGCCTCCTCTTGATGAGAGGGAGTGGGCCCTAATCACGCAGGCCCAGTACGGGTTGGTAAATGTCACATGTCTTCAAATTTTTGGTTCTAGGACATGCGGGTTTCCTCACGATATTTTCCTTCACCATTTTGAGAGCAGTGGTGATGAAATAATTTACACAAAGTAAAGCGCCTGTCTGTGTTCAAACCTGCGACCTACCACTCGAAGTCGCAGCTTTGCCACTGAGCCACCACTGCTCTCAGCACTCTACAAGCCTCCTATTTTTTCCGAAAATCTAGTTGCTAATCTTGTACTCCTATAACTTATGTATTTTTATTTCTTTGTCCTCAGTAACAAGCTGCAAGAGCAACCATCTGATCCCAACAACTCCGATCATAAAAAGCAATTCAGCTGAGATTTGCTGCAAGAAATGGTACACAAAGAAACTACAGAAGGTGAGTAGCTACTTATAGAAAGGAGAATGACCAAAAGTCGTACCAAAAAGTCTCATGCATCAAGATCAAAATATTATAAGAAATCATTTTCATATTTTTTTACGACATTACGCGTCGGGGATTTTTGAACAGGGAATTTAATTTAAATTAAAAAAGTGTTGATATTGTATTATTTCCTTTACATGACGTTCCGTTTCAAATGATATGATTAATATAACCTTGAATTTTCAAAGTTTTTTATCACGTCTTTCAAAATACATGTAAAACAATAATACTATTCCGATTCTACATTAATTAAAAATAACTAGAGTATATTAGAACATAATTTTTACTTAAGCGATTATCATTTTTTTAGAACAACAGTGGCCGTTCGCTTATGAAATGTCAAACAAAATAAAGTACCTAGTGTTTAGGTTATTTCGATTTTTTTGAAAATCTCCGAGACTTACCCGGGTTTTGTTGACAAAAAGAACTTTTTCAGCAGTTAATATGATAAGTGTAGTCTATAAAAACCAAAGTTTAACTTTGATGCAGCATGGTACGGGATTCCATACATCCATGGGCATTGTCCATTCATCCACTATATAGGAAAACCATTTCGTATTTGATATTATTTTTATAATGCTTCGATTTCCTTAGACTGTAGCTGACGGTAGCTTCCACGTAGCTTCCGCAATTTACCGTCGAATGACGTCACTGAAACTTTATTTATAAGGGGTAGTTCCATTGCGCTCCAAAATCCATTGTTCTCATCATTTAAATGTTCATACATGGAATCCACTGCACGACAAGAATTTTTAGCAATAAAATATTTTAGTTCCACCGTTCTCCTAGAAATTTGAGTAGAGTTAGAAAAAAAAAAAATAATGAAATATCATAAAGAATAAAAACAAGTGCGCGTCAGGTCACGCATAGAATAGGGTTCCGTAGTCACCCATAATGGCACTTTACAAGTTAGGCCTCTATAACTCCTGATTTAACAAAGTTATCTAAGCCGTTATAGTTTTCCTTCAAAGTTCATTACCTACATGGACTACCATCACGAATTTTTTCAGATTTTTCGAGCCAACCGTTTAGCTTTTAGAAGGGGTGGGGGGGTTCTATTTTAACAAAAAAAATCGCTTTAAAGTTGATTATCTCGCAAACGGATACCTAAATCAAAAAATCGTCTTAGAAACCTCTCAATGTTTTTAAAAGACCTATCTAATGACTAATATCTACGTGTAGGAAAGGTACCCCAAAAAAAATAGTTTTCGTGATTTTATTTTAGCACTTTGTCGACGTGGTATACACATTTCCATGCAAAGTTTCATCTTTCTAGCACTAACCGTTTGGAAGGTAAACCAAAGACGGACGGATGGCCAGACGGACATGAAGAAACTATAAGGGTTCCGAGACGTGAACTACCGAACCCTAAAAATGCATCAATTATTCAGTCATAATCACAAAATGAGAGTAAGTTGGTGTGTTTCCCTAGAGAGCGTGTTTTGAAACGTGAAGTCAAACCCGATGCCATCATTTTCACGACTATCACGGCGGCTCCCATATGACAGCCACCGCTCTTCTTGGAAACCGTAGGTTAAGTCCAACTAAGGGCGTCAAAACAATAGGAATATTATATTATTTCTTTAATTAAAACAAGGTATAACGCGAAGCTCCCGCCACAATCTACGCGTTTCTGGTGGGAACGCCTCTCCCTTTTTGACAAGTGTCGGGTGAAATTGAACCTTAAGTCACATATAAGTCAGAGCTTGAGTTCGCTACTCAAAATTACCCCATAACAAACATTTTAACACAAGTTCTCAAGCACATAAAAATCATTTCTCAGTCAAATATAGACGCTATCGCAAATGTGCAAGTTATACGGATACTAACTTTGACTGGGTCTTTATCGAACTTTGTGCAAACAAGGAGTGTCTACGGCTATATCCATAATCTCGTAAGTATACGCAAGTTAGGATTGCGACCTGTCCAACTACGAGTATAACTACATATATATATGTGTTACGAGTTGGTATGTGTCTCTCGTAATAACGGCCGCGACTTACGAAATGTAGGTCGTAGATTCGAACCCAGTCAGGCACTTTACTTTGATTAAATTATTTCATCAGCACTGTTCTCAAAACGGTGAACAAAAACATTGTGAGGAAACCGGCATGTCCTAGAACCAAACATTTGAAGACATGTGTGATATCTGCCAACCCGCACTGGTCCCGCGTGGTGGTTTATGACCCACTCCCTCTCACAGAGAGGATGCCTGTGCCCCAGCAGTGGGAACATTATAGGCTGATTGAGCTATTTCAAGCAGCCTATAATGTTCCCACTGCTAATACAGCAATTTACCCTGTGCGCAGTGAGTGAATTTAAGAGAGAGACATATAGATGTCTCTCTCTTAAATTCACTCACTGTGCACAGCGTAAGAGGGACATATAGATGTCTCTCTCTTAAATTCACTCACTGCGCACAGCGTAAATTGCTGTATCCGGAAGCAAGAAATTTTTCGCAAAATTTCGTATTATAACGAGGGTGAGCAATAAGGAAGGATTTTTCAAAATTCATAAAAGAGTTAAATAGAGATGAATGTTTCTATGGATATTCGTCTTTTTTGCTGTTGGGAAATCTCATCGATCAGAGGACTTGTTGCCTTTATAAAAATCTTCGTAAATCTGTTAACCGGGAAAGCCACTGGTCAAAGAGAAAGAAAGATATTCTTTTCATTCAACTAAGTAAGCCATTGCTTCAAGACAGTCGACACAACCAACAATCATACATACAGTGCGTAGATCTCGCAACCGGCGTGCGTGTAAGACCAGTATGACCATAAACAAGACAAAAGGAGTATGTAACGATCGTTGCAGGTAGCGTTCTGTAGCTTTTGCCTAGCTCCATGGGAAGAAGGTGTAAGTTTATACATATTATGTATGTATGTAGTCCACACAAATAGCGATATACAGTACCAAATTCTTGACATTACCTGTAATGAATTTCCCAAATTGCGAGGGCCGTTTCCACAAACTATGTACTAAACCAAGCCCTTAAACAATTAAGTTACACATGGGACGTAACCTACGCTTGGCAACTAATACGATCATATAGCAATCTCCGGTCTCCCAAACGAAATTGACGTCCATAATGTTGAATCTAAGTTTAATACCGACATTAGACTGGGTGCCATCGTTACGGTGCGGTACGGTCTACTTGAACTCTCTATGTTTGATGCGTGTACATGGTTATGTTAGCTTTAATATCCGTTGATTGCCACTTGTGTGCAGTGATGGATCTAACATGTTAGATCATGCATTATTATTACGCTTCAAACAATCCGAAAGCAATAGTAAAGTACCAATAGATAGATATATAGATACCAATAGATAGATAGTAGTAAAGCCGCGGGTCTGCGGGCGGAGAGTAATGGGTAACGCCCCGTCCGATCAGGACCAGGCCCGTGCCGGACGGCGTGTATGTGTTCCACGCGCGCCTCAAAGAGATGTCAGCATGAGTGACGGGGCCCAATAGGGCCGAAGCCTGCCAGGGTACCGGGATCGTCCGAAAGGGTTACCGCTGCCCTGGAACATAAAGGGCTAAGGAAGGAACACGGGTGGGTTTTAGTCAGTAAGAGTCTGACACTCCCTCCTGCTCCACCCAGAGCGGGAAGAGTCATTTGATGATTTCCCATCCTGAAAAAAAAAAAAGTACCAATCTTAACCTACCGGTATTCAGAAAGAAATTCACGCTATCCTTGCCAAGTTGCTTTTTATTTCATTTTTTATATATATATATTTTTTATTTCAATTATTGTTTTTATTCTTAACTTTTTGTTCATGTTTATTACCCATCTTACTTACTTTAGTCTGTTTTAGTTGATATTAGTTTTAGTTTAGCTTAATATAATTTTCAAGGCAGCAAGATATATAATCAATGCTATGTTATTGAGATTATTCTAGCATAAGTTTAATGTATGTGATGTGGCTGTGCTTTTCTTAAATAAATAAATTCTCGAAGAAGATTACAGGCTGTATAACATCACGACACCACCGTTAGGAGTCTAGCAAAAAGAGAAAAGTCAGAAAGAACGCTAAGTAAAAACGAAGCAGTTTAACCTAACATCAGTCCTGTTGAAAGTCGTTGTGGAAAATACGAAACGCTTTCAAAATGATTGTTGCTTCTTTAAGCCCTCAGGAGGCGCTGAATGTAGAAGTTGGTGTGATTGTGGGAATCTTGATCTCTGTGGTTTACTTACTGATTTTTTGGACTAAATCCACTTCAATATGTACGAGTAAAACTGATTCCACTCACTATATGCTGGGTTCGAAAACTAAGATATTTTTATCTGAAATTGCGAAACAATTTGCATATTAAGTATGTATATGTGTATCTTTGAAGTTTTATGGCCGAAAATTCATGATAATGTATTGTTGTCTTAATATCGTTGCATGCCGTAATATTTACGATTAGGCAGCAGGGCAGACAGCCTATATTATCTTTACAGCTTATATTATTATAACCTGTAAAGATAATATAGGCTGTAAAATTTTATGCTGGTCAGTACAGTCAACAGCAAAAGTAGATGATCAAAATCAGATATTCAATACTAATGAACGGAGTTCGCGTCAGAACTGTGTGGCGTCGAAGTGATTCAAAAGTATGTGATTGTAAATTATACCAAATATTTACTACAAGTACAGCTGTCATATAGCTGCGAACTCCGTTCATTAGTATTGAATTTCTTATTTTGATCATCTACTTTTGCTGTTGACTGAACCTAAAATAAAAATATTAGTATCTACTGACCCTTCGACACCCTAAAAGTCTAACGATATTGATACGATAGGAGGCAAACATCCTTTGAAAAATGGCGCTGACAATGATTGTCGTTATTTTTCCTATGAAAAGGTTTGCATACCTAAGTGTTGTCAACTCATGCGTTTCGCAAGTCATGAAATATAAGTATTACGTAATAAGCTTTCCTAAATTTTCTCGTCACCGGGCACGGATCCATACTCCGGGTTGATTGGTAAGAGATATTTTCTGGCAGGAAAACTATATACGAACCAGAACCGGGTGGGTCCTGGGCCCAAAGTCTGCTATTTTTATAAATTCGTCATTCCAACACGTTTCCATTCCCATCCCATTGTCATTTTGCTTAAAGTTCGTAATCTGCTAAATTCTTAATGGCGATCATTGGTCGGTCCGAGGGTCGGTCAATGGTCTCGTAATAGAATTGTGTCATAATGACATTGTCGTATTGCCATTATTATAAAACCCGTTAGTAGAAATGATTTTCCAAAAACTACCTCTACTTTATTTATGCCAGATTTCATTTATATATATTTTTACATATTATTTATTAGTGTTTTATAGGTACAAGTCAAGTGTTTTATGTAAGTCAGTCATTCATTTATCATTATGTACGAGATTACCATTCTATGCCGTTTCTTTCAATGGAGTGTCAGTGGTTGACCACTGGAAAGTCATAATGACGTCATTATGTTAGTAGATTACCAAACTTGTCAAAATCAACAATTATGAAATCAATGATAGACCATTCTGACACTATTGTAATAGCAGACTTGGGGCCCTGGGTTCGATCCATGAGCCTTATTCTCTATGACACAATGAACGAAATCGTGCGAAATGAACGCGATATTGCGGGATTTGCTAAGGAATCGACGTGGTTTCGTAGTAAGGAATCGTCAAGTGGTCATAGTGAATGACCCTGGCCCAGGGCTCTAGGGTCAGGAAGTGAGGATCCACGGATCGTGGTCGCGACCGATAAACTAACGATGCAGTCAAAATCATAATCAATAATTCAATATAAAAAGTTCAATATTAACTTTTTTAAAGCCCCGCAGAAAGGCGCGACGCGATTCTTGTAGAACAATTCCTATGAAGAATCACGAAAGTGTTATTATTAAGTTTTTTGATTATTGAGGTCGATAAGTGGAAAAGTTCTTGTTGATTATTATTGGTTTAGTTTGAACGAGTTTGATCAAGCAATCGGTGTAGTAAAAAGTTTGGTTATATCAGTCGCTTGTAAAACTATTCGGGATTAGGTTGGCTTAGCTTATGTTTATTTTAAATTAATAGCTGACCCAAAAGTCGTTGTCCTGTCCAAACAATCATTCTTACAAAAATCCCAAAGAAAGTACCATTTTTGGCGCTGTGTGAAATGTCCAGGGATATTATTATTATTATTTCGGGTCCAGCTGAAAGTCAGCGTCAGGCACTACTTAGTTGTCTGGCATTTTTGCTGAACTGGGCCTTTTTGGCGCAGCCGTGAGGCACACTTTCCTGCTAATTTCTTACATCGGACCTTATGTTGTTTATTTGATCTTTATTTTTTTGTTTGTATCTGATGTATGTATCTGGTGTATTGTGTGTGTGTGTGTCTGTGCTAAATAAATGTATTTCCTTCCTTTCTTTATTTCCAGTTCTTCCCGACTTATCGGCAACTACACTCGAGAGCAATGAATCCGGGTCACTTGAAGAATCCTAAAAATCTCGGAAACTAAAAATGCTAGGTTAATGCAATAAATTGTATTTAATAGACAATGTAATACTCCTTAAATGAAAGTAAAAAAAATATGAGTCACCATACATTTTATTAACACAAAATTACATAAAGAAAAAAACTGCTGATCTCTCCTTAAAACAAAAATAGGAAACATGAAATTTTTGAACTTTATTACGATTTTCTTGAATTTTAATACTTCATATTGCCTCCTCGTGCTTCCATTACTGCGTTTACGCGGTTTGGCATGCTGTACACCAAGTTCCTTATACGATTTTGGGGAATATTCTCCCATTCCTCTGTGAGAGCAATTTTGAGCTCACGAAGCGTGATTGGGGGAGGGTTTCGTTGTTTTACGCATCTGCCTAGCTCGTCCCAAGCATGCTCGATCGGGTTGATATCCGGCCTGCGCGCTGGCCACTCCATACGAAAATGTTTCCAACACAAAAAAAATAAAATTACCTATTTTCCAATGAATAAACATTAGTATCGGAACATCGTAGTAACTGTTATTATAAAGTAGCTAAGAGGCACAAATAAAAATAATATATTATGAAACGGCCAATTTTCGGCACAAGTTTGTAAAATACCGAATCATTTTTTTGTGTGAATATGAATACATCAAGGGTTGTTATTTAAACAAAGATCAAATCATTTTTATGTGATACTCTGACACATTGTTGAAGACATGTTATTTAAAACAAACATCAAATCATTTGTAGTACGTGTAAATTACAAATTCCACAAGAATTTATTGACATTGTTGCGGGATTTGTTGTTTATTATCCCTATTTGTACTGTACAAACCTACCTAACTTTCAACATGTGTAACAGTAAGGTTTTTGTAAATAAATCTGGAGTTCTTTCACATTAAATTGGAGGACTATTTTTATTAACGTTTATTATTCTCGTTTTATCTCAAAAAAGATGCCAACAAATTGAGCACGTAAAGAATATAGTAACTTTTACAATGGTATACTATTCTGGTAATACGAGTATATAAACGATAAAAGAAGATATTTTCAATAACGATATGGTCGCTAGCCGTTTGCAAATAAGTATACACGCGGGTTGCTATAAAAGAGCTACACGGTACTAAGTGTTCGTCCAACACACTCCGAGTGCCTAGACAAAGGGAAATTATATCAGCGATACGATAATGAGCATAATAACATAATCATCCTATAATGTTCCCACTGCTGGGACACAGGCCTCCTCTCTATAAAAGTGGGCCATGCGGGCCCAGTGCGGGTAGATGTCACATGTCTTTGAATTTTTTGCCTTTATGACCGGTTTCCTCACGATGTTTTCCTTCACCGTTTTGAGAGCAACATGCAGCATGTTTTGAGCATAATAATTAATAATATTGGACCTACGGTTAGATAATGTGGTTAAATTATCCAGAATCACATTAGGTACACAGTCACACACACTATTGTTTGGATCTACATGGTAAATTACAGGACATAAGGAAACGTGGCCAATTAACAATATGTGTTTCCGCTTCTGACTGTGTGAAAGTCTTGTATACTTGTAAATTGTATGCAACTGGCCATGTTTTCTTATACCTACCTACCTGATACTTACCTTTATTCTTCATTTATAAAATATAGATCTAATTAGTTTATGAAACTGTCACATATCAGAGGGGCAATTCTTGTAATTTTAAGAACGTTCACAGTCTAAGGGGCAATTTTCGTAATTTTAAGAACGTTCACAGTCTGATCTCAGTCTCAATCTGTCAAAATCACCTCAAATTTCCCTACATTTTTGACATTGATTGTCACTGAGATGAGATTGCGTCTAGATTTTGAACGTTTTTAATAACGAGAATTGGCCTTCTGATCTCAGTTTCAATCTGTCAAATATAACCTCTAATTTCCCAACATTTTTAACAAGTTTTTGACATTGATAGTCGCTGAGTTTAAAATCTATTTTAAGCATTTTAATTACGGAAATTGGCCTTCAGAAGTTAGTAAACTACAAGTGTGAGTAAACCGAGCCACAGCCGAGGTACATAATAGTATCACACGAGTGTTTTAACACCTAGTTTTATAGTGCAGTTTCATACACTGCCTTTTTTTAAAGACTTGAAATTTTAAGTACAATCACACTAATATTATAAAGGCGAAAGTTTGTGAGTGAGTGTGTGTGTGTGTGTTTGTATGCTTATTACTTCTTCGCGCTCAAACGGCGGGACCAATTTTGATGAAATTTGGGCTGACACCCTGGATTTACACATAGGCTTTTTATCCCGATATTCCCATTATGTGGGTGAAACCGGGGGCGCAGCTAGTAAGAAATATCGTCAATATGCACTGTTGGGCCTAAAATCATTGGATGTTTTACTTACATGCCATGGAATTAATATGTACTATAATTAGTACTTACTAAGAAAAATTGTATTTAAATAAAATGTTATAATTTCACGTAGTTTTTCAATTCTGGCATTAAAGTACCATTTTTTTCTTTCAAAATAAGAACTTTTCGATCAAAATCTAGAAACAAAAGTCATTAATTATTCAAAATAAAGTTAATTTTTTAAACCTAGATACTAATTTGACAGGTGTACATATAGGTAATATCAAATTTCTATACTAAAAAACGCAAACACAAAATACTTAAATGTCAGTTAGTATCTGGAATTCAATAACAATTTTTAGGCTGAGAATCAGCACTTTTCGAACGTCAAAATTACAAAAGACACTCCCCCAAAACGCCCACCGTCCATTCATTAGTGTACTTATACAAAAGTTTTGAATGTTGCCCACACTGACCCATATAATTATTCATTTGTTATATTAATCTGAATGCATCCTTTTATTCGCAGGACGAGTCAGAGCAACGACTAGACGTGGACAATACCAGCGCGCAGTCGTATTGTATGCACACCGTAGACATGGAGTTCAGACACGTTGTCAGGTCCACGCACATTGATAAAAGCATAGAGGCGAAGAGGAAAGTGAGTAGCTTGCTAAATAATTTACTTAATACCTTGGTAAGTTGACAGAGAACACTGATTGAAAACTTGCATTCTTCTTTAAAATACTTAAGTCGAAGGCAGTTAGGGAAATTAATTGTTTATTAAATTAACACACTACCCCAATTTGCAGTATTTTGTTGTGTTATTTATACAGTGGCCTCCAAAAGGACTAACTTTTCTTTTTTCTTTTTGACATATTTCCATTGCAGCTGTGATACACCACAGTCATTCATTATGATTTAAAATTCTAGTGATCCAACTGTTTGAAGTACTATAAAGTTGTTATTGACTAATTTAACTACCTTTGACTTATCATAAATTATAATCAAGTAATCCCTTAGGAGTACCATTTGTTTTTTTTTTATACAATAATAACATTCTATAAAGTATCGCAATTGGTGACACTTTATTTACATTACAATCTAGCCTATTAGCTAATAAGTAATTTAAATATAACTTAAACTGCTAAGTAACTATATGTATAATTAAGAAATCGTCCAATAACGTCTTTCTTATTCACTATAAGTTATGGGGAAGACACTTGTTTCACGTGTTCTTTATAAGATTCAGCACTTGCACTACAGTTTGAGTTCACTTACACTGCACTAAAGTAACTCAAAAGATTTTACCCTTTTTAGTCTTCGCACTAATTCAGTGTTGTCAAGGAGTTGGATTGCCTCGACATTCACGTGATGATGAAGTCTGTGTTCATGAGCTTCTGCATATTTTTGTATAGCTATGTTTACGACATCCATCTTGAGGTCCTGGTGAAGGTCGCTGTTTCTAATGTACCAGGGCGCGTTTACTATATCCCTGAGTACTTTATTTTGGAAGCGTTGTATAATTTGACGATTGCTTTGGCTGGTGCAACCCCACAGCTGAATACCGTAGGTCCATACAGGTTGTAAGACTTGTTTATATAACAGCATTTTATTAGGTATTGACAATGGCGACTGTCTACCAAGTAGCCAATACATTTTTTTGTATCGAATATCTAATTCAGGGATCACAGCTGAAGTGGAAAAATGTCAACCTACTTTTGGTGGCCACTTTATTTCATTGTACGACTTTCTGTTTCATTTTTCTTTTTTACTTGTTTTAATATGTTTTTTTTTCAACTTTGGTTAGTTTATGTTCTTCTTGTTTGAGTCGCAATAAATACTTTTTCTTTCTTTTCATCGCGTCAACGCCGGCTGTCGCCGTCGGCGTCTCAGCGCTTAGGCTCTGTCTCGCATAGGGTCATAGCATCATGCTGAGCGTTGGCCGTTTTAACTGGTTCATTTTTGTGTTTGTGTTCTTTGTCTGCGTCATTTTTGTCGCAAATCAACGTATTTTCTTTCTTTTCTTTTTTATAGCCAGCACACACAACTGTGTAAGAATGAAAGTTGTGATATGAATATACGGACAATTTAAGTTGGTAGTCCATTTGCTAAACAAAACCCTTTGCAATCGAACAAAATGTTTAGTATTCCCGAATCCGAAAACCGATCTCAAATTAAAGGTAGGTACAGTACATGACACATAAATAAAGCAATATTAGGTATTAAGTAGGTTTACTCCTGCACTTATAGAAAACCAGTCTTTTACAATAAAGTTAAAATACATATTAATAATATTTATAATGAACAAAGACAAATTGAAACAGTTTAAGAAAATTTGGATAAAGTGAATATATTTTTAGAAGACATAAAATACATTATACTTAACAGTTAGAGAAAAAAAAATACATGAAGTCGGACGCGTACGAAACCACTGTTTTCTCTGCCTGATTTCGTGTGAAGTTGCTGACTTCAAAACAGCACCTTGGATGATTAGGACAGCTTAATATAAACACGTCCATTACCAAAAACGAGACAATAAAGAAAATCATGGCACAAAACATTTTGTTGAGGATATAAAGATAATATCGCTCACTTTATAGAAATGTTTTATGATAATCTAATGTAGATGGGTCGCATATTTAATGTTTTTGCGTTTTTCCATTATTTACATAAAGATTCAAGGAAATTAGTAGGTAAAATGTTTTCTAGCTACGTAGCATAATCACCCTATAATGATCCCACTTCTGGGACATAGGCCTCCTGAGGGAGGCCTGTGTCCCAGAAGTGGGACCTCCGTGAGAGGGAGTGGCCTATAATCTACCATGTGAGCTCAGTGCGGGTCGGTAGACGTCACTTGTCTTCGATTGTTTGGTTCTAGGACATGCAGGTTTCCTCACAATGTTTTCCTTCACGGTTTTTGAGAGGACTGGTTATGAAGTTATTTACATAAGTAAACCCTCTGCCTGGGTTCGAACCGACGATCTACAACTCGTAAGTCGGGGCCGGGCTGTTGCCACTGGCACCATTGGCCACCATTACTCTATAGCTACATAGATACGAGGTATTTCAAGCACTTAAAATATATGTGGGAATAGGTAACAAAGCTAGTATAACCGTCGCATACTACTGAAACTCTGTACCACGCTAGGTCAGTTCACGATATTCACGTTTGTACACCGTCACGTCAACGGGGCGTCAACGAGAACGAGATGACGGCGTCGAAGTAGCGATACATAATTATATTTGATATGGCCACGTGTCCACCGCACGTCCGGCAATGGGACGTCACGTTTGGTTCGGATAATCTCGTTTCTCGTTGACGGTGGTGGTGGACAAAATCTGTAACGACGTGCGGCCTACTAACTAACTGTAACTAAAAGTTCACATTTTCGTACGAAGAAAAGACATCGATCTAAAAACCAATTTGGCGTAAATCTGGGGCTGTTACACTATCCAATACCTTTTGTGGGGTCCTAAAAAATAAAATATCGCTAAAAATATACCTGCAAAATGTCGGACAGTTTTTCGATGTTGTGAAAAGAAATTATCTAGAGAGAACAACTTTGTATTGACATTGTAGGCAGACTGCTTCAATCAATATTAAAGTGCGATGTATTTCGGTATTTTTCTTGTAACTCCAGACAGGAAATTAGAATCACAACACAAGGTTTCTATTCAGAAATACCAAGGTAGTCAAATATCAGTATAGGGAATTTCGTTTCAAACCTATCCAATCCGCGTAGACTTTACACTTTATTGGGGACGGCTTCCAGTCTAATCGGATGCATCTGAATAGCAGTATTTTACACGGAGCGGCCACCTATATGGCCTCTACAACCCAGTTACTAGGTCACACGATATCCCTCGGTAAAACTGGTTGTCGGACTTTTTCGGGCTTTTAAATACTCGTTATGACTCTCAAAAATCTTCGAATGACAGCTAGTTAGCTACCAACGCGTTAACGTGCTTTCCGAGGCACGGAGGGGTCTCGATATGTAACGGATAGTCACCCATCCAAGACCCGACCGCGGCAAGCGTAGCTTCACCTTCAATCGCCCCGTTCGTTTGCTATCATTTAACCACGAACCTATGTCTACTTACTTGCTTAATTACATACCGATGGCCGGTGGAGCAGACGAGTCCTAGAGAGGAGTCCGCGTATCGGCAAGCGTAGTGTGGGACGCCCCCCAATTAGATGGACGGACGACCTTAAGAAGGTGGCTGGGACAGGCTTGATGCGGAAGGTGGAGGACACGGCGTTGTGGTGCTGCCTGGGAGAGGCCTATGTCCAGCAGTGGACCGCGATAGGCTGAGTTGATTGAATAACGAGTACATTAAAAAAAAAAAACACAATACGTGTCAATTTCAATTAATAAACTAGCCAATCATCTAGAAATAAAGCTGCATGACGGACAAATAAACAAATACACAGAATCCACTCATCGCTAAATTAACACAACTACTGACTACCTGGAATAAATTCGTGTTTCAAACATAATTGCATTCCCACTTATTTTGATCGACAAGGCCAAACGTGTTTTTATTGTGAACCCTTTTTAACCAGAATGAAATACAATTAGGTAATATTTCAGGTCAGAGCATTACATAATAAGTCCTGGAATCGGAACAGACTGGAATTTGTGATAGCTTTAAAAACTAAGGGCTTACTACAAAAACTTAAACACTTGTTGAACGAGTGTTTAATGTCAGTGTTATGTCAAAGTCCATATAATTATGTCGTGTTTAAAAGGTGTTTAGCCTAAAAAACTGATAAACACTGTTTTGTGGTAGTCAGGAATGTGTTTATTTTATAAAGTTTTTTATGATATTTATGCTCAGTATGTACTGAGCAGTGCTGGCCCAGGTGGTAACGGCCGCGGCTTACGAGTTGTAGGTCGTGGGTTTTAACCCAGACAGGTTCTTTACTTTGGTTTAGGCTGTTCAGGACTTTTACTAACTAGATTATTTATAGTTATGAGAAAACTATAGCTACTTCTATTGAGAGAAATTTGGGGAGTACCTAGTCATGCTTTATTTTCTTTTTAGTATGTAAGGGCCAGGTTTTTGGACATGTCACCAAAGAATGCGACATTCCTAACACAAGGTGTATGTAGCATTGTGAGGAAACATGAACATTGATGGCCTGAAAATGAGCAATATTTATCAATACTTATGTCTTCTGAGTGTGAGAAGAGAATTTTAGGAGGCCACGACACTATGTACAATTTGCAAGCAATAAAATAAGTACTTTTTTTTATAAGAAACCGCATTTTCTTTGTTTAATGGCATGAAAGCACGGATATCCTATTATTACTGAGATGTATAGGAATGTGATTGCCTTAACAGCTTTGCATTCGAAATGGGAGTCACAAAGGCGCCGCCGCGGTGGCAGTACCTCTCCATCTCCATAATAAGCTGTTGACAGATAATCTCCATATAATTATCGACGACTTTCAATACGATTGATACTTTTGAAAGAAAACTGAATAAAGTGGAAAATAAGTCATCATTCTTACTTAACTTTAGGGAGCGAAGTTTAAGTGGGTGACGGAAACGACGAAGAGTTTTATTGAGTGAGATCATTTTAGTTGTTTACAGTATGGCAAGGAATTTTCGGGTTCCGTAGCTCAAAAGGAAAAAATGGAACCGTTATAGAATCACATCGATGTCCGTCTGTCTCTCTGTCCGTCAAGACCCTTATTCTCAGGAACGCGGATGAATACCTCTTCCGCGTTCCTGAGAATATGGGTCAAATGAAATGAATAACAAATACTTAGATCTACGGTCCTTGGAGCTCTTAAAAAATCAAGTTTATATATTAAAATATTTGAACTATGACAATGTTACCAACCACTATTACCTACTAACATACGAAATATTTATTCCCATAGTTATTGGGGACAAACGATAAGAGTCTAAAAATCCTTACTACGCTTTTAGAATGTTAAGCATTCACGGGTTCCATAAATTTACAAGTTTGAACAGGCATATTTTATGAATGAATTTATGCAGACACGTGTATGACTAACCTTGGGCTCGGTATGAAGTCTATCCGTAGAGAAGACCTACATTCCAATTGAGAAATACACGTCAAGACATGCATTTCTCAATTACAATTCATTCTCTATATCAAATAACGCTATGCACCGGATGAATTGCATCGAAAAGAATTTGCAAGCTCTCCCATTGACATACACCTATTTATTTATAACATATCCGTTATCCATACCTTAATTGTATGCATTTATAATTCTTGGATTTAATACATCTATTTGACCTCAATATTGGCTTTAGCACTCTCGAAAACTGAACCGTATCGTATTACCCTGTTACTGGGCTACGAGGTAGTCGGTCCATATTCCATGTATAAGTAATATTGGCATTCAGTGGCACCCGGTTAGACTGGAAGCCATCTATTCTATACTTATAATAAATCTGTAGAAGTGAAAATTCTGTACATTGAAAATATCAAAAAAATAAATGGCAGGGGATGTTACTAGACCGAAACCGAACCCAAAAATGTGATTAAAAAAAATTTTGTCTGTCTGTCTGTTTGTTCAGGCATCACGCAAAAACTACCGGTTCGATTACGATGAAACTTGGTATAATTATTCTTTAATATCCTGGGCACCACACTGGGTACTTTTTATGCCGGAAAAGTATCTTCTAAATAATATAAAACTCAAAGGTGACTGACTGACTGACTGACATAGTGATCTATCAACGCACAGCCCAAACCACTGGAGGGATCGGGCTGAAATTTGGCATGCAGGTAGATGTTATGACGAAGGCATCCGCTTAGAAAGGATTTTGATAAATTCTACCCCCAAGGGGATGAAATAGGGGATGAAAGTTTGTATGAAAAATCTTATTCCTTGAGTTAATAAACTTGAAACTTAGCACAAATACTTATCTAAGTAAATTATGAAGATTGACAGTTTTTTTTTCTTCTAAACTATCCCCTAATAAGGGACTGGGGGGTTTCAAAGTTTGTATGGAAGAATTTTAGCGCGCAGTCCGGTTGACTCGAAACTCAGTATTTATACCTAATATTGAAAGTAAAGAATAATGTGTAACAGGGTTTTTTGAAAATCTACCCCTGACGGGCTGAAATGGGGTAGTCAATTTTTCAGGGGAGGATTTTACTGCATGGCTTGATTAACTCGAAAATTAGTATAAATAATCTTTGAGTCAAGTTATGAATACATGCCAAACGATTTTTTTTTCCGATTCCACCCCTGTGGGGGTGAAAAGCGGGGATACAGTTTATATGAAAAATCTTATTAATTTAGTTAATAAACTTGAAATTTGCCTAAGTAAGTAATAAAGTTTATCATTATATTATGTTTTTCAAAACTACCCCTCAAAGGGGGATATAGGGGTGTTAAGTTTATGTCGAAGAAATTGAATGTGCGGTCTGAGTAACTCGAAACTCAGTATTGATACTTTTGACAGAAAATAATTATTAATAATAAATATGTAAAGTTGTCGAAAATTTACCACTGACGGGACAAAAACGGGTAATTCGGTTTTTAAGGGGAGGATTTGAACTTGAAACTGTATGTTACATTTTCACGCCTAAATCACTGAACTTCTGATTTGGCATAGATATAGATGGCATCCTGGGGAAGCACATACTTTTTATCCTGTTAGCACGTTCCCGTGGGATAATTCCCGACATCCACGCGGGCGAAGCGCGGGCAGAAGCTAGTCCCCAATATAGTAGGGAAAAGCCTTTCCTACTAAAGTAACTAGTCTTAAAGTCTAAAGTCTCGTCTTTAGTAGTTTTCTTTGGTTTCTTTTATTTATAAATATAATTTGGACGAAACAATAAAAAATACCCTAATATCTAATATTAGGGTAATCCATCTTGAAAAAGGAAACAAATTTTATTGACTAAAAAGGATTGGACATAAAGTATTTAACTTATGAAGAGGGTTGCGAGGTAGTAACCACTTTTTGATGTAGGTTTATTTACGGCCGAAACTTTTGGTAAGCTTTTTATTCAGTCCCTAGAAATGGACCGGGGATTTATGACAGATCTAGTGTATTTATCCGTAGGCCCCGTTTTCATAACCCAATATCAGTGTGCTACTGAGTTATAATTTTAGTTGGTAATGTTTTTATAATACGTCAAGATTTGCCACCGGTAACTGCCGCGAGTTGCAAGGTGTAGGTTTAAACCTAGACAGGCGCTTTACTTTGTGTAAATTATTTCATCACCACTGCTCTCAAAACGGTGAAAGAAATCATTGTGAGGAAACCGGCAAGTCCAAGAGCCAAAAATCGAAGACATGTGACATCTATCAACCCGCACTGGGCCCGCGTGGTGGATTACGGTATCTCACCAAGAGGAAGCCTGTGTTACAGTAGTGGGAATATTATAAGCTGATCATGTAGAGATTTGCATTCAGATAATGATATTATAAAAACAGTTCATAAAGCCGACCCTCAAGAATGATTGAAAACAACGTCTAAAACAATATCTACTAATAACTAAAACACTTGAAATTTAACAGATGGTATCTCGAACTATATAAAACTGTTGAACTGGAAAACTGAGTGTTATTCGGTTCATATCACATGACGTAGCAGTAAATTGCTTTTATTGAACTTTACACGGGTCGATTTTCGGGCGGGTTTAGTTGTCCGGCAAATTGTCACAAGGTTGTAGTTCCCACAATGCTACATAACCACTCTATTTAAATCATCATCATCATCATCTGCCCGCCTTTTTCCAACTATATTGGGGTCGGCTCACAGTCTAACCGGATACTGCTGAGTACCAGTATTTTACATGGAGCGACTGCCTATCTGACATCCACAACCCGGTTACTGGGTAATACGAAACCCCTTGGTAAGACTGGTTGTCAGACTTTCGGGCTTCTGACGACCCATAACGACTGTCAAAGATCCACGCATGACAGCCAAGACCAACGGCTTAACGCGATTTCCGAGGCACGGAGGGGTCTTGGTATGTAAATATACCTAAACTATTTAAATATTATTGACCCCGCCTTGGACAGTAAATGTGGTGCTGTTCCACAAACGATGGGACACTTGATATCGTGTCCTGCGTGGCCAGTCAGCTGCACGTTACTGGAACTAATGGACGCTGGTTTTGGCACCAAACAAGTGGCCGAATTCTAGGCCGCGTCCATTTAGATTGCTATCGACACGCTAAGAAAAAGTCACTTGCTCAAAATAATGATTGTAGAAATATCGAGTCAGCCACGTGTGGACGAAAAGGCTAGTTAGTGTCCACGAGTTAGCTCGTGTTTCAAACCTCGCGCATAAATAACGCCTACGTCTACTAGTAATAACGCTTACGTAGGCATTTGTAATTTTTCTTCCCTCTATAATAATAATGTGTGTCAGCTCGGCTGTCATTGTGCCGATTATCGTAACGGCCGATAGCCTGATGGACGAAAGCCCCGATTAACATCTCTCGAAGCTGCCGTTAGGTGGTTGGATCAAGGAAGTGACTTAGAAGGCAGTACTCCTAGATACGGCTCGCATTGTGAGAAGGTTCCTGAGTCTGGAGCCCCAACCACAACATAAAAAAAAAACCAAGCTACCGGTTGGTATTTTTTTAATCTTTTTATTTTTATGATAACAGCCTGTTAGTGTCCCACTGCAGTCTAAAGGCCGCTTCTCATACACGTAAGGCCTGAGTATTGGTGACTACGCTTGCTCTAGGCGGGTTGGCGATTTCAAACTTATATTCGTTACTCTAGAACGATCAATTTGACTTGTACTCGATCAAACTGTGTGGCGAAAAAATCGACCCGTGTTAAACCCGACTAAGGACTATGAAAGCCAAATCCAACTTGGATGGCTTGTTGTTGATAGTTTGGTGGACCATTCACAGTCTGTTAACATGAGTTTTCACAGCGGATCATAATACACATGCGTGCAAAAAAGTGAAGTCAAAGTCAAAGCATTTAATAGATGATAGGCGCATAAAAGGCACAAAAAAGAAACTTCAAAAATTACAATAAATTAGAATTGATTCTAGTCGCCCCTTACAAAAGGTACCTAGTTTTCGTATGGAGAAGAATGGGCCAGAAAATCCAGAGTTACTCTTTTAAAATGTTTTACAATATTTTGCATACATTAATTATGTAATAATATGTGAAGACAATGCACCTAAAATAAAAGTAATACTCGTATATCAAAAACCACCCACTCCGTGCTCTTCAATTGGACACAAGATAACTTAAAAAGTTCTATTAACAATAACCATACCACCATTATATATCATACAGAGCGTTAGCGGGACATAGACGAGGAAATTTTTAATCAGCTTTTTCATAGAAAAAAATTATACCTACGAGGTCAAAATGTGGGAAACAGCAGATGTTTTTTTTTGCGCGTATACTCATACCTCGCTGAAAGTACTAACATAAATTACGTTAGTCAAAGATATATCAAAATTAAATCGTTTTCGAGAAAATCGGGATTTTATAAAAATACCGGTCGCATTTTTGCACGCAAGTGTATATTACATGTACTAACTTTGACTGCAATTTAACAAAGAATCGCGCATGTATTCCTCGATAGGGTTGGCAGAGGTAAAATTTTAAAATATTTAATTTTATCGTCTTTTCAGGTAATACGAATGCTGTTTGTCATCATTATGGAGTTCTTCGTGTGCTGGACGCCACTGCACGTCATCAATACGGTAAGAACTTACTAATCTAACTCCATCACCAGCACAGAGAACAGTGAAAAGCTATGGAGAGACCTTTGCCCAGCAGTGGGACTATTGTCCCGCACAGGTGGAAAAAAACAAACTTCATCATCTTAACTAAAGCACGTCCACTGTTGGGCTTCTTCCAAAATTATAATATTAGGTGTTTTAAATGAAAGTAAGCAAAAGTAAGCCCAAACACTATAATAGTTTTCTTACTTTTAATAATATAGGTACATGTTATCTATATAGGTTTGGAGGCATGAGAAACAGGGTGTAAAGTTCACTCAACCTACATAGAAAAGGGAGGATCCTCCGACCAGACGGGTGTTGTGTCTGGCGGGCAATTGCCCAACGATTGATGTTGGGAAATTGTATCTATGCTAATTGCGAGGTAAATTCTGCTTGCGAGATGCAGGATTTGCGTGACGTCAATATAACGCGTTGTTCGCATACATGTGGCGTTGTAGATACCGCTACATAGGAAATGGAAACAACCCACATGAATATCGCCATAAAGTTTGAATAGAAAACTCATTACCATTAATTACTAGGTCGAGGTGACACAAAGAATTGTTAGTGGAAAATCAACAGTTCTAAGGAACCACACACCCATAGATAGCTATGGGTGTGTGGTTCCTTAGAACTGTTGATTTTCCTTTTATTGGTAAGTATGACTTACCACTAAAAGTACGCTTGATTATGTGACTTTCTATTTAAAATAAATACGCTTCTTAATTATTTTTTTTAGTCAGCTCATACTTTCCCACACCTGCAGCAATGGCCTCCCCCAAATTCTTATAGAGTAATTTTTAACACAGTCATACAAAGAAAAGAGTGAGTTTGTGAGCTTAGACGTGCTTTCCGAAGCGCTCGCTCCGTGCCACGGAAAGCTCGTTATGTAAAGATGGTCACCCATCCATGGACCGATTAAGTGTCCCATTGTTTGTGGAATAGCACCACATTCACAATCCAGTGTGGAGTCATCTGTGAATCAATGAATTTAATTGAGGTTCAATTAAAAGCACATGAGAGATTTTAACTTTGATTTGTATTTTGTTTTTTATATTATTTTATTTATTTTCTATATAAATGCCAGCCTTTTTATGTGATTTTTTTTTAAATCATACAATCAGTCTTATAAAAAAAAGAAATCGTCGATACTTTTAAATAGAATTAGTTACAAAAAAATATTTAGCCATTAAAGAAATATGTAAAAATACAGTGTTCAGCGTGGCGTTTCGGTAGAATTTTTTTCTTCCATATATATTTTTTTATTAACAAATAAAATAGAAAAAAATCATCTATGATTTTTTTAATAAATCTTTTTCAAAAATTCTGTGCTAAAAAAGAACTACAATAAATCGTGTGGCCTGTAGAAAGAAGAGAAGTATTTTATTTATTGAGGTCGGGTTTGATTAAACCATTCTGACAGGGTCGGATTCTAGTCTGACACGTATTATTTATTTGCTGGCTATTTTTCAATCCAGACACGTTTAGGGTTCTGCCTCAAGGTCAAAATAGTGACTGGACTCTATTTCTCCTAAAAAGTTTAATAAACTTGCTAGAAAGAAATACGTTGATGTAAAGTCAGGTGGCTCAAAACGGTGAAGGAAAACATCGTAAGGAAACCAGCATGTCCTAGAACCAAAACTTCGAAGACATGTGACATCTACCAACGGGCCCTTGTGGTGGATTATGGCCCATTCCAGGAGGCCTGTGTCCCAGCAGTGGAAACATTATAGGCTGATTATGAAAGTCAGGGAAATGACCATCTTAAATATTGTCTGTATATTCAAATCACAACTGACATTCTTTGATAATTGTATGAAGTGGCTATAACAGGGTTTTTTTCTTTTTTTCATCTTTATTTATTTAGAGGCTTTTGGTTATCACACATAACCATGTCAGCCCCATCATAATTCATAACAAAAATATATTTTTACGACCTAATAGACAAGAGACGCTCTGTTAGCTAAATGCATACAAAACTATAAATTTTCTTAGCCTCCTCACAGGGTCTAGACAAAAAACATTGAACAACACCTAAATCTAACTTACTAATTTTTAACTCTGTAAATAAGGCATCTCTTTCTCTGCGATTACGGACACATTCCACCAAAAAGTGATGCACATCCTCCATAGACTCGCAGTATTGACAATTTGGACTACTCACTTTTTTTATTAGGAAGCCAAACTTGTGGAGTGGCATGTGTCCGGTCCTTAACCTATGTTTTATTACAATATATTTTCGACAAATTCTCATATCGGCAAACCAGGGAATACGCGGAGGTTCACATTGCGCCGTTTTATACCAAACACCTTTTTCGAGAGATTTTTTATCAAAGTATTCTTTCCACATGCTGTAACAATTTAATTTATATTTACTTAATAATAAAACTTACTGAGAGTTGCACGTCCTTGTATAATTGATTCAAGTATTGCCTGTATTTGTGCTGCAAATATTTCATTCAACTTTATTCAACGTCTTCTCAATTTTTTTCACTTTGAATGATGGAATATTTTCATTGCAGAATTGAATGCGATTTTATTGTACGTGTTGTTTACACCTATAATTTTGAACAGCGACTAACTTGCCCGTACCTATCGTGCAATAATTGTACGTGTTCTTTAGACGGTGCTTCTAAATTTTTGCTTCATTGTTATGGTACACCTCAGGCAATTAACTTGCACCGTGTAAATGAGGCTTAATTCTTGTTCTAATCATCATCATTTCAGCCGAAAGACGTCCACCGCTGGATATAGGCCTCTTCCAAGCACTTCACTTCGACCGGTTCTGTGGTACGGTGTGGTACTTCCCGTGGGTGCCGTAAAAGGCGACTAAGGGACGTAACGGAGAATGGGCAGCAGCGTTCTCTATGCATTTTACCACTATACTGCGATCGCCAACCCGCCTGCCATGCGTGGCGATTATGGCAACCCCCTTCCCCTCCAAGAATGACAAGCCTGTTCTAATGCCTGGAACAAATATCAGCTTGACTACATTGCTACTTACCGCTTAAAGTTTAGCTTTCGGAGAAATACCATTAAGTCTTCCTTTTTCTCAGTTAGGTCTACTTACGCCTAAGATCACTTTTTAAACGCTTTCATTCGTACTTATAACTTTTCGAACTCGTTAAGTATAACGTTTACAAGTCTTCTGGAAGTTTATTAAGATAAAAGGGTACTAAATATTCTGCAACCCTCATCCCGTAACCAGTTACGGGTTATGGTTACGAGATGAGGGTTGCAAAATATTTAGTACCCTTTTATCTTAACAAACTTCCAGAAGACTTGCAAACGTTATACAAAACGAGATCGAAAAGCTATAAGTACAAATCAAAGCGTTTCCTTACACAAAACTTCTCTTAATGTATGTACTTATTGTAGCGAAATGAAAACCTTTCTTCACTTATAACACACGTTTAATTTAGTAAAATAAAAAATATTGTAAACAAAACTTAATGAAGGACACAGCACAAAGAATGAAATTGTAACGCTGACGCGACGGCCTTGGTGTTAGAGCCCTATAATAAATTTCATTATTACGCGTCGGTCACGATAAGTTTCCAAACGTTCCTATAACTCCCGCAATAAATAAATATCTGGTAATCCGAAATGGGTAACTTTGCACCAAGTCAATCGGTTATCAGACAGTGAGATAATAATTTATATCACTATTTTAACTAAATCGAGACAATAGTAACTACTGAAAAATAAAAAACTTATACGCAAATCCGATCCTAGACTCCACGTTGGCAGTCGGAAGGCTCCTCGCTGGCTGGTATCAGAATCCACCTGCGTTGGATTCGATTCCCAACAGGAAGCTTGCAGTCGTCTGGTCCCAGGCTAGCGGTGGGGCGAATTCAATATCCGCCTACAGTCTTCGGACAAATCTACAGATAATAACGAAAAATGATAATCCGAGACGCAAGCAGAATCTTTTAAAACAAAAGAGCTTAAGAAAAGTTATATTACATACCAAGTATGAATGAAGAAACCTGACTCGCCTCGAGACAAGTTTTTAATGCTGTACGTACGTGATACGTTTATTTACGGGAACACTGCTTATTACAAAGAGAAGAATGGAATAAAATTTAGGAAACGACAAGAACTTTTGAATAATCAATAGCAAAGCAAACATACCCTATGATCCAGTCGAACAACGAACGAACTCGGTCATTCAAACCGTTATATCGATACCTTTACTATCGTAGCAAATTATTACATGGTCAAGCGGAAAAAAATAATATCATAGACTTCCGTCCTGTGTCCAAAAAAAAAAACTTCCAATGAAAAATCTCGGTAAGAGAAAAGACTTTATGATTCAAAATTCAAAAAACCAATATGAATAAAATAACCTTTCTGATTAAAAATAAGGTTGGATTTGTTACAAAAGAAGGTCGTTCGTGATAAAATTATAATGTAGCATTTGCCAATGCTGCACTATGTATTAATAGACCTATAAATTGTTAACATTGCTTATAGAATTGATTTGAACGGCTCGCCAACATGCAGATAAACCCTGACAGGTTTTCGTTGTGTGGCTAAAACCAAATGTGAATTAGGTTAATTAATAATAATAATAAAAAGTACATACACATTTATGTAGCGCAACGGCAACGAGCGGTTGCTCTCAGCGAGTGTTCTGCTCGCCAAGTAAGTGCAGCTGAGCGCATAGTCTTTTTAACCGACTTTAAAAAAAGAGGAGGGCTTATAAATAACGGAGTCAGAACAAAATACTTTTGAAGTGATTACTTTAATCTTTCTTTAGCGGCGTTGTGCACTTTTGTTGTGATGATAAAAAAAATTTAAACTCGCGTCAGGACACGTGACCCGATCGAAAATTCAGAAGACGGAGCTCGCGTCAGGACACGTGACCTGATCGAAAATTCAGAAGACGGAGCTCGCGTCAGGACACGTGACCTGATCGAAAATTCTTAAGACGGAGGGAGAGTAGACCGCATTCCAAAATATCAAAAATGCACAACGTTAATATTCAAGTTTTCAATTCTGCCGGCACTCCCGGAGTGCAACCCGTTGATTTTTTTTTTTATGGATAAGTTTTGCCTCAGGGCCACCCCTGATATAAACTTTATTAACTTTGATTGGATAGTTTTGGAGTTAGCTTCAATAATACGAATTTTTTCGATTTTGTTTATATTGATGATGTTTTAATAACTTCCTGTCACTGATATTTATCTCTAGAGCTATCAAAAAAAAAACCGACTTTCAAAAACAAAACACTACACAGTGAAAAATAACTTTAGTTACGGAATTCGGTGTCAAAAAACGAAAATGCGGAACCAACGACAACGACTTCCGAAATTAAAGTTAACACTTTTCCCGACCCGGGAATCGACCCCGAGACCAACGAGGCAGTCAATTATCGTAATACAGCGGCGTAATTTCGTAAAACACTATTAGTAGCAACGCGTTTCATTTTGACAGTTCAACAACATTCATTGCGTTTTTTAACCAGACACATTTTTCGAACATATGAAGCAATGGATTAGCAATATCCTTCAAAATGATTCAGATTGAGATTGACAGTGTATTACGCAATTAGGGTACAGGAATATTGAACATAGTCTTACTATTAATTTCGACCGGTCCAATGGATGTTCAATGAGGAAATTGCAATAATCTGAACATACGGATTAATTAATTGCTCTTGGCTGTTATTAGGAAGCTTATCTCCTAATAACAGAAAACAGCAATTAATCTATGCGTATGATTGAGAGACCTCCTAAGGTATTGACCTTAGGTCTCTCAATTATACGGACACGAGAGATAGGTACGATACATTATTGTTGAATTAATTTACTTAGAAGATAATTATCAAGTTAGGGTACTACTAATATTATAATCGTGAAAGTTTGTATGGATAGATGGATGGATGGATGGATGTTTGTTACTCTTTCACGCAAAAACTGAAAACGGATTTGGATGAAATTTGGCACACAGATGGCTTATAACCAGGATTAACATATAGGATGCTTTTTATCCCGGTATTCCCACGGGATCGAAACTTATGCGAGTGAAACCGCGGGGCGCAGCTAGTTATTTGTTTAAACTTTCATGAAGACTTTCATCCAGTCATCAGCTATTATCATCATCATTTCAGCACTGAATCACCTACTGCTGGGTGTAGTCTCTCCTTTTTCTGCCTTAATGATTTCATTTTGTAAGTAGGTTTGTACAAACACTTTTACACGTCAATCATATTTTAAAAATATATTTTTTTTAAACTTTGCCCCATACTAGGAATTTCTCCTGTATTGTGGGTGCGTTTAAACATTTAAACTCACATACACAAACAGCCAGACGTGGAACAACTACTTGTAGGACATATAAATATTTGTTCCGTGCGAGAATCGAACCCACGACACGCAGCGCAGCAGTCAGTCGCTTAACCACTGCGCCAACCGTGTCGTCACTAGATGTCAACCAGATGAGGTCGGCGTTTCCTATCTGACTAGTCTGAAAAGAAAGGCCAAAATAAACTCAGAGGTCGCAGTCTCTTTTTAAAGTCCAGAAATAATCTTGGTCAGATCATATGAAGACCATGTCGATCGATGTCTGAGATGGTGTTTTGAGGAAAGAACCACACAGATTGAGAGGACATGTCCAGTCAGTGCACGTATTTGTCATAAATCGTGCAGCTCAACTCAAAACTTATGGAGCTCAACGATTCGATGAACAATACCAAAGAAACATTTGGGTAGGCCACATGAATTACTCAAACTGTCAGACCATGACAAAACTAACAGAACAAAGAAAAATAAAAATAAACAGAAAGACCCACATGGTCTTCACATTCATCATAATTAAAATAATAGAATACTTTACAAAGTAAGCAAATGTCATTGTATAAATATAAAATTCATTAATGTCAATGTGTATATAAAAAAAAACAACAAAAGAAAAAACAGAACACTCAATCTATAAAAATTGGAAGTACTTACTACTAGTCCTAGTTGATCAATAAATCTTTATACACTCGCGAGCAATGAAAAAGTTCCAGTGACATAGCACCAAATTACTCCTAAACGGGAAAGGCTAGCTTAATGACGCCGTCTACAATATTGAAGTGCATTTAACAGCGTATCAGAATATTACCAACTAAAAACGTAAATATTGTATTCAAATTTTAAATTATATGTTTTAGGAGATATTAAGGTGTTTGTCGGCATTTTGTGGGTGGAACTTTTTCATTGCTCGGCAGTGTACTTCATAAGCTATAGTCTTAAGGTAAGTAGTCGATCCGATACAAGAGATACGTAGTAACCTCATACATTATTAAGTGACGTGACGCTACGTTATTATGAGGTTACTATGTATCTCTTGTTACGGATCGAACTATTTATCTTAAGACTATATGGTTATGAAGTACTAGCTGCGCCCCGCGGTTTCACCCGCATAAATTTCGATCGCGTGGGAATATCGGGATAAAATGTATCCTATATGTTAATCCTGGTTATAAACCATCTGTGTGCCAAATTTTATCTTAATCCGTTCAGTAGTTTTTGCGTGAAACAGAGTAACAAACATCCATCCATCAATCCATCCATCCATCCACGTTTATTATATTATTAGTAGGATGGCAGAAAAATAGAGGCCTTATACCCGCAGTGAGAGTGATCCCGGGCTGAATGATGATAGCTTATGACTGGATGAAAGTCGCTATCGCTGAAAACCAGTGCTGGGGCTCTGTCTCTGGGTCTTAGCATTATGCTGAGCGATGGCCATTTTGCGTGGATGTGACGCATGTTTTCCATCAACTTGTTATGTTTTTTTTTGTGTTTGTGTTCTTTTTATGCGTCATGTTTAACGCAAATAAACATATTTTCTTCCTTTTTTCTTTCGTTCGCCGTCTTCATGAAAATTTATATTACATGGTACATTGTTGCCAGCATTATTAACTGTTTCATGGGCCACCCTTAATCTTTTTTATACTTTTGTACCTCGTTAGATAGCTGATTAAATGAGAATGTCTTCCTCGTAATTTGTACGCTTAATGCTATTGTAAAATTTGAGATAACTGGTGTCAAAGTTCATTTTACGTAGATGTTATTGAAAATGGTTAATAACTTTTAACTGTTTGATGTTAAAGAAAATTAGGTTACATCAAAAGGTGTGTTAAAGTATTAGACACCCCATGGAGTAATAGCAATGAAGGCCGTTCAATTTGGGGTGCTTAATTGTGGAAAATGAGTCACACTATCTGGTCTTGGAAGGAATACGACCAATTACAAGTCACCCTATATGTACCCCAGCCTGTAATATCCTACTTTCCTACTACGAGTATAATCCTACTAATATTATAAACGCGAAAGTTTGTATGGATGGATGGATGGAAGATGGAATACGTTTTATCCCCACGGGATCAAAACTTATGCAGGTGAAACCGCGGGGCGCAACTAGTACATAAATAAACAAAACAAAATTAAGCATCTGTTTGTCAAAATAACAGCTTTTTACTAAATAAATATGAAAGAATATACAAGTAGGTAGGTACTACAATTTTGATAATATAATTATGATTTGTCTGTCAGACGGACAGACAGACTAAAATTATTATAAAAATGGTTTGTGCCCGCTAATCTCAGAAACGGCCAAACCGATGTTGAAATTTGGTATGGGAATACTTTGAACCTAACTACGTATTTTTTATTGACATACCACGCAGGCGGAGCCGCAGACAGAAGCTAATTTGAAATATAAATATTTTATTTACTCCATTTCCTACACGTTATCTTTTGGAACCGTTATTTTCATTGTTAATGTTGGCAGTTTACAGTCGGAAAAGTACCTACAATGTTTTATATACGGAGCAAGATAAAATGTACCTAAATGTAGGTACTTAACCATTTATGTTATTTCTTTAAGGTAGGGACTTATATATTTATATACTTACTTTTATTTGATTATCTATTCGAGATGTTCTCGCGTTACAAGCAGATTGCCAGACATAGTCCCGTAGGACATGCCCAAACTTTTTATTTGACATCAAAATATAAATCTGCCTACGTTAACTCTACAGAATGAATGAACTCTTCAAATGGTTCACGGTTGACATCACAAAAATAAAAATAAATCGACCTAATATAACTATTTTTGAATCGCGACTTATTCACTAAAAATGTAAACAAATATGAGTTTATGGAAAAATAACTTTAATTACTACACAATAAAGTTCAGTTTACGCTACAGCTTCAAACACAACTCTTTTATAACTTTTTCAATGGTGCTAGTCAACTTAATTACCATTAAAATAAAGTTGATATTTGTTTCACTTGAAATAACGTCCATTTGAAACATAAATAAAATTTGAATTTATGTGTTGATATACTTATAGTCGCCTCAACAATAAACCGACGTGAATGAACTGGCAGGCAAGACCGCGAAACAATTAATTGGCATCGAAATAAAAACGACAGCTAAATTGCTTATTTGAATTAGCGAATTTGCGTTTGTTATTCTCAGGGCTGATTTTTCCATCGGCGGCCATAACTTTTATTCGAGGAATAAAATTGACGTTTGACAGTTTTTGTATGAAATAACTGTTAAAAATTCAAAATTATTCCTCGAATAAAGTTATCTGATGATTGAAAAATCAGCCCTTAGTCCAGATAAATAAAAGTATATTTAATTTTTAACTATAGTTTATGCATTCATATTAACATTTTTATTTTGCATCCACCATTTATTCTAATGGTAAACCGCGGGGCGCTGCTAGTGAGAAATAAATCAGAAAAGTTTAAATAAAGTAGGTTATGTTGTTTGAAAAACTATGAACTTTTCATTGGCGACATATAAATACTATAAGTTGGTGACACATAAATACTAGGTATAAGATAGGTAAGTTTAAACGAGATCGCGAGATAGTGGTCAGGAGCAGGCATTCCGTAATAAGCTTTTGGAACGGCACGAGAAAAATCAATAGTAGACCTGCTGTTCCTCTAAATGTTAACGGAGTAACTGAGCCGCGTGTCATTGCAAACATGTGTAAAAGACTTTTTCCTTCCTGTGTGTCGGGGATGCTCAATACTAGTGAAATCAGGCAAAATTCGCTTGGGCCGGCAGTATTCCTAGCCTTTAGTGCTAAGCATATATCTGCCGTTATAAAGCATATGACAAGGGGTAAGTCCCCAGGCCACTATGGAATTAGTATTGAGCATTTGCACCATGCGGGGCTTCATCTGCCAAGGCTTCTGGCTATGTTTTATACATTTTGTTTAAGACACTCTTACCTGCTGGATGAATGTATGAAGACCGTGGTTGTGCCAATAATCAAAAATAAAACTGGTGATGCATCAGACAACAGCAAGTATAGGCCCATTTCATTAGCTACTACTGTGGCGAAGGTTCTGGACAGTCGGCTTGATCGTATTTTGAACAGTCACATAAAGCTGAACGACGCTTAATTCGGTTTCAGACGCGGGCTGTCGACAAAAACGGCAGTTCTAAGCTTCAAGCACACTGTCCGGTACGCTACGCCTGTTTTTTAGACCTTTCGAAAGCTTTCGATTTGGTGTCCCCTGATGTGCTATGGTACAAATTAAGGACAGAAACCAACCTCCCTGTAGAAGTCGTTATCATTTTTGATTATTGGTACAACAACCAAATCAATGTGATAAAGTGGGCAGGCGCGATCTCCGATGAGTACACACTGAGGTGTGGCGTAACGCAAGGAGGTTTAACTTCCCTCGTCTCTTCAATCTCTATGTAAACGGACTCATCCAGAAACCCACCAACACCAAAGTCTGAAAAGTAAACAAGTCGCGTCGGGCATGTTTGCCGACACTCGTATTTGATGGCTTTCATGCCATCCTCAGAAAGAGAGCGGCGTCAACGATCAGTCGTGCCCGCGGCAGCAACAACAGCATTCTTAGCGTTTGTGGCTGGCAAATTGACTGTTCAATAATATAATATTTTATATTTTTATTATTTTGTTTTATGATTTTAATGAAATTCTTGATTTTAAGTTATATTCATTTTAATTAATTTAAAGATAAAATAAAATAATAAAAGCTAAATATAATGTTAAGTATTCATGCAATTTTCGGTTGAGTGCTTCTTATTGTTTTCTGACTTGAAAGGCGCTCCTCAGTACCGTTTGTGAGTGACACCTTTTCGCTTTGTAAATACGAGTAAGTGGAGTGGGGGTGGGGGGGGGGGATCCTGCCGTTTTGCCGAAAAGATTTTGCCAAAATTCAGCAAGTTTTTTTTATACCAGTGCAATGTTTGGAATAATTTTAGTACGCACATTTTCATTTGGTCAAATTTTTACTTGGCAGAACTAAATGATATTATCAACGATAATATCATTTAGGCATTTGGTCTTTAATCAAATGATTTATTACAGCAAACAATCTTTGACCCACAGCGGTCCTAAGTGCGCTATCTAAGGTGCTCGAACGCTTAATTAATAAGAGATTAGTTAACTACTTGGAACACTATAAGCTAATATCATCTCATCAATTCGGTTTTCGCAGAAACTTATCAACATGTGACGCAGTCCACGAATTAACCAATCACGTGGTACAAAGTATTAATAATAATAAAAAAGTCCTAACCATATTCCTGGACCTCGCAAAAGCGTTCGACACGGTTCCCGTCTCTACTCTCTTATCAAAACTTGAAGGAGTGGGTGTCAGAGGTGTTCAATTGGATATTTTCAAGAGCTACCTAACAGCCCGATCGCAATTTGTCAATATAAATAATAACCATAGTAATGAACTGCCTATTTATTACGGTGTGCCCCAGGGAAGTATACTAGGGCCGACCCTTTTTCTCATCTTTATCAATGAGCTATGCGACCTTAATATCCAGAATGGTAACATAATATCATTCGCGGATGATACTGCGATAACTGTTGTGGCTGAAACGTGGTCCCAACTAGAAACTAGAGCGCAACTCGCATTCAACACAGCACTAAACTGGCTCAATGATCACACCCTTACACTCAACACTTCCAAAACCAACTTCCTTACATACTCAATCAGTGCGGCCTCTCAACCACGCATACCAATAACGTTAGTAGCTCACTCTTGCAACAATCAATCCCAAACTCCTTGCAACTGTCCATCACTAACCTCCGTAGACCAAATAAAATATCTGGGTGTGACTTTGGACAAAGTCTTAAACTTTAAGTCCCATATAAATATTCTCACAGGCAGAGTCAGGAAACTTATATTCATATTTAAAACACTTCGGAAAATTGCTAATCAAACAACAAGGCAAAGTAGACATTGCGTATAATAATACGCAATGTCTACTTTGCCTTGTGCCAATCTATTGTCACTTATTGCATCTCATGTTGGGGTGGCGCTGCTAAAACGATCTTAAAACCATTGGAGATAGCACATAGAGCAGTATTAAAAGTTGCTACCTTTCGTCCCATCATATTCCCTACTAATGAATTATACCGTAAATGGAATATTCTAAACGTAAGACAACAGTTTATCATGCAAGCAGTTCTCCTACAACACCAAAGAACGCCATATAGGACAATTGATAAACGTAGAAAAGATTTAATTTGTACTCTCCCACGTGCACGTTCCACTTTCATTAAAAGATTCTTTTATTTTCTTGGCCCTTCTTTGTATAATAAAATAAATAAACAATGTCCAGTATACGGCTTAACACACTATAACTGTAAGAAAATGGTCTACTCATTTCTTCTAGACTACACTTATGAAGAAACAGAAAAAATGCTTATTTAAGGGTAAGTTAAAATGACGCATAGTACTCTCGACATAATGTGTAACACAGCAAACACAGCAAATACACATACACACACACACATATACACTCATCCACACACCCCTCGCACACACACGCACACACACGCTCGCTCACACATACATACTCATCCACCACACACACATGAAATAGTTTTTTTACTTTTAGTTATACCATATCTTTATAGCAGTCAAATACATTTATGTAAACAGTAAAAATACAAATCACTGTAATCCAAGGGGGATTGGAACTGTCACTCCTTCATACAGGTTATACTGTAACCTAGTTAGGAGATCAGAACTGCACCCAATATAATTGTAGCAAATCTGTAATTTTACCATGTATAAATTATATACCCATGTACTGCAATACTTGAAAATGATCAATAAAGATTATTATTATTATATTATTATCTTTATACAATAAACGTTTGGTGAAATGATTTGTTATGGCAAAAAAATATACAGGCAAAAATAAGATTTTTTGGGAATTATATAATTAAAAAATGCAATTTTATTTTAATATAATCATTTATTTAATACAAATAAGGAAAAAAAAGAGATTATTGTTAGTAAGCTATCAAGAACCAAACTACATAGTTAGACGAGGTAAATTAAAAAAAAAAATGTTAAGGTTAGGTTAGGTTAAAACTGTGACCTCCTACGCAGGAGCCGAGCGAGCGAAGCGAGCGGTGCCACGGTAGCGGCCGGCGAGTGACAGAAACGACTAGATTGTATAGAAAAATAATATGGAAAAAAACAGGCTACCCGAGACTGAATTAGTTAGACTATAACAATTTATTGACTGAATAGAAATGGTAAATTGAAATCTGAGGATACTAAATATTTAGCAAATTTTATTTTGAGTAAAATTAGTTATTCCAACTAAAATATTTGACTACATAAAAATTGGTAAAAGTACTAGTTGGTAAACAAGTCATTGTTTAAAAGTTCACTTCCCAAACATTAGGTTTGCGTTACGATTATTTGTGAAGAGATTTTTTGCTAAGTAATAATTTGGCAAATTAAATTATACGGAAAAAATTTTGGGAAGTGATAATTTGGCAATTTCTTTTCGATGAAACAAGGAAGACCCAGTGGGGTGATTATGGAAGAAGTGGGTGACACACTGTGAATAGTAATGGCTTTCATTTTGACAGTTCATCATCATCATCATCATCATTTCAGCCGAAAGACTGCTGGACATAGGCCTCCCCTAAGCACCTCCACTTCAACCGGTTATGTGCTTCTCGCATCCAACGGGTTCCTGCGGCTTTAACAAGGTCGGTCCACCTTGTGGGAGGCCTACCAACGCTACGTCTTCCAGTACAATTCAACAACATTCATTGCGTTATTAACGTTGCTGAGCAGACAAGTTTTTCGAACATATGAAGCAATGGATTAGCAATATCATTTAAAATATTCAGATTGTGATGGATAGTGTGTTAAGCAATTAGGGTGCTGGTTTGTCTGCAATTCATTCACAGTACGAAGACGTTGTTGTGCGTAGTCACAATAATCGAGAAAAAATCAAAATCAAAAGTCATTTATTCAAATTAGGCTGAGAATCAGCACTTATCGAACGTTAAAATTACAAAAGACAATCCCCCAAAAACGTCCGCCCTTCATCACTTCCTAGTGCTATCGCTGGGAAGAAGAAGTGGCGCATCAAACTCCCCAGCAGCTCAGCTGTCTGTTTAGATAAAAAATTTATTCAATTTCGAAGCAAAAAAGTGCTTCAATTCAGAAAAGAAAAGCTTCAGCTAAGAAAATTGCATCTTATAAATGCGGCATAAAAGCTAATAAATTGATGACTTTAAAATCTTCAAATTATCAAGCCTTTTGTTAATTAAAATTATCTAATTAAGTGACGTTAAAACTAGAACATTTAAAATATTCTTTGTTAATATTTTGTATTGTTGTCCTGAGTTCAGAAAAGAAAGGGTGTAAAGAAGGGTGTAAGATCTCAATGTACGGGCGCCAGCACATCAAGCTACTACAATCTGTCAAATTTCTGTAATAGATTTTCAACTTTATCTTTAAAGAATTAAGGTTCAAGGTTGATTGGGAAAATTTGACAGTTTCAGGTAGCTTGACCTGCTGGCGTCTGTACCACGATACTGAGAAATCAGACAATAAAAAAATTAATAAAAGGGTTACGTAAAATTTGAAATTTCAAAAATTTAAAATTTCACGCAGCTCTATAATAATTAATATGCAAGTATTTAATCTTTAACCACTTATATTCAAAGCTAATTTATAATTGACGAGTTCTTTGAATTGTTCATTGTTTTGCCTGTTCGATCGCCAAACGAAACAAATGATAATTTTATGTCCAACAGATAGTTGTTTTGGGTCTACGTAATTATGATAGTGAGATTTTTCGGTTTGAGGTAACTCCTGTAATCAACTTCTGCTGTTATAGAAAAGCTTTGAAATTGGCAAACTATTTTTTGAGATGCTACCTACTCACTATTTTTAACCGACTTCAAAAAGAAGGACGTTCTCAATACGACTGTTTTTGTATGTTTGTTATGCGGTATTTCCGGCAATTGTTGATCGATTTAAAACAATCAAGGGTCCATATAAATTTTATTAACTTAACTTTTGTAGTTTTTGAGTTAGCTCCAATAATTAGTACGTAGTGTTATACGAATTTTGTGTGGGGTAGGTACAACTGAAAAGTATTTTTATGTAAGAAATTTTCAAACTTAAATACCTACTAACGTCAAAGTTGCTAACAGTTCTTCATCTGCCTAGCCTTTTCCCAACTACGTTGGGGTCAGCTTCCAGTCTAACCGGATGCAGCTGAGTACCAGTATTTTACATTGAGCGACTGCCTATCTGACTTCCACAACCCAGTTACTGGGTAGTATGAAGACTAGTTGTCAGACTTTCGGGCTTCTGAAGACCCGTAACGACTGTCAAAGATCCACGAAAGACCGCGATGTGCCTCGGAAAGCACGAGCGTGAACGTGCTTTCCGAGGTACGGAGGAGTCTTGTAAAGATGGTTACCCATCCACGGACCGACCGCGGCAAGCGTAGCTTAACCTGATCGATCGACCCATGCGGCTGTTATTACTTAGCTACAAGCCCTCTTAACTCTTAACGTTGCTAAGTATTTTAACAATATAAAACTTGCTACAGTAAAGAGAAAAACACACCATCACAAAGACACTTAACAACTCTCTCGAAATTACTACTGCTAGAACAATCTTCCAACTATATAACTTCTTCACAGCTGCAAAGTCTAAACTCTTTTCAATGCTCTTTGGCGATGAGCTCCATAATGATAAATCGGTTAGGAAACTTCCCATTCAGTTCAAAAAACTTTAAATTAAATGAATAAATCTTAAATCAAAACGAGTTGTTTTATTAATTTTTGTTGTGTAAGATGAAATATGGAAAAATTCTTGCAAAGCAATGTACGAATTTTTCTTTCAATCTTTTGCACCAACGTATAGTTATCGGCACGTAAGTTGGCAAGAGATTTTGTAGTGGGGGAAGTTCGCGCACGCACTATTTCATACATTTTTACATGCGCGAACTTCCCCCACTACAAAATCTCTTGCCAACTTACGTGCCGGTAACTATAACCAGGGCCGGCCTTAGCCATCTAGGCGCCCTGGGCGAGCCATGCCTTTGGCGCCCTTTTAGGATAGGTACTTATTTCATTACATTAAAAAAACTTATTTAGAATTTGTACCATATTTTTTTATTGAATTAATAGAAAACTACAACCAGCACAATCGCTCATACGCTCTACTTACGGGGACTTACCAGACTACAAAATGTAAAAAGATTTTTAAACAAGACTTATTAATTTAGCTACCACGCAAATAATAAATAAATAATTCGTAGGTAAGTTATTTCGAACGTACAGGTTCTATAAAAGGTTTTTTTAATATGCTCGTGAACTTACGAGTACGTAAAAAGCAAAGAAAAAAAGTATGTATAATGCGGGCCTAATACGAGTTGCAATTTCTAGGCCTGTTCCTGGCCTATATATTTCGTTCAACACTATTTAGTGAGACATACCACAAAGGACAAAATAAGGTCGTATTTGTTAGACATAGAATACTGATACTCACTCCTACGAGATAAGTCTATAAAAGTTAATACGTTGGGTCTAGTTTTCCTTTAGATCGATAAAAATAGGTATTCAAATCAAGTGGTATAGTTGAGCTGGCGCGCGCGGCGCCCTATAGTACCTGGCGCCCCGGGCAGCCGTCCCGGTCCCCCCCCCCCCCCCCTAAAGCCGGTACTGACTATAACTATGTGTAAAGTTTGTTCAATGAAACTGACTAAGTTTGTAATTGAAGTGTGGTTGAATGAAAAGGTTAACAGGGTTAGGGTTCCATTCTATTCCTACACACATTATTTATATCTATGTATTTTTATCTATTATTCTCCTATCGTAGGAATGCTGGAAGAAATTTCTTTAGAAATAAGCATCACCTTTATACGTATTTTTCTATTCCTACCTTCTTATCTGTTTATATTATGTGTATACAATAAATAAATAAATGTCTCATTGATTTTACACTGGGTGGTATTTTTATATTTTTAAATGGCGCCTGAACTGGTCTCAGTTCAGGCGCCATTTAAAAATATTACACGCGTAGTTCTTCTCAAGTCCTTGTTTATGTCTACAGCAATTCAGTGGACAAGAAATAATGTTTACGTCAATATCAGACATGCACAACATTTGCATAATTGCAACTCAGATTCATATTACATTATCATAACTGTCCCGTTGGTCTCGTGGTCGCAAGCGCGACTGCTGAGCGTAGGGTCTCCCTGGGTTCGATTCCCGGGTCGGGAAAACTGTTATTGAGTTTTTCCATTGGGAATTTCTTAGTGACAGCTCGGAGATTGGAAGTTGGCGGTGTGATACCTCTGTGGCTAGGAAAGCATGTTAAGCTGTTGGTCCTGCTCCTGAAATCTCTCCGATCGTGTCGGATTGCCGTCCCATCGGACTATGAGAGTGAGGGAAGAGGGAGTGCACCTGTGTCTGCACGCACACTTGTGCACTATAATATCTCTCGCCGAAGGCTAATTAATCTTCATTCAGATTGGCCACCGTCGCCGAAATACCGTCTGGAGGACTTATAAATGAAAGTCGCTTATCGTGTCTAATAATAATAATAATATATTTATTCAAAAAATTATAAGGCATTAAAATTAGTACAGTTTTGCTTAAATTTAAATTATATTTCTAAGACTTACGTGCCTGAACTAGGTAATCCTGTGTTTCAGGCGAAAAGAGCTAAAATAGTCTTTAAAAATTAATAAATAAACAAAGTTGACAATAGAAAAATAATTATATGTTGAGTAGCATAACTCCTAGTTTCTAAATTTGATAAATATTTGTATACCTATATTTACTTTAACACAGTTAGTAAATTCTCTGTTTCTTCGTAAGACATGCTATGGAGAGCCTCCTTGAGGATTCTCTTACAATTTGTATAGTTCAGAGAATAAATGCTTGCTTTCGAGTTTAGTCTATTATATAGGAGAGGTCCGAGGTACAGGTAAAATTTGGCTATAAAAGCATGTTTTGTAGAATGTTGTGGACAAACTATATCTTTACGTCTTTTGTTAGTATATCTAGTGCTGTAGGGTAGAGCTTTGTGTTGTTTTAATACAATGCCCATAATAAATAGCTGTCGAACTGTTAATACTTCACAAGACTTGTACAGGAGGCTAGTAGGAAAAAGGAAAGGGCGGAAAGTAGACACTTTGAGAATCGCCCTCTGAGCTCTCTCGATGGTTAGTAACAATGTTTTACCCGCTCCACCCCATGTGGTAATACAGTAAGTTAAAATCGATTGACATAGAGCAAAGTAAACTTGTTTAACTATTTTTGGATCAGCAATACAGCGTAACTTTTTAAAAACAAATATCAGCTTGCGAATTCTATTATTTAAAGCTTCTATATGTTGCTTGAACGAAAGTGTTTCATCTATTATAACACCAAGGTATTTTGTTGTATTTGCCATTTTAATGTTAGGACAAAAACATTGGTTATTTGTGGGAATTGTGCAATAATGAGCATATAATGTCGAGGTAGTGCCAGTTGATGTTTGCTTGCGCATCGAAAACTTAATATAATTTGTCTTGTCTGCATTTAGTGTTAGTGAATTATGTTGAAGCCATTTATTAACAATATTGAATCCGTGTTGCGCCACCTTGTAAACATTTTTTTCCGAGTCAGCCGAAAATAGAAGGGCAGTGTCGTCAGCATAAGAAATAATTTGGCCATGATCTAGACTTAGATTACAAAGATCGTTTATGTATATCAAAAATAGTGTAGGCCCTAAAATACTTCCTTGGGGAACTCCAAAGGATGTGTTTTTTTTATCCTCGCTGAGAACATCTCCAATCCTTACACATTGGGTACGATCTTCTAGATAACTCTTAAATAGTTTCAGCTGAGTGCCTCTGATACCTATGGTTTCAAGCTTGTGCAACAGAATAGGAATAGAAACCGTGTCAAAAGCTTTGGCGAGGTCCAGGAAGATTCCTACTGTGTGGTTACCATTATCAAGTTCTTGTGCTAGATAGTCAGTCAGATGGTGTACGGCATCGTCTGTTGACATTTTAGGCCTAAATCCGAACTGCCGCTGAGACAAAATCAATTTATCATCCAAATATTTGTAAAGCCTTTTATTTATAATTTTTTCTAATAATTTAGACATAGAAGGCAGTAACGAAATAGGCCTATAATTTGTGACTTGATCTTTACTGCCTGATTTATAAACGGGGACAACAACAGCTTTTTTTAGGCACTCGGGAAAAATACCGGCAGATAAACATTTTTGGAAAATATAAGTTAATGGCGGTACCAAAATGTGCCTGAACTGTTTAATAACTTTATTTGAAATGTTATCCCAGCCAACTGCACAGTCGTCTTTCAAACTCATAATTATCGTTTCAACCTCAGCCTCATCAGTGTCTAGCAATGCAAAGGATGATGAAATAGTGCTACACGTAAATGGTGTGCTTGTTAAATATTGTGATTGGCCCCGAACTTTTTCAGCCAAACACTTTCCCACATTAACAAAGAAATTATTTGCAATGTTTGCAGTTGTTAACTGTGATGAGTTTGCTTGTAATAAACCTGAAGATGCCTGATTTTGTTTCGAGTTATACGTTACACTTTTAATAAAATTCCAGATTTTTTTACTATTTGTACCAGCCTTTTGTAGTGCAGTTTTATCGTAGTTGTTTTTTACTTTTCTGAGAAGATCATTACAAAAGTTACGATATCGTTTATACGACAGTTGCAAAATTAAATTATCTGGATTGGATTTAGCTTTCATATGCAGTTTATCTCTATTTTTCATACAGCGAATGAGTCCTGTCGTGATCCATGGTTTTATATTGTAGTTTTTATTTGTTAGCCGTGATATGACAGTGTTTTTCTGAATTGCATGTTGTACATTTTTTATTAAGTATAACATACAAAACTGCGGATCAGCGGAATCGTAAACTGGGTCAAATTCGATATTGCGTAAGTCTTCTTCAAGTTTATTTACATTTAAACGTGAAATTGTGCGAGTGACTATTATTGGTAATTTGCAATTTAAAATAAGTAGGATAGCACTGTGATCGGTTATTGTTGAATTAGTTACAAGGGCAAGTGCGGGGAAATTCGACTTAAGTATTATATGGTCCAAACAGGAGCCACTTTGATGTGTAGGAAGCGTGTGAGCGGGAAGCAAGCCATGGAAAGCACATAGGTTAAGGTATTCCTCAGCGGATGCGTCAGTACTTTCTGGAAGAATATTGATATTAGTATCTCCAATTAAAATGGTATTTTTGAAAGATGATAGGTTCTGCAAGGCGTCGTTTAGAGAGTCTGTGAAATTGTTTATGTTTCTAAAAGACGGAGGTCGATATAAGGCAAGTATCGCTAATTCTGAACCAATTTTAATTAACAATCTATTACAGTCGTGCATATTTGGTTCCTCAACAGACACATTGAGATGATTTCTTGCGTAAACTATCATGCCCATCATTCTGGTTGTAATTTATATTACTTTTATACATATTATATCCCGGAATTACTGGTATGTTATATTGTTTGGAAAGCCAACATTCGGTTAAGACAATAACGTCACAGTTTTGCGTCAGTACTGCGAATATTTTGGGTTAGTACGGTTAGTGGACTAGTATAGGAGGAAAGATATTGTTTACAGTGTTCAACGTCACAAACATGGGATTCAGAAACAGAGAAATTATCTATGTCATTAATTAAATTATTAATCATAATTATAACTAACTATAAAACAAACAATAACAAGGGCCAGAAAGATACGTAACTAACGGCGCTCTTAGGCGCCTCCATAATCAATAGTATTTATGTACCTCTTTTCAGCCATTAGTTTTGCTGGACAGTCAACAGCACTTGTCTTGTGATTGCTCGGTTTTTTGAAGTGCAAGCAAGTAGCGCATTTTGGTTCCTCAGCCCTCTTTGTGCATTCTTTAATGGAATGACCCTGATCACCACAGTGGCCACAGGTATATGTGGTCTCCCGACATGATTTGGCCGCATGTCCGTACTGCTGGCACTTATAACAGCGAGTGACTAGAGTAAAGTCTCTCACAGGGCATGACGACCAGTTCACAAACACTCTGTCTTTAGATATCAGGGCTTTGCGTATGTCTGCTGATACTTCTAATATATAATTACAGGTCTCAGCATCCTTCTTACCTGACTTATGACTTAACTTAATGGAGGTCAAAAAGGTCTCGAGGCTGCAATCCCGAAGGTTCTCGGCTAAATTCTGATGGAACAAACAAGTAAAAACTTCCTTCTCTTGCATAGACGAGGGTACTCCAATAATCACTACTCTAGGCTTCCTTTTTGGGGGCTCGTCTACTGTAAGGCCTGAATTTGATGACTGCATCGATTTTTTCACCTTCTCAATGTCGTTCTTTGTTTCAGTGCTGATAATGACACCGCCATGTTTTGTCTTACGTAGCCCTCTTACCTGAAGCTTCATTTGCTCGGGGCATATAATTTTTTGGACAAGTGTTTTTGTCTCCTCACTCGATTTTAGTTTGTCGATAGGGTATATGGCCACTGAGCTTAAATTTATTGGCTGTATATAATTGTCGGTACCTTTTTTAACCATATCAGCAAAGGAAGTTCCGGTAACTGGTTTCAAAGAAGCTCCGATTTTCAGCTTAAGGTCTTGCAGTTGCTGCGACAGATCAATTTGGTCTTCGAGTGTTTGGACGGTGGTGTGGGCCCGGACGGCATTCATCTTAAGGGACTGGTACTGAACGGCCATCTGCGATGTGCCGTGACTGACTTTTCGACACAGGGTACTTATACGCAGTTTTTGCTCCATATTTAATTTGCCCTCTGCTGCAATAGAGCACACTTCACTTAGGCACTGCTCAATGGACAACATCCAGTTCTGGATTTCCGGCGTCGATATCGCTTCTATCATGATATCATCTCTTTGGCTGGGCGGTTGAGGATGAGGTGCGGGCTCGGGTGTAGGTGCAGGTGCTGGTGCTGATGCCGGCGCGGGTGTAGGAGGTGGGCTCCGAACACATCTGCCACCCCGGCTGAAGGGACTGGTTGCCATTGTGATACAAGTTATGAACTTGTTAATCACTACACATTTTCACACAGTAAACAATTTACACATATTATGCCTACGTATGACACAGTTTGCTTTACTACCGGATAATTGGTAGATCCAGGTCACGATTCAGCAAGTGTTTATTTATTTATTTTAATAAATCTTCGACACGTCTGTTCACAACAAGAGTGCAATCGAACTATATAATCTGTCTGTTATATGGCCGCGTTGTTCTTCTAAATTGCACAATGGATTTTGATTCGATTTTCACCATCGTTTAGAGCATTTATTTGGTTATTAGGAAGTTTTATGTGTATAATGCACACATATTAAATTTACATCTAATAAATGTTTTGTCGTAAAAACCCTGCGAAGCAGCGGTCGCTATTAAATTATGAGTGAAATTTATACTGTTTTGAAAGAGCTGTTTTTATCGGGACATACTGGGCTGATAATATTGAATATTATGTGTCATCAGCACGATTAGGAGACACGGGAAGAAAAAGTGGTATAAAATGTCATAAATTGAAAAGCAATCACGAATTAATACGATCACGATCTCATCTACTTTTCTAATTACTGGTATGGTGGTAGGTCCATCCGGTTAGACTGGAAGCCGACCCCAACTTAGTTAGGAAAAGGCTAGACAGATGATGATTTCATCTAGTTTTAAAATACTATTTGGTCGTGTTAAAACCAATCTATAAAATAAATATAATTCGCTGTAACTTACAATTTAATAAAATTTTCTTTATTAATATTTGCATATCCTTTGCACGTGCATTAATTAGTAAAAGGAAGTTCTGACTGAATTTATTTCTAAGCATACTAACTTCTAAGACAAGCTAACTTTGAAACTACTAAAGAACCAGTCAGGTACTCGCAAGATCTTTGTTTAAGTATTTCATTGAAACTTCGCTAAGATTCACTTGATGGACTATGCGGTCGAACAAGGTTCGGTTCCCAGTATTTATGTACTTTACATAGAGGACTTGAACAGTCTGTGTTCAAGTCTAGTTGGATTTATACCGTAAAAAATGTACTGTTTTTGAAGCGAAAACTTCTTTAGCGGCGTTGTGCACTTTTGTTGTGATGGGTAAAAAATGTTAAATTCGCGTCAGGACACGTGACCTGATCGAAAATTCGTAAGACGGAGCTCGCGTCAGGACACGTGACCTGATCAAAAATTCGTAAGACGGAGATAGAGTAGACCGCATTCCAAAATATCAAAAATGCACAACGTTAATATTCAAGTTTTCAATTCTGCCGGCACTCCCGGAGTACAGCCCGTTGATATATTTTTTTTTAAATTAAACAATTGCGTAAAATAGTTTTATATTAATTTAATGACAACGTTGTCAAAACTTATTAGTAAGGTACCCCGCGTTCTAACCTAAAATATCTTGGAGTTTCTTGCCCGTTTCTCTCCATAGGTACCTACTACACTTTAGAATGGGCGACTGGCTTCGTCTTTATGACTGACCGATCCACTGAGTTTGAGCGTCCTTTTTCGGCGCGACTATGCGTTCGGGTTCGGGCCGAACAAAATGAACGCTACGACCGTATACTCTCGCGAGCGTGTTGGTTAGGACGCGGCCGTAATATGAAACACTAGCAGCGCCACGGTTTCACCCGCATAAGTGTATATTCCGTGGGAATATCGGGATAAAAAGTATCCTCTGTGTTATTCTGATGTATAAGCTATATTACTGTAAACTTTCATCAAAATCCGTTCAGTAGTTTTTGCGTGACAAACATTCATCCATCCATCCAATCATTCATCCTCACAAACTTTTGCGTTTATAATATTAGTAGGATTTGTTTTCTTAACAAGAAAAGTTTTTAAAAACGGATTTAATCCTTTGAAACTGTCGGCTTTTTCTACCACTTACGGCTAGCTAGAATAAAGGTTAAGTATAAAGCCACAGACCAGTGACAGCTTAGACTTTTAGGGATCAGGTGAAATGCATAACTTTGGAAATGAAAATGGAACTTGAATTTACAACTTTCCCAATAACTAATTATTTCGGTTGCCTGTAGTTTTTAGCTGAATTAAAATCGGATTTAGGCTTTCATACTGTACCGTCCCGAATAAAAAAAACCGAACCCTTATAGGATCATCCGTATGTCTGCCTGTCTGTCCGTCTGTACCAACCTGAATTTTGAATAAGGGGGTCACTTTTGTGGGGCAAATTACTTATAAAAAGTGTTGCAAACTGTACCGTGTGACATATCAACTGAAAAGGCTTGTTGCGAGAGTGAATTATTTTTTATTATTTTAAAATGAATAGTTTTGAAGTTATTTAAGAAAATCTATCTAAGAAACTACCGAGTCTAAAGTTTTGAAAAATGTAGAAAGTAGTTCTTTACTTATAGTTTACACGACCACCTGAATTCTATGGTCTAAAAAAACCTGGTAAATCTCTTAATATTATGCGTACATACTTACATTTGCAATTGAAATGTAAGTATGGAAAACCTATTTTTCAACAACAATGTTAAGTATTTTTTTGGAATAAATTTTTGCATTGTATTGTGGTTTTTTTTCTCTTATACCTAGGCACAAATTCTCTATTTGCGAATCGCTCACATTGTGGTAAAAGTACCTGACTGCCCAGGGCTCAAATATCATGAATAAATATATACATATATGGCCTTTTATAACTGTATATACATATTATTATTAGTTAATTTTAAATTGGTTGATAATAATATATATAGTTATAAAAGGCCTATAACTCGTTTTATTTAAGTGTTAGAACCTAGATTTCCTATAGGAAATGTTCGTTCCTCAGAACATTTAATAAGAGAATTGTTCAACTTATCCGCTAAAAACTTCTATTGAACTTCTAATGAAAAAAAAGTGTCCAGCTTTTTTTTAATAATTGAGCTTCTCTTTTTATTTTCTGGCCTTTTCTCACAGTTAGTCGTAGTTACCAATATTTTGACTATTTAGTATTTTAACACCCTAAAATCGGAATTATGTGAAGTTCACAAAATGGGGAACAATCATTATATTTATAAGAGTGTACAATAAGATTATTTTTGAAGCGCAAAGTAGGAAATTTTTAAGGTTTGATTAAATATATGCCATCGCCACTTTGAAGCAATTTCAATGCACTCCAGTGTTTCTGATGAATTCCAAGGATGGCCACAATTTTCTTAATCGAAATGCAATAATTTTGTGCCAGGAATGGAATTACTTTCTTCAAACCAATTAGGGTAATGGACTGTTCGTAGAATAATCACTCTTCATTTTACTTGAACTATTTGTCAGTTCCAACAAGAAATTCTAGATTATAAAATGATGGGAATTAATTTCTAGTGAAGGACATACTGAACAGAGTGGCCCAGAGGTAACGGCCCCGACTTACGAGATGGAGGTCGTGGGTTTTAATCCAGGCAGGCGCTTTTCTTTGTGTAAATAATTTCATCACCGCCGCTCTCAGAACGGTGAAGGAAAACATCGTGAGGAAACCGGCATGTCCTAGAATCAAAAATTTGTAGAGCTCTGCCAACCCCACTATCTGAGGGGCAATTCTCGTAATTTTAAGAACGTTCACAGTCTGATCTCAGTCTCAATCTGTCAAAAAATACTTCAAATTTCCCTACATTTTGACAAGTTTTTGACATTTGTTTGTCGCCGAGATGAGACTGCGACTAGATTTTGAACATTTTAAATTACGAGAATTGGCCTTCTGTTCTGTGACCAACCCGCACTGGGCTAGCGTGGTAGATTACAGCCCACTCCCTCTCGGAGAGAGGAGCCCTGTGTCTCAGACTGATTATGCTATACATAATTATTATTTATGATCAAAATATTCATGTTTGTGTTTTATCCAACACGGAAATACATATTCCTGATTCTAAAAAAAACAAGTTGCAATATTACTATGTAATTAATTTCCTTAGAAAATAAGCTCACACAGTAATTAATAATAGGTATGTGCCATTATTTTCAAAGAAAATCTTCCATTGTTTTCCCTATAACCGACAACAGCTATGCTCAACGCTGCAGGGTAATTTATAATATTGATAAATTGCATAGCTTCGTTATCATAAATTATACTACACATGTGTTCTATTTCATACTCCATTTAGTCTAAATAAGTACCAGTATAAAGTACCAATAATTTTCCTTGGTTACTGGTATTTATTTGAGGTTTACGTAGCGTTTCATGTTCTACAACACAAATCAGTAGTCAGAGGGGCCCGTGGCTAAATAATAACAGCTGCACAGGTCGATCGATCAGGTTAAGCTACGCTTGCCGCGGTTGATCTGTGGATGGGTGACCAACTTTACCACGAGACCCCTCCGTGCCTCGGAAAGCACGTTAAGCCCGAAAGTTTGACGGCCAGTCTTACCAAGGCGTATCGTATTAAACAGTAGCTGGGTTGTGGAGGTCAGATAGGCAGTCGCTCCATATAAAATACAGGTATTCAGTTGCATCTCATCATCAGGTTAGACTAGAAGCTGATCCCAACATAGTTGGGAAAAGGCCAGCCTTTTGTCATCATAGTAATCATCGCTCTGCATCGTGTCAGCTGTTAACCATCATCCTAGCTACCTACACTCGTACAAGTTGAGTTAATTGAAATAACTGAAAACGGATTACTGTACTCATTATTATGAACAACTTTTATCATGGAACCAACCATAAAATCGTGAGAAAAAAATTCATTTGTTTTCTACATTTTGTCGAGATAAGTGAACAGAAATGTATGGAGCAGCAGTATGGATTTTTAATGTGTTTTAATTTTGTTTTATCTGATTTTAACTATATAATTATTTAGTTGAAGACTAACATAGTATTTTCTGTCACACAGTTAATACTAGCACAGATATCGTCTTTTACTCTATTTTTAAAATACTCACAACTTTTGGTACAGACGCCAGTAGGTCAAGCTTCCCAAAAACTGTATTTTCCCAATCAACCTTGAACTTTAGTACTTTAGCAATAAAGTTAAAAATCTATTAAATATATTGGAAAGATTGTAGTAGCTTGATGTGCTAGCGTCTGTACATTGTTTTTTTTTTCCCTCAACCTATATTGTCCCACTGCTGGGGAAAGGTCTCCCCCATATTTTTCCAGTTTTCTTTGTCCTGTGCCTTCTCTGTCCAATCAGTTAGGAACGAGTCGAAATCGTCACGTCAGCGTTTCTTAGGCCTGCCTCGGTGACGACCCCCGTCTTCAGGAACCCACTATGTGACGACTTTGTTTTTGACGACGTGTTTTTGTAAGAATGGATAAAAAAAAAATATTATTAAAAAAAAAATGTGCTAAGTCCTACTTAACACCTGTAACTGTGGACGAAAAAGTTGTATTTTGAATAAATAAAAGTATAATTCAGACAATTGATAAATTTTATTTTACTTTGGGATGAAAGACAGGAGTACAATTAAATGTTACACAAAATACTTACTAATTAAACAAAATACTAATTATACTACCAACAACATTATCCACATATTACTAATTAGTTGATTGTTAATGCTACGTGAGATAAAAATAAAAACAGAGTATATGAATGAATGGAGTGAGATATTAAATGATTGATTGGTTGATTCGTTTTTTTTTCCTTTTTCTAAAAAGGAAAAAAATAATGATAAAAAAAAAATACCTACTACTTTATCATTTATAAAGCTAAGATAGAATCGACTACAGATTTTATAAATTGTAAAGCTGTTAGATTAAAAATATCAATGTTTTCGAATCTAGTGTTGTAGGAATCCACAAGTTGACGCAGAGGAGCGCATAAACCAGCATTGGAGTTACAGACGTGCTTGATATTTATAGATAGTAAGCGGTATGGACGCGCTTGTCTACGCACTAAGTACTGTCCTGGGAACGATGTTACAAAGTTTGTTTATTAAGTCTGAACAATAAATATAAAAGTAAATCGTGTAAGTACACGCTAGATGGATTGAGGGTCTATAAGAATAGAGGTCGACCTCTTGGGCCCATTCCTCCAAATGTTGCCCATACCAAGAGATACGATTTCCAAACAATTTTTTCGGAGACAGGCGCCACTTTTAGGTCTCCTTCAACTTTACTTCCAAAATGTATTACGTAATTCTTATTAGAAACTGCCAAAAGCAGCCCACTCAATACCAAATGGATCCATTCAGCTGCTACTCTTTTGAATAGTGTTGGCATAAAAGCCCAATTCGGAAAGTAAAAGCTTTGCAATAAAAGGATGAGATTGCCTTTGTAGGCATTAGTCGTGTTTGATACTGACGCCCAACCGTACGGGTCCGTTTTTCTGTTTTTTCGTCCGGCTTGTCGATAATAATACCAGTTAAAGGATTTGGTACAATTTGGAAGAAAGAAAAATCTGGAATCAAAAATATTGGCTCATGAGATTTAGTTCAATTTATTCGTAAGCAATTTACATTGTGTTCGAAATTATAGTTAGGTACTTACACGTAGGTTGTTGGCAAGTATAAGAAAATACGTGATTTGCTCTTAAAATACCGTGGTGGGCTTCATTGTATTTATTGCTAATTATATTAATAAAGAAAAAAGTAAATTAGAAAAAAAACATGTTTGTATAAAAGTGCCGCAAGTGTAGTAGAAAAAGTGTCTCCTGGCTTCAATTTTTAACAGGCTTGTCACATAGGATTGTTACGAAGTTAGCAATCATAAAAAAAAAAGTTTTTTTTTACCATAGAAGACCTACATCCTCATCCAAGTTCCTCATTTATGCTAGATTAAACAACAGTTAAACCATTTTCGATAGCATTATGAAAGTCATAAAAATTTCATTGCCACTAAAACTAAACCGAACTGTACAAGATAAATGCTTTATAAAGGCCCATAAAATTGTTATTAACTGTCCAAATGCGGGTAAATACGATAACTCCAGTATCATTAGGACAGTCAAGTGATGCTGATGATCATCATAATTTTTAAGGAAATGCAAGCTGTCGCTGGCTCTTGACCTTCGTGGCTACCTTCGCCTGTGTCCAGAAAACTATGATCTCAAACATTTTTTTGTACATATATAAAACACATAAGCTCTCTGGCCTTGTTTATCCCAGGACAACTCAGCTAATGTATTTTAGATTGAATTCCTTTTAAAATCTGTGCAAATTAGTTCTAACAAGCCTAAAAACCGATTGCAATCGATTCGATAGTTCGTGAAATTCGT